>JASUAD010000011.1:41042500-42242500 GCA_037013555.1 Sextonia rubra
ACAAACCATCCACACAAACCACATCAAACATCCACAAAAAATCAAACAAAACACCCATACCAATGACAAAATGGAGGAAAAGAAGGTTTTTCCGTTGATATTCATTTGAAGTTTAAGTACAAAGAATGAAGTCAATGTATACATGGCCACCCAAGCTGATCAAGATAAAAGAGTTATATAAGAAGCTGCGGCGATGAAATCTAGTCCAAGAACTTCTCAAGTCGCCTCTCTCAGGATGTGCTCTTTATAGCTTGGCTAAGCTGGGACAACAGCATCAACGTCAATTTCATTCAGTTTGATACTCATTTCACTTTCGGATAATAGTATCAACGTCAACTTCATTCAGTTTGATACTCATTTCAGTTTCAAGGAATTGAATAAAGTCATTCAAGGTTGTCTGCTTCGCCTTTACTTTGGTACGAATGCACTCTTCATAGGCTTGGTTCTTTGAACTAGACTTTTCTAAGCCATCTACGGTGACTCAAAGCTTCAGAACATCATCTTTCAAGGATAAAAGCTATTGCTACAATGTGATGATCTATGGTTGCAATGTTCCTCACAGCCAAAGTTTTGGTTCTATCTCAAGACACAACATGGTGAACCCACTTTGGGCATTTTGCCCCAAACAAAAGTATGTGTTTTCTTGAAAGCCAATATAATCCAAATTTTAAGTTCATCTCGGGACAAACCCAATTTTGGGCCAAATTTGTCATCTTAAATTGCTTTGAATCAAAATCCACAAAAGCCAATCTTTTTCATACTTCCTCATGTCAAGCCAAGTCAAAACCTAAACTATGATTTTTGAAAATAAACAAAAAAATCCATGAAAATTCCAAACCCAAATCCATTTTAAATTTAAACTTTGATTTTTCTTAAAACCTGAGGGATTTCTTTTGTGGGTGTTCCCCACAGTCCCCACAGAAATGCCACTTTGGATATCTGTGATAAATAAGTCATGAGAGAATCAAATTCATTTCCAAAATCCAAACAAAATTCATAAAATTTCTGAAATTTCTAAATACCTAAGGGATTCCATTGTGGGTGTTCCTCACAGTCCCCACGGAGATGCTACTTTTGATATCCATGAAAATAGGGCAAAAAAATTCAGATTTCTTATGTCTTTTCAAAATTCCGTCATCAAACCCTTCATGGTTTTTATCAAAATTTTCAAATCCCAAGTTTAGGCCTACAACCTACCTTGACAAACTGTCTTTTCATCAAGCCATCCATCATTCCCACAGATCGGCTATTTCGAGGCACAATGATTATTGTACTATAATCATTGCACCTCGAGGGGGCACTTGTTGACCTATAAAAATTGCAAATACTGCAGCGAAAACACCTCATCTCAACTTAATTTAGGCTACAGAGGTTATTTGCCAGATCTTGGATAATCACTGTGAGAACCGGCATTCCTACATGTCGAAGTGATGATATGCTATGCTTCGTGGATCCCAGTGTAGAGTGATATCCCATGAAAATCAAGGTAGGTGGAACTCTCAGAGGAAGTTCAAATAATGCCCAAGATAGGCCCTACAAAATTTCAGATTGAACAGACATCATTGAACTCAAAAGCCACAAGCATGTCAGCCTGAAAGGACAATAATCCCGAATTTGGGGGTCACCAGCTAAGATCTTACTTCCAGAAGGCCAAAGCAGATAAAATTTAGAAAAAATGCTCAAAGAATGCCCCAAGTTATTCTCCCAAACTTTCAAGTCAAGGGGAGGCTGTTCAGATAGAAAACAGGCTAACTATCTCAATGTGGAGTGAATAGTGACCTAACGCATGCAATGAATAGGTTACTGTTCGAAATCTTACTTTCTCAGATCCAAACTGTATGAAATTTGGATGAATACTCCAAGATGTTCTTGACGTCAGTCCCTCCAAGTTTCAAATCAAACTGAGGTCATTTGGGCTTCAAACAGTTGAAACAAGGGCCCACTTTCATGAAAAGTCAACTGGAGAGTTGACCAACTTCAGATGGTCAAACAGAGCTAAAACTTCTGTGAAACACTCAAAATAGTGTCAAGAAGCATTCCTCCAAGTTTCGTGGCGATTGGACACCGTTTGGGCCCCAAACAGGCGGAAACAAGCCACATATGCAAAAATCCAAGAATGGGCCTTGGGAGTGACCGGGGCCCACAAACAAAGGGAGTTGACCAAGTTCAGGTGGTCAAACAGAGCTGAAACTTCTGTGACACACTCAAAATAGTGTCAAGAAGTGTTCTTCCAAGTTTCGTGCCGATTGGACACCGTTTGGGCCCCGAACAGGTGGAAACAAGCCACATATGCAAAAATCCAAGAATGGGCCTAGGGAGTGACAGGGGCCCACAGACAAAAGGAGTTGACCAAGTTCAGGTGATCAAATAGAGCTGAAACTTCTGTGACACATTCAAAATAGTGTCAAGAATCATTCCTCCAAGTTTCGTGGCGATTGGACACCGTTTGGACCCCGAACAGGTGGAAACAAACCACATATGCAAAAGTTTAAGAATGGGCCTTGGGAGTGACTGGGGCCCACAAACAAAAGGTGTTGACCAAGTTCAGGTGGTCAAACAGAGCTGAAACTTCTGTAACACACTGAAAATAGTGTCAAGAAGTGTTCCTCCAAGTTTCATGGCGATTGGACACCGTTCGGGCCTCAGACAGTTGAAAGTAGATCGCATAAGCAATGTTCCAAAAGTGGGCCTTGTCCGTGACGGGGGCCCAATTAATGAAAAAGTTGACCAACTTCCCGAAGTAAAAACGGGCTAAAATTTTTATGACATGCAGAAAATAGTGTCAAGAAGCATCCCTCCTAGTTTTGTGGCAATTGGACTTCGTTTGAGTCCAAAACAGATGAAAATGGGCCACATACCCAAAAACCCAAAATTGGGCCTCGTCAGTGACCCAGCCTGCGGTCGCGGACCTTCAAAAGATGTTTCCCACGATTTTGGACAGTTTCCTTCCACTCCTCTTCGAAATCCAACTCCCCACAACTGCTATTAACTCCCCAAAACTGCACAAAACTAATTGAGAGTTTATAAAAGGATCAAATTTTGAAGGGAAAAAGGGAGGAACACATACACAAAGAAGAAAAGAGAAGAAATCAAAGAAAGAAGCACTTAAAGCAACAAAGAAGCAAATTCCAGCAGCACTTTCATGACCATTCCCACCTTCTTTTCTTAGTTTTGAAGGTGAGCAAGAAAATTCAGAAGGAGAGAAGGAAGTGGAATGGCCAAAGTCCATACTATGTTCGTACGTCGACAATTTCTGAGAGGATGACATTGTCACCTCTGTTTCTCTTATTCGTAAGGTTTCTTAGCCATTGCAAGAGTTGTGAAAGAAGTCTCTCTAGGCCTCATTTTGTTCCTTGAAAATGATAGGTTCAAAATGACACAACTCCAGCTTCAAATTTGCCCATTTCGGACTTGAAACAAAAACGCAGTCCGTAAGCACGAATGATGAGTTACAGCGGTTTCAATTGATTCCATGTTTAGATGTGATCTTCTTGATGGTTGTCCACCACTCCAAAGTCATAAAAATGGAGTTCCAACACTTGAAAGAAGTTCCAAGAAAGAACCAGCGTGAACAGCACAAAAAACAGAGGCAAACAGTGGCTTCACGGCCATTGTCTGTCAGTGACCGTGGGTGAGTCACGGTCACTGAAAGGCCCCAGTGACCGTGGGTGAGTCACAGTCACTGGAATGGGGCAGTGACCACGGGTCACGGTCACCCCCCATTTTTTCCTCTTTTTCACATTTTTTTCCACCTTTTGTACATTTTCTTATATTTTCCAAATTGAGATCACATCTAAGACTTGAGGGAGGGGTTGTAAACTTTCAAAATGTATGTAAACAACCTGCATCCCCGCGTTTAGGGCACTTGAACCCATGTAAACAAAAGGGAAATTAATGATGAACTGTAATTATTTCTCATTCTTCTTAACGCTTAAAGTGCGTGAATGTCGGACCTCGATTCCGTAATTCATTTCCACGCCTACATTTTTAAGCGCGATCATAATGCAATACTTATAAAAGACAACTGTGTATCGGATAACTTAAAACTACATCATCATGTAAGGTTAGAAACACTGGATGACTAGATTAGGATTGGCTAGTAAATGTTATTGACCCAAGCAGGAATGAGTTGCATGACATCTTGATGAACGTATTTGGCCTCCACTCTTCTGTAAAGTTGCATAGCTTCGATATGCCCAAATGCGATCATAATTTCATTTGTTTACATGATCACTATGTTTCCATTATGTTTGATCCATTATGTTTAATATGTCCAGCAGGATATCTTTAGTTTTTCACATATGAGTTGCACGTATGCTTGGAACGTATGCTATATGCTATCTATTTGACATGATATGTATGCTCTACTCAAAGTCTAGGATATGATTGACTCTATATGGTCAAGCACTACTTAGCCTCAGCCTTAGGATACCTGACGGGGTTGAATTTGGCATAGTGTATATGGCCTTGCTGCAGTGAGTTTATGTCTTATGGCTTTCGGATCGTAGGAACCCAAGACCCATTCGTACCCTGGCCCGGTCGATGGTTTTTTTAGTATGTATGTAAGATCCCTTTTTGGGAACATATGGCACATGTAGTAGCTACCTAGTTATGTTTACCTCATATATACATTGATTCTGATAGCATATTCATCTCATTGCACGACCGCCTAGTAGATGAATTTGAAACTCTATGATTTATCAGTTTTCACTTTATTTTGTTAGATACAACATGTGTTAACTTGTCGTTGCTTATACTTTGCTGAATCGTCGTATTCATATGTTGTCCTTGGTGTTACAGGCTCAGATCCTTCGACCGACCCTTCGTCGATCAATTAGACTCCAAGGGAGACCACCCATGCCCTATCAGGGTTAGAGGAGTGGATGTGATCCCACGACGAGGACATGTATGCATATGGGTCTTCCTGCATTCGAGATTTTGGGTCTTTGGTGTATTCATGATCTTGATAAATCTGTATATTTGTATTTTGATTCATTTTGTATAACCCTGACTTTATGTAATCCTTTGTATACCCAGCAGTTTGTTCTACTGAATTTCTTGTGTTATGATTTGATACCTATAGCTTCCGCGTATATGTGTTTGCACGTGTGGAATTCCCTTGTGCATGTACGCCTAGATCCGGTCTAAGTGTATATGCACGGGAGTACGTGTGTCATTGGTTAGGTTTAGTCTTAACCCCCGATTTCTTGGGCTCGAGTTGTGACACTTGTAATTTTCCTAAATTGTAATTTCATTTTATAAAGTTGAAATTATCATGAATTTATAAATTTTATTTATAGTTCTTGTACAATTTTAGTTTATCATCATCAAAGTAACGTAAAGTCTTATTTTGAGGAAATAAAATACAATTCATTTTTTTCTCCAACTACGGGTAAGTTGTAATGATGTAGACTTGTAGTTGTATGATCAATGATGTTCCATTCTCCATTATCCACTTTGTAGTTTATAATGCATTTAAAAAAATACAAAAAAATAAAACAAATGAGCAAGCGGCGACTTGTGGGAAGCATGGTCCAGCATTGAATGGATGGGGCTATGCCGTGGGCCATGCTAGGCAGGCCCCCTACGACATTTGGCTGACACGGCACAGTAGAGGCACATTTGGGCCAGCTTGCCATGGGTTGTGCCGGCACGATAGGTCCCACATTGACCTATTTACCTTGGGATCAATCCCCGAGCAGGTAGGTTTAAGTTGTCCCCCTTGCCATAATGCCAAATCAGCCTTAAAAAACTAACTATAACTTGAACTCATATGAACCCAACCAGTTACCACCTAAAGTTTACAAGCATGTTTCAATTTCTACCATGGAGTGGTGTATCTAGAATTTTTGATTTGAGGGCTGTGAACCTTAATAATCTATCTCATAAGAAGGAATTACATTTATGTATAACTAAATTACTCTCCAAATAAAGAAATAAACTATTTCAATCCAAATAAGAAGTTTTAATTTAAATATAAATCAATTTCGAAAAAGCTTAAAAAAGCAACTATTAATAATAAAATCTTCACTGTTGGGCTTTGGAATTGAGTCCCTTTGGATTTGAGCCCAATGACTGGCTAATCATGGATTTGGCTTGTATCAGTAACTGGTGATTATTGTTAGCCTGCATTTGTTTGCATCATTTTTGATGCAATCCTGATTTGACTCAACCAGACTTGCTAGGGCCCAAATAAATCAATACCAGAAATATCCAGCAATTACTAGTTTACTACCAATTGCGGTGAGTGATAGAAATTCCAGAATTATCTATATGCAAGGAACAATGTATCAAATAACCCAAACTGGCCTTAAAGAGCCTTCTCAATCACCTATAGTCTAGATGACCAAGGGAGAGGGAAAGAGAAATACAAATTCCTGTGTTTTCATTGAAAAGCATACACTGGTACCGTACCGTGCTACAGTGATGACGACCACTGTTCCTTGTATAATGCTGCCAGGAACACATAAATGATAAAACCCTAGGAATATCCTACTAATTAGGCGACTCCTATAACTAGAAGTCCTTATAATAGTTTCCTACTCAAAATCAGTCAAGAATTATTAAAAAAAAATAATTAGAACCAGCATCGTTATGAAATCTGGTTGTCCAAGACACTTTTGGAGTAGATTGGCTATGGGCCCCACATGGCTCACCCTTTGATGAAACAAACTCCACTATCTTGAAGGAAACTCATGGGCGAACCTACTGGTGCTCTTCTTTCTTAGATTGGGTCAGTTTCGACCCATCTACTGTAGCTTAAAAAAACTGCACGTGACTGCTTTTCTTATTATGTAGTTTCTGGAAAAATTGAAAAACAGTCCATGTACTCTTGTATATTCCCAAAACAGTCCCTGTTGTATACTTTTAAACCAAAGTCTGACTGTTTGGGCCCAGTTTTCAATCAAAACTTGTTGGGACCCTTCTGGGCCATCTTGGGATGCTTGAATAGCTCTATAAAGGATTCAACCTATTTAACCTTATGATTAAAAATCAACTCTGTAACTATTTTATAATTACATCTTTGACACCTGTGGGCACTTTCTATTTTAGATGTTTAGAGAATTCAGCCTTAATTCTTTTGGGAAATTTTGCCCTCTCTGTAATTATGAAATACTTTAGATTGGTAAGGATTGTCATTGCAATCTATCCATAAGGTCATGTTTGTTTCCATTGTATTACGTAGATTCCTAGTGTAAGTAGTAAAATGTAGATAAAAGGTGAAATCTCAAAAGTAAAAATCAAATATTCTTTTCTTTTAGGGAAATATAACCAAAAGATAGGAATAACCATCACATTAGTAATTTATTTCTCATCTTCTTTTTATTTTATTTTTTTCAAAAAAAAATTATTTGATGCAAATTTTCTTTTTATCTTTATTTTTAACTACTTAAAATATAAATTTTTTATATTTTAATACAAACAAATATGCCGTACATGACCATAGAAAGTACGACATACTCTGATTGCTTTAGGGGTCGTTTGTTTAGTGTGAGTTACATATGTAATTGGCTTACCCATGTAACAATTACATATGTTCATGTTTGTTTTTTCAGATTTACACACCAGCTGGGTAAATTACATGTGTATCTCATGTGAAAAGGGGGCCATTTTTACACAGCATCTTTCCCATCTCATGTGATGGGAAAATGTTACCCACCTCAAAATCATGTGAAACGAATTCCCCTCAAAAAAGCGGACGGTTTTTCCAAACTCATTCCGTCAAGCACAGGTGACGAGTTCGAAACCCAATTGCCCCAACAGAAACGGTATTTGTAAACGTGTTTGAGGAAAGAGGAGCCCTCTCGTTCCCCAGCTCATCGACGAAGTCCCCCAACTCGTCATCTCCCTCCCCAGCAACCTGCAGCAGCAAGCTTCCTGACGCCATCTCTTGCAGAAAGGGGACGATCGCGGAGCAGCCGGCAACTGCAGAAAGGGGACAATCGCGGAGCAGCCGGCAACTGCAGAAAGGGGTCGATCGCGGAGCAGCCGACAACTGCAGAAAGGGGACGATCGCGGAGCAGCCGGCAACTGCAGAAGGAGACGATCGCGGACCAGGTATGACGCCATCTCTTGCAGACACTCTCTCTTTCCCTGTTTCTGTTCCTCATCTTCTTCTTCTTCGTGATCGACTTCTCTCCATCTCTGCTCCCTTTTTCCCCCTGCAGCCCAAGCTTGGTTTCCACATGATCGCCCTTACACTGCAAGTGGCCCACCCCATCACAACCGTCAATTTCAACTTGATCGCCCAAACCCTCACAACCCCATCACAGCCGACACCCACGAATCTCGGTCTTTCTCATCTTCCCTCTTTTCCCCGTCTTCTCCCTCTCTGATCCTCCTTTTTTCCCCCTCTCAACAACAAAACCCATTCAATTGGACTCGGCGATCGCCCAATCCCCCCAGCCGCCCATCACAGCCGGCACCCCAATCTCTGTCTTTCTCTTCTTCCCTCTTTTCCCCCTCTTCTCCCTCTCTGATCCTCTTTTTCCCCCTTTCAACCACGGAACCCATTTCACCTCTCCACCCTTCTCTCTCGTTCCTGTCATGCCCCCTCTTCTCATCTCATTCCTGTCAGCCGGCACCCCTGTCTCTCTCTCTCATCTTCTCTCTCGTTCCTGCCATGCCCCCTCTTCTCCCTCTCTGCTCCTCTCTGTCCATCCTTTCAACCATCGATCCCATCTCATCCGTTTCCCCTTCTCTCTCTCGATATCTCTCTCTCTCTCTCTGTTTCATCATTGAGATTATAAAATTTGGAGTTTCAAGGGTAATTGTATGCAAATTCGGGTGTTATATAATTCAAAGAGATTTGGCCTGAACAAGAATTCTAAGTTTCCATTGAGGGAAATCTTTTCATTGCAAAACACCTTATCAATAGAATTCGTTGCTGAGATTGGATAATTTCTGTTTCATCATTCGAATTTTATTATAGTGATTCCTTCATCATTCGAATTGTATATTTGTTATGCATTTTACACACACCCTTCATCATTCGAATTGTATATTTATTATGCATTTTACACACACATTCACTCTCTCCCAGAGACCTTCTCCTTACCATTCCACCAAAACAACTAGGCCAAAAAAAAAAAAAAAAAAACTTGCATCAGCAGAATTGCGAAAAGAGAAAGAAAAATAGGAAATATGTTGGAGGAGTGCAAAGGAAGAAGATGAACAATTCTTATGGCACAGAGTAGAAGTGGGGAGATCTGTAGTTCCATTAATGCCTCCCAGAATGCCTAAATTTGTAAATTCTGTCAAGGGTGGATTACAGTGATGTGTGGCCTAATCGAAATGAAATTGTAGATGATCATATTTAACTGTGTAAATATCACAGTTATTGTTTTTTTATTTAACTAACTTGCTTCCTTCTTTTCATCATCTATTGTTGATATTATGGCAAATGAATCTTATCAAAATTTGCTTAATTTCTTCATGTTATATAGAAATGGAGAATGAAAAATGTGATGGAGATATTGAATGTATTGATATTGGTTCATCTTCTGAAAGAAAGCGTGGTAAGAGGGAAAAAAGGAATACAACATGGTCAGATGATATAGATGATCAATTAGCTGATATATTGATAGAACAAATTCATCTCGGGCGAAGGGATGAGAATAGCTGGACTACAGAAGGCTGGAGAGAGATTGAAAGAAAGATGAAAGAAAAGTATGGAGTGGAATATGATAAGGAAAAAATCAGAAATCGACTAAGAACGATAAAGAGTCATTACAATTGTATCAAGACTCTAATGGGATTAAGTGGCTTTGGTTGGGATGACACTACAAAAAGGGTTACAGCAAGTGATCAAGTGTGGGACGATTATATCAAGGTGAGTAATTATTAATGTAATGTTATTTCTACCATTGTTAACTCAATAATTATTACAGTACTTTGTTCTCATTTGATTAATTCAGGCACATCCTAGATTTGGAATGTATCGAGGAAGAAGTGTGGTCAACTATGAAAAGTTTGCTATTATATATGGAGATTCAATTGCTGATGGAAGAGATGTGATGTTGACTAACCAACGTCCACCACATCCGATGGAAACCCCACAAGCATCCCTCCAAGATGTAGCAGTAGAATCAAGTAGCTCTGATAAGAGGGATGAGGGTGTCTCTGAAGCGCCTCGTGCCAAGAAACGCTCAACAGCTACTTCTCGGCGCAATGTGCAGGATGAAACTAAAAGCGAATATGATCTTGCACATGCAATTAAGGACATAAACACTACTTTGATCCACCTTGCTGATAAGATGACTCAGTCAGGGCCAAGCCAAGCTGATATAGTTGCTGCTATTGAAGAGTTAGATTTAGACCTTACTTTAGAAGTGAGGGCTCTCAGGCTACTTAAGGATCCACAAGTGGCCAGTCAATTTCTTGCGTTTTCAACAAAGGATCGACGTCGTGCATGGCTTATGGCGGAGTTAAGCGGAACTATATAGGACTGTTGGTTGTTGGAAAAAAATCTCTTTGGGGACTTGCTTTTGATTTCTTGTTTTGTTTTGTTTTGAGATGACATTCTATATTGTCTTGGTATATGTTTATGATGGACTTCATGTTTTATTTTGAGATGACATTCTATATATTGTCTTGGCATATGTTTATGATGGACTTCATGTTTTATTTTGAGATGAAATTCTATATATTGTATTGGTATATGTTTATGATGGACTTCATGTTTTATTTTGAGAATTCATATTATAAATCGTCTTGTTATGCAAAATTAGTTCTTTATTCTAATATTTTTCAATTATTTATTAAACAGTGCAAAAGTAATGGATACAAAGATGAAGATCGTATTTTTACATGTAGTAGCAATGACAATGATTACAGTTTTACTTTTATGGGAACATTAATGTAGACGGAAGAGGGACAAAAAGAGAAAGCGAGTACATGAGTTGTCTTTGTCTGGCCATGAGTTCACTCAGTACCTCATTAGGAGTAATCCCCGTAATTCATATGATTTACTGCGCATGAGGACTGATGTATTTTTAGAATTATGTGACTTATTAAAAAGAGAAGGGCTACTGCGTGGAACTAGAAGAGTTTCTGTAGAAGAACAGGTGGCCATCTTTCTAGCTACCGTAGGGCATAGTCAGAGGAATCGAGTAATGCAAATTCAATTTCAGCATTCAGGCCAAACAATTAGCAAGTATTTCAATGCTGTTCTTGACGCACTTCTTTATATTTGTCCTGATTATATTAAACTTCCTGGACCAGAAACTCCTACTCCAACACAGATTGCAATGAACCCAGTATTTTATCCCTTTTTCAAGGTAAATGGAATATTTTAAATTTAGCACTTTTTAGTTTTTAAGATGTATGTTCAATTTGATTTGATTTTATTTGTTTATTTTTTTAACCAAATTGTTATTGATGAGTCATGTTTAAATTATTATTGGGATAGGATTGCGTTGGTGTCATTGATGGTACTTACGTTCCAGCATGGGTATCAGTTAAAGATCATCAACGGTATCGATGCAGAAAAGGTTTTATTGCACAAAATGTAATGGCAATTGTAGGTTTTGACATGATGTTTCAATTTGTATGTGCCGGTTTTGAAGGATCAGCTAATGATCAAAAAGTTCTTTCCGACGTTATACAAAATAGGGGAGCCCATAATCTTCAAGTTCCAGAAGGTAAATATTTACATCAAGAAATAATATTAATGTTTGTCTACTAGTTAAAGAAATTACAATATTTTGATACTTGTCAAATTTAATCATTATAGGAAAATATTTTCTTGTTGATGCTGGTTATGGTCATAGGCGAGGTTTCATTGGACCATATCGTGGGACACGATATCATCTGAAGGAATTTGGATCTCAAGCATTGGCTCCTAGGACTCCTAGTGAGCTATTTAATCTTCGACATGCAAAATTGCGGAATGTTATTGAAAGAACTTTTGGGTTGTGGAAGGAACGATTTCCAATTTTGGCACATATACCTCGTAATTATCCTATCAAGTCACAAGTCAAGATTGTAAATGCATGTGCTGTCTTACACAATTTTATTATGATGAAAAACCCAAGTGGGGATGAATTCTACGAGCGTCATCGTCATGAACGAATATTTTCTGATGTGGAAGATAGCGATGATCATCAAAATGAAGTGATTAATGAAGAATCCAATAGTCAATATGCTTATCGCCTCCGAGATGCAATAGCAACAGAGATGTGGGGGGCAAATGCTAATAGGAGAGCTCGATGAATTGAATTATAGAAATTCTCTCACTTTTTTTGCAAATGGAGAAGTTTTCATTTTGGATATATGATAGGAATCTTTTTTGTATGGGTACTTTGAAATTTTTTTTGAATTGTATATAATTTGTATAGGTTGATGTAAAACATTTTTTGAAATGTATATTTTGTATGGGTGGATACTGTTTGTATGGCCTTTTGGGAATAAGAATAACATTTGTGTATAAACATAGATTTTGTAATTCAAAATGAATTTCTGACATTTTCACATGTAATTCAAACAAACGTGGTAAAATGAATTACATGTGTAAATAATATGAAAATGACATTGATAGCCAAACGATGTAAACTGTAACACGTGTGTAAAGTTTACATATGTGAAGTTTACATATGAAACATTTACATATGTAAATTGTAGTTACACATCTCATGCGAAAAAGACAAACGACCCCTTAATGCTCAAGTCATTCTCATACGGCCCCTATATGACGGGGTGAGTATTCAAGCCTCCCCTGTAGGTCAGGATTTGAGCGTCTAGAAAGGAAGCTTCATTCACTGAATATCGGACAATGTGAAACCTACTAGAGGAGAAGTGTTGTGTACAAGAAGACTGGTTCTAGGAATTGATTCAGTATCACTTTTTGTCCACAAGGACGCTATGGTTGCTAGGAATTGATTCGGAAACTTTTTTTTTAATGGAACTGATTCAGTGTCGTGCTGTAGGAAAGTTGAACATGTTACCCGTCCTTGTCATAGACAACTCAGCGAAGTCACATGCTAGTTGACTGGTTAGGGTTGCACTTGGTTTGGATAAATTTAGTTGAAATCCTGTTGACCTGCCAGGTCGACTCAGGACTCGGCTTGCCTTGTTTTAATTTGGCCTGAGTTGCTTGGGTCGTCTCATAAAGCAGTCCAGATCTGTACATTAAGTAAAATTACAATGATAAAATAAACTTACATGAAAACAAAAAAATTTAACAATTCTAATGAAGTTTATTTAGTTTTTTTTTCCATATTTCCCTATATTTTAATTGTTCTTTATATATATTTATGACAGAAGTAATACAAAATTAGTTACTGACCTACCTTGTTGACTCACCAAGTAGCACTCGGAAGATCTTTGTAGGAGTCCTTCGCACTCTTCCACCAGGTCTTTGCAATATCTCTAAACATAGAGGTTGCCAACCCAACTCTCTGCCTGCTCGTACACACAACAGTCTCGAACAGATCATCTGTCTGCTCTAGTCACTGCTCCACCTTCAATGGCTCTTCTGTCCTATAGAATTCTGTAGCTCCTCGCTTGCGAAATTTGTCATAGAGGGCATTCGGGTCATTCTCCTTTGGCTGGAAAACCACCTGCTGCTCAACATGAAACTGGGCTGGTGCTTGGCTCTGCCTGTCTAAGATAGTCGCTACCTGTGCCTGCAGGTTCTGCATCGATTGTGCTTGAGCCTGGAGAGACTGTGATTGAGCTTGGATAGACTGAAATAGCATGAGGATGCCTCCGTCGGTACTCATTGCCTGCGGTGACGGTGCTGACCCGCTTTCATTGTTCCCGAGATTATTTGGAGTACCTGAGCCAAATGCCATCTCCTGCAAGATGAGGAAGGTTACACACAACACAAGCAATTCCCATACATACTAGTCCCCAAAACGAGAAAGGTAGCGAACTAGAATCGTATCCTCACCACGTTCCTACATGCCTACATGCTTATTATCTAGAGCAAAGATGTTCTGATACCATACTATACGTATGTCACAACTTGAGCCCAAGAGTTTGGAGGTTAGCAAAAGCCTAACCAATGACTCACATACTCCCGTACCTGCATACTTAGACCCGGTCCAAATGTACATACAAGGGAAGATTCACACGTGGAAACATGTATGCGGAAGCTGTAAATATCAAACATCACAACAGAATATGTAGGAACAGAGTAGAAAACCAGAAGTTACATACATAATATCTGACAGTGTTACAAAATGGGACAAAATACTGTATACAACTCATGAATGGATGTAGTCATGATAGATCTCAAAAGAATAAAGGCTTGTATACAAGATGAGGTCTTGACGCTCTCCGAAAGGAGGGATCACACCCACTCCTCTAGCCCGGATGGAGCCTCGGGGGTCTCTCCTGTAATCTGATTGACCAACGAGGGGTCGGTCTGGATATCTGAGCCTGCAACACCAAGGACAAAACATGAATACAACGATCCAGAAAGGTATAAACAGTAACAAGATAACACATGCTGTCTCTAATCAAATTCAATAGCAAAAGAAAATCATAACATGTCAATGCTTGTAAGTTAAGCAATCGTGCGAGAAATATAGCATGCTCTAGTAAGTCAAGAATACCTACACTGTACATAACTAGTCGGCTACTACACATGCCATATGCTCCCAAATGAAGGATCTTGTAAACATGATGAGAACACCATTGTCCGGGCCAGGGTACAAATGGGTCTTGGGTTTCCTGGGGTCCGGATTCTCCAAGACGTGTCCTTACTGCAGCAAGGTCATAAAACTATACCAAAGGCACTCCGTCGGGCTCTTAAGGTTGAGGCAGAGTAGTGCCTGACCATAGTGAGTCAACCATGTGCTACACCTCGAGTCAAACATGCCAACAAGTATATCATACGTGCATAATCATGATCAACATACGTTTATACTCAAGGTGTAAGAAACATATCAATGAATCCATCAAAGTGACGTGTAGAAGAAATCACATAATCATGTTAAAGAATGGAGGTCAATGCTTGACATGCAAGATGCAGCGCAATGAATCCATACCGAGTCAAGGGTACTGACAATCCAACCCTATTTTAGTTATCCAGTGTTTCTAACCGTGCATGTTGATGTAGTTTTAAGGTCTCCGATGTATTGTTGTTTCGTGTTGCATTCTATCTGAGAGTACACCGAAATCCCTTAAACCAACACCCATGGGAAGGTGCTTAACCGCTGGATAACGAACATGAATGATTCGCAGCCCTCGAGATCATTCACGTAGTAGTCTCACAGTCCATTGGGCAAGTCATGGTTACCTACCTTCTAGGTCCAAGGTCCTACCAAGTCGCCTTCCTTACCTTTTCACCTGTACATTTCTCTCAGCTTCGCCGTAGGAGACCTTACGGCTCAACCGTAGGTTCCTTACGACTTAGCCGTAAGAGAGGGCACGGCTTAGCTGTGGCCATGCTGTAGAAGAGATGCAGGTTTGCAAACTCTCAGTTATTTTCAGGAACACCCTGTATTGATCTACGGCTGGGTCACGGTGGGGCTTACGGCTTAGTCGTACTACAGGTTACGGCTTAGCCGTAGCACAATTCACGGTTCAGCCGTGAATGCGCAGGGCCAATTTTTTGAAGTGATTACAGAATAACTGGAAACGAAGGAAAACAATGAACTCAAAAGAGAAGAACTGAGCTCAACTGGGCTGTAGACACACTTTACATAGAAGATCATGAAAATCATTTCAATCACACACATATCATCATGGGTTCATACAAGTTATGCTTATACTTGCCTCAATTTGATTCGAGCACTCCACTTGTTGTCCTTGGGGCTCAAATCCCTACCAACCACAACCCACAGCTATCGTGCATGAAAAAAAAGAGAAAGAAACCTCATGAGCATACTCAAGGAGAACAAGAAAAGAAGGGAGAGGAGAATACACAGCATGCATACCTTGACTTTCACTATTCCAAGCTCTCTTTTAGTTTGAATCGAAAGGAAAAGAGGAAAGAGAGATAGTTCACGTGAGAGAGAGAAAAACTGAGAAGAGAAGAGAGTGCAAGAGAGAAAGTCGGTGAAGCTCTTATATAAGATAAGGTTTAAGGAAAATTACAACCAAGTCCAATGATTAAGGCCATTTACAGTTTGAGTTAAATCCGGGTCCAACGGAATCCATGCGACATCTTTTGCCATTGACACAGTTATAGAATTTAACGAGCTCAACAAAAGACACGGGTTGACACGAAGATGATGCATAAATGACGAGATCTTGGAAAAATGCAAATTACGAAAAAGGGCTTGGTCTACCTAAACCCGGTCAAACTCAACCCAACCACCATCCATGACCCACAACAAAACTAAAACAGGAATAGAACACCATTAGCAACAAAAACAACATTAATTAGTCACTAAACTGGATCAAGCTGGGTCGGGGTGTTACAAACAGTTGAAATGGCAACGGTGATGGTCATGTGGACCACCACCTGGGTTTCTAACATTTTCCTACTTGGCCCATATGACTATCACATACCCCAAAAATTTTCTTGATTAAAATTCATTTTATAAAACAATGAATTTTTTAAAATAACTCTAACCAATGCGCATCATTAAAAAAAAATTGTTATCCTCTAAACTTGCATTCTAAGGCCTTTAATCTGTGATTAGGTTGGTTTGCTAATATGAACTATGGCGGTTACACATCTTTAACGATATGTTTCCTTCCACAGTTACAACACTAATATTCTTTCCTAACCAACTTCTTTAATGATGGTAAAATAGGATACTTTTATATGACTTCCTATTTTAATTAGGTGCTATAATATCATATTACTTTAATATTCTCACTTTATCCACAAAAACACATGTAATAACAGAACAAAGTAAGAATTGCGAAATCATTTACTTTTATTAATCAATAAACAGTGTTATACATTATTGACTATTATAAGGCATCTCATACAAGCCCATATTTCGTATATGGCTTTCAAAATCGTTTGGTGCTAATGCTTTCGTTAAAGGATTTGCAATCATCAGTCTTGATGGAGCTTTTACAATTGACACTATACGATCTTGCACCTTTTCCTTAAGTACAAGATACTTGACTTTCAAATACTTTGATTTGCTGGAAGACTTGTCATTTTGTGCAAACCTCCTTACAGCATCATTGTTGCAATGAATTTTTATTGGCTCAGGCATATTGCCCATAATGTTAAGTCCGATGATAAAATTATGCATCATAATGTATGACTTGTGGCTTCAAAGCATGCCACATACTCTGCATCGAAAGTGGATGGAGTTACCAGTGATTGCTTTGCACTTCTCCATGAGACAGCCCCTTCCGCCAACAACAAGATGTTAGCTGATGTTGACTTTCTTGTATCGAGACACCCAACAAAATCTGAATCTGAATATCCAATAAGCTCCAAATTATTGGATCTTTAGTATGTGAGCATGTATCTCTTAGTGCCGTTGAAGTAGCGTATCACCTTCTTTAAGGCAACCCAGTGAGGCATCCCTCTATTGCTTTGGTATCTACTCAACATTCAGACTGCAAAAGTAATGTCTGGTCTTGTACAAGTTTGCAGACACATTAGACTCCCTACTACTGCCACATATAGATATTTTGTCATTTCAAGTTTCTCTAATTCTGTTATAGGACATTATTCCTTACTAAACTTATCTCTTTTAGAAATTGGTGTACTTTGAGGTTTACTTCCTTCTATACGAAGTCTTTTGAGAATGCTTTTGACATAGGTTTCCTTAGATAACCCAAGTAATTTTCGAGCTTTATCTCTTAATATCTCAATTTCTATTACAAAGGTTGCTTTGTCCATATCTTTCATGTCAACATTTTTTTCAAGGTAAACCTTAGTTTCATAAATCATACCAAGGTCATTACTGGCTAATAGAATGTCATTAACATACAAGACTAAAATGATAAATTTGCTCCCATTGATCTTAAGATATATACAATGGTCTACCACATTTTCGGTGAAACCAAAAGATGTGATAATATGTTTGAACTTTAAATACCATTGTCTGGAAGCATGTTTCAACTCATATATTGACTTCTTTAACTTACATACCAGTTTTGCATGAATACCCTATTGAACAAATCCTTCTGGTTGTTCCATGTACACTACTTCTTCCAGATTCCCATTTAGGAAAGTCGTTTTAACATCCATTTGATATAGCTCTAGGTCATAATGAGCTACGAGTGCCATCACAATTCTGAACAAGTCTTTATTAGAGACCGGAGAGTAGGTTTCGTGATAATCAATACCTTCTCTCTGAGTGAATCCCTTAGCTACTAGTCGGGCCTTAAATCTTTCAACTCTTCCTTTAGAGTCCCTCTTGGTCTTGAAAACCTATTTACAACCAATGGTTTTAGACCCTTCAGGCAGTTGAACGAGATCCCAGACTTCATTAATTCTCATGGATTTAACCTCTTCGTTCATAGCTTCTAACCAATTTTCAGAATTAATACTATTCACAGCTTCCTTAAAAGTTATTGTATCTTCTTTAATTCCAATGTCCACTTCTTTTAGATACACAATATAATCATCTGTAATAGCAGGTCTTCTCACACAAGTTGACCACCTCAATTCATTTAAATTATCCAAAAGAGGTAATTGTTCTATTTGAACAATTGGTTGATCAACAGTTGATTGTAGTTGTGTATCTATGGGTACATGTTCAATAGTCTATTCTTGGAATAACTCTATATTAAATGGGATTACTAAACCACCTAGAAAAGAGATTGCAGGCTCATCTCTAATTTCTTTATAGAGAATATTTCTGACCTTACTACTCCCATTGTTGTTATGATTTTCAAAAAACTTAGCATTATTGTACTTTACTATTCTTGTACTATAGTTAAGACAGTAAAATCTATGTCCTTTAAACCTGTCTGGATATCCTATAAAATATCTACTAACAGTTCTTGGGTCTAATTTCCTTTCTTATGGGTTATAAACCTTCACTTCAGATGGATATCCCCAGACTCTAAAATGATTTAGACTTGGTTTCCTACCAGTCCATAACTCAAACGGAGTTTTAGAGACCGCTTTACTAGGAACTCTGTTTAATATATACATTGCCATCTTCAATGCGTCTCTCTACATAAATTCAGGTAACAATGTGTTACTGACCATACTCCTAACCATATTTATAAAAGTCCTATTCCTTCTCTTAGTTACTCCAATCTGCTGAGGTGTTCTAGGCATTGTGTATTGGGCTACAATGCCTTCTTGTTCTAGGAATTGTGCAAATGGACCACGGTTTTGTCCTACTTCAGTATATCGACCATACTATTCACCACATCTATCTAATCTCACGTTTCTGATCCTTTTATCTAATTGCTTTTCTACTTTTTCCTTGAATACCTTAAAGGTGTTCAATGCATCAGACTTATCTTTAATAAGATAAATATATCCATGCCATGAATGATCATCTATGAAGGTGATGAAATATTGTTCTCCAGTAAAACAAGGTATATCTATCTTTCCACAGATATCCGTATGAATTATAGAAGATCAGAACTCCTAGTGGTTGTTTTCTTAACTGTTTTAGTTTGCTTGCCTTTAATATAGTCAACACAAACTTCAAAGTCAGTAAAATAAAGATTTGGTAACAATCCATCCTTCACTAATCTAAACATTCTCTCTTTTGAGATATGCCCTAACCGCTTATGCCACAAGGTAGAAGAATTCTCCCTTAAAGCCCCTCTCTTTATGCCAACATTCACTCCATAAATGTGGTGTGTGGTTATAGATTGTGTATAAGAAGAATCTAACTTTAATTTATATAAACCATTACAAACTAAACCACTTCCAATCATCAAATTATTAAAGAAAAGTCTTAATATCCCACGTCTAAAACTAAAATAAAAAACATCCTGATCTAGCTTTGCAACAGAAATTAAGTTTCTTAAAATATCTGGAACAAGAAAGGTATGCTGGAAGTCCAAGACGAATCATGTGTCCAACACCAGCCTGTAGGTGCTGATTGCCTTTACTCCGATTTCCTTTCGATTCCCCATAACGATAGTTCTCTCACCATTACTTGGACTCCGGGTTGAAAGGAATCTCAACACACAACAAAAAATGTGAACAGTTGCTCCAAAGTTGACCCACCAAGTATTAGATGGGACATCTTGTCACAATCCGAGCCCAAAAAATCGGGGATTAGGGTCTACCTAATCAGTGACACAAGTATTCCCATACACATACACCTGTACCTAGTCAAGATGCACGTACACAAGGGAAGCATTTACACACGTAAATAGAAAACCGAAAGCTGCAAGTATCAAACATGGGCAAAGAACAAGAGAATACAATAAAACATGTGATCACTATTGTTTATACAAAGCTACATTAGATACAAAAGAGAGATTTATAAGTCATTCTACAATGTCATGCAACAAAATGCAAATAGGTTGATGCCAGGACGTTCTCGGGAGTGGCTCCATCATGTCCACTCATTTAGCTCAGATGGGGTCTCTATCACTTCCTCTAAAGTCTGGCCGACCTTTGAGGAGTCGGGAATGGAATCTGAGCCTGAAACACCAAGAAACAACATGTGAATTCGACGATCCAACAAGCATAAACAACATAAAGGTAATACGCGCTGTCTCAAAAAGGATTCATGACAGGCAGATTAAATAGAAATGCAAGTTCGTATACTAGGCAAGTCATGTAAATGAAAAATGAATGCATTAGATTCAAAGTAGAGAAATACTGTATTAGGTGGCTACTACATATGCCATATTCTCCCAAATTGAGAGCGTGACGTGAGAGAATACCATCGATCGGGCCAGGGTACGAATGGGTCTCGGTTTCCTGGGGTTCGGAATCCCCAAGACGTGAGCACACTGCAGCGGTAACAAGCATGCTTGGCCAAATTCAACCCCATTGGGTATCCTAAGACCAAGCCTGAGTAGAGCCAGACACAACAAATCAAGCATGTATCAGGACATTGCATAGCAATAATGAGAACGAATAACATATATCGGTTATGCCCAAGTGCAAACATACATACAAGTCAATGTCCATAACTATAGTAAGATCTCGAGAAGAATATAACACAAACAAACCAATGTTTATCCATTTCTTAATTAAGATTTGAGGGCAAGGAGCATATTGCAAGATGTTATGCATGTCAGGTTAATAGAATCAAGGTTAATTACTAGCCAACCCTAGTCTAGTTATCCACCGTTACTAACCGTGCATGATGATGTAGTTTTAAGGTGTCTGAAACTCGGTTGTTCTTTCTAGGGTGTCTCATTGTAAGAGAAAAAGTACCGAAACTCCTTAAACCAACACCCATGGGGAGGTCCTTGCCAAATGGATAACACTCATGAATACATCTCAGCCCCCAAGACGATCCATGATAGGTCAAGAGGTGATCCATAATGGGGTCCATTCTTAGGTCTCCAAGTAACCTGTGGTCAGTTAACGCAGTCCTTTACATGAAGTTCCAACATCCTGTAATTCTGCTCAGTCGACTGATCGCTGACGGGTTTGACCGGTTGCGCACCTTCTAGAACCAAAATTCGATCAATCGGGGCTTCAGGACCGACTGGTCGGACTTGAAGTAGGAGGACGCGAACAGAAACAGTTCGAAACTATTTCTCTATTAACAAATGATGGCGAAAACACAAAAAAGGGCTGTTTTACCATTCATACACTAAGCATAAGTAAAGGAAAAACATAACCATCACGGTATACCAACATGTAGTCATCTAATAGTTGCTTATACTTGCCTTTAACGATGAGTTACCAAGCTTGCACTCGTTTTAGACTTGAATTCCGAAGAAACTCGCATGAGGAGTCGAGACTTGATATCGGCGGAGAAGAGAGACGAAGAAGAAGAAGAAGAACGAAAGAACGAAATAAGGAGACGTTAAAGAAAGAAGAAACGAAACGGAAGATAAGGATGAAACGAGAGGTCAGGTAAGGTGTATATATATATTTTTTAGCCATTTGCAACCAGGTCCAAAAGTTATACAAATTACAATTCGAGTCAAATGAGCACTAACAATCTCAATTGATTTCCAAATACTTTCGAGTTAGTTACGGAAATTATCGAGCACGACAAAAGACATGCGATGATGTCAAGATGACCCCCAAACGACAAACACGAATAAAATAAAAAATTACAAAAAAGGGCTCATAGCTACCTAATCCAGTTTAAGCTCAACGCAACAACCTATCCAAGACCCCTAACATAAGCCAAGAAGAACCAAACACCATGACCGAATAAAATTCTTAAAGAATACACTGAGCACACAATTAAACAACCTCGAATCCTGCTAATTTGGGGTCGGGGTGTTACACATCTATAATGTTGGTTTCACATACAAGAGATAAATGTCTATTCTTACCTCTTTTTTCGAACCAAGCCTTTCTCTTCTGGCAATCTTTCTTGAAGTGGCCTTTCTTGCCACAGAACTGACACTTATCAAACTTCTTCCATTTGTTTCCCTTCTTGGTATCCGGTTTTTCAACTTTTAGTGGATTGTTGGCAGGCTTCTTTTTTTTCTTTTTGACCTTTCTTAGGTTTGCAATGAGAGACTAAGTTTACCGTTAGCTGTCCCTCAGCCTTAAGCCTCCTTTCCTCTTGATTGCACCGTGCGATTAACTCGGTTAGGGTCCATCGATTTGTACTTTGAATATAGGCCACTTTGAACTGGCCAAAGGCAGGAGAAAGAGAGTCCAATATAAACTGAATCAAGTATCCATCCAAAATGCTCATGTCAACATCCTTTAATTTTGATACTATATTTGACATGAGTAGAATGTGCTCTCTAACCCTTTTGATCTCATCATACTTTATATTTGTCAAACGGTTCATCAAGGAGGCTCCTAGTGCTTTATCAGTTACTTCAAACTGCGACTTCACCGATTCTAAGAGTTCCTTAGCTTTTCCTCTTAGATCAATAGACCCTCTAATACTTTTTGATATTGAAGTCGAAATAATATGTCGGCAAATCTTGTTACATTTATGCCATTTGTCATGGTGTGTCCTATCTGCTTGGGAACTTTGATCGGTGAGAGTAGGAGGCATAGGTTCTTCTAAGGCTATGTCTAGGTCTAGATAACTTAAAGTTAAGATCAACATGTCTAACCAATCTTGATAATTTGAACTATCCAATTGCGGAATGGAACCCAAATAAGGGGGGAGAGACATTGATTTGGAAGTAGCTGTAAACAAATATATAAAAACTGTTAAACTCATAATTCTATATGCTTTGAATTTAAAGGGACTTAACTAAGAGAAAGTAAGAGGTTCACATCGTTGCAAGCAACCTTTGGGTTGGATACAACATGTTAATTAATTACTTGTCTATTAGTAATAAGATCATAATATATAGAATAAATTATGTCAAAATCCCAGCTTTGGGTGTAGATTGAGATAAATTTATATCTATATCTATAATATGTCCTATCTCGACTTCAATTAAGGATAACCTCCTTTGGGTCGATTACTAATGCAATTGAGGTCACAATTTTGTGTCATTTAGGGATGTTTTTAATTTTTCAAATCACAAATTCTATCTTAACCGGATCACGTTTGTGACTACTAGGTTAATCAAAAAATTTGTAAATTGATTAAACCTATGATACTATATAATTTTTCTAACATGATACTCTATCTTTATCATGGTATTCTATCATTGGAATCGGATTTTTTTATTAAAATAAGGTACCATTTATTTTTCTCTTTGAATCCGATCAAAAAACAAAATTATTACGTCTTAAAGGTATTTTGTACATTCAAATGTACTATGTTAATGGTTTTGATTGACTTAGATCAATTACATAAGGGCTCAATTAAACAAATTAATTCAATTTGATGCTTTGATCATTCAATTTACAGTAATCTACTCAAAACCAGGATTGATTAATGCAGTAAATCAATTCTACTCATTTAGTTATCTCAGATGGATGGCTTGGATCGGTCTAGATTTGTCCCATAATTGCCCAATTTAATCTAAATATTAAATCAATTATTTTAATATTATTTTAATCTAATCGGGTCAGGTAACAGGGCAGGTCAGATTCGGACTGTCAGCCCAGTCTGTTATCTGACTGCACAGGTCAGGTTACGTTCGGGTCAGGTCAGAACTGACCTAAGTGTGTATGACCCAGACAGATGGGCTGGATTATGTCCTGTTGGGTTAGGTTAACCTGAACTTCAAGGCCTAGTCTATTTTTTCCAGACGGGTCAGGTGAGGGTCGAACGCAAGTTAGAGAGAACCCGAGACTGTTAGGCCTAAACTGAAGTGTGAGCAAGTTGGGTCCTGTTGGGTCACTATAAGCCTGACCCGCTCAAATAGAGGTTTGTTATGGGTTTTAGTTGAGTCACATTTTGGTGCGGCCCACCATAATAACTGGGTCAGATTTTATAAAAATCAAGTTCATACAGCAATTGGGTTGAGCCAGGGCCAAGGTCAGGTCAGCTTGACATGGACTGGGCCCAGTACTATTCATCATCTCTTTCCTTGAAAAAGAGAACAAATTTGTCAATTATGTAATTTGCAGTAACATGAGCGACTTATTTGCAGATGTATTAGTCCAGTCTGTTTGATGCATGCTGTGTTTAAGGTGGCGTATAGTGTTACATAGCTTTCCCAGTGTCCACCATTGCACATTTCTTTTGATCACTGGATTCAGTTCATGTTCACCATCTCTTTTCAGTTTTTCTGCGCAAGATTGGAATTCTATTTGACTCGATTACCTTTAAAAAGGGTTTTAGCTTATTCTGTACCCCATTGTTTGACTTGCCTTATCTTCTTTTAGTTTGTAGTTCTATCAGAAATCATGCTCTCTTTTTGGGCCAAAGGTCTTGCAAAAATGCTGAGAGCTCATTGCTCTGACTAGACCTAATTGAGCGTTTTCCAAGAATTTTGGGGCATTTTGATGCTTTTCCAAGGCCCTTGATCTCCTGAGTTGTAGAAATCCATTTTGGCTATTTGGGGCTCCAATGATTTCGACATGACTCTTTTGTCTCATGATCATACGAACTAGAGGTCTAAGAAGGTTCCCCTTCCATTTCCAATCCCGCTGACACTGGAGTCATCCACCTCATTAACCCCCCCTTGCTTGTCTTATGGGTTTGAGATTGATTAGGTGGTCATTGGTCCCACTTTCTGTACAAAATCCAAAACTCTACTTAAGACTCCTCATGTTCGTCCCACCTCTAAAATTTCAGTCATAAGTCTCTCCCTTGCTGGTCTTACCCAAGCCTTGCTGGAAAAATCCCGTCGGAGTTCCAACTAGTCAAGCATCCTAGTTACTAAGTCCTTGTTACTAGGTAATTTTACATTAGAGAGTGAGCCTTGCTTTTTGTTTCGTGTAGGGTGTCATGGCCACCATTTTCCTTTTAAGGTTCAAGTAAGGATATCCATGGCTGAAACCAAACGAAATTGTAGTTGTCGGGCTGTCACCTCTCATAGTCCACTCATAGGTGTTCTTTTCTATGCCTGATCTCAGCTCCCATGGATCCCGCTCTACCAAATCTCAATATTGGATTCATGTCACTTCATGCCATTAGGATCTCATCTTTTTTTGTCCACCCATATTAGTTTACAACTTTGGGAGTCCATAACCACCTCCCGGTGGGTTAAGATTTATTTTATACTCACTACATTATTTATCATGGGTTAGTATCTGGTAGTATTCCAGATTTAGTAGACCTAGACTCAGGGTTGGTTCAAGACAATTTGAGGCCTAAAGCAACAATCCTAAATGAGAAATTTTTTTAAAATATTATTATAATATTTTATTTAAAATTTATTTTCTTTTCATTTTTTGTAATGCAATATTGCTATTTAAGTTTTTATATTCAGATTTTGCTAATATATTTTTTGTCAATTGATAGTATGGCTAATCGACTTAATCTTTTTTATAACATTGTTGATTTAAATTAGGATTTTATTAATTTTAATTTTGAAAAACTTCTTCTTATAAAAATAACAGTTACAAGTATTGTTAATATTTTTCTAGTAGACACATTAAATATTTATAAATTATAACTAATAATATTTACAAATAAAACGAACACTAACTAAAATAAACATATAATGTGAGCTTGTAACTAAATTTTTTTTTATAAGCATAGAACCACAGAAGCTAATTTACTGATTTATCAGTGTTGGTTACAAAGATTATAGATACGGATTACTTTTGAATTTGATATAGTTTCTTCAATATAAAAAAAAAGGGTTATATTTGAAGTTGTCTTCTAAGAATTTCAAGTAGCATAGATATAGAGGGAAAAAAATGTGCAAACCGGAGGATTTTTATAATGGAAAATGATTTCTTGCTTATTATGATTTTAGGATTCTTTTTCTTTTAATGACAATATTTTTTTAATGGTGAAAGTGGTCTTTAATTCTTTTTTGAAATAAGAAAAGATAATACTTGTTTTTTCTAGAATGTAAAAAGATAGTATGAGGCTTTATTCTTTAGGAGAAGCCAACAATAATAATTGCGTTTTTTGAAATTTGAAAAGATTAAAGTTGTTATAGTTACTTTTTTGATGTCTTATTTTTTTGGATTGAAAAAAATGATGAGATTTATTTTTTTTGGAGGCCATATTTTTTGGGGGGCCTAAAACAAAGGCTTTTTTATCTCAATGATAGAGCCAACCTTTCCTAGACTTTGGCAATTAGGTAGATTATCATTTATTATCTTCTCTTTTTATTAAACCCAACAAAACCTAATCTCTATAAAAAAAAAGTTATCATTATTATGAATATCATATTCATGAAAACATTGGCGACCTGCACAAATATCAATTGCCCTTGGAATCAAATCTTCCTACAGAAAAATTTAGGGCACCAAAGCGAAATCCCAACCCACGCAACGTAGCCAGCACGTATTACTCCATTTGCAAACGTACTGAGTGACGTCGGCTAGTGAAACCTGTGCAACACAAGTCAACTAAACCACATGGATCGGTCATCACTCCTCTTCCTCTTCATATGCTGGCTCAACACCCAAAGAATATCAAAACAATGTCGTCTGCACCCGCACCCGCACCCGCACCCGCACCCGGAGCTCACATCCTGGTGTTTCCCCACCCAGCCCAGGGTCACCTCCTTCCCCTCCTTGACTTCACCTATCACCTGTCCACACGTGGCCTCTCCATCACCCTCCTCGTCACCCCCAAAAACCTCCCCCTCATCCAACCCTTGCTATCCCTCTCCTCCTCCATCCACCCCCTCATCCTCCCCTTCCCCACCCACCCCTCCATCCCCCCCGGCGTCGAAAACGTCAAGGACCTCCCCCCCACCTCCGGCACCGCCGACATCGTCCGCGCCCTCAGCTTCCTCCAAGAACCCATCATCCAGTGGTTCCGCTCCCACCCCAACCCCCCTGTCGCCATCCTCTCCGACTTCTTCCTCGGCTGGACCGAGGGCCTCGCCCGCCGCCTCTCCATCCCCCGCCTCGTCTTCTACACCTCCGGTCCCTTTCTCGTCTCCGTCCTCAACCACCTCTTGGCCAGACCCCAGCTCCTGGTGGGCCCCACCGATGAATGGGTCAGCTTCCATGATCTCCCCAACAAGCCCTCCTTCCGCTACCCGCATCTGCCGTCCATCTACCGGCGGTGCGTGGAGCTTGGGTCTCCCGGATCCGACTGGGAGTGCATGAGGGAGGGCTTGGTCGCTAATACCACCAGCTGGGGGGCCGTTTACAACACGTTCGAGGCCATCGAAGGGGTCTACCTCCAGCACGTGCGGGAGAATGGTGGGTACCTGCGGACGTGGGCCGTGGGACCCGTCTGCGCCGGCGGGGGCAGGGGTGGGTCCGTCACGGCCACTGATGGGGATGTCATCTCATGGCTAGACGCCTGTCCGGATGCATCCGTGGTGTACGTGTGCTTCGGGAGCGAGGTCCTGCTGACGAGGATCCAGATGGCTGAGCTGGCCTCCGCGCTGGACAAGAGCCGGGCCCGCTTCGTGTGGGCCGTAAAAGTGGCCCCAGCCGGACACGCGGCGGAGGAGTACGGGGTGGTCCCTGATGGATTCGAGGTCCGGACGGCGGATAGGGGCCTGGTCATCAGGGGTTGGGCCCCGCAGGCGGCGATCCTAGGCCACCCCGCTGTGGCCGCTTTCTTGACTCACTGTGGGTGGAACTCGGTGTTGGAGGGACTCACCTCGGGTGTGGCTCTGCTGGCATGGCCCATGGGCGCAGATCAGTTTGTGAATGCGCGGCTCTTGGTTGATGATATTGGGGTTGCGGTTCGGGTCTGCGAGGGCTTAGAAACTGTTCCTGATTCGGTCGAGTTGGCTCGCACTATTGCTGAGTCACTTAGTGGAAGCAGGCCGGAAAAGCTCCGAGCCATGGAGATGAAAAAAGCTGCCTTGGATGCAGTGAAAGAAGGTGGGAGTTCTTACAGTGACTTGGAAGGATTGGTTAAAGAGTTGTCCGCACTTGGTATCAAGAAGAATGGCGTTAAAGAGTAGGCCTAAAATTCTGCAGACTTGACTCAGTTGATCAGCGAGTTGAATTTGGCTGAACTCGATGGGGTTACTCAGACCTGCTATCCTTCTTAGTGCACTTGACTTTCTATGAGTTTTTACTTGCTATGAGTTTCTAAATAAAGGTCTAAGAGTTGTCACAAGTAATGCTGTATGTTCTTAGTAAGCTTGAGTTCCTGAGTTTGTCAAGTGCTTGTTAAGAGTGATGGGGAGATAAACCCTTTATGTTGTTGTTGTTTGTTTGTTTTTTTTCCCTTTATGTTGTTATGTTAGTGAATTGTGATGTTTAGCAGAGTACAAAATTTGTTACAAGAAAACAACCCATGCTATGAATGAGTGAATTTAACCGTAATGCTCTTTTGTTGATAGATGTGTCTTAATGTGTTATTAAAGAAAATTGTTAATCCTTTCTAATTGGATTAGAAAAATATTCTCACTTAGATGTGGAGAAGCCAAGGGTGGAATCATCATTTACTATATAGGAAGCCTCAGTGGATCTGTAAGTAGAAAGAAACCAGAATCTAAACCCATCGAAGACCGAAGGTGAATGATGCTTCTTTTTTTTTTTTTTTGGTAAATGAAGGTGAAAGATGCTTGACACTTATTCGTACCAAATAGATCACAACTCGTCTGTCGTCTAATTTTACAGTTGTTAGGTCTTATGGACCATTATAAATTTCTTATGTTATTCATACTAACTATATTATTGTGGCTTGTTGTATTGGATTACCAGTTGCATAGATTATATGAATTGTTGCTTCCGCGTTTGTTTTTGGTGACTAATCATCATTCCTAACTTCATTGCAAACTTTGATCCACTCAGAATTGAAGCCTAAACTCAATTAGAAAAGTTTTAATTGGTTCCAATTCTTACACCCTTAGGATTGGGTTAGGATACAACCTAGTTTTAGGGGGCGTGACACCAGTTTAAGCTTCAAATTACCTTAAATATGATTAAATCTTTGATCCTTGTGTGAGCAAGCTATGCATTTTTCTGGTATAACTGTTGTGAGGGGAACCCAAGTGTTCTCACATGAGTGTGATTACACCTGCACCCGTGAGATTCAAAAAACCTCATAGATAAGCTCTCAAGAAATTGATTTTGTTTTTGAGTTCTTCGTATCACCGTTGTTCACGCCACCCAAATACAATTCGGGGGTCCGTGTTCTGTCGTTAGTGAAGAGTCGCCCGCTTAACGCAATCACTAATGTTGCGTTGGTTTTGATCAAGCACCATATAAAGGGGTTTGAGATCATCTACTAGAGAGCGTTCCCGTCAGTTTCACTCCACACAAACCAAGGGGTAGGATGGATGCCAAATCGTGAGATGATGGAACGCATGGGTTGGAAGCATTTGGCATGTAAATGAGGTTGCGAAACACTAAAGATCCCTATCTTCCCTCCGTTTGCTTAGTTGAACCAAGAAAAGCAGTAGTCCAAGATCGGTCCTTCCCTTCTGTTATGGCAACGAGATCTTCTGTCTTTCATTTAAAAGCTCCTCTTCTGGGGAAGAGGACAAACGGAGTTGTGAATTGTGGCCCATACTTAAATTGTTTGTGACCCACACTTAAATTGTTATTCACATTTAAATTGTTACCTACACTTAAATTGTTCTGGTGGCTAGGAAGTTTAGCAATAAGCTAAAGGTTCTCACTTTCAAATTGTTTGAGGCTTTGCCCGAAACACAATGGTAGTGACTGGTATTGTTTATTTGGTATTTTCCCAATGACTCCAGTAATTATAATTAATGCTTTTGTAATGTAAGGGGCATCAGCTTTGTTGATTGCACACAACGTGTATGATCACATGGGTGAAAAAGAAAACGTCTTAATTAAAGAAATTGACCTTTGTTACTATCTCAATCACGAACATTTTTGACCATTTTCTATGAAACTAGAAAATCCACAGCCCGGTAACCTAATAGACAGACACTAATGCCCCGTTTGTTAATGTAACTAGTGGAGTGGAAAGAAAGTGAATGGTCACATCAATGAATAAAAAGGTATAAAGTAAAGTTAACTTTTTGGGGAGATAAAAAAGGTGTTTGGATTATGATGGGAAGTATTGGATCTACTTTACTCCACTCTGTTTGGAGGATATGATCATTGTCACTTTTTTTTTCCCTTTTCTCTTTGTTCTGAAAAAAGGTGGGCAAATAACTATTCCAATGGAAGACAATTTGTTTCCAACTTACTCCAAACATAAAACCTATAATAGGAACTGTAACTTGAACTTATGAAGTGGGAAGATTCAGATGTGATGCTAACAATCGCTGTAACATTATGTAACCCCGAGTCTTAGTTTGGAAACATTCGGTCACGAAAACAAAAAAAAAAAAAGGGAAAGGCACTGCTAGAAAATACTCACATTTGACTAGTATTCAATCGTTACCTGTACAAGGACACTCCTCTCCTAATACATAGTCCAGCACGTCACTCTTTTGTAGGTGGACCAACTATGAAAAATGAGAAACACAATATGTGTACCATATTAATTTGTTAATATCATGTACCACTTAATTAGGGCTCCAATAAATAAGTCTTCTCAAAATCCCGTAGATCACCGGTATGCAAACCAAAATGGTTACAATTGTAGCATTGGTCTTATTTTCAATTCGTATCTTAACAGTGACAACTTAACACTCTGACAAAAGCATAACAGTCCAAAGTTTCCGCATCAAGGTAGACAAACAATGTCATCAGGATAAGGCTTGAATTGAATTGCAGTGTTTTTAGGAGATGCAAATAATCAAGCTAGGACTACTATAAATACCAAATGGAGGGAGACTCTCGTTACAATAGTAAGCATTCACTTAGACGAACAAAATTGAGATAGTGATTGTTGCATGAAATATAAAAATAAACTCAAACCCTATCCTCTCACTGTTTTGGCAGATGTAGAAGTAAAATGTGAGAGTGTCTGGCATTAACTAGTCTCTGGGGTTAGATCAGACCATATGGAAGATTACAAATACATAGCAATACACAACTGGTCTCTTTTGTCTGTGTTACACACCCATGACAACAGAGCCTTCATTTAAGAATAATCTTGGAACCTTCGCCATTTTTGCTATGTTGCTGTTGCTTATAAACCTGGAACATATAGCGTTTGTAACTTTGGACTATGACCTTCTTCCATCCACCAGGCACCTGATGAAACAGTGTGTAACACTGGGTCAAGATTTAGTCAGTTACACTATCTACAGTGAAATCTAACGAAACTAAATTTCTAATAAAGTACAGTTTCCTGCAGAATATAATGCCGTTAGCTAAACTTGCAAAACTGCTTATTATAAATATTGATTATAAACATTTACAACCAAATCAGCAAGCCTTGCCAAAAGATATGCTAACCTCCACAGTCATACAGCAACAGATAACAGGACAAATACATTTATAAAATATTTTAACTAATCACTCACAAGATGCTACTGGAGTTGTTTCTAATTCAAATAAATAGTACAGTCTTCATATCAATTTACGAGGGTCTAGTAAAGTCCTAGTAAATTACACTACTTACTAGCTGCAAAGAGAGTGGTACAGAAAGATGAATCAATAGTCACGTTAAATAATATAATAATATAATAACAATGACTAAGACATAAGAAAACATGCTACTGTTAAGCATACAACCAGTAAGAGGACCTGTATATTAAGCAAAATGAGAGGCATCAAAGTAAGATATACCATCAGCTTTAACGTCTTCCATTGAACAGGTACTTCTTAAACCATTGCTAAACAAACAAGGCTGTCTACTCATGTACATCTTGATCTCCATTTGAAATCTTGTGAACTGTTCACTGTTATATTCCTGCTCCTGCAAACAAAACTGAGTTACTAAGCTGAAATTGCATCTCCAAATATTTGTAATAATGTGCTAGACATAGTTGACCCACATAACATACCTGGCGTGAAGTTATACTTATTCCTTAGTAATAGATCTAATGCTAACATGAATAATATAACACATCATTTTCGAAGTTATTGACAGATAAATGGGTTTGGTTCTAGTTCAAACAATACAGTCTCCAAATCTAGTTACTTACATCGATGGGCAATCAAAATATATTATATTATCCGTCAGTTCCATATATCTAGAAAAAGAAAATGAAAATTTACAGGCTCCATACAAGATAACCAATGCCAACCATCATAATACAGACTACAATGAGCAAGATAATAACAAGTCTAGTAAGTCTTTCCAGAAGAACATCCTGCCCAATTACTACTCCCTGATTGTAACTCATGGGAACAGAGACAGGTCTTGCATCACCTATGTCCTCTTCGTAGCTCTGCAGACTCTCTATTGCTTCTTCTAAATTTGAGTACCCCTTATATAGTGCATTGGGAAATTGATGTACTTGAGCTTTGCATGCGGCCCAGGTATTATATAAACCAGGATTGCATCCTCGGTAAACAACATAATAATGGAATCTTGGTATCTCCAAAATGAACTAGGTAACAGCTGTCCAAAGGTGCGGTAAAGAATAATGAATCCAGTAACAAATGTGAATAATATAATAGCAATTACTAATTAATTTGAAACAGAAAAGTGCTAGGATAGCATAGAACCAAGCAAATTCAAAAAATATATGGTATTCTAATAGTATAATGCAAGTTATCCCCAAAATATATAAGCCAGGAATTACCAAAGTCCAAAATTAGAGGAAGTCAGAAGAAATAAGAAATATGCAAAATAAGAGACAGGGCTAGAAACAACAACTGGATAGATGCACTAAAACTACCAAGCAAAATATGTCTAATCATTAAAGTAGCATAAAACACATCAACCCAAGGTAATGTTGTCACGACGGATCTTCGGTAGACGACGTCGAATCCATGCACCCTTATCCTTTGTGCAAAGGAACATCGTGGCCATATCGACATCGATTGTTAGCCATTCATGTGCCATTTTAGCATCGAGGTCAGTTAGACCGTCAATCTTATCTAGTTCCTTTACCACGTGATTAGATATACGTTTCTTTGGATGACGAATAGATTCAGCAACTTCAGTAATAGCACTATGTATCTTGTCAGAGTTTCGATCAACGGTTGCGACATATGCATCAATGTCCTTTAGAGCCTTTGCACGAGTCATTTTTTTAGAGGTTCCTTCACTACTACTCATGCCAAGGTTTTCAAAACAGTCATTAAGCCCTACTGGTAGTGAACCAGACATTTCCGTGTTAGCCCCACCGTTTGACATAGGTGATGTTGAAGTTCCAACATAACTTGAAGGGCGTGCGAACTGTCCGGTCGCAACATCCTTCCCAAACACTAAGCTAAGCTTATCATAGTCGATAGTCCTTGATCTCCATGACACCGCATCAGGGTGACCCTAGTAAGATTTAAACATTCATTAGTTTCCCATGTGGCAATATTAAAATATAACTGCAATTAATCATGTCTAATTTCTAAATAATAAACCTGAATCCAAGAGGCCCAGACTTCATCAGTGGCTACGATTTGTTGAGTTGCAACATCAAACCCAAATCCAGAAGCATTTAGCAGTTTAGTAGCTTGTGCGAAGTTCTTCTTCAAGACTGTACAATGGTTAATTATTGTAGATGCAGTTAATTGCTTACCACAATGGTTTGATTCATTCATTTTCTGAGCTATTGTTGCATAGACTTCATGTTTAAACCCACGGTTGCCCCTTTTCCCTAACTCTATTTGCTCTTGAAGAAGAGCAAGTAATTTTTCATCCATTACAGCATTGAAGCAAATATTCTTCCTTTCTGAAATTTCTACATAAATATAAAAATGAATACAAAATTACACACCGAGGAAGAGTGGCTAACATTCTCCAACTACATATTAGATAGTTCACAATAGATTGTTACATATACTAATACTGCACCATAATTACTTGAAAAAGGAAAGCCTACATTCTAAGTTCCATATTATAGGAATATAATGCTATGAAAGAGGAAAAATTCATTGACCACCCCTATGGTGACTGTAATCATGCCAAAGTCTATCGGCATATGCATCCCTAAAATTGTTCCACTGTTGTCGTGCAGTTTGAGAGTGATATTGTTCTGTTTGTGTTCTTTGGATATTTTTCGTTGCCTCATCAGCTGTCATAGTACTGTCATCAGAAGCTTCCACGTTTTGTTCAGAAGCTTGAAAGAGCTCCTCATCGTATACATCCCCACCATTGTTTCGTATGAAGTTATGAAGGACAGCACATGCAGTCACAAGTTTCACTTAGGTGTCCAAGGAATATTGCGGAGCTCTTCTTAATATGCCAAACCTAGCTTTCATGATTCCAAAAGCCCTTTCTATTACATTCCGTGCTTGAGAATGCCTTTTATTAAATAACTCTTTTGCATTTTGAGGATTCCTTCCTTTATGCTCACTTAGGTGATAACGAACACCTCGGTAAGGTGCAAGAAAGCCAGGTGCATTAGCATAACTCGCACCTACAAGGTAGAACTTACCTAATTCAAAAGACAATAACATCATATTCTATTATGTCATAACATTGAAATGATTAAAAGTTCCAAGTGAAGGAGTCATTATAAACGGTCATTACCTTGTGGGACACGGAGGGGGTCCGAATGGGATAGTAAATTTTGGAGTACGCGGGCATCTGTAGCAGACCCCTCCCAACTTGGATGCACATACTGGAAATTAAGATTCCATCCACAAGCAGCCATTACATTTTGGCTGAGTGTGCCTTTCCTATTTTGAAAGGGCCCTTGCATATTCAGACGTACATGTACAGGAATATAGGTCCCATCAATTGCTCCAACACAGTCCTGAAGAGAGTTACAGTCATTAGACATCACAATTGTCTATAAACAGTGTTTTTGTTAAAAAGACCCTCCTTCTCTCAATTTTAATACCTCAAAGTATTGTGTTCCTGACGAATTAATTCCAGCTTGTTTGATAATGTTAGGTGCCAACTGCACAATTGCTTGTAACACTCTCTGAAAGTGTCAGCTGATGGTCTCCTATGATCTAGCAAACTTGAAACTATTTGTTCTATTCCTAACATTGTGTGCAATAGTATGCAGAAATTCAACTACTGTCTCTTCTACTGTGACATATCTTGTGTCTGCTAACAAACCTCTATTCCTTAAAATGGTACACAGGAGATCAAAGCAATTATGGTTAAGCCTTAATTGAATAACACATTCATTGTTTCTTCCTTGCATTAAGTAAGAGATATACTGTGCGCTCTCTGAATTTCTATTTCTTCGCGTGACCCTTCGCTTTTCTCAAAATATTTGATCACCTAATGAGTGAATATGTCTTTGCCATTCAGATGCTGCAGTCCATAAGGTCACTAGAACACCATTATGAGCATTATTAACCATACTATGTTGGACATCATTTTCAATATTACTGAGCTCAACTTTGTCGATATCAATATCAGAACCATTACCTTCAGTAACTTCCATCTACAGAAGTGGCCCAAAGTAATACTTAGAATCAATATAAGTAGTAACAAGTTACCTAAGTTGACTTGACATTTAACTGGAAATATCATACAATTATTTATCATAAGAAAGGTTTGGTACATAAGTTCAGCAAATTTGACTATTTATGATGCACATTATGCAAATAACTGTAATTTTCAAATCCAGCAGCAACTATAAAATGCTACTACAAAAGGCTTACAAGAGAAATGTGTTGAAATTCTTTGTACTTGGGATTTCTCATTTCTGAGAAGTAAATTTGTAAAAGTTGAACAATCGAATCTTAAAATTTTAAACAGTCTTCCTCAGGTTAAATACTAAGAGCACTATATTGATGCACGCAATATACTTTTTCAAACCATTCAAACCTGAAAAGGAAAACCGAAGGTTCTTAGGTCATACCAGCGGGTCACAAGCAAGCAGAAGAGTTTGATTTCGTAGAAGATTAGTACTAATAGTGCCTTTCCCTAAACAAAGATGCAGCCTAGACACCCAGTTTTATAGCAAATGATTGAGAAAGACAGGAGATGCATGTTGTTAGAGCTGTTGGAAAGAAGTTACTAGTTTCCATGGCAATCAATAGAGGCTGGGGTTGAAGACGAGCTGCTAGTGCTTATATAGAGGTTTGGAGGAACCTCAATTCCAACCCTGCTTCTCCTGATGTCTTTGTTTAAGACTCGAAAACGTATAAGTGAAAAGGGGCATCGATTAATCAGCCGCTTTGTATGACATAGCTAAAACAGCATAGGAATAGAGGAGAACAGTTTAGGCGATTTGGGAGGAGGTGTTGATGAGGGGACGTCTCTCTGCATTTCTACAACCCAACCTAGAGATTGGATGGCTTGGAGAACGATTGCAGACGGAGACCTTCATCTACAAGGTCAATCACATATCAAACCCTGCTTGTATGATGTAGATCGCGAATCCAATATTCCATGTAGATGCAGATCGCGAATCCAATACGCCTTGCAGATGAAGATCACGAATCTTGGAGTCTTCTGTTTGAGGGGAGAAATCTTCTAGATAGCGAGGTCCATCTGAGAGGAGAACTACTCCAGACGCTATCTGCAGATGATATTCTTGTGCTCGGTATGTGTGAAGTGATGTTGGAGGTGTGATGGCGTTACAGGGCATTTACACTGACATATGCATTTAACTTCACGCTTACAGCAAGTGGTTTTGTTGCCGAACAATGGGTGGGTCAAATCTTTGACCGTTGGTGTACGACAACACTTCACTCCGTCTTGCTGTTTAATTTACAAATGGGACCTAAAGGGCAGGAATACAGAAATACATTCAGAAAACTTATTGCTGTTGTACTTCTAACAAAAGATAAAAAAGGAAAAATGGAAAACACGAACTACATAACTGCGAAACAAGCCCTCAATATAGTATGCTAATAAAATGAGAACATTGTATCTTGCAGAAGCTGGCAGCAAAGGAACCTGTACGTCCATATCCCCTTCTATCATCAAGATCACATTTTTCATTGAGGACATAGATCACGTTCGTTCTGAATACACCATATGCCCACCTTTACTATCCTCTCCATCTGTTTCCTTTCTATGTCTTCGGTATTTGGAAAAAGCTTACCAAGCTCTCCTGCCTCGTAGCATTTGTTAATCCATTCAGTGAGAATGATCTCATTGTCTTCAACATCTATCTCGATATTCTTCCTGCAAAATATAGTCACTAACAATACAATCCCGATGCTGTAGACATCTGCCTTGACAGATTTTGGCTTGTTCTGATACCATTCTGGCCCAAGGTAGCCTCTTGTTCCTCTAGGTCCTGTAAATGTTCTTGTTTGATTCCGTGTTAGAAGTTTTGCCAGCCCAAAGTCAGATCTTTGCTGTCCAAAACTCATCCAGGAGTATGTTATGAGGCTTTATGCCGTAGTGGATGATATGAGGCTCACACTCTTCATGTAGGTAGAGTATGCCCCTGGCTACTTCTAATATAATTCTCACTGTGTCACTCAAAGAAGGGCATTTCTCGACCCTGAAGAGAAAATCAGCAAGTAAGCTGTTTCTTATGTAGTCATATACCAAAAGTGTAAGAAATCGTGTGATCCGCATCCACGGGTCCTACGTTAGATCAAGTAGGGCAGATGCTAATAGAGATTGCAATCCCACTTTAGTGTAAGAATTAATCTATGCCCCACAATAAAACTCCCAATAAGATCAGTGGATGTGAGTTTTTTATGGAAGATGTCTCTAGTAAGTGTGACTTTTTGGGACTTATTTATATAAGGATAAGGGAGCCCTATGGTTGGGGATATTCTCCATTCCTGTAGAAAATACAAGAGGCAAAGAGATCCATGGAGCTTTTCATCATCGAAATACACATAGATCCCGGCTGTAACGGAGTCTCTGCATCCAGATCCATCAGTTGATATCAAAGTCCGGCATGGTGCATTCTAACGGTTCAGATCTGAAGATGGACTTTTAGATCGCCCAGATCTAGGGCTCCTTTTATGAGAAGAAGTTTTTGGTTTTATAGTGATTGCATCTTAGCCTTGAGGAAGAAGAAGACTAATTGGTGCACGCTAACCGATGCAAGCAAAAATAAAGAATGTTGTCAACGATCTCTTTCTCTCCTTTGCTGTCTTTTCTATACAAGAAAGGACAAAATCTTTAGCCAAGCCAATTTCATATGCCTTTGGCTTGATTTGATTAAAGAAAGAAGAAAAGAAGAAAGTGAAGAGAGCCAAGCCACAAGCGACAACAACAGCAATGCAACTGCTATCTTTTATTTATTTATTTATTTTTTGCCTTGGCGCATGTTACTCAGGCTCCAAACAATGGGGACAATGGTCACTATCCCTGCCTCGGCCAGTGGAGAGAACCGACAGGCAGTCTTGCAAGCAGAACGACTCAAGTGCCAACGTAGACAATGTGATGACATCAGTGTTGACGCAGAGATCATCCTGCTGATGCACAGATCACCGTCAAATCTTCCAGCTACAATATCTTGGCCATCCAGAGTCAGATCGACGATCCATTTATGCCTACGGAATCCTTGCGAGCAGATCTACGCATTTACAAGAAAGGACAGTGATTCAGTGGTTTAGATAAAAGGGTGGTATTCTCTCCTCATACGGTTACTTGTCTGTTAACCATCTTTTAATTAAAAATGAAAATCATGTCTTCCAAATTAGCCTTGCATGATCTTGCAAAGGCTGATATTTTTAATGGTAACAACTTAGTTGTGTGGAAGCATTGGATAGATGCGTTACTGCATTTCGACGAATTGACTTATGTGATTGAATCTAATTCGATCCTTAAGTCCGCTGATGATGCCCCTAGGAGGACCATGACTTATATGAGCAATGGGCCTTTGATAACAAATTAGCGAGGCATCTATTGATCGGATTTGTATCCAATGAGTTGGTAAAACAGTTTGAGCACTTCACCATAGCAAAAGAAATCGGGGATTATGCTATGGACAAGTATGATGAAGCCTCCAAATCTCATCTAATGGAGGCATTCTTCTACCTTCGCGGGAGAATGTGTCTCAAACCCTAAGCTTTCAAAAGGATGTAACCCTTAGTGAGGTCGAAGGTAAATTACTTGCTGAAGGACAAAGGTAGGCTGCCTGTGGTATAATACGTACAAATTTTGCTATGATTGCTAAAACTAAGAGTTATAGGGGTGCCTTAACTACCAATTTGAAAAATAAAAAGAAATTTAAAGGCAATCCAAAATGGAAAAGGGCCTAAAAATAGTATTTATTTTAACTATGGGAAGCCTGGATACTTTAGTTCTCAGTGTAAAAAGAAAAATAATGAGAATAGCGAGCAAGGTAAAGTGACCAAAGAACACGGAGATTATGTTGAAATGGTCACTGAGTCCATGATGGTGGACACCAATGACAAGAGTTGATGGATTGATTTTGGAGCCACCAGACACATATCAAGGACCAAGGCTGAATTTATTAAATTCAAAGAGATGAAACTCGGAGAACAAAGTATATATATGGGGAATGAAACATTCTGTGATGTGTTGGGAATAGAGAAAGTCAAAATTCCCTTACCAATACGAAAATCCCTTTATCTCTCCGATGTCTTTTTTGCTCCCATGATAAGGAGAAGCGCCATCTCTCTGAGCCAGTAGGCAATGAATGGATTCAAAATTAAATTCAAAGACAATGGGGTTACTATTGGAAAGCGCGGTCAAGTTTTAGTCCATAGTTTTCTTTTTGAAAAATTGTATTTGATTGATATTCTTAATAATGAAATAAAGTCCACTTATGATTATTCTGTGTGTGTGAATGTATGCATGAATGGCTTGGCAATATTATGGCATTTGCGATCGGGCCATATTAATAAAAATAAAATCAGTAGAATGGTTAAAGATGGACTTTTACCATACCAAAGTAAAATTGAATACCCCATATGTGAACCATGCATAAGTGGGAAGATGGTTAAGAAACCATTTCCAAAAGGAACTAGAAGTTCTGAAATATTGACCATAATTCATTCAGATATATGTGAACCATTGAATGTACACAATCGAACCAGAGATGACCATTTCATTATATTTATTGATGATTACGACAGATATGGGTATGTGCACCTAATTAAATATAAATATGAGGCTTTAAGAATGTTCCAAACATATGCTGCTGAAGTCCAAAATAAAAAAGGTAAGAAAATAAGAGGATTAGATCTGATAGGGGGGGCGAATACACTTCAGAATTGTTTAAAGGATATTGTACATGTGAGGGAATAATTCATGAATATTCAAATCCATATATCCTACAGTAAAATGGCATGGCTAAGAGGAGGAATAGGACCTTAATGGATATGGTAAGGTCAATGATCAACCATGTGAATCTTCCGTATATTTGTGGGGAGAAGCATTAAATACTGCACAATATATTTTAAATAGAGTACCCTTTAAGAGTGTGCCGAAGACGCTGTATGAGTTATGGACTGGTGCCAAACCAAAATTGGAACATGTGAGAGTTTGGGGCTGCCCTGTACACGTTCGGCTATCAGCATAAGAAAGACATATACTACAAGCAAAAATGAAGAAAAATTGTTCTTTCGTTGGCCACCTACCACATTCTAAATGTTATCGTGTAAATAATCACGATAATAGGATAATCATGTAATGTCGAGATGTGTTTTTCCTTGAAAATCTGACAGTCAGTCATAGAGTAAGACCACAGAGTGTGGAATTGTATTAAATTTCTATGGGCAAGGGGGTTCAAGCAAGTGTGGGTTCCGACGAAGATGACGTTGGGCATAGAATTCTTGGCTAGGGTCCACTTGAGGTGATTGAACAACTCAATGAGCTAGTTGGCAGGGCGATTCAAGCCAGAAAACAACCAGCATATCTAGATGATTGTTGCAGTTTATTGGAAATCATGCATGAATTGGATCCAATCTCCTACTCTCAAGCGGTCAAAACGCAGGATGCACAATGTTGGCTAGAGACTATGAGAGAGGAGATGAAATCAACTGAAAAGAACCAAGCATGGCAATTGGTTAATATACCTAAAGATCGGAAAGCCATTGGATGTAAATGGGTTCTTAGAAAGAAATTTAAGAAGGATGGATCCTTGAATAAATATAAAGCACGGTTAATAGTTAAAGGATTTACACAAGTGGAAGAATAGATTATGATGAGACATTTTCTCCAGTCGTAAAATTCCAATCCATATGAACCTTAGTAGCATTGGTAGCATGTCGTGACCTTGAATTGCACCACATGGATGTGAAAACAGCATTCTTGAACGGCGAATTAAAAGAAGAAATTTATATGAAACAACCAGAGGGTTTTGTAGTACAAGGTCACGAAGACAAAGTGTACAAACCTAATAGGGTATTGTATGGATTAAAACATGCCTCGAGACAATGGTATAGAAAATTTCATCAGGCCATATGTGAAATTGAGTTTGTCCCCAATAGTACAGACACATGTTTTTATATTAAAAGCAGTGGGAGTTGTTATTTATATTTGTCATTATATGTGGATGACATTTTGATTGCTAGTAATAAATTGGTAGCCATAGATGAAATCAAACATTGGTTAAAGTCAAGATTCGAGATGAAAGACATGGATGAGGTAGAGTATGTCCTTGGCATTGAAATAATTCATGATCATCTGAATAGGATATTGACTTTATCACAAAGATCCTATTTGGAAACAGTGTTGAAAATGTTTGATATGGCTAAGTGTAAACCAATTGATACTCCCATTTATAAGAGTACAAAATTGTCAAGAGATCAAGGACCCACAAATGAGCAGGATAGGAAAATGATGAGATTAAAACCTTACGCTCAAATTGTGGGTAGCATCATGTATGTTGTCAAGCCTCGAAATCCGAGGTTCTTGGGACCCTTAATCACGAGGCATGACGGGTTCACAACAATTAAATTAAATAAATTCCAAATTTTAATAAATAATCCAAATGGAATAACAATTAAACCAATCTAATAACATAATAAATAAATATGTCTAAAGTGAGAGTAATCCTTAAAACATAATAATAAACTTCTCAAATGCAAATAAATCTCCAATTCAATCCTCTGAATCTAAAGCTAGAGTCTTGCAGCCCATCTCCCAGTCCCGGTTCCACAAAACAAGTTAGGTTTCCTCGGGTTAAGGATCAACCTCGAAATCTATTGGGGGGGGGGGGGGGGGGGGGTGGGAAGGGTGGGGAAATAAGAGTAAGTAAAATTCAAAAAGTAATACGAACCATAAAACCTAATAAACAGGTAACAATCTAAGAAATCAAATTTTGAGTCATGGTTTGTATATACAAGGTATATTAAATAAGGTAAGTGCAATATCTTGAAAGCGACAAGAGGATAATGTGACCGAAATTTAAGGTGTTTTAAACAAGTGAGCAAATAACCAAATTAACAAATAAAAGGCATCAGGCATTTCCGCAGTAAACAAAATATTAAAGTGTGCTGCTAAAGTTAGGCTTAAACCAAGCACAAAGTACCCACCATGTACAAATCATTTTTATATCCAAAGGTGGCACGAGGCCTAAGATATCAGTAACCTCCAAAATAAAGTGGGTCTATCTGCAAACTAAAATTATCGCACAAAGGGGTCCCAATCCCAATGTCATAGCCAAAAGGGGGCTAAAATCAGCGTGTGGGCGTACCACGGTGCGTTGCCCATAATTAGAAAATGCCTTAGAAATACACGTATCAAATTCGAAAATTCAAAGCCTTTTTAATCACAAAGCTAGCCAATAGTTAAAATCACAATTGAATAGTATATTATCAAGATTCCTCACATTTTTTAGCATTTTAAATCCAATGATAATTAGCGATCAACAATAAATTTCACAAAGAAATCAATTGTAACATGATAGTGGCAAGGAAACAAGATTAGGTCTGGCATAACTATTATGTATAAGTATTTCAAAGGTAACAAAGTGTCCTAGTAATTTAGAATTATTTCAATAGTTCAAAGTCTCACAGATCTAAATCAAAATGAGATAAGGCTTGAAAACTCTATGGCTCAGGAACTATGGTAAGACTACTTGCCTTGATTGTCATTGGTCGGAGAATTTGGTTTGACTTGCTCTAGAAGTCCTGTATGAGTTCCTATTAAGATAGGAGAATATGGATTCATATCCAAATAATGGACCGATTTTGGGTGCGAGTTGTGTATAATGGATTGAGAAATATGGGCCGGGCCAGATTATTTTGTCATGCATGTGGGTCAAGTACATGTGGGTTGCATAAGTAGGCTAAGTGATGAGTCAACACATTTGATCAATGGTGCGAATTTAGACTCATAAGTTGAATTGTAAATTGGTGAGTGACCTGAGCACTTGTTTTAAACAATACATCAAATGGCCTTTGGCAAGCGCCTCGGTTAACTTGAATTAAAAATATGCGTTTGCGTTCTGTTTGTTTACCGGCACAAGGGGAGAGGAACTGAAAGACAAGCAGTATGGAAGAAACGAGGAAGGACGGAAAAGAAAGAAGAACAGGAAAGATGAAGCAGAACAGGAAGAAAGAGAAAAGGAAGAGAATGCAATGAGAAAGAAGAAAGACGAAGAAAAGAAAATGCGGAGAAACAGTGGCAGCAGTGAATACAAGGCCAGGGGAGGAAGAAAACGAAACAAGAAGATGAGGTGAGATGAAGGAGGATGAAAATGAAGAAGTGTGCAAGGTGAGATCGGAACAGAGAAGAGAAAAAAAAACAAGAAGAAGAAGATGTGTCTTGGGTTGGAATGGGTACGAGAACATGAGGGAGAAAGAAAATCAGAGAAGGGAAAAGAGAAGAAGCAAGGAAGGAGAAACAAAGAGAGAGAAAAAAAAGGCAGTAACCGGAAGAAGAAGAAAAACAGGATGAGGAGGAGAAGGACAGTGGGCTGAGATGTGAAAGAAGAAGGAAAGAAAAGAAGAGGAAGACGATGAACATTGAAGAAGAATGGAAAGAAAGGGAACGGCAGAAGGAGAAGAAGAAGGAAGAAAAGAAAAAAAAAAAGAAAAGAAAATCATAGAACAGAGAAGAGAAATAGTTAATCAAGAAGAAGATGCAAAACTGCACTGGGTTCAGTTCCAGAGAAAGAACAGAGGAAGCAGAACGGGTGGGAAAGGAAGAAGGAAACGTGTGGCAGAGGAGAAGGTGAAGAGAGCAGAGGGAGGAGAAGACAAAGAAGATAAAAAAAGATGCAAAGAGGGAGACGAGGAATCAGGTGAAAGAAGATAGAGGAGAAACAGGAAACAAGAAGAAGGAGAAAATAATGGAGAAACAGCAACATTAAAGAACGCTGGACTGAGGGAAGGAGAAACGAGACAAGAAGATGAGGGGAGTTGAAGCATAGACAAAGAGGAGAGGAAACCGAGATGGGCACGAGGAAGAGAAGGAGAAAACGGTGAAGAAGAAGTGGAAGAAAACGAAAACCAGAAAAGGAAAGAAAAACAAAAGAAGGAGAAGACAGAAGAAGAAGCAAAGAAAGAAGTCAGGGAGAGAAGACAAAAGAACAGGGAGGAAGATGAAGATGGGTCCTTCCTTATTGCAGAGGTGGGCACGGTGACAGGGAAGAGGAAAAGGATTCTAGAGAAAAAGGAAAGGAGAAGAAGACAGAAAGGAATGTAAAGAAGGCGAAGGCCAAGCAGGCCCCAGTAGGGTTTGCCCTTGGGTTCGCTACCCATACATAAGCCTTGGCTCTGATACCATTACTCGAACATCTTGACCACTTTATCTCAAAACCTTAAGGTGTCAGGAAGGGCTGCAACAATTCTTTTGTGGCTTACTCAGAGGGTTGGTTGGATACCTCTGGAGGCTAAGGCCCGAAAGAAAATTAAACGAAATCAAAAGGAGAAAATGAAGAAGACGATGAACAATGGAGAAGCTGAAACAAGAAGAGGAAAGAGTGGGTTCCTGTGCTGGGTTTAGTCAGGTGAGCTGGGTTGCAATGGAAGGAAGAGAGGAAGGAGTGAAACCGAGGAGAAGAAAAACATAAAACAGGAAGAAGAAGAAGATTGCAATGGGTTCCTGTGCTGGCCGAGAGATGGGTTTTGGGTGATGAGGGTGATGCTCGGACAGGTGACTGGGTAATGGTGGTTGATGCACAGGGTGGCCTGGTGACGTGCATGGGTGATGGAGATGAAGAAGAAGTAGGAGGAGAGAAAGAAGAAAAGAGAACAAGGAAGAGAAGGAAAGAAGATGAGTTGCAGAGAGACAAGTGGAGAAACAGAGAATAAAAGAAAAGGAAACAGGAAGAAGGAAATAATGAAGAAGAAGAAGAAGAAGAAGAAGAAAGAAGGGGGCGCAGAGGAGAAAGAAGAAGATTGAAGTGAGAAGAAGAGACTGCAGCAGTAAGACGAGAAAGAAGGAGAAGGAAAGAAGTAAGGGAAGAAGATAGTAGAGAAAAAAAAGAGAAGAGGAAAGAAAGTGAAACGGGGTCCTGGCTTGCTGGTTGATGGGTCAGGCCTGGTTTGGCTGGGCTGGGTTCTCTGGGCCCAGTAAGATAATTCTATCATATCATGAGTGAACTATATCATGATAATGAAAGATATGCCAGGGAGAGTACATAGTGGGTTAGATGATGACATGCAAAAATAAACATGAAGAAAAAGCTTAAAAAAACAGGTTATTAACCTAATATAACAACTTAGAAAGGAAATAGTGAAAGAAGGGAAAGACCATACCTTATGGGAAGGGAGAGAAGAGATATATTTGAGATTCATATATAGAATTCAAGGGAGGGAGAGGGCTTTCTATTTATAGGAAAATAAGAGCAATGTCTCCAAGGGATTTTAGTCTCTACCAAACTTAGCCAAAGAAGATTAGTTTGAATTGAATTCCATCCCTATGTAGAGTTGAGATAAAATAATACACTTAAAGAGGTTCAATCCGAATAAAATTCTAATTTGAGCATAACTCTAAGATTCTCAAACTTTAATGATTTATAAGACATACAGAGTAACTAAGTAATTATCTAAATTTAAATAGCATAAAATCATAATAATAATAATAATAATAATCACATGCGGGGTCTATCAAGATTATAACAATGGTCAAGATTAATTCAAATTTAAAATTAAAAATTCGGGTCGTTAAATCCAGCTTACCTCAAGGAATTTGGTCCTCTAAATTCGACTAACAAATTCTATGAGAACTATGTGTTTAGGTCTTGAGATCCCTGAAAGCTGAAAATTTCTAATCACAGCGCACGAGCAAGAAGTAAAATTATAAGGCGACAAATGTAAGAAGGCATCATTGCTTACAAAACATAATCTTAGAATCATGAAACTATGAGTGTACCTTCCACTCCGATGGAAAAGTCATCACCATCTCTCTCCATGAGCGCGAAAAACTTTCCTTTTGTGGGAGTTTTTTGATTACTTTGTTCTGTCCGTTGTTGTTGCAGCTGCTGGATTTGTCCCACTGCTTGATCATGCAAACATTGCTTTGATTAAGGCCAGTTGTTGGACATGTGGCCCGCTCGACCACAATTATAGCATATCACGTTTTTTCTATGATAGACATCAACATGGTGAGCTCCTCCACAATGACTGCATGTGACTCCGGTAGTGCCAAAATTGTTAGTCCTCTGGTGCTTCTGAGGCTGTCCACCCTCTGGTTGGCTCCCATTCGATTGTCCCCGTTTTTTGTTTCTTCCATTACTTGCATTATTGGCCTTATCTTTGAATTGGTCGGTGAGGGTCAAAGGGGCTTCGATCTTGAATGCCTTGGCTACGAGCTGGCTGTAATCCTCCAATTCAAATGCCACTACTGGCTTTATTAGAATAGGCTTTAATCCCTTTTCGAACTTGTCAACTTTCTTTGCTTCATCCGGGATTAAGTGTGGTGCGTATCCAGACAGCTCTGCAGATTTTGCCTTGTATTGAGCCACGGTCATATTTCTTTGGACCAATGTCGCAAATTCTTGTGCCTTCTGTGTCCTAATGTGCTTAGGAATCTACTTCTTGTTAAATTTATCTTTGAAGATTTCCTATGTGATTTCAATCTCAGTCTTTTGCAGTGCCTCCTCTTCGAACTCCCACCAATGTTTTGTTGTACTGTTGATCTAGTAGGTGGCTAAGCGTACCTTATTAGCTTCCGCACACTTCATTGCTTGAAATGCCTTCTTAATATCTCGCAGCCAAGTCTCAGCTACCATCCGGTCGGTGGTCCCGCTAAAGGTCGGCGGATCATAGCCCCTAAACTTCTTGTATAGGTCTAGTTCTTGACGAGCCTTAATTTGAGCAGTAATAAAAGTAGCTACGTCACGAAGGGCCCGTCGAACATCTTCAAGTTTAGAATTTCCGTTGTTGCTTGTTGCTTGAGAATCTCCGTTCAATGTCATCTTCAAACCATGAAAGCTCAATTAACAAGATACTAACAAAGGCTAAAAGAATGCAAAAGATCTAACAATTTCCCAGAACTAGATACTACCCAATAATCTCATGCATCAAAGGGTTTCTAACAAATTTTACATATTAACAAATTTTAATTAATAAGATATGATCATGTAGTTTCATTTTTACCCTGGGTTATCAAAAAATTTGTGCTTTCATTTTTACCATGCTGAGTACTGCTGTTCCAACAAACTACATACAGAAGTTCGCTTATATAGTTATGAGAATCATTTGTAAGGACCCGATTCCAAAAAAAAAATATAGACTGATAATATTGATTGGTGACCATAGGATCCATCTCAAGTGGACCCCACCATGACTGGTCGTTTTCACTGACAAATCGCTTGGGATAATTGTGCAATTATTTATTTATTTATATTTTGATCATGCAATATTGTGTTGACTTGGATCCAACCCGTGACCCACTCCAAACAAAGAATATAGATGTACGTGACTTATGCCACAAGCCTTTACATGATGACGGTATGGACCCATTTACCTTTTAAGTTGGAAAGACAAAGCATAAAGAAATTGTATCTCAATTGAAAAATGTACAATAATTAAGAAGTACATGTGGATAGTACTATTTTTTTTTGTTTTGCTAAAAGTATAGTACTTTTACTTGTTTAGGAGAGTAGCACAAGCTTTTAGAAAACACATAAATCCATTGCATTACACTCCCTTCAGAAAGGAGACACATAAATCCATTGCATTACACTCCCTGCAAAAAGGAGACACATAAAGGAGAGTCCCATGATACTAAAAATAATGTGTTAGGCATGAATCCTGCTTATATTAGAAAGTAATCAAACCCATACCTATATAAACCCACTAGCTCTTTCCTGCCATCTATATACTCCCTTAAGAAGAGAGAGAGAGGGTAGTAGAGAGAAAATTAGAACATAGTTTTTAGTGGTATTTGAGTTTTCCATTCCTTAACTTCCAATATGCTAGACTGTAGGATTTTCTTGTATCTTTTTTATGTGCGAGAACTTTTATTTTGGGAGTGAGATCTATGCTTTATAGTGTTTTAGGACCTTTCATATTTATCTTAAATGGTTTAGCTTGTCTAAAATCTATTTTAACCAATTCATGCTTCTTGTTTCTAATCTTATAGTTTTGTTACTTATCTTGATGTCCTACTTATAATCTTCATGCTCTTACTGTATCATACACCTTATTTTTATTGCACACACTTTAATTTACTGTATTTGTGACTGTAGAGTGGTTCCATAACATGTTTGATTAAAGTGGAATGATTGGTTTATATTTTAGTTGAGATTTGGAACACATTTAGTTGAGTAGGATCTTGTCTAACCCTTTTCTTCAGTCATACGATCTGATAATCATGATTCAACTGTACCATTACATTCATCTCGTCGAGTACTATTAAATTGACTGATATATTGGATGACTGATTTATGACCTTGTCAAGTTATAAGGTCGAATCTGCCTAACTTTATATCCGAATTTCACATTATTTTATTGCACAGTAAAGCTAGTTTACCAGTAGAATTTAACTTAGATTTTTTTCAGTAAAATACTAGACTTCAGTACCGTTTTACTGAATTTAAAATCAACTTAATCACATTTATATTGGATTTTTTGTGTATTTTTCAATTCAACCCTCCCGCACTGGAAAACCGCTTAATTTTGTGCGTGTGTCTAGAATGTTGTATCTTGATCATCTATGGCCCAATTGTGACTGGATTAAACTGAATCTTTATGGGAGCTAGTGCCTAGGCTGTTTAAGGCGCTCATCATATAGATGATAGGATGAGATCCAATTAATCATGTTCATGCTATAAGTTATACTTTGTATCATCCAAATCATATTTTGAGTTGTACTTTGCTGTGTGCAATTTTCATTGATCTATAGCGGTATTATTTAAAGTATATGCAATACAACATAGGGACACTAACATGTAGTTTTTAGACTCTCGAGAATGACATTGGGATTAATATTATTTGACTGCAAGTTCTCTCGGCGTTTGTGATTTGACTCAAGTTACTGATATGGGTTTGCCATCGCTAATGCTGGCTTTGGTGTCAGTTTCATGTGGATAAGAAATAATAATTGCACTTGGTTTAGGTTTGCTAGAGACGACGCATGCTTTTGGTTTTTTAGTGTTACCGAAGACATGCTTTATCGTAGAATGTGTTAGCTATTATTCCTTATTTGCTTGCATATCTATGCTGTGTTTAGTGCTATCCCATGTTACTCAAATTTGAATTAGTTTTTTCTAATCTTGCATCTTTAAGTTGAATTAATTAACTGCACAAACTTTAATATCCGTACTGATTCAACCTATTTCAATTTGCTTTCAATTGGCTGTTAACCTTGTTTGTTATGGTATTATGGTTCGATTACTTGTGGAGCTCTTGTTCACTTGCTTGCTTGCTGTTTTATTTTTTTTTTAATTTCAAATGTTGAGGTACAGCATCAATCTGAGGAGTAGTAGGTTTTTTTGTGGGAATGAGCGAGAGCCAAGTGTATGTCGGCTCAAGTTTAGGAGTTTTAGTATTGACAAGCATTATTTATTTTTATTGATTAGTTTTTTATTCATTTTGTTGGATATATTTTAGGTCCATGGTTTTGTAATAGATTTTAATTTTTGTTATTGACTTAGATGTTCTATTTAATAAAGTTGATCAATTAATTGGATTTAATGAAGTGGACAATTACGCGATACCACTGTGTGATTGGATCATGATTGTGATAAGTGAGACTGCCACACCTTGGAATTTCTAGGTCCCAAGGATCTTGGACTTTGGGGCACGATAAAATGATATGCGCTGTTCTAGAATTTCTAATAAAGATGACTTTCGAATGGAATGAATTTTTGCTGGGATATTTCTAGGTTCCCCTCATATCAAAATGCTGGTGAGTCATGTCGGGTTGATAGATTTTGATCCGATTACAAAAATGGGTTGGATACAAGTTAGGATCCAAACATTGGACCACATATTGACCTGACCTGACCCGTTTGCTACCCCACTGTGAAGCACACGTCTTTCCTGAATTTATTTTGTTGAAAATTACCATTTGATGGACTCTGAAATATTTTCTCTAAATAGGAATCCCCCGCCATTTGTGTAGAGCCGTTCTTCCTAAGCACCACTTTCTGATGCCACCTGGTAGGATTTGCGGATCTCTCCATCGTAAAAAAATCACACACTTAAACAGGTGGTTTCCTGCCTCTAATCCTCAACTAACCAAACACAATGAGGAAGGCGTGGGAGTCTCCTAACCTGTCCCGCAAAGGGGGTGTTGCACAAGCGTCCCTAATGATTGGGCTGATGTGGCTTGCTTATTCCTGGCCAGAGAAGGGACTTATCTCCAAACATAGTTTTTTGGTTTTTGGTAAAATCAAAGGCTAAAAAAGAACTCTTCTTGATTTGTATCTTTGTCAAGAAAAATCCTACAAAAATATGCCCGCGCTTAACATGAGCAATAGAACTCATATCATAAGAAAATTTATGAACTTTTGAAGCTTTAGAATAATTATAATATAGTATTTTTGTATATAAGTTATATTTATTTATTTATATTATAGAGATTTAGTTCCAAGTCATTAAATATTCAACACTATTATGAGATCCCCAATTCAATTCAAAGTAATTATAAAGTATGTTTTTTCCTTCCATAGTTTAGTTACATAAATACAAACATATCAATAACCTTGGTACTTGCTAATATTTTAGTAGAATTCATTCATCTAAAAAAAATACATTAGTAGATCTCATTCATCTAAAAAAAAATATTATAGGCAACTCTACTGAGAGATCATAATAAAATCCAATGCACTAAACCTACATACTAAAGAATAACATGGCAAGTGGGTCTCATATACACGCACACATAAAATCAAAATGTGCCCATGCTTAGCCAATTCACATATTACAAATTTACAAAAAGTTTAAAATAATAAAAAAATTATCAAAATTATGCGGAGATGGTAAGATTTTCAAATAAAATCAATCCCTACAATAATAATAAAAAATATATATAATTAGTTAATTTCAAAATGAGAGCACTTTAATATGTTTCAAATCAATTGAAAACACTTCAACATACTTTTAAAATCATAAAAGTTATTACCGCTCAAAAAAAAATCATAAAAGTTATTCGGTTTATATATATAGGAATTTTTTGGAACTTTTTTGTAATTAATGTAAATATAGATGTTTTGCCTCTAAATCTGAAAATCATGAAACTATATATGTTGTTTGTTTGCCTAACCCTTGAACCACAGTCGCACACTTCTTTTTATCCCCCTACTCATTTCCTTCTTTTCTATTTTCTATTCTAGGATATAAAATAAATTAAGAGGTTGTTGAATGTGACCCGACCCACATTATATATGGGTTGGTCATGGGTCATGAAAACAAGACCTGCACTTTAATGGGTTGAGTTAGGATAATCTTGCGGGCACACAGAACCCACGTAACCCACATATCCTTCCCATCATCCTACACTGGCACAACCGCAGACAAGTAGAGCGAGACATTTCCTTTGCATTGGAAAAATTGCATGAGGGACCAAGGGAGGGAAGGACAGAGGCCTCATTTCTATTGAGAATCCATTTGTTCACATTTGTCTGGTGCGCTGGACAACTAATTTTTCTTGGAAAACCTATTCCAACCTCCTCCTATTGGAAATGGTTCTTTAGTTCATTTTCAAGTCAACTCTAGGAAAAGTGGCCGCGCCTAACACACGGCTGAAAAGTGTCCACTTTTCATGCATTTTCTGTGAAAAAGTGGCAAAAAGATTTGGGGTTTTTAACTACTTCTCTGCTAGCGTCTTCTAATTTGCATTTTTTTAATTATAAATCCCCACTTTTTTTATGTGAAAAAGTTAGTGTATATTCCAAAAAGTAGGGGTATAAAAAAAAACCAAAAAAACAACTAACTGGCCGAACTGACGGTTAACAATCATGTTTCATGGTTCAGTTATGGTTATTAAAATTAAAAAACTATACTTTTTGGTTTGATTTCAGTTTTCAATCTCGACTTATGATTATCAATTGTACTGAACCGTATACGGTTCTGTTAATTGTGTGGAGTTAATCGAACGGTCATACCGCAGGTCATATTTTTAGATTAATTTCAACTATTGATCTCTTATCACAGAATCTCCACAATCGTTCGATATTCAAATCCTTTTTTAATATGGTTAATTGTAACTGAGCTATTATGATTAATTGCATTTTTAATGGTTTTTTAGGATACGGTTATAATTACGGTTTTTAAAAATTGTAAACCATATAATAAAGTTTGGTTAGGGTCTTCCCAAAACTCATGGTTAACCAAGCCGTTACACTCCAACCAAAAAGAAAATTTTTAGAATTTTGAAATCTTTATTAGATCTGTGTCTGGGTAATTTTGAGAATGGACCTTGTGTATGTATATTGGGTGGACGCCTGCCTCTTTAATGAAATGAAGCCTTCAAGGAAATCCAGCCATGCAGAAATCCTCGTGTAGCATGGAAACAGAGTTGGGCCAGGTCAAATTGGGTTGGTTAAAGGCTTTACCCATATTTGGTGTTGGTTATGTAGGCCAAGTTGGGTGGACCAGCATCTGGTGTGGATTGCGGGTTTTCTAACCTATTTGTTTAATGGGTTCTCACCATGGTCAACCATGTTGGAAATTTTCAAAATTAAGAAATTCAAGGTTTGAATTTTGATTTCTTGAAAAATACTTTTCATATTCATGCATTTTTCATATAGAAAAGTTGTTCAAAATCCCATGGAAGTTACTTTCCATGAAAAGTAACGCTTTTTATATTCATGCATTTTCCATCATTGGGAAGGCAATTATGTATTGTTTTTACTACCAATGGTAGTTATGTCCCAATGTTTCCTTCTCCCAACACTTATACCATTCCCTAAACCGAGAGTTACAAGAGTTTCCAATGCCCATTTTCAAATGTACGGCTATCTCCAAAGGTCACTTGAGTTACACATCTCATCATCCCATCCCATTTCAATAGTGATATATCTTATCCCATTCTTACAATCATGTTACTATTCAATTTCTAAAAGTTAGACATAACAACAGAGCTTTGATAAATTGTGATTCCTAAATCATTATTATGTGAGTCTCATGTGGATCATATGTTTTTGTTATTGGGTCCTTAAAGGGCCAATGAGTTCAGGGTTGAATTTTAGGCCAACAAATGCTAGTCAATATCAGCTTTATTAACTCATTGCTGGCTTGGTCCCACCAATGGGGCAGCGGACAATATAGCAATCACCGCCTTTAAGCATTCATTTCTTCTCTCTTTTTATAGATTCAGTTCCACTAACATCAACAAACCTAGCCTGACTTGAAGAGCAAGACAAAGAAAGAAGTTTTTTATATGGCTCTGCTCCAGACGACAGCACCCATGGTCAGACTATATCACATTGTCATCAGTCTGATTTGAAAAGCAAGGCAAAGAAATAAATTATATATAAAAAAAACCCTCAATAGTTTGATTTTATTAGAATAGAACTCTCATAATTTTGTAACAAAAGGCACCTTTTAATTTTGTAATTGTTGTCAGATCAAAGGTCATCAGTATGATTTAGTTGCAATGCTTACTGTCCATTTTCATACCTCTTGGACAGCCAACGGTGATCACATATAGAAGGTTTTTTTTTTTCATAAAATAAATTATTCAATATTTATTCATTTTGTATCTTCTTTTGGTTCAATTTCCATCAAAGGGTATGTTATTGAATGTCATTTTTTTATTACATTCGCATTTGATTTATATATATATATATATTCGCTTGTAGAAGTATAAAGTTTTAGAATCTCTAAGAATTCAATTCATGAAACAAACGTACAGTAAATAGAAAATGCACCAACTATGGGTGGAGGACACTTCATTGGCATGGCACACAATTTTTTTTTTCATACATGCTTGGCAAAATCTGCCTTTGCTTTGTGTTACTCCCGTTTACATAAATAATGGCATGTGGAATTATTGGATGATTGCTTTCAGTCCACATAAAACCAGATTTGGCCCATTTGGAACGTAGTGTATGGTTTGCGTATCGGGCCCGTTCTCTTGGTGGGCCTCATTTAGCTCATCATAGTTTCTTGATCAGATATTTTAGTCTAACAAGGCTAATATTTCCTATTAAGGGTGGCAACTCTAGACTTCAGATGGTAATTTACGATTCGGGTTAACCCTTTAAATTTCAGCTTAGGTCCCGTGGACATTCAATCAGTAATTATTAAATGTGAAATGGATCAGTTCGGGTTGAATGTATTTGGCTTGTCTACGGGACTAACTTATAACACTATGACTAGCCAACCTTACATGAATATCCAATCTTTTACTTTAGAGTTGAGTTGACCTTTTTAACTTTCTACTAGGGTTTTGTTTAAAATTTTTAAATTGATTAAAATATGAGTCAAACTCAATATATTAGGGAAATGTTCACCTACGAGCACTTGCAAGTGCAATCCAGCATTGTGGGGCCTACTTAGGGCTACCTTTTATCAGTGTAGCCTCTTTTGCATTCTTTTAAATATCTTATGATTTGACATCAAGCCAAGTTTTTGGGTCACACTCCCTAAACCTTTCCTTAGCGTTGGACGACTCTCAAGAAAATTTAGGGTTAAAAGGCTATTAAACTTTAAAGCTACTAAATTAAGGGCAAAGATAATATGGTAGGGCTGATTTCTTGAATTCCCCTTGTGCGTGAAGAGGCCTTTCTGCTCCATCTAAATTGACAAAATTACATCTAAGTGAGTTTCATGAGCTGAATTGTAAATAATTTTTATGTAGTTTGCTCGTAGGTGAATATTTCGGCTCTATATTTTCTTCTTGAAGTTGAGCTCTAATTTAACCTTAGATATGTCATCTGCATGGCTTAACCCGACCTAACTCGAGCAACTGCTACTTGTACATGGCATGGGAGAAGTTGGATGACAATGTAGAGTTTTATTACTGAATATTTAAAACTAGTTGTGTCACCAAACCAGGGCTTGTTCTAGGAAGCAAACCATGGGCGCCGCTTGTACAGCTCAATGTTTCCACCACGTTTACATTTTACCCAAGCCATATCAGGCCACTGACAAGATAACATGAACTTTACAAAAACAACGGGATAACATGAGATAAGAAAAGAGCCAGAAGTAAAGACAAGTATCAAGTATAAACAATTACATAGTTACATAAGTGGTGTGTAGTTCAAAGAGGCAAGCAGCCAACCATATTAATGTTATATAAAATAGAATTATCATATGAGCTAGCTCAAGGAAAGCACTTTCCAACACCCATTACTAAATTCTAAATTGTGGACCCTACTTCTAAGTTTTTATCAAGGAAGATGGATGCTCCAATGCTTCTCCATGGTCCTTCATAGAATTGGGTAGTGTTCTAGGCCTACCCTGGTGCAAATTAGGTGACTTAAGGTGGAGATCATGGGAGAACACTTCCATCAACATGGAGCCAAACAAGTTCTCACACGTGCATATGCAAATCTACCTAACATGTTTCATGGTTCTCGCATTTATCTCACATTTTCATACCATCATTATCATTAAAGCATTATTCTAATGATGGTGGATTGGCTATAGGAATTCTTTTCGATCATTCTAGTCCCTCCCAAATCAAATCTTTAGTTAGTTTGCACTAACTTAGATTTATCTTTGGTGCTTCTGACTTCCCTAGAAATAATAAAAAAAAATGTAGGAATTAGGGTTTCATAAATTTATTTATAGCATCATTACTCTCATATTTTCATTAGTTTGGACATGGTTTTTATTCTGTGAAGTCCCAAGGTTGGAGTTATTCAACAGTTTTTTTTATTCTCTTCTAGCGAAATATTTCACATTTAAGCTTAGGGCATGGTTTTTATGTTATTCTAATCTTTTCCTCAAATAAAAGAAAGGGTGATCTTTTAATGGTGAATTAAATGGGGAAATACCATATAGCCATGGTTACATTAGGTAGAAATTGGTCCTAATTTACTCTTACGAGAGTGAAATCAAACTTACACGTCATTTTTATTCCTATAGTTTTATCATTCTTTGGATTTATCAAACCCTTTGCCGCTCTTTTTAATTCTTAATCATCGATAAAATAGTTTTACCCAAGAGCATTAATATTAAAATAATTCAAAGGGTCACTTAGTCGAAGAGAAACAAGAAGAAAGTGGAGGTAGAGAAAATTGTTTTACAATAGATTTACACCACTCTCATTTCACCTCATCCACATGGCACCGAAAGTTTTTTTTTTTTTTACCTTTTTTACTTCACAAACAAAATCGTGAAAAAAAGGTTATGCATATGAGACGAGAGATACTCCTAAAACAAATCAATGCAATGAGGCAAATCATCACCAGCTTAAGAAGATTGGAATTGAAATGTACATAAATAAATAACCAAATGTCGGATTCCACGCTTGTCAAATAGGCTTGGAGGTGATCAGGGCCCCTCGAGACATTTTGACGCTTAAAGCAACAATTCTAAATGAGGTTTTTTCTATTTTTTTAATATTATTATAATATTTTATTTAAAATATATTTTTTTACTTTTTGTGTTGAAAATTTACTAGTTAAGTTTTTAAGGTTTGAGAATCACTAAGATTCAAGGCCTCATCTCAGATTTTTAGATTGTAGTTTAATTAACAATGATGGAAGATAAAAGAATTTGCAAATCAATCAACCACACAAAGAAAGCGAGCGACATGGTTTTTACATGAAAATCCTATGTGGTAAAAACCAGAAGTCTTCCTTAGACCAACAAAAATCAAGCATTATGAATGAACAATTACAAGCAATACTCACAGATCCTTCCCTAATCTACTCAACTTAAAGACTGTAGTTTCTTAGGACTCCTCGCCGCGCTTGGTCCAATTATCTTGAAACCGTGAGGTGAATGATCTTTTACAAGAGCAGAAAATCTTTTACAAGGAGATAGAAGCAATATCCTCTATATGATCACCAACTCAGCCCAACTCTCCAAAGGATTCTCTGAAGAAAAAGATGAATCTCCGGGAGTTTTTCTGAACTTAGAACTATGAGATTCCTACTTTAGGGTTTGTTTGGTGTATGCCGTGGAAGAGTAAACTCAGTTTTTCTTTTTGGTAACAATGGTTTCTGACCTAGGGAGGTGAGAAACTCAAGCCCCCTCTGGCGCTAGGAAAATAAGCAAAAGAAGGAGGAATTCCTCCCCCTTTACATCTAGTAAGAGTAGGGAGTCGGATTTTCTAGCGCCCTGCTCTCCTCTCTTTCCGCTGAAAGTGAGGCTGCACAACTAGCCCCGTAAGGTTGGGGAAGAACCCTTATTTATAACTTCAAATTTGTACCCTAGGTTTATACTTTATGTAGAACTTAAATAGGCAGTCATGGCTCCATTTGGAAAGCTTTTCGCAAAAATCAGTTCAGCAAAAAACACTAATCCATCTGCATGGGCGTTTCTTCGTTCGAACATACAAGACCTCCGTTCGAACTTGCAAATGTCTTTTCAAACGGACCGTCAATCTATCTCGATTTGAATTTCTCCTTTTTTTTTCAAGTCTTAACTTCAACTCTTCTAATGACATCTATCACAGCCTATTCTAAAAAAAAAAAGAAAATAACAAATCAATGGAGCTTGAGTTTTGTACGACCCATGAATTAGCCAATTATAAAATGTTAACAAGTTTTATATTCAAGTTTTGCTAACATGTCTTTTTCAATTGATACTATGCCTAATCCACTTAATCAATTTTGTGACATTGTTGATCTTAAGTAGGATTTTATCACTTGTAATTTTGAAAAACTTATTTCTATTTTATTTAATCTTTCTTGTGAAATTTATTATTTATAAATTAGAAGTAATAATATTTACAAATAAAAAGAGCACTAACTATAATAAACATACAAGCCTGGAATTAAAAAACATTCTCAAAGCGTAGAATAATAGAATATGATTTAGTAATTTATCAATGTTGACAACAAAGATTATAGATGTGGATGACTTTTGAATTTGATGCAACTTCTTCAATATGAAAAAAAAAATTATATTTAAAGTTATCTTCTTTGGATTCCAAGTTGCACAAATGTATGGGGAAAAAAGGTACAAATTGAAGGATTTTCAGAATAAAAAGGGATTTATTGCTTGTTATAATTTTAGGGTTTTCTTTTTTATTTTATTGGTACCAACTTTTCAACGGTGAGAGTAGCTTTAATGCCTTTTAGGAATGTCAAAAGATAGCAGAGCTTTTTTTTTTTTTTGGAATGTTAAAAGATGATAGTTGCTTTAATTACTATTATGAGGACTTATGTTTTGTTGAGAAATAAGAAAATGACAATTAATTTTTTCTAAATTTGAAAAGATGCCAGTTGGTTTAATTACTATTATGGGGTCTTATTTTTAGGGGATTGAAAAAGGGATAGCAATTATGTTTTTTTGGGCCTTCTTTTTTGGGGCCAAAGCAAAAGCTTTCTTACCTTAATGGTAAAGTTGGCTTGGAGGTGATCATTTTTTCCATCTAAAAGCTCTTGACTCCATTTTAAGAAATAGAGTATAAAGAAGGGGGTGTTTGGATAAACACAACAAATAATATTAATAAAATTAGATATTGTAAGATTTCTTTATTGCATAACAAAATAGTATCATATTATAAGTGATGATATTTGGTGGTATTTTGAAAATTTTATTTCCTAGATATTTGCTCCTATAGAGATGAGGAGAAGAAAAAAATCTTACAATATTTTGTAGAAAGTCATATATTGTAGAATATATTCTAAGTTAGCCAAACACCTAATGTTTAAGGAGGTATAATCTATCATAATGTAATATATAATATCACATAATCTTTTTAAATATCTTGTTACCAAACACCCCCTAAACTATCCATTAGCTTAAAATCTCAAAAGTTGCCTTGGTCATCTAATTGATGGGGAAGGAGTGACATAGGAAAAAAGTTTGTCTAAGGTATTCTATTTAATAATTTGCAGTACACTCAATCTCATTTATTACTTATTTACACGGGACATGAACCCCAACAAAATTTTAAAAACCCCAATATGTTTTATTAACTTTTAGAATGTTTTTATATATGGATGTAAAGAAAATTTTGGGGATAATAAATGTAGGACTGTCCTTATACCTCACTCCTTTTAAAACAGTTGAAAAAAAGATAATTCCCCACATAACTTTTTGTACAAGAAAGGGCGTTCTAAAAGTGACAACTATACCCTTAAGCTTTTGATATCCAATGGCGGTAGGATATCGCATGTTGTAATATCTTAGAAGGATGCCTTCTTACAATGTCACAAGGAAGATCGTAAGATGAAAATGGAGAAAAACCCATAAAGAGAATTAAAGAAGAAAACCTTAGAAAAAGGGTTTCACAGCATTTCTTTTTCTTTGTTTATTGAAAATCAATGAGCATGTTTTCCTCTCTTCAGGAGAAAGGAAGAGTGTGAAAAAGATTAAAATTTGCGTGATCCTATAGTCATAGGATATCGTACAAATTTAAGGGTAAAATTGTAACTTTAAAGTGCTCTTTCCTTTACAAACAACTATGCGAGAATTATTTATTTCCCAACTGCTTTCAAGAAAAATTAAGGTATAAGGGCATCCGTAAGGTCATTATTCCAAATTTCTTTTAATAGACATTTGCCGCTCGAAAAAAAATTTCTAGGTCCACCCCTGCTTACTTAATTAATACATTACCATTTTACTTACCGATTTTAAAAGTTATTATAACTTGAATTAAAAAAAATGAGGATTTTACGAAAAAAATCCCTGTAGACTTCCTATAGATAAAAAAGGACATAAAATATATGTAACCACCGTAGTGGTCCTATGGGCTCTTTTTGGTTTTTTTTTAATTATTTTTTTGTTTTGATGGGCGACGATAACTCCTCTCATTCACATATACGAGTTTTTTCTTCTTCATCTTCCGTTCTCCTTTCTCCACCTTTTTTCCTTCATGATATGATGACTTCATTGTTGAACTTGAGTGCAAGTGGAAGCTTATTACCAAAATACTCTAGTATCATATATACCCATTTAAATACATCATCTTCCACATCCCTTTTTCTTTCTTTCATTTTCTTTTTTCTCTTTTCAATCTTAAGTCTTTCTCAGTCGTTTCATCAAAACTCTACAGGGATATCTCAAACTATCACACTTTCCATACATGTTATCCAAGTGCTCTATAATAAGACGTCCCTCTCATTAATTTCATCAAACATTTTACTGGCATTGCCCAAGTGTTCTAACCCATTATCATTTTATTTTATTTGTATTCCCTTTCCTTACCATTACAATTCACAACATCTAAACCAACTTTAACTTCTAACGTTGTTCTTTTACCACCATCTTCAAATTCACCAATCATCACCATTCAACCACCATCACCTACGTGACCACCATTCAAAAATAAAGTTTTTTTTTTTTTTTTTGAATTTGACATGGGTGGTGATATCTCCGCTTAACTGCGAAGAAGAAGAAAAAATGACTAGGTGAGCAGAGATATCGCTGTTGGCCAAGCACATAAATTTTTCCTAAATCTGACATGGGTGGCGATATCCCCTCTTAACTGTAAACAAGAAGAAAAAAAAGAGCAAGTGGGCGGGGAGATTGCTGCTGTCCAAGCAAGTGATTTTACATTTCAAGTTAAATGACTGTAGGTGTTTTACGAAATGATTGAGAGGGATGACTGTTTTGTAGAGCACTTGGATGACATGTATAAAAAGTGTGACGCTTGAGACATACTTGTAGGGTTGTATGGTGAAATGACTGAGAGGGATTTAAGATTGAAAAGAGGCAAAAGAAAATGAAAAAAAAATAAAAAAGGATATGGAAGATGATGTATTTAAATGGGTAAATATGATACCGAGGTGTTTTGGTAATAAGCTCCTACTTGCACCCAAATTTAAGGCAATGAAGTATTATATCATGAACAAAAAAAGAGGAAGAGGAAGGAGGATGAAGAAGCTCATATATACGAGTGAGAGAGGATATTGCGGTTAATCAAAACAATAAAAATAAAAATAAAAAATAAAAAAGGGTCTATGGGACTACTGCGGTGGTTACATATATTTTAAGTCTTTTTTAATCTATAGGGAGTCTAAAGCGATTTTTTTGGTAAAATCCTCAAGAAAAATCTCTAAAATAATGAAAGGCAAAGAAAAGCTTGATCAAGAAGAAAAAAAATCTCTATGAAAAAAATAATGTTTGAATTACAAGTGAGAGGTTGTGAGTTCCAGAGCAGTTGGTCCAAAATAGATGAGGAAACTCTTCTGTAGAAATGCAAAATTTCCGATTTTGTTGGTTGGGAAGTTCATAAATGGAAACTCTCTCACTTTGGAAAGATAATATTCACATGGACACTTGTACTCTGTCTTGGCAATAGCATATGTAGGGGGCGGTAAACACAACTGGAAGTGCTCCTTCCACTTTTCTGTAGTCGAGACCGCACAACAAACGAGCGAAAAATGCCAGGACTCAGGGGTCCCTCTGATTATTCCAAAGAACCCCCTCGACACCCTTCTCTCAAAATCAATGCCAAGGTTCAATCTCACGTCTTTTCAATAAAGATCATATCTTTATCATCATTCTCTTTGAATTACTTCTGTGTCTTAGTTTGGATTGGATTTGAACTTATTTTTGAGTTTCGTGGATTGGGTCTCTGAAGAAATTCTACCCTTTTGTATCAGACATGAACTTATGTGTGTGGGTTTAATGGATTTTGTATAGGGTCCTACTCTATCGAGTTATATCTCTTAGATTTGAGCGGGTTTCATCGATTGGTTCTGAAAAAAAAAAGATCCTCTCTTTTTTGGTGATTGGAATCTGATTCCTGGGTTTTGTTTGGGTTAAGTTGTGTGTGGTTTCATGGACTGGGTATCGTTTAGATGTTTATGGTTTTGCCTTCTTGTCTCGTTTGCTTCCTTTCTGAGGTGATTTCAGCAATTCTTTGTTGGGATTTGAATTTTTTTATATGATGGGGAAAGGGGGTTTGGGTGGAATTATAGAATTGATGTGGATGCAGAAGCAGGTTGGAATTTTGGAATGTGTGTAGATGTGGGATTATGGAATGTATGTAGATGCGGCCTGCGTCTGCCTGACCTAGCCAGCACCAATTAGCAAGAGATAAGGAATAAAATGGCCACCTAGTTGAGGAAAGAAAGTGAATAACAAATCCAAATCTTTATGCAAAATGCGCTGCAATCATGAGTATGTACATGCCTGAGCTAGATAACTTGAAACTAGCCCAGCAAGAAGTAAATTTCAACAGACTCCAATTATGGGAATCACATAATAAGAGAAATGAACAGCAGTATAACTTACATTTTTCTTTCACTTTCATTGAGCTTATATAGGCAAATTTGTGTAAGACTGGTTACACTAACAACACTTATATGTTGTGCACACACTCTCTTAAGCACAGTAATTGTGCTACAATCTCCCACTCAACACTTTAGTCTTACTACATGCAAACATTAACTATTAACACATCCACTTCAACATTCTCATATTTGTTACATTTATTTTGTTCACGTGTTGCTTCTTTATTGGCCAACATTATGCTCTATAGGTCATCTCCTAGCTACTTTGTGACTCATTACGACACTACCTAGAAAAGGAAAAAAGAAAGAAGAAATTCATGCAAATACATGAAACTAAGCAGCTACTACATGCAAGCACTTAATATGCCACCATCATTTTGCACGATCAAGTGGAATCTCTACTAGGATTATGTGGATGAGCTCCACCACAAATGTGTTAAAATCCTTGATGATGCGGCTCATCATATGCTTGACGTTGGATTTGATGATGGGAGGTGTAACCTCTTAGAAGTTAGCATCAAATGTTGAGATTTCTAAGATTCCAACTTCCTTTTTAGGATTGTAGGTTTCCTCTCTCTCTCTCTCTCTCTCTCTCTCTCTTAATTATTTGAATTTTCATTTTGGTCCTATTTTGGTTCAATAGAAATTGAATGTGTTTTCATGGATTGGGTGTTGTTAGATTTTCATGGTCTTTTGAATTTTCTAATTTCAAACTTTTCTTAAGTGTGTTCCATTCTTGCTTGTTGTGCTTTTGTTGGAGGAAATTTCTGCATTTCTCTTTTTGAGTTTTGAATTTATATGACGGGAAAGAGGGTTTGGTGGCGATTATGTATTGGATGTTGACAAATTTCACCAAATTCCTTTTGGGATGTGTTTTTCCTGCTTCCTCCCCACCCCTTTTCTTCCCTTTGGTTTTTAAACTTCCATCTTTTTGTTCTACTGTTTGCTGAAGTTTCTACCTTAAGAAAATATCACAATCCAGTGTTAATAGTGATTTTGGTTGAAAAAGGTTGGAAAAATGATAACCCAGTGAATGTGGTTTTCAGTTTCCTAGCCGCTTCAAATATACAAGTGGACAGATACAATATGTTCAAAGTTTATACTTTATACTGCTTTGTCAAAATATTTGAAATGCTTATGATTAGGATTAGATCTATTTCCATATGCACTCTTAATTTATCTGGTTGTCCCCTTGTACTTTGTGGTGGGATATCTGGAGACGTAAAGTTGCCCTTTTTTTGTTTCTTTGGTGATGAGTGTACTTTTCCTGGTTAAGACTAAAGTTTAAAGCCATGCTGAGCTTGATGCATGTTAAATCTTTTGCTTTGTTCTTGTTGCAGGAGCCTTTCAATGCTGAGCCACTTCGCTCAGCTTTGATTGCCTCATATATAACTCCTGTGGACATGTTTTACAAGAGAAATCATGGTCCTATTCCGATAGTTGATGATGTCGAAAGGTGATTTACCCTTTTTCTTGGCTTATAATTCTAGTATCTTTTGCACAATGAGTATAGAAAGCGGTAACTGAATTTTAGGAATCCTTTTGTTGTGCAGTTTCCGTGTTTCTATCCGTGGCTTGATTGATAATCCAAAACATCTATCTATGACTGACATCAGGTAAGTGATGAGTGGAGTATATTTCATACTGTGGTCCACCTTATACAATCTGTGGCTAAAGGTCTATAAAAACTTTCTTGAATGCAAATTGACTTTGCCATTTAACCAGGAACCTTCCAAAATACAATGTCACTGCTACTTTACAGGTAAATGATACTGTACATTGTTTTTTGTTAAGATGAAAAGCTTGCTGACATTCATTAGGTCAGTAACAATTTTATGTGAGAATATTAACTGAATGATCTCACCAAATTTAAATAGTACAGTGTGCAGGTAATAGAAGGACAGCAATGAGCAAAACAAGAACAGTGAAAGGTGTTGGTTGGGATGTTGCTGCTATTGGGAATGGTATGTGGTGATTTGAGATGAGCTATTTTTCTAATATAATTTTTTTAATATTGAAAATACGTCTGAAAAGCTTATGTTGCTTCAGTATGGTTTTAGTAAATGTCAGACTAGAAAACAAATAGGTTCAAAATGGAAATGAAAAGTGCTTCGTTAGTTGTGGATTTTGAATCGGGGACTATGTTTTTGTTTTCTAGGCTCTTCAGTTGGGTTGCTTTGGATTGGTGTTGTTTAGGAATTTCTCTATTGGGTACTGCGTGGTCTTGTGTGCTACATGTTTCTTTACCCTTTTTCTTTGATTTTAGTTTCTTGTTTGGGATGTCTCGACAATATTTTCTTATTTCTATCAAATGGAACTGCATAAAAACACATATAAGTTGTAAGATGCATTAAGATGCATGTTTTCAAGCTACTTCGGAGCTAATAACTTTTTGACTGGAAGAGGGCATCATTTTTTATTCTTTGACGTTGAAATTGGTTTCACCTTTCAGGTGGAAGGATTGCTTTCTTTCCATGCCTGCACAAGCATTAGATTTTGGCCTGGGCCCAATTTCATTTGCAAAAAGTCCATAACATGCCATTTATCGGTAAATGTCTTTTTAGGATATCCATGATAGCGTCAGTTTTTTTTTTCAATTTTAGTTAAATATTGGAAAAATTGAAAGTATGATAGTCAACTCAAGCACGCCAAGGAATCAAACCAATGAATTTTATGCAAGTTTTCTTTTAATTGTGCATGCATAGAATTTGAGAAGGGATTGCATATTTTTTCTTCGTTCATGAAAAATCTAGAAATACTCTACATTACAAGTAAATTGTTCAAAAATAACTACCTAAAGGTGGTTGACATAACTTGCTAACTACATGAGATTGGTATAGGAAGTGGCACATGAGCAAGAGTCCCTAGACAATTGAAGATTTTGTGAGAGCTTCTAGAATGGATCTATGTAATCAATCTCAGTACTATGTGTGCAAACAGTCAACTATGTAGTATAATAAATCAAACAAAAGCACACACCACAAGAAAACAAGATTTTTACGTGAAAACTTAAACTGAAAAAAAACTATGATCGAAAATCAAGTACAATGAATTATACCACAGTTACAAGATATATACTCACAACCTTTTTTCGGTTATTGCACAACCTAAGGACTTGTGATTCCCATTGTATAGTACTCCGCTGTAACGATTCCTTTCCGTTCTCTGTCATAGATTCAAGCACTTAAACGCCTTTAAGATGTTGTACTTGGCTCCTCAAAACAATCTTCTACACTTAGAAGATGATCTTTGAAGCAGCGCAAGGAAAGAAGATTAGCCAACGGGCTAATCTTCAAGCCAAAAGGCTTAGGGATAAGTTGTCTAGGTGCCTCACCAAAGACAAATAAACTCTCTCAACTGAGAACCAATTCCAAAGCTTTATTCAATATGAAAGTCTATCTCTCATGAAGAGATTACATCCTTATTTATAACTAAAACATTATCTAAAAAAGAAAACAACTAATTCTAAACAAATAAGAAGTCCTAAATCAAATACAACTGGACTTGCCAAATATCAATAAAACAACTAAAGCAACTACTATTAATATAGTCTACTACAAGTCTACTGTGCTTTGGGCCTGCGGGTGTAGACTTTCAAACGGGGCCCATTATTATGGCCTGCATCAGCTCTCCCCTGCTTGGAGGAGAACTCGTCCTCGAGTTCTGTAAATATCCACCGGGGTCGAAAGTCACTCGAACAAACTTTTGTTTTATCTTCAGATCCATATTTTCATGACATGGCTTGAAAGCTTGTTGTAGTCTTTTCTTCCATGTAATAGTAGATCGGAATGTTTTTGACTGTGGGTCTTTGCATGGAGCTTGGATGTGTGAACAAACCAGTAGATGCTGCAAGTGTGGACAATCAGATATCCATATGTGATCTCTGAAGATGAAGTCAATGTGGGGAACTTTTACAACTTGAATTACTTGTGAGATAACTGGAACAATGAATTGCACTGTTGGTGTCCTAATTGGATTTTCTGGAAAAGGCAGAACAATCAATTCTCTTGAATGTTCAATGTCTGCTTGTACGTCAGCTTGATGTACCTTTTGCTTCTCACTTGAAGTTGTAATGAGATCTTTCTTTTCATGAATGAGCTTTCAACATCATCATTGAAATTTGTTTCTTCCCTGTGTTCATTTTGGGACTCTTCAATTGATGGTGATGAGGTAGATGAAGATGCTGCTGGTTGTAATGGAAGAAGGTCAACATATTGTCCTTTCCAATAGAAAGAATAGATATTCTTCTCTTTGTCATATTGCACTTTCCGATTAAGAAGCTATGGTTGTCCCAAAAGAATATGAGTGATGTTCATGGGAATTACATCACACCAAATTTTATCTTCATATACACCAATCTTGAAAGATACTAGACATCTGTGAGTTATAGTAATGACAGAAGCATTAGACCATGTAACTTCGTAAGGCATTGGAAGAGTCTCCGTAGGCCAATTGAGTTTATTAATAATATATTGTGCCACAAAGTTGATAGTACTGTCATGATCAATAATTAGATTAGTTAATCGATCTTCACACCTTACTCGCGTCCGGAATATCATAGTCTGTTTCCACTCATTGTCTTCTTGTTCATTGGTGGTGAAAAGTCTGCGAATGACAAGGTTGTGAGTATCTTTACCTTCAAATTTTGTTTCCATCAGATGATCTCTCGTTCGTCTCGGAAAATGTTCTTTCCTTAACTTAACTTGTTGCAGGTGGGACCATTGAAGCATGTGCTCAATATGAATTGCTTCCTTGTATGCTTCATGAACACTGTGACATGGTGTCATCTTCTCAAGAATGTCTGACTTCAAACATCTTATAAAGCGAGTTAAATCATGCAACTCATTCTGTTCCAAGCTACAAACTTGGTGCAGTCTCGAAAATTGATTTAAATATTCATAAACTGTCGAATTTGCCTGTCTGAGATTGAGGAACTGCTCAAAGTAGACCTTATTTACAAAATACCAATCTCCATATTTATACTCATACAACATACTTTGAAATTCATCAGATGGTCCAAAGATTTGCATATTGAATTTGCTGCAAGAAATTCAAAATATTCTGAATGCTCAAAATTGACTGACCTGATGGGTTGATCTTGTTGACAAAAATATGCAAGTGAAGGTGGATCGTGAATCTGACTAAAATATCATAATTTGAGAAGCAATGGCTGAGATCAATCAATCCAAAAAGACTGGATTATTTTTGCTGGGCCCACATATATATATTTTTTGGGCTGCTGTGGATCTGAATCAAACCCGGAATGGACCCAATATGGGTGTGGGTTTAACAAGATTCGGGCAGATCAGGGCCAGGTCACGCACGGGTCAACAGTGAAGGCCCCACAAATTATAAGAAAGGGGTGCCTTCTCCTTATTCTCTTGTTACAGTACGAAACGAAAGAAAAAAAAGAGGGAAAGGGCTTATCTGGATCTGGAGAGAATCGTGGGAGAATCAGAGGGGCGTTGTGGCTGACAACGATGGTGGTCCGTCTGGGCTCTGGCGACACAAAGCTGACGACGATGGTGCTGGCGGTGCTATTGCTGGGAGTACGACGATGACGACAGTGGTCGTCGACGGAGCTGCTGATGATGGCGAAGGCGCTCGGCGACTGGCCCAGGTATGTCGTCGATCTCTCTCTTCCCTTCTGCTACTTCTTTGTCTTTCTCGTCTTCTTTTTTTTTTGTTTTTTTCTTTCTCTGGGTTTGGGGATGGATGACAGTTCGGTTGGGGTTTCGGGATGGATGACAGTTCAGTTGGGATTGGTGGTGGTTTTCCGGTGTGCTGCGGGGTTGGATCGGGTCGGTAATGGAACGGGTCGGCGCCGGGAAGGGGAATGAATCCGGCTTGGTTACGGTGAGGGTTTCAGTGGAGTGGGGAAGGGATGTGGATTGTGGATGTGAGTAGGGGTGGAATCAAGATGATGATGATGAAGGGCAGATGGGGTTCGGTGAGGACTTGGGGATTTTTGCTGGCGGTGAGGCGAAGTCTCGGAAAGGGGTTTCGTGAAGGGGTTGGGCTTAATGTAGGGTTTAGGGTGTGCAGTGGGTTAGGGATTGGGTTGGCTTTGGAGATTTAGGTTCAGAAGGGTGATTAGGGTTCCAGTGGGGGGTGTAGGAGATGCGAGGGGTCTCAGGGTCTTGGGAGTGGGGTCGGTGGTGTGGTGGATCACCAAAGACAAATAAACTCTCTTAACTGAGAACCAATTCCAAAGCTTTATTCAATATGAAAGTCTATCTCTCATGAAGAGATTACATCCTTATTTATAACTAAAACATTATCTAAGAAAGGAAACAACTAATTCTAAACAAATAAGAAGTCCTAAATCAAATACAACTGGACTTGCCAAATATCAATAAAACAACTAAAGCAACTACTATTAATATAGTCTACTACAAGTCTACTGTGCTTTGGGCCTGCGGGTGTAGACTTTCAAACGGGGCCCATTATTATGGCCTGCATTAATCTTCTACAAAGAAACGTAGAAGACGAGAATCTCTAGAGCAATGCTTCAGCCCTTCAACTCTCCAATGAGAGGTTTTGGAGAAGATGATCTCTAAATAAGTATTCTCTACGTAGAACAATGAGATTTGTACTTAGAGTTGAAAGAGAAATCCTTTAAATAACCTAAAATTCATAAGTATATTCTAACCAAGAAAGGAGTTGGCACTAAATAGGAAAGTTCCACTTAAAACTGACTTAGACAATCGCAAGTCAGTGGCAACTTCCACATAGGTCCCGATTGATCGAGTAGTGGTCCGATTGATTGAATTTGGACACTGCCTTGAATCCGTTTGATTGGATCCATGCTTGATCAATTGAGCAGTCCATCTTTGAATTTTTTGGATTTTCTTTGTTTCAGCTCTTTTGAGACTCTGTTGCCTCTTCAAACTCTTAGTCTAAAAATAAATAGAAATACAACTTCAGCTAGGACTTGAGTTTTGTCCAACCCATGAATTTAGCCAACATACAAAATTCTTTTCAACAACTAATACATAAACACACACTTCATGAAGAAAATATTAGCATAATTGCCTACTGTTTAGCCTCTTATGTGGCTAAACGCTTGCTGCACATAAGGTTCATAATTCTGAGTAAGCATACGAGTGACTGATGTCAAATAACATGCAAAGACTGCATTTTGAAGGTGCCAATATCTTCAAACACTACATTTAGGACACGTTTGTGTAATGCTGAGGATTCCTTTGTGGCACATAAAATTCTCCTATTTTCTGTGCTTGCCACGTTTCCACTGTTTGGTGTGCTGCGTTTTCGCATGAAAAGTGGAAACGTTTAAACTACTTTTCCTCAAGTCTATGGAAAACTATTTCCTGTGGAGGGGTAAGAATCATTTTTCTGTGGCACTGTGAGAAAGGAATGTATGATGCTGTGGAATTCTAGTGTTGCAGAGATACATCCTTGAGGTGTTATTGTTTTGCATGTTTTTAGTGTAATTGTGTAGTATTGTCTCTGTTGTTGTTCATTTGTTTTTCTCTTTCTACATTAACCATTGCTGTTCATTTGTTTTTAATGTGTTTTCAGCAACTTGGGGTGGCGCTAAATTATCGGATGTCCTTGAACTTGTTGGGATATGCCAAAATACTGCAGTCACAGCACTAGGAGGAAAGCATGTTGAATTTGTCAGTGTTGATAAGTGTAAAGTGAGTACTAGGGTCTTATTCAGTCAGTATTTATCATTTGAGATTGTATACAATCACTATTCTTAGTGTGTATGCGAAGATACCTTGTGGACTTGCATTCTAGTTTGTGTCTATATTTTTTTGTTGCAACTGAGCTAGGCCCGGGTTTTAAGTTTGATTTGTGCTTAAGTGGTGCATCTTTTGGGCATGGAGATAACTCCAAGTGCACCCCAGCCTGCCAGCCTTGTGCTAGGTCTGATAGATGGCTATGCTTTCAGGTAGATGTAGGATTAAGCCCAATCAAATTTATTTTCTGATTGGAAAAAAGAAGCCTTTACTAGCCCATAAGTGGGCTGGGTCCAGACCAAGGGACCATGCTTGCCAGCCATGTTGCAACAGATAGCCTATGATTCCCATATGCTTGTTATGTCCCTAGGCTACCAGTAGCCACAGCTCACAAGATACAAAACCTATACCGGTATTGTATATTTAAAATGCTAGGTTAGCGGAAGTTATGCTTTTCATGAAGAAACTAATGTCATTGGAATCATGTGAACTCTTTTTTTCCTCCTTTTTGAAAAATGTAAATTTTTGAAAAGAAATCAATGCCTATGTATGAAAATTACATCATGAATCCCTTGTAAAGCTGCCAAAAAAAAAAAAAAAGTAAAAAAGGAAAAGAAACCCTACGAATGGGACCCATGTCCCTATCTATGTCCTGGATTTTAGAAACAGGCAGTCATCCCCATTTTCCCTTTCTGTATCCATATCTAGGCATTGGTGCCTTGTTAGTGTTTGATTATGAGGTTTGTAGATTTACAATGCAGCCTTGTTGGTGTTTGATTGTTTGTAGATTTACATGTTGAATTATCTCTTTTGTTACATGTCTTGTGCATTCTTCTTCTTCTTCTTCTAATCATTTTTGGAACCTTTATTTTCCTGTTAAAGTAGTTCACACAATTTGATTTTTTGACAAAGTTGCAAATTTGTAGGAGGAAAATGGCGGTCCTTATAAGGCATCAATACCATTGAGCCAGGCAACAAACCCTGTGGCTGATGTTTTACTTGCATATGAAATGAATGGGGAGGTAAAGATTGTTTGGCATAGAATTCTTGTTGTTGTTTTCTTTTAGAACATCCTGAGAATTGTATCTAGCCTGAATATGCAACAACAATCCACTGATTGGAGTTTTTTATTTATTTTATTTTTTTCTGGAAAGGAAAATAAATTTTCACTACTGACTGGAGTGGTTTCACCACTGGATTAAAGTGAGCTTTGATGTTGAGATGATGTTAGGCCTGGAAATTACCTCAGTTCAACAGTGAATCACTCTGTTTATTCTATGTGATTTAGTATCTTGTCACTTGTAGGTAGGGTTTTGGTGGTCTATTTAATCGGGAATTTCGGTATTGGGAGAGATTAAATGTACTGCCCAATTTTAATCAATAAACTGCATACCTTGTTCTAGGGCCTATCTAAATGCATGGTGGATACTTTTACAGGGAGGGCTTCCTTCATATTGGTTATTGCTAAAAACTGCTCATTGGTTGTATCAGACATTTGATAAGGCTCCAGTCCAAATAGATGGTTAAAATTGTTTGGTCCTATTGTCAATTTTTCAAGGCCTTGTCTTGGAAGTTATAGTCATCTAATTAGAATGAAGTTTGGGGACATTTGTACTCCATGGTTAGCTCTTTCTACTTTAGTTGAGTTTATGATATCTTATATAAATTTTATAAACTTTGTTGGTAACTTGCAAATCTTGATCTAGAAATTGCTTTTGATAAAGAGGTTGATATTCTGCCTGATTGACCATGCGGTCTTCCAAATCATGAGTCATAAAAATTTAAATTAGTATTCAGTGGATCCTTCTATAGAACTTCTGATTTTGAGTTTTGATTTTTCTGAAAGTTTTATGCCACAAAAGAATGTATAGTAGGAGTCAAGTTTTCATGTGTCTTATTGAGGGTTTGATGGGGCAGAGAATTATAGGATCCCAGTCAACGGAAAAATGGGAAAAAAATGCCGGATGTTGAGGTGCTTATTTCTAAACTTATCAAGACCATCATTTTTCTTATCCATGCTTCTGATATGATGGTTTAGAAGTAGGACCCAAAAAATTCTGAATCTTGATCTTTTATCCTTTGATTCATTTTTTTAATTATTGAGATATTCTTTTAACATTTTACTTGTTGGCCGCTGATGTAGGGCTTGGATGTTTGTGGTCACCTTGCACCCACACTTCATATCAATTGTTTGGATCACTAATTTTGCTTATCTATGGAAATGGGCACCTAAGCAAACCATACAGTTGCTTGAGGCACATAACCATGAAATGGGTACCTGTGCAGTGGGTACTTTTAGTTCAACTGTTTGTTCGGTCTTTTTCCATGATTTTCATGGTATTAATGGCTTATAGTTTTAATCCATTGGATTAATGTGTATGATGCAGCACTGAGTAGTCTGAGTAATTTATATTTTGTATACCTATATCATTATGAGTTTTAAGTGTCTTGTTTTGTGAGCTCATTTGCAAATTTCTTGTTTCTATGTTTTATAAATTTTTTAGGGACAGCTATGTAGGCTTCAACAACTATACTAACTGAAATTTGCCTTGTTATTTCTACTTAAAAGATTCTCAACCGTGATCATGGATATCCGCTTCGTGTGGTTGTTCCTGGTGTTATTGGCGCTCGTTCTGTTAAATGGTTGGATAGCATTAACATACTTGCAGAAGAATGCCAGGTTGGGAGATGTCCCAAACTTTTTCACAGTTCATTCTTTTGGATTTGTTGGTTTAAGCTCATTTCTTTTCACCCAACAGGGTTTCTTTATGCAAAAGGACTACAAAATGTTTCCACCTACAGTTAACTGGGATAATATAAATTGGTCAACAAGAAGGCCTCAAATGGACTTCCCTGTACAGGTATTGTCTCTTTCCATTTGAAGGAAATGTGAATCTCTCTTCTTTCTTCTTTCTTCTTCTTATGGGATTTTACTTATGCTATATGTGTCTCACTGAGATTTACTTAATATGCTCGGATATTAAATGATAATGGTAAAATGCTCCTTTTCATCAGTTTTATTAGACAGTATGTCAAGCAAGCAACATTTTATGGCTACTGCAAATTTGGTCTTGTATTTCTACCAGACACCACCTACTAGTGGTTCAGGATGTCTTAATCTATCCACAAGGAATTATTGGTTGTCATCTACGAGGACATGTAGAGTATCCTTATGTATCATAAGTTCCATATTTCCATATTCTGGGGCCCATGGTGCGGTGACAGACTGTCAATCTGATTGGTCCCACTGTGGATGGTTGAAGCTGCAGAGATATTCTAAATTGTGAGGTCATAAACCTACTATCATATCTAATGGGCTACTAATGGATGGTTATGAAGAAGATACAGCTGTAGTCCAGAAAGAAAGCCAAGTATTGATAGCTATGGTTGTCTAATCTGGAACTGGGATTACATCATTGATGGTGGAACAGAATAAAAAAACACACTGTGCATCGTGAAAAACAAGTGCCACCCCCCCACCACCACAACCACAAAACCACTTGTATGAGTGAAATCCATATAGACAGTCACATTCTGATGCATCAGCAGTCGGGAAGCGATAAATTCTTCTTGTCAATATTGTCAATTTATCATAAGCTGAGGTTTTGATTAGCGGTGTTAATCTTTTTTCCATTAGCCAAAAAAAAAAATTTTGTTGTACCATCTTCTTCCTTCACCTTCTCTTATAAACCAATCTACTACAAGTAAACAGTTATCAGTTGCCAGGATTCATCAGTGACGGATTAAAGAAGGTGAATGCTTCTGTTGGTCTAGCCCTTAAACCAAAACTTACCCCCAAGGAATGCCAAAAACCAAGAAGAGGGATTACTTGGAGAATGTTTCTGTTGTTTCTCAACCTAGATTGGTTACAATTGTATTCCAAGACCCTTCTTTATACTAATATCCTATAGAATCAGTGCCTCAGTGGGCTAGATCTATCCACGTCACTCATCTAACAGATTGGGAATCTCCCTTCTCTAAGACACTCTACACAGCTCTATCTTAATCCTATTTCCCCTACTCTTTAGAATGCTCCATGCATTTCTACCTATTTCTATTGCATACAAGAATTCTCTATATAACTCTCTACCACTGAAGACAATCCTAGAGTCATGCAGAATCTTCTTGAACCTTCAAATCGCCATTGATCTGTCAAGATTCTTCTGTCCATCTGAATTATTATTTTTTGTTTGTTGATTTAGAATCAGACCATCCTTTGACCTCCCATGACCGTCATTGGCAGGCATGGATTTGGATCCAAAGCCCATGTCGTACTATGACCTGAAGTTATGGCCCTTACCATGCCAGGACCTGGACTTATGTGATTTGACCAAAGGCAGCCCTCCAGGCATATAGAAGAAAGTCAGATAAATGGACCAAAATACACATTGTTTGTGTGCATGGTTGTTAAAAATATTATTGTGTCATCTGTGCCAAGAACCTTAAACAGGACCACTGTTGAATTCCTGAAAAGAAAGCCGTCGATCTTGGTCCCTGGGCGTGTGGTGATCGTTTGGGATTGCAACAGGCATGGTTGCCTGGGCGTGTGGTGATCGTTTGGGATTGCAACAGGCATGGTTGCCTTTGCTAGTGTTATGATGGAACCCCACTGGTCTTTGCATTTCTTTTCTCTTTTCTTGGGTGCCAGCAAGAATGGAGTGGGGGTTGTTGGGGTGGGGGTGGTGGTGTGGTGGGGTGGGGTGGGGGCGCGAGAGAGATAGGTGTTGTGTGTTTGAAGGATGGTATTATTTGGTGGGCTAAAGGTATGGATGAGCTGCTATTGAAGGCAGTAGCAAAAATTCAGGTTGCCTGCAGCCTGCAGGGTTTGTTGTTCCACTTCCAACACATGTTGAGAAGGGAAAGTATGCAGGCTGACTTCTTGTCTAGAGCAGGAGAGTCTCCAGGTGTCGTGTCCTCTTGTCCTAATCTGAGTGCTTTCTTCCTTTTGGGCCTTTGCATGTTCGTTTGGCTATAGCCGGTCTTTGAATGGGGCTTGTATAGTTCTCAGTACTAACTCTATGCTGTACAATTTTTACATTATTAATACTTTATTATTTTCTTTTAGTTTGACTTGAAATCACAGCCTCAAGGTTGCGATAGTGAGCTACTGCTGCTGGGCCATGGGCTTTCGTCAACATTATTAATATGTTATACGATTCACTATTCAAAATAAATTTGTTTCATTTTAGCAAGGTGTTTACAGGCTGCCTAGGAGTGTTTTTATTTCTTTTTCCTTTTTCTTAATTGGGCTAAAAGTTTAGGAAAGAGTCTTCCACCAGTCTGAGCCTTGGGTTCTATGTAGGAAGTTCTCAAATATGGGTGAGGAGAGTCAGGTCCCATCATGTTCATTTGGCGTCCACAGGCCCAATTCATATGCCTTACAACCTGCTGCCAGCTGCATTGTGATGGTTCTAATGTTCAGATTTTATTGTCTATGAAAATCACTGTTAAGACAATTTTTCTTTCCCCCCTGATTTGACTGACTCTTTGCTACTTTGGTGTCATCACAGTGTGCTATTTGCTCCCTGGAGGATGTCTCTTTGGTAAAGCAAGGAAAGGTTGGTAATGTTGTCTCTAGACTTGTGCCAGTGCAGTGTTACTGGGAAAAAGCTAGGACAGATATGAAAAAGTGCATTTAGATATTCTCCTAAACTCTTCCACTTTGTCCTTGGCTGTGGTTCAACTGGTTAGGGACAACAACACTTACCTGTAGTGGGCAAGGGTGCATTAGTCCAAGTCTCTACTAAAACTTTAACATACAACAAATGCTACCACTTTAAATGGATGGTCACTTTTTCCATATTGCATTTTCGGTTGTGCAGGGATTGAAAATCACCATAGGATTTATGTTGTTTTCCCTTGCTCTACCTAATATGAATACTGGTAAACAGCACTGAGGAGACTTAGGGCAGAGTCAGGAGATGGTTTCCCATTTAACACTGTTGTGTTCTCTATTATGCTCCAAATGGATAAGAAATGAGGAACTTACTGCCGAATAATCTCCAAAATATTCAGTCTTGAACTAGATAACATATTGATAATATAGCATATACATGCAGGTAACTGTGAGTGGATATGCAGTATCTGGAGGTGGGCGTGGCATTGAGAGAGTGGATATTTCTGTTGATGGCGGCAAGACATGGGTGGAAGCTTCTAGATATCAGAAAAGTGGCGTCTCTTACATTGCAGATGACATAAGTAGTGACAAATGGGCATGGGTGTTATTTGAAGCCCAGGCTGACATACCACAAAATGCAGAGATAATTGCAAAAGCGGTATGCAGATTTTGTTTTTAAATTGGGAGTAGTGAATGAGGAAGAAATAATTTAGCATCACCACCTTTGGGACTTACAATTTTACACAGTTGCATTTAAAACATTGAGAATTTTAGAAGCTCAGGGATCTAGGAAGAGGTATTGTACAATGGACAGCCTGAGAGACTGTTTAGGTGGCCTCATCTTTTATTTTGGCTTGCGATAGAACCCTCCAGGGCTCATCGTATATGGCCAATTATTGAAAATGTGACCATTGTCCATGTCTTTGTAACTATTCATTTGCAAGCTTGATACCAGATGCTGCAATTGTCCTCTGGATGAGCTTTCTGCCTCTGTAGCATTGCTGATGAATGATCTGGTACTCTCTGGTTCACAGAAAGATGAGCTGTACGTGTACAATATCCATGGCCTACATAAATTTCAAGTTCTCAGGTCATGATTTGTCTGATACCCTTCTGCCAAATGAACAGAAGTTAAGTGCCATTTTAATGCAATTGGATATGATGTACCTTGAGCAACTATGAGCTCCAAATTGTGCAAATGTACGGTGCTCTTCTTAGCATCTATCAGTTACAATTTCCAAATGACTATTTTAGGTAAGAACAAGTGTTAAAAAGTACAATTATGCCTAAGCTTGTGGCATGTGCCAAACCTCACACACATTTTCATGCATAGGGAAAATAATCTGTGGATCAGTGTGTATGTTGGCATTCAGAGCCTGCGTCCAATTCGAATATTGTTCATTCTCCAAGTTCTGATTTATAGTTCTACCTAATGTGTGACACTAATGATCTCTCTCTCTCTCTCTCTCTCTCTCTCTCTCTATATCCAGGTTGATTCGGCAGCAAATGTCCAACCTGAAAATGTAGAGGTCATATGGAACCTTAGAGGAATACTCAACACTTCATGGCATCGAGTCTATGTCAGAGATGCCTCCAAAGTTGCACACTCTAATCTGTAGATCCGTGGCTAAAAGCCTTGAGACAAATATTTTAACATGTTGTGGCATCGAATCTCTGTCCGAGATGCCTCAAAAGTTGCACACTCTAAATCTGTAGATCCACGGTTAAAGGTATGAACATGCAACGAATAAACTTTTGAGGTTTGACTTTCGCTAGGTTTAGGTTTTGTGTCAGCTTAAATTAAGAGCAATGACTTGTAGATAGATGGTGATTGAGAACTATGGCTTTTGTCATCTGAAAGACACTGCATGTTGATTGTGTCTGTAAATGTTTTACAAATACTTGGCTGCATTTAAATCCCATGATGTTTTGGATCAAATCCAGCAAAGAGCAATTATCTGGCTGACCATCTCAGAGTTTGGATTAGTGTTGTGATGCCCTCAAAGCCGTATAGCTGGGGCCTTAGATTCGATAATGATTTGATGCCCTTAAAGCCATATGACTGGGGCCTTTGATTCAGTGTTCACCTTTGTGTGGATGGAGGAGTCTGCTATATGATCCTTGACCTTTCAACTGTTCCTCAAAATAGATGGTGAGTATTCAATCAATGGGTGGAGTCAGGTCACACTCTAATATGAACAACCTATTTAATAACCGGGTCCCTATCTCATTTTGTGAATTACAAGGTCGTGTATGGCTTGCAATTGTTGGGCTACTGTCGAGTTGGAGGGATGAATAGTAAGCGCTAAGTCAACCTGGACCCAACCTATTTATTAATGGGGGTTGGAAATTTCAGCGCACACCCAGCCAATAGATGGAAAGGCTTTCATGTAGTAGTCAAGTAGGAGATTCAAAGATGGTTAATCAGCTAAAATGACAAGTGTCCTGGTAAATAAAGTCTGCTTGAAGAGAACTGTTTCTCCACAACGGAACACAACTTCTAAAGTTGAAACAATGTAAAAAAGTGGAAACTGACACAGAGGATTGGAAAATCATAACTTAAGCAGACCTTAAAATCCAAACAGAGAACATAACACGAAAAAAAAAAGGCATCAAAATTTAAAACATCAAAAGAAAGATAAATGACAGATGGTAATTAGAGATCTTGAAATCCCAACTTTGGTGAAGACGAAAAGCAGATAAATGGGGAGAGAGAGAGAGAGAGAGAGAGAGAGAGAGAGGTGATTGAATACACAAACAGGCTGAAGTCAAAAATATTTTTTTTCGTTAACTGAGGGTGTTTTGGCCCTTTGGGTCGAACTAATCCCTTTGTGCCCAGTGGGAGTCAGGTAAATATCTTGTGGCCTCAGTATGGTAGTGCAATAAGAACCCGTAGCCCTCGCGAGTAAACTATGGTTTTAGACCAATTGAGCTACCTTAGGTTAGGATAAGTCAAGCTTTTGGGTGATTGAATGCACAATCAGGCTAAGTCAAGCTTGGGGCTGAGTCTCTGTTGACTCTGCCAAAAAATACCTGGTCTAGGTCTTCAGACTTAATGGTCATGTCTAGGTCCATTAACCATAAATGCTAACCTGGTATACCCTGCCAACCTAGACCCAGATATTATAACAGGATTATATTATTGTACTGTCATTGTCCGATAAAGTGCCGTTTAGATTATAACCATGGACCCGACAATCAAATTTGGGTCAAACCATCAATCCCAAAAGTGCGACCAGGATCCTAATTGGGTTTGGTTTATTTGAAGATTCAGAGAAACTAGAGATGGGGCAGGTTCTGATTTGAATATTGCAGATGGAAAGTCTTTCATGAAGTAGTTAAGTAGGAGATTCAAAAGATGGTTGATCAGCTATAATGACTAGTGTCCTGGTATATGAAGTCAGCTTGAAGAGAACTGTTTATCTACAGCCAAACACAACTTCTGAAGTTGAAGTGACGACTCACGAAGGGGTTGGCAGTTGGTACCCATTCCTCACCAATGAAGAAGATAGGCCTCAATGAATGAAAAAAATGAGTTGCACTGATCAAACATTGTGGCCATATTGTTACCACTAGAACATCCATTTGCCTTGAAAAGATCCCATCAAATACTCTGTTAGTCGACAAGTCAACAAATCCTCCGTTCTGACACAGGATTGGAAAATCATGACTTCAGCAAACCTTAAAATTCAAATGAGAACTTAACACAAAAATAAAATAAAATAAAATAATAATATAATATAAAGGCATCAAAATTGAAAACATCAAAAGAAAGATAAATGACAGATGGTAATCAGAGATCTTGAAATCCCAACTTGGGTGAATACGAGAACCAGATAAAAGCGAAGAGAGAGAGAGAGAGAGAGAGAGAGAGAGAGAGAGAGAGGTGATTGAATGCATGAACAGGCTAAAGTCAAAATTTTTTTTTACTTTTGTTGGCAGAGGATGTGATAGTCCTTTGGGCCAGACTAATCCCATCTGACCTAGTGGGAGCCATAAATCACCTGTGATCCAGAATGATAATGCAATTCGAATCCGCAACCTCCGCAAATAAGCCGTGGTTTTAACCACCGGAGCCAAGCCCAGGGTTAGCTGAAGTCAAGCTTAGGGCTAAGTCAAGCTTGCATCTTAGTCTCTGTTGACTCTTTGCCAAAAAATACCTGGTCAAGGTCTTCAGATTTAATCGTCATGTCTAGGTCCATGAACCATAAATGCTACACTGGCAAACCCTGCCAACTTAGACCCAAATAATAGAACAGGATTATATTACTGTACCGTTATTGTCTGATTAAGTGCCGTTTAGATTATAACCACGGACCGGACAATCAAATTTGGGTCGAACCATCAATCCTAGAAGTGCGACCTGTATCCTACTTGGGTTTGGTATATTTGAAGATTCAGGGAAACTGGAGCTGGGGCTGGTTCTGATTTGAATTTTGCAGTTGGTTTGGCACATATTGCAGATTGGAAGAGTAGAGATGATGGGTATAGTTGTGCTTTGAATACTGCAGTTAGGTTTGGCAGATTTGAAGGATGTAGCGAGTTAGAGATTTGGCACCATCTCAGGTGACCTCCATTTAAGTAGAAGCTATCAGTGTCAAGAAGAAAGGAGAAACTATTTTACTGTCTCCTTTTCTTCCTTCCTCTCATGTCTAACCCGTTTTAAGAAACGGGCCAAGTAACTTCAACATGCACCTGATGTTGGTGAACCCTATCTGCTTCGCATTCAACGCAAGTCAAACCAAATCGGACTCGACCCAACCTGTAGAAGTTGGCTTGAACCCAATGCATTTTAAATATTTAACCCATATTTGAGTTGAGTTACAAGGCTGACAAAAGCCGAAAACAAGCTCCTCTCATTTTAAATATAATAAATAGTATCAAAATATTAAACCACAAAACTGTTGAATGGATTTAGATACGCAAATCTACCTTAAACGAATCCATTTAAATGAGTCGAGGTGGGTTGACCCTAATTCCACTCATCTAAATGCAGCTCAGTTTTTTCTGGGATGAGTTTAGATTTTGCTACCCTTATCTTCTACCACCATTTTTTTCGTTGAAAGATAAGATAGAGTCTCTATTAATCGAAAGGACAGAAGAACTACTTGGTAAATCTAAATACTCAACACCAATTAAGTAGCAACTACACCAAAGTAAACTGCGTCTTGGAGCCCACTTTAAGCAAAAGGAAAAGCAGACAGGTCCAAAAGGAATGGCCAAAAACAAATGGGCAGAGTTAGCCCAAACAAGAAACCAAAAATCCCAACGCTCACAACCTGTGCACAAGCAAACCTGTCAGCCACATTATGCGCTTGGAAGTTCATTACGTATATAATGATGCTAATTCTACCAATAGTGTTGGGTTATGTCTTGTATTCCGGTTTAGCCGGATCGGTCGTCTGGTTTAGCCAGAACCGAGACTCAGGGTTAGGGGTATTTTAGTCATTATGTATGGGTTTTCTTGGTGGCCAAGAAAGCGGGAACTATATATATTGATGTACTGTAACCCTAGATCCTGAGGGGATCGAGATGGGATCATAGTAGATGAGTTCTCTCCTCCCGTGGACGTAGGCAAGTTGCCGAACCACGTAAAACTGCTGTGTCATGGGTGTGATTGCTTGATGGTGTATTTGCTTGCGTAGACCGTGGTAGATCTGTTGATCGTGGGTTGTTTTCGTTGCGCCGCTTTTCCCAACAAGTGGTATCAGAGCCAGGTTGAGATCCCTTGGGTTTTGCGATCAACGGATCTGGGATTTGCGTGGAAGAAGAGGATCAGCACTTGATCGATAGTTTTGCTTGGATCCATCTACCTGTTGAAGATCACGGTTGTGATCAAGAAGGTGGCCCTGTACTCGAGTTGTGGAAGGGTTTCTTGAAATAGAGAAGATCAACGCCGGAGAAGTTGAGATCTCTTGGTTTTGTCCACCGGAGTTGCAGCAGGGTAGATGTTGCAGATGGACTAAGAAGGCGCTGCGGAATCTCTTGTCGCCATTGCTGATACTGACACCGTTCTCAGTCACTGGAACCGGAGAAGAAAACCTGAAGCTGTAACTGTGCGATCGTTGCCGACTCTAACGGTCACCGTTGCGTCGTCCTCCGTTGCCGCTGTCGAGGAAGACAAGTGGGGGTCTAGTGTTTCGGTCTCTGATGATTGTGGAAAAAGAGAAAAAAAAAACAGAAGGAAAACTGCAACCGCCGGTCGCCGCAGTTTCCTTCGTCGTCGCCGCTGCCGTGTAACGTCACCGGACCACCTTCGGCCGGTACGCCGTCCGCCGCTGTCGGTGAGGGCGGTGTGCAGAGGAAAACCGCATGGGTATCATCCCCTGTTTCCGGTTTCTGCAGCAAACAGAGGTTGAAGACGACCCAAGTTCCGGGTCAGTTGGGTTTCGGGCTGGGTCAGTTTGACCTGACCCGTGGAGACAAATCCCAGTCGGTTCCTTGTGCGGGTTGGGTCCGACCCAACCCATGGTGACAAGCCCGGTAGAACAGTTCAGGTTCTGGCTCGGGTCACGCGGGTTGACCTGACCCGTTTGAGGCGAAGCCCAGGCTCCAGGTTCGGGTCCAGGTCGGGTTAGATCTGACCTGGTTACAGCAGCAGATTCCAGGTCAGGTCCAGTGCAGGTCAGGTCAGGTCAGGTTGGACCTGATCCATTCCGCAGAGCGCAGTTTCCAGCAGAACAGGTTCAGACTGGGTCAGTTCAGGTTCGACCTGACCCATGTGCGCAGAGCCCAGCGAGAAGAGTTCAGATCAATTCGGGTCAGGTGAACCCGACCCGGGTCCATTTCAGAAGCCCAGTTTGCCAGCAAGCCGTGACGTCAACAGTGACGTCAGCACGGTCAACAGGCAGGTTTGACCATATTCAACGGCTGAAATTGTTTCTGCGATATCTTGATCGTCCGATGTCCGATCGGAGATCCGTTTGCGCCACGGACTCGTTGTGAGGAGATCTACGCGTTTGTGGACGAAGATGGGCTAGTCAACGGTCAACATGGATGTTTGACCAATTGGAGTGTAGAGAATTAATTCTGCGATATCGAAGCCATCCGGAGTCGGATTTCAGATCCATTTCTTCCAGCGTGCTCACGGTGACGAGATCTACGAGGTTGATAAAAGATATTGGCAGTTTGATGGGCAGAAAACTGGGGGACTGAAGAAACTGACAGATTCATGATGATAGCAATGAATTCAAGCATCACGGGCCAAATTGAAGTGTTTGATAGAGAAAACGACTTCAGGGATTGGCAGAATAGAGTATTAGACTCCGTGACAGAGCAATGATTGAAAAGTATTACTTGATGTCAATAATGGTAGATTGCTCCAGAACTTTGATGAAAGCTTAGATCCGCGTCGAAGGGATCGAAAAGGAGCGACATGCCAAAGTGGAAGAAAAAGCAAAAGGAATCAGAATCAGAAGGAGGTAGTGTGCAACAAAGCTCGGATTTGGTTGACAGGGAATCAGTTTTGGTCGCTACAGGTATGGATCCGGTTGTTGATTCATGGTATTGGGATTCAGATTCTTTCTTATATGTTCGCGTAGAGATTAGTTTGATGCAAATAACTATCATGGTTGATGGATTTGTTCTTATGGGGGGATAATGCAACTGATGAGCATTTGAGATAAGAACGGTAGAAATCCAGATGTATAATGATGTTATTCAAACCCTAACGGTTGTGATATATGTTCCGGGATTACGAAGAATTGGATTTCTTTGTGTGCCTTATACTTCAAAGGTTGCAAGTGCACTGTAGCGGGTGGAGTTACGAAGGTGGAAAAGGGAACATTGGTCATCATGGAGCGTGAGATGGTCAGAAATCTCTACAGGTTGATAGGGTATGCCTTTTCAGGTGGAGCAGTGAAGGAGACATCAAATAACAAGGGAGGAAATCTGTGATTCAGGTGGAGTTAGATGCGACGGATCATTGGAAGATGGATTGATGGATCTTCGATGATATCATCTAGAAGAAATCCAGGAAGCCCTGAACGGAGATGATTTTCTCGGGGAAGAAAAGGTAGTCTTGTTCAGGTCGGAGTAAGCCGGTTTAAGCATCGGGTCATACTTAACCCGCATGTACTGTGCCCAACCCACCAGAACAGGCTAGAACAGGACAGTTGTAGGTTTGACGGAAAGAACACCGGGATGGAGACAGAAGGAAGGAGTCACAAGGTACCAGTGAGATCCAGATTCAGGGAGGTCTTCAGTTTTGTCTTGTCGGACGGAAGTTAGGTTCATTGTGTTGCAAGGATGCATGCATGTGGCAACAAATGGAGAGCGCTTCGGAGATTCAAGACAATGGTGTTGAGGTCAAAAGAGGCAACTGTGGCCACGCTAGGTCGTAGCGTGTGCGGAGACGTACCCTTCAGTAATGTGTGTGAAGACATTACCGGGTATCTCAAGGTGGCTCTGAGGATTTGCGGAATCCAAGCCAAGGTGGAGATTGTTGGGTTATGTCTTGTATTCCGGTTTAGCCGGATCGGTCGTCTGGTTTAGCCAGAACCGAGACTCAGGGTTAGGGGTATTTTTGTCATTATGTATGGGTTTTCTTGGTGGCCAAGAAAGCGGGAACTATATATATTGATGTACTGTAACCCTAGATCCTGAGGGGATCGAAATGGGATCATAGTAGATGAGTTCTCTCCTCCCGTGGACGTAGGCAAGTTGCCGAACCACGTAAAACTGCTGTGTCATGGGTGTGATTGCTTGATGGTGTATTTGCTTGCGTAGATCGTGGTAGATCTGTTGATCGCGGGTTGTTTCCGTTGCGCCGCTTTTCCCAACAAATAGTACTGAAATGGGACCTATCCATTTTGTTTAACCCTTTTGCTAATTTTCAAAGATGTATTAGACAATGATACAAGCTGAATGGTACTGAATTGCTGAATGTAATCTTGTAGATTCCAAGTTTGAAATCGATGAAATCCCGAGAAGAAGATGCTGGATTCTTTACAACCTTTAAAAGAGAAGCTTGTTACTGTGAAACTAACATAGCCTTAATTGGATCTTTGATCAGGAATTTACTACACTTAACTACAATTAAAATACGTGATATCGATGGGCCAATCAATGTAATGGTGTAGAAAGGAGCTGTAACTCCTAAACCATATATATAAGTTTTTATAGATATCTTCCCTTAGAATAGTCTTTGCTCATCAGAATCAAGTAATCTCAGAGCCGGAAGCTAAAGGTCCAAAGGTTAGACTGATTTGGGATATCCTGGATTAAAAAAAAAAAGATAACTCCCTTTTTATCATTGAGTCTTACTTCAATGAGGATTTAGATTCCTTTTATACTACAAGAGACTGTATTATTACCGATAACTTTTCTTGACGCAACATTGTTGAGTTAAGAAAGATACGTTCTTCCAATGAAAAAATTCTTACATCGGGAGAAGCTACCTTCTCCCAATACATGACTCTCTATGTTGGCAGTTATCTTCCTTAATGTGTAGTGTGCATTGGGAAAAACAAATTTTCAAATTGAAATTTGCTGAAATTATTCCAAACCCTTTTCTGACGCGTTTTATGCGTCAAGGAAGGGTATGTCTTGTTTGAAAATCTGTCACAACTCAAGCCCAGAAATCGGGGGTTAGTTAAAACCTAACCAGTGACACATGTACTCCCGTACACATACACCTGGACTTGGTCTAAGTGCACGCATACAAGGGAAATTCACACGTGCAAACCAAGTGTACGTATGCGGAAGCCGTATGTATCATTGCAAGCCAAGAAGAGAAAAGGATACATAATAATACACGATTAACAAAATTACATTTATTACAAAATGTACAATACAAAATGGAAAGGTAGTGTCTTAGAGACCAATACAAGGTAAGATGTACATGAGAAACTAAAACCTTGATGCAAAATGGCAGATAAGAGATTGATGCAATGCCAAGCCGCTCTCTGAGAGAGTAATCAAATCCACTCCTCTAACCTTGACTGAGCCTCCCGAATTTTTCCTAGAGTCTGGCTGACCGACGAGGGGTCGGTAGAGGGATCTGGGCCTGCAACACCAAGAACAACTAATGAGTACAACGATTCAGCAAGGCATAAGCCACAATAAGTTAACATGTGCTGTGTCTAGCAGAATAGGTAACAGTTAACAATTAACCAGGCATAAAGGTCATGTTTGTATACTAGGCAGGTCGTGCTTATCAATAAACATGCTTTCAGAATCATAAAACAGTAAACTGGCTAGGTGGCTACTACATTTGCCATATTCTCCCTATCGAGAGCAGTTAGTACGAGAACACCATCCACCGGGCCATGGTACGAATGGGTCTCTAGTTCCCGGGGTCCGGAATCCTAGGACAGGAGCACTCTGCATAGGCAGTAAACAGTCTACGCCAAAGTAAACTCCGTCGGGTATCCTGAGGCTAAGGCTGAGTAGAGCCAGATAGACAAGACTAGTCATATCATGTGGATGCACGTCAATCAATGTCAGACAGTCGGTCAGGCAGTACAGTTCAGTACATTACATGTCATGTCACAATCAGGCAATACAGTACGTGCATCACACTGAATCAATACCGTTACAAGTAAACAATTACCAATAGAACAAGAACAAGACAAAGAACATTACAAGTCGAACAAGACATAAGACAAAGAGCATGGAAACCAATAATCAAATCAATATGCAATGCATGTCAAGTTCTTACTGTGAGTCAAGGTTGTTTATTAGCCAACCCTAAGCTAGTTGTTCAGTGTTTCTTACCGTGCATGATGATGTAGTTTTAAGTTATTCGATACACAGTTGTTCATTTTCGGGGGTGTTGCACTGGATCAATAAACGTGTATCGAAGTCCCTTAAACCAACAGCTATGGGGAAGTGCTTAACAATTGGACAACACACATGAATGCATCACAGCCCGTAAGGCCATTCATGTGTTTAAGGTAGTCCGTCAGGCAGGTTATGTGGTTAAGAAGTCCAGGTGAAGGTCCTCCAAGGTCTCGTTATTAACCCCAACTTTTCTCCAGTTCTTTAGCAAGCAGAGAGACCAAAAGGTAGCATAAAAAGGTCCTCTCTGTGTTAAGGAAGCAAAAGAAGAGGAATGAGCAAGATTAGGATTCAGTTGGACACTAAATCACTTGGAGTAGAAATGCTTCAAGGCCAACTGGTCCGCTCTGAAGCCCGATCGATCGAATTCCGGTTCTGGGAGCGTCCAATCGGTCGGACCCCAGTCCTGATCGGTTGGACAACGGGATTCGGTATAAAACAGAGCTACTATATTACATGATTTTCATTCACAAAAACAACGTGTATCACGTTTATATAATACAAAAGGGCTGTCAAACACAACACACTTGGGAGAAAGAGTAAAAGAAACGCAATAATAATCATATACCAACATGTTTTCATCCCTACTGTGCTTATACTTACCTTAAACAAGCTCTTTCCTTAATTTAGCTGTTCTTTAGCCCAAACGATCCCATAGATGCAATCCTAACACCATGAAAACCATGCATGCCGAGACTGTGACGCTACTACTCATTGTAGACGAACCGTGAAGATGGGGTGAGGGTCTCGTCCACGACAAGAAGACAAGAAAAAAAGAAAGGGAAGACGAGAGAGACGTTGGGTAGAGAAGATATCAGCAAACCCGAGGAAATGACAAGCAACCGACGTACACTAATTTTCCTTTTTCTCTACTTTGATCAAAAGGAATATGAAGAAAAAGAGATGAAGAACAGGGAGAGAAACAGAGAGAGAGAGAGAGAGAGAGAGAGAGAGAGAGAGAGAGAGAGAGAGAGTCGGTGGTTTTGGTATATATATAAGATAAGGATTGCAATTTTTGTATAAAAGTCCAACAGTCCGGGCTAATTACAGTTTGAGTCAATTAACAATCCCACAGAAGTAAACGACGTTATCCACATACGATAAAATTATGGAAGTTGACGAGCTCGACGAAATACATGTGTTAACACCAAGATGATGCATGAATGGCGAACTTGTACAAAATAAAAAATTATGAAAAAGGGCTCATGACTACCTAAACTTGGTTAAACTCAACCTAACTTCCTATCCATGACCCGAAATGAATCTCAAAAGAGTAAAACCACGAGCTTAACATAAATGTGCTATAAATAGTACCGAAACCACATTAATTAATCGTTAAACCGAATTAAGCTGGACCAGAGTTTTACAAAATCTATTCCCGAACCGACTTGAGTTGGATTTAGTTAAACCGGACCCAAGGTTTAGCGTTAGAAAAGTTTCATTTTTCCCTTCTATTTCCCCCCTAAAAACGAGTGAGTGGATTACTTTATATGTATTTGGATAATTGGTGTAAAGTAAAAAAATATTTTATCAAAAGTGAATAGAGTAAGAGGTACTTTATCATAAGTGCACATGTATACTTCTCTTGTCTCCTCAAGGCAGTCCAAACCCAACAAGGAGAATTCTACATGCATATTCATTTAAATTAAACCCTTTTGAATTCACACTGTTCTAAGCTTTACTCTAATCAAAGTAGGATCAATGGCAAGATTGATCAGTGTAAACTACGTGTGGATCAGTGGCAAGATTGATCAGTGTAAACTATGTGTGGTTTATACATGATTTCCTTTTTTTATTCTTTGTCTTTAAATAAAGAAAATTTAAATAGCTTATGCCCCACTTGATTAATTTACAAATCTAACAATGTAGCCCTCTTACTATAGAAAACACTTAATATTTTTAAATATCTTTTTTTTGCTAACGAAGGGTGCCCCTCCTCTTTAGGCCGGACTAATCCATTCGGGTCCAAGGAGAGCCAAGTAATTACACTGTGGACCTAGGCTAGCTAAGCTCACTACCTCAAAGTGGGTAAAATACAATAGTTTTTTTGGTATTACAACTGTTGTTTAAAAAGACATATCTTTACTGTTGCTCTTAAGAATATGATGTATATACATATACTGACATGAAATCCTGTGTGATGCACAGGTTAATCTTCCTTAAAATTATTAAAATTGAATACTAAATTAAAAATATAAAGTACCATAAAAAATAAAAAAAAGCCCTTGAGGATATAATTTAAATACATACCAAAACAAAGTTTAGATATAAAAGAAATATGTAATATGAAAATTCAAAAAATAAATTGAAAGTTTTAAAATGCCCGGGATTTATTTTAGAGTGTGATTCGATTACTACTTTTATGTAATGGAAAAACAAAAGCAATCAATTACACAAAGAAGACAACACCAATTTTAACGTGGAAACTCAAGTGGGAAAAAATTATAAGTTCAAAGTGGACAAAATCAATTACTAACTTCAGTGGTATAAGATATCCTCACAACTCTACAGCTAATCCCTCGACATAAGACATTGTAGTTGTTCTTGATAGATCTCCACAGCACACAGTCTATTAGAGCCCTATTATCAGTGCGTTGATTTCCACAAAGAAAAAATCGTTTCAATAAAAGAACAATCTTCTACAAAAAAGTAGAAGCTATAAATCTTTTATAAAGAAGTAGAAGCACTAACTCTAAAACTTGAAGTATTTAGCCTAATCTCTCATGGAAGCTTTAGAAAATCTCGCAATTAGCAATCTCAATATAGAATAGAGAGAGCTTTATGTGTTGTATTGTGTTTACGGTTGAGAGAAACCTTGTTTTTATAACCCATAATTCGTGCCTTAGGTTTAGAAACAAAATCCAAGTGAAATAGGCAATTCTGGCACAAATAGGAAAAGTTTTCGTGCACGTCGGTGGGCTTCTATCGTCCGTACGCTGGAGCCCTGTCAAATGGGTGCTCAAGCTTGCTCGCCACTGTCTTGGGCACTCGAGCCCCGTCACGCTTGCATTTGAGCGTGCTTAATTTTTTTGTGCGCATCAACAAACTTCTCAAGGCCATAATTTTATCGTTTTAAATTCGATTTATGCAATCTTAGGCTCTACGGATATCTACTCGAAACGAGCTTTCCAATAATAGGTAACTTGTCCATATCTGATGTTCGGCTTGTGAGATATGACCTTTTGAATCCATGTTGTCTTTAGAAAAAAAAACTTCAATTTACGTTATCTTCAATTCAACTTATCTAACGCCCAACCATAGTCCATTCTAAATATAAAATATAACTTAATGGACCCAAGTTTTGTCTAATATATGAATTTAGCTAATACAAATGTCCTAACACAAATATAGGTACTCTTTATGATGCTCTTGAGAAATAAATTATTTTTGCCAAAAAAATTGAAGCAATCATTGAAATGCCTAATCCTTTAATAGGTAGGAGTAATGGTAAAAATGTTTACCAGTTAAGAAATGTTGTAATAATAAATAGAAAGGCTCTTAAAGCAAAAGAATGCCACAGAATGGTTGATAAGGATAAAGCATATGTCCCACAATCAGGGACAGAGCCATGAATTTACATTTTCACTGAATAACTTTATTGATATTTTTCAAGTTTTATGTTTCATAACTTAAAAAGAAAACTAACTTTCAAAAATTTTATTTTTACCATAAAAAATTGACCTTTTAGAAAAAATTACCTTTATAAAAAGCGTTTTTTCTTTTCCAGCATTTTCTCATGAGGATAACATTTTGCTCCTTGACATTTATTCATTCCACATGAAAAATATCATAGCAGATTATAAAAAATGCTTTAGTATGCAAATATGCAATACAAATATTCTATCATAGATGCTAGTATACCCATACATTGAATCTCCCTTCACATCTACATATAATCTAGCATGTATGGTATAAGGATATCCTTAGAAAATCAGGCAGTGTGGATTAACAGTCTCAAATGCCTCGTGATAGGGTCCATTGACAAATTGCAAAATTTCATTAAGAATGGGCTAAAAATTTCCCTCTCTAACGGATCCAGCCATCGATCCCGATCAGATCTCTGCCTGTATACAAAGAGAGGTTTTTTTCTTTCTAATGATCTCTTCTTCATATGTTTGTTTAATCTTCATGTTTGTGTGATTCCACCTTGAAATTTACACTTGCAAGGCCATCTCTTTTCTTTTCTTCTTTTTCAAAATCCCTCATATTCGATTTTTTGGTGTTTTGAGTATGTTGAAGTTCATGTTTGTGCATCTCCGATCTTGATTTGTTGGGATTTTAGCTTAGAAGGAAGTTATGGAATGATCAATCGAGTGATATGGAGGGATGGTGATGTCACGTCATGTTTGGATGCACCCAAATTGCTATTTGAAATCGCGATTTGTGTCGAAATGGATGCATTTTGGGGAAGGATTTCCGTGGAGAAATGTCGCACATGGTCTGAGTGGGATTTCATAGGGATAGGAATGTAGGATTACTATTAGGCATTTGGCATGCTTAATGCATCGAAGTTTTATAATCAATTTGGACTGTAATGCATTATAGGATTACTATAATGTTTGTGTATCTTAAAATCTCAAGCCTAGTCCTTAAGATTGCCTTCCTTTTTTTCTCTCTGAAAGCGTTTTTTAGTCATTACTAGGCAACATCATGGGACTGTTTGTTTGTGAAGTTGAGTAGAGTAGAGTAAAATAAATTTTTTGAAAATAAAAAATTTCTTTTCTTTTAAAAAAAATCCAAATTTCCCTCATTTTTTAAAAAAAGTCAAAAAATCATCACTAAATAACAAAAAAGTTTCTCGTTTTTATACAAAAAGTGAAAAATATTTCATATCAAGCAACTAAAAACAAATAGTCTTCATAACCCCATCATATATTATTCTTTATTAATTTTGGATTTACTCATTCTATTTTACTCTTCCCTATAAACAAACAGGCTAGGGTTTTCTTTGAAGCTTTTATTCCTCTAAATTTATCAGCGAAGGTGGCACTTAAATTTGGCATGCATTCGTTTTTCATGTCCTAAGATCAATAGCTTGTGCTGTTTGTCTCTAGTGATTTTCTTGGGGGATTTTGTTGTCAATGTAATGAGATTGTCACCGGAAAGGTACTGGGGGGATGCTCATTTGGACTTTTGTTTTTAAATACTGTTTCTTATTCTTATCTTCTCCAACATTTTGTATCCTTATCTACCTTTTAAAAGGAAATGAGGCAAGAGCGATGAATCAATTATATGTGTGAATGGAATCTTTTCCCTCATGATCTCAAACTCTGAGGCTGATTAATTGATTTATTCATGACTAGTTTGGAAGTATTTACTTGTAAATAGCCCCTTTTTTGGGTGTGTGTGCGTGCGTGTTTTGTTTGGTTGGGTTCCTGATCTTGGGTCTGTTTGGATGTTTGGTTTTAGGTATGTGTAGTTGTCTAGATTGATATGAATGGATTTATTTTGTTTGGGATATGAATCTATGAACATAAATGTTTGTTTGATTTTACCTAAGTGTAGTTGGTTTAATGTCCATTTTTTCATTCCCATATATCCAATTGAGGTTGATAGGAAATATCACAACAGAAACCCACGTCCAAGGAATGGTTAAGATTTTTAGTGTGCGCTGCATGTTGTTGGTGTGTATTTTGAGAACAATGGGGCCAACCTGCAAAGGTAACAGAAGTTGTTGAATTTGAAAAAAAAAAAAAAAGAGTTTTCGGTTTATGTTATGACTGTATTTGATTTTGAGTTTGAATTTGAAATCAGCTTGGAGGGTTCGACCATGAGAAGGTAAACAGATGTGTAATGGGCCTGGATTTTGAAATTCTGAAAACAGACGTGTATATGCGTTTGAGCCAGTTTGTGAATGTAGAATTTTGATTCTGTTTCCATCTTCATCCAGCTCTTCTTTGAATTTACAATAACAAGATTTCATTTGAATGATTTCTTTCTAGTTAGTGTTCTTATCATTATTCTCATTTTATATATTGAATGACTGATAGTAGCTGGAAGCAATGGATGGAAAATTTGGGCACTGACCAATCTTCAATTTTCTGTAGTCAGCTCTTCTAATAGAGTTGTTATTTTATCCACTTCAGTTCTAGATAACTAACTATTAATTAATTGACAATTATTTTTCTTTCACTAGTTCTTTTTTAACACAACTGACTGTCTCATATATTATCTTGAATTGAATTATTTGTGTTTGTAATAATCTTGTTATTGTCTTTTGAATTCCTATGCTATTATGATTATGGGAATTTTAAAACCTAATATTTTTTGGGTTAGGTACAATGTCTCCTGAAACAGGATTATCGGCATCGGCATCCACATCTAATGTTCATGGATCTTTCATGCAAAGTATGTATCTCGAGTCAATTCTTCTTACCCACAAACCTTAATATTTCCTATATACATTTAATGATATTTGTAACACTGGGTCGCACCAAGTTGACATTCACCCCAACTGACCAGCCTATAGGGCCAACCATTGCAAACTTTTCCAGTTCCATAGGGCGGATTGTGAGGACCCATGTGCCAATGGCCCACAAAAGCTGGAAAATCGTGCCTAAACAGCTTAAGGAGGATGTATTGCAACATATCCTTGTGAGTTCTTGTGCATTTTCTGTTGGCAATTTATAATGTATTTGGATTTGTCAATTATAATTTGTGATTTTTTTTCCAAGGCAACCTCAAGTGCAGTTGAGGTGAGGAACTTGAAGCAATAGATAGTTGATCAAGTCAAGGCCCAAGCTGAACAAGCCAATGTCATAGCTGCGCTGGCCAAGAGACAGGCTACACTTGAGGCTGTAATAGTCTAGTTGGCAGCTCAAGTAGGGATAGTGATTTCCATGCTCAATACGGGTGGAGGGACCTCATCGGGTGGAGGTTAGGATGAGATATATCTTGGTTAGTATATGATTTTATTTTCTTCTGCTTTAGTAGACATAAAAAGCAAGTTCTTAGGACTGAAACGCATGCTGTTAGGACTTAGAACTGACAAATAGGGTGTTGAAGGGCAAAATCATCAAATAATGACCAAACGGACCGCAGAATGATATGAGCACGATGCTTGAGGCCGTAGGAACTTGTAGGAGTTGACCGTGCGCCGACGGGGCACCTAGTTTAAGAATAGGAAGCCAAAATGCTAGTTTTTTAGACACACAATGGAAGACATCTAAGTAGTCTAATGAATTTTCTTTATGTATGTGAAGATTATATTGTAATTCATTATAAGAAACTAATAATATTTTATGTTTGTTGTCACCGGTTGATGGACTTTATGGGGTCGATTGCACTATGTATGCTCAATGATATGGTTGTGATTCTTATATGTTGATTCTCTGTCTTTATGGTTCTTAGATATTGATTCTTTGATATACTTTGTGGTTTTTGGATATTGGACTATGATTTTGGTACTTCGTAACATTTGTTAGTTTAGAATCTATACATTTTGATGTGCTGTACTCACTATGTTGATGGGTTTTTATATGCATTGTATATATGATGGAATGATTAATTGTTTATATTGAGTTTGATGGTTGGATGGTTTGATATTGAGATATACATGGTCGAGTTACTTGAACTGGTTAGTATAGGTTTTAATTGGTTGGTACAAGTTAACAGGTCAAGATTTATGGGAAAACTAAAAATAATTAAAACCTTTCAGATTTAAAATCTTAGCCGACATAATATGGTGTCAGCAAAAGTCCCTTTTGACAACTTGTGTCAACACAATCTGGTGTTGGGAATAGTTTCCGCTGATGCATTAATATGTTTGCACAAGCCTAATATATGTTTTTTTATAAATAATTTCTTGACACATAGTGGTATCGGGAAAAGTATTGCGACAAATTAATGTGTTGGCACAAGGCTAATATATAATTTATTAAAAAATATTTTGCAAGGCATTTCGTTGGGAAAAGTCACTTTAGACGTAGAATTGTTGATGCAGTGTCGACGCAAATTGTTGAGCTATATGATTTTTTTTTTTTTTTTTTTTTTTTTGCGTTGGAAAAAGTAGGGCTGGCAAAATCTAGCTCGACCCGCCAACCCGGCCTTACGTGACCCTTTTTTGACTTGCCTAACCTGATCCATTTAAAATACGGGTCAGGTTAGGGTTAGGGTTTATCAGTTCGTATAAAAACGGGTTGGATTATGGTTGACTTGCTTTAATTCATTTTTGACCCATTTAGATTTTACTAATTTAATATGGCTTTTCAATTTTCATGTGACTTTTCATATTTATGTGAGTCATAAACTGTACTCTTAATCTTATGTAGAGGAGTTGTGCAAAATTTTGATATTTAGAATATAAAACTTATTTTTTTATTTGACAATATGATATTTTTGAAATTGAAATATTGATATGTGCCTTTTTAGTTTTGTGTTGGCATAGAATTTTAATTCTAAAATATGGATATAAATGGAATACAATAGTGTTGATGAGTCCTATACTCATTCTCAAATATGAAATTATAAAATTGAAAAAAAATTGAAAAGAGATTATCTCAATAAATGGGCTAGAAAATATTTATGAATTTTGACTCCATTTTTTATACATTGAAATTGATAAATTATAAATTCATATTCTATGCAATATTTTAAATGAATCTAGATGTAAGAAGAGCTCTACAAATGAAATTGGATCATATAAAATGAGTCAGACTATACACAAAATGGGAATTAAATTGGTTATGTCGGGTCAACCCAACTTAACCCCTTTCAAATTTGAGTTAGGTAGGTGGGGTCGGTTAACCCACCACTGGTGCTAATTGAAGGTTGTCAATCAGTTTTAAAAAAGGGGTTGGGTTAGAGTTGAAACCAACAAATTTGAGTTCCGATTAACTTGACTCGAATTTGGTCAGCCCTACCCATTTTCTCGGTTTAGGAAAAAGTGCTATTTGTTTTAGTATATTAACATACGAACTACTATAAGATTAGCAACTTTAACAATAAAAGACAAACATCTCCAGAGGGAGACTTACTAACATTGGAGTTCTAATTGATAGTGGTCTACTTAAGTGGGGGACCCACATTGGCATGTGGTCATTAGGCCACACTTAATACTCAATAATTCTAACAAAGCTTAATTAGGAAAAAAAAAAGGTTCATGGGAGACTATTGGTGCTCCACATGGGAATCACACTCTCCACGGGAGAATACAAGTCATAAAAACCATGTGGATTCTAACACTCGACGTCTTGCTTTGATATAATGTTAACAATCACTTATTACTCCGAAAGCTTAAGTTGATAAAAAAAAAAAAACAGTATACAAATGTACATAGGATTGTAATTGGTTTCTTGATTCTCCGATTATCTGGAGGTTCTAACTTGTTGAAAACCGAATATTGGTCTTTATTTAAGTCCCGATATGTAAATAGTTTCAGGTTCGGATCCTTTTTTTGGACTTGGGATCTAATGGGTCTTGTTCCAAACCCAACTTGGTCTACACCCGTGGACTCGATAGATCCCTTACTATAGAATGTTGAAAATTTTTGAGATACCTTAATTGTAGGATTTTCTCATCTTTTCTCTACTCGATATAGAACGCAGATGGGGAAACCTTTTTCTTCCTAAATCAATAGAATTTCGAAATCGATTTCTCTGCTCTGGTACCTCTAGTCTCCTCATCCATGGTCTCTCTTGGTAAACCTCTCTCCTTTCTTGTTTTCATTAAGAAAGGGTTTTTTAGTGAGGATGGGGGTTTTGACTGGTGAAGAGCGATTTGGGTGTTTGCAGGCGATTTGTTGCAACTTGGTCTTAACTATGGACTTGGCTGGGTTTGGTTTCCTCCTTTTTTGCTATCCCTCTCTCTACATCCCCCTGTCTCTCTCTCTTTTGTGGTTTTTTTTTTTGAAATTTTATCTATTGGGGTTTTTTAGTTGTTCATGAGTTGGGTTTTGGTTTAGAGATGAAGTTCGAGAGATGAAGTTTTAGTTGTTCATGAGTTGTTGGATTTTGGTTTAGAACTGAGGTTGCAACGATAGATCTTTTGGGTGTGATGTAAGCTTATCAATTCTTTTAGAAATATAGTTGCAAAGATGAATCTATGTTCTTTTGATCTCCATTTATTTATCTATGTATTTTATTTTTATTTTTATTTTTATGTTGGGTTGTATTCGAAATAGATACATTTCATCTCTATCTCCTTATTCCTTGGTCCGGTCCCCTAATTGGAACTGATTTCGGATCGGAACCCAATTCTCTAATCGGAATCAGTTCCAGAAGCTGTATTTTGGTTTCGAGTCTAGTTTAGTTCCTGGGCTGGGTCCACCTTTCCCTTAACTGTTTGGTTCCGATTCCAATATGCAGTATGAATCCCAACTATAACTAACCCGTTTACACTCCCAAAATATATGTCAATGTTACGCTACAACCAGCTGTAATCATGGTGTAGGGGCAGCATCATAATAGTTATTAGATTATACTGTTTCAGCCGACACAGCTTCAGCCGTCTATCATCGGATACCTATCCAACTCATGACATGAAGCAGATAAGACAACTGTGGAGGACTTAATGGCTGTTGGGCCACAGGCATCTGACCTATGCCCTTGCAATCAAAGCAACCGACACGTTTATTAAAGAAATGAGTTGAGTTTGATTACGTTTCTGTATCCTCCTTGTGAAACAGAGTGAATATCATTCCATCAGACATTGTTCTGTTAATTCCAGTGTCCCATTATTCGCCCATTTACGGGATATTTATTTGAGGAATAGAGTAAAATAGAATAAAATAAATTTAAAATAATAAAAATAATATATGATGGAGTTATAATAATTTTTTATTTTTAATTACTTGATATGAAATTTTTTTGACTTTATTTATTAAAGTAGAGATTTTTTTTGTAATTTAGTAATGATTTTTTGACTTTTTTTTGAAAAAAATAAAAAAATTTAAAATTTTTTTAAAAAAGAGGAAAATTTTGAATTTCAAAAATTTTATTTTACTCTAATCTTCTCTACCTTACAAACGGATATACACTTAGTTGTGTCCCTTTCTACTATTGCATTTCACTACAACTCATTTATTTTACCCACTCAAGTTGGTCCAAATCAGCTTCGTTCAATTCTTACTCCTTTAGCAATGCCACCCTCTTGTCATACTCCATTTTCAACCTCTCATAATTCTAGCAAAACATGATGAACATTATAATGTTGAATGATCTAACAAAAATATAACCATGCCATTTGCATCTTTAGTTCTAGTAGAAATGCAATGTTTAGATGTGTTGAAATTTATGAGGGTGGAGAAAACTTCCTACAAAACAAATTGTAATTAAGCTGTAACTCAACTCCCACCTCTACTTTTTTTTTTCTTTTCCATATTTTCTCATCCAAACAGAACCATGTGACTTCCACAACCATTTCCCCTTGAACCAGCATGGTGGACCTAGACTCATCCTAGTTGAAAAGGTATATTATTATCCTCTATCATGTACTTTTTACAAAATGTTAATTTGTATATATTTCTAACAGTACATAATGACATATATCATATACTTTATATAATCAGTTCCTTCCGTGGAGAGATTTCTCCCGGGGCTTGTATGAAAGAGACATTTGCAACACAGCATTGGATTCACCCATCCTCATTGCAACCTCTTACACTCATTGATTCCTCACAAAATGGCATTCACCCTATTTTGATACTAATTTAAATTATATTTACTATTTAATTAAATCTAATAAAGATGTAATTTAAAAAATATTAAATTTAATGCCACTAAATTAATGGTCCGGGTGATTTGATTGGGCTTATATATGTTTTTGAAAAACAATCAAATTCACAATTAGTCCTTATGGTCACACTATCCCCTATAATTTGGATGCATCCAAGTGGAACTAGAAGAGGTTGAAAGTTTTACACCTCACTCTAGGTCCTGCTTGTCAGATGAAAGCCCTTACATTGTACAGTAGGGTATTTTTGTATTCTAGTATTCAAGTCCCAACCTAACCAGGCTGTGTACTCCATTTGCACAAAAATATGAACCTAGACCCCTATAGATGGCCTACATGAAAGCCTTGATTTCACTAAGAATGGTTTACCTCAATCTGTTGGAAAGTCATAAATATGCTGTGATGGCTTATCATCTTGAAGTTTATTATATTTTTTGCTTGAATTTTAAACTTGCATCTAAATTGTCTCAAATGAACATTATAATTTTTAAAATTTTTGCCTCTTAACATTTGCAAATTCTACACCCAAGAGGAGATTCAAGATTTCCACCTCAAGAAATAGTTTTTCGTGAATTCACAATTCTCCATATATGAATTTCCTGAATTATGTAAAAAAAAAAAGAGGGCTATAACTAATGTGTAAAAGAACCCTGGTGCGTTGCGCAATGGGCCTGGTACATGCATTGACTTAAAGTATGTGGTGCACACGTCTGAAAATTGATCACTCAAAAGGAATTTAATATTTCATGCCCGATTAGTCGCATCGAATATATTTTTATCAAATTTATATCTTAAGTGGTTAAAAAAATAAAGATTCCAGCTAAATATATAAAAAAAAAGACCACCAAATTACCTTTCCATTGTGAATCCAAGGAAAGATGAGAATTTAAAAACCACCCATCAGTAGGGCCCCATGTGAAGTGCCTCACATGCACATTCCTTACAAACTTTGACGAGAGCGCCAACATCTATTAAAATCTGATCCGTTAAAAAATGAACACCCTACCTTGTGAGATTATCTCAAATCTTATAGCCTAATGGAAGTTGGTCTCATTGTAAAATTGAACATAACCTAATTATAATGCATAAGATTATATTGATCATATTATAAAGTGTATGATGTATCTTTCTACTAGAATAAAATTTGGAGACAAATTTGGAGACAACAAATATATGAGAAGTGCATTCATTTTGAACGGCTTGGATTTTCAATATGTGGACCCTGATGTAAAGTTTCATTCTTTCCACTCAGGGATTACTTGAGGCACTAAGAGGAATTGGAGTCTAGAGTTAATGCAAATTTTTTTTTTTTTTTTTGGCTTAGTGGCCAAGAGGGAGAAAGGTAAGCGCACGCACAAACGATCAATCCTTGATGGTGATACGGGAGTGGGATCCTTAATCACCCGGACACCGCTAAGTTCCCAGACTTAATGAAGTGAAAAGAGGTGTTGTTAGCTGTCAAACAGGTCGGCTGCAATGTTTCTACCAAGAAGATGAGACCATTCCATCTTTCCCCTGATGATACTAGTGGCATGTGCGCCCCACAATGCCTTCTTTTATTTTTCCTGTTTTGAGGTACACGCATTACCTTTCTCTTTGTCCTCTACAAAAGATAATTATTGTGGTCACTGTTCAAACATGCGAATTGGAGTGGATCTGACTTCTCTATGTGGCACATCACGAACTTCATGTTTCATACTCTCATCACCTTCAAATTTATTGCCATAAAATTGGCCAATGGTGCAAATCTAATGGCTAAAAGTAAGATGGTTAGAGTCATTATATTATAGTTATCACTCGTATTCAACATGTTTAGAATGTATGGAACCCAAATCATGTCTCCAGCAAAACATTCACATGTAGACGTTTCCATCTGATTACTGTGTGTCATGAAATTTAGGAGGGCTCCCATTTTCGTTAAATTGATGCCCAGATTCAAATATTCCCACAGGAGCAAATCTCACATCTAACATTGATATGTTCAAATAATTTTTCAAGTAATACATAATGACCCATCTCATATATTTTATATAATTGGTTTCTTTCTGTTGGGAGCTACTTCTCATACGCTGCATGAAAGAGAACAATTGTTACACCACATGGGACTCATGTTTCATCAATCCAATACTAAACACTCATTTACTTCCTATGAATAACATTTACCATAATTTGACACTAGCATTTACCATAATTTGACACTCATCAACTCCAATCCAATCCAATCCCTTGCACGCATTGACTAGCTATGAATAACATTTTCAAGGTATTAAGTTTGACTCCTGCTCCTTGCGCTGTCTAAGCACTATCTATGTGGCCATGTATGTAATCCCTAGAAAATAGTTCTTGCTAGTTAGAATCGAATAACTCTTAAATAGGAAGCCAAAGGTTTGAAGGCTGCGCTAGCGAAGGATACACTAGGTAATAAAAAAAACCTCCATATGAATAACAATTATTATAACTTAACACTAATATGAATTATACTGGTTATTCGATTGAATTTCATTAAACATATATATTCATTAAACTATTAAACTTTAAACCCCCAAAATTAATGGCTATATTAATTTGATCGAGATGGTGATCCATAGTCACATTCACAATGAGACTTTTTTTTTTTTTTTATAACATTCACAGTGAAACTTTCTTAACACGCTATTCCCAACAATTGACATGCATCTAAATGAATTCTACAAGAGGTTGAAGACTAGTCATGTGACATCCTTAAGTTTGACATCGACTATAGAGATGAAAGTAAATAGGTTTATATAGAGAGCTTGCACCCATACCTTGCATTAGATCTTTTGGTGGGTTGAGGCCCACCAGAATTAAAACCGTGAGGCCCATGGGTCAAAGCGGATAATATCATGCATGTGTATAGGGTGGAGCGTTATAAATGATATCAGAGCCGACTCTTAATTAGTTCAAATGTGGGTCCCTGCTGTGGCTAGATGCAAGTGGGCGGGCCAAGAGGGCGGGCAGGCTACATGAACTGGCAGACTACTGCATAGCGAAGTGCAGCCATAAGGGGGGTGGATTGTGACATCCTCGAATTCCACATCGATTATAGAGAGGAAAGTGAATGGGTTTATATATAAAGCTTGCATTCTTACCTTGCATGAGGCCTTTTAATGGATTGAGCTCACTATAAGCAAAACCGTGAGGCCTAAGGCCAAAGTGGACAATATCATGCATGCATGCAGGTCCCCCTTGTGTGGTCTATTTTAGGATACACCAATCATGCGGGCTGTGGGGATTGGCAAATTTGCCAGTGGACCTGCATTTTAGTTAAATTTTAAAATTTTTAGATCATAACCATTTAATCCTTGGCCCTCAACTTTAATGTTCCACATTATGCAGACTTATTGTGATAAAATGGAACGATATACATAATATGAACTTGTTATGATAAAATCAAGGGACTGGCTATTTCGCTGTTTGAACTCAAGATTGGACTTACACTCAATCTTTTTTTAAGGTAAAATTACCCAAATGCCTCCCATTCTCTCCTAACTCACCTTCCCCTTCTCTCTCCTCCCCTTCCCCACCTCCCTTTTTCGGCAACAAATGCCGACTCTAGCTAAGGGAGCTGCGGCCGATCTCCCTCCCCTCCCCTCCCTCTTGCTGCGTCTCCCTCTCCCTCCCCACCCTCTCTCTCTCTCTCTCTCTCTCTCTATCTTTCTCCCTCTTCCTTTTGCTGGAGAGGGCCAAAGAGTGGGAATAGAGGGAGAGAGGGGGAGGGAAGAAGAAAGAGGGTGGGAGAGGGAGAGAAGAGAAAGAGGGAGGAGGGGGAGGGGGAGGGGGAGGGGAGGTGGATCGGCTGTTGGCTCTCTTCATCGGAGCTGACGATTATTGCTAGAAAGGAAATGTGGAAAGGGGAAGGAGAGATGAGGAAAAGGTGAGTGGGGAAAGAAAATGGGGCATTTGGCTAATATCACCTTAAAAAAATAGAGATTAAGTGTACCCTTTTAAAAAATAAGGATTAAGTGTATTATGTTCAATCTTGAGTTAATATAGCTAGTCCCTAAAATCAATGATGTATAACTATTGTTCCCGGCCAAAGTTAAATTAGAATTGGACCCAATTCAAAAAGGATACGCTTGTGCGGAGAGATTGAATTACTCGGCTTCCACATGAAAATGAGAAATAAAAGAGGCTAGGCATCCAAAAAGCAGACTGTTGCCTATCGATTTTTTACTCTTCCAGTAGTTCTCATTTATTTATTTAATGTTTCAGTACTTGGTAAATTTCAGGTTTTTCAGGTGTTGTAGTATATGCTTTGGGAGCTAGCTAGGGACGCTGTCCTTTTACTCATGACATCATCTTCCAATTATGCTCTGGCGTTCCAGAGAAGGGGAGGTCGAGAGACTCTCTCTTTTTGTTTCTGTCCTGTCAAAGGTCTTAATTTCTCGGTGAGGTCATATTATCAAGGCAATATGTGGCTACGGAGTAGTGAGGCAACTGACTGCATTTCCACTCACTACCCTGCAGTTAATTCGCTTTCATTTCCACTCACTTCCATACAGTTAATTTGCTTTCTGTCAAACGTCATTCAAACTTGTTCCAATCGCAGGATACTGAAATCCATTTTTGTTCTATTCACCTGAGGTTTCAGGAGCATAGAATTAACATTGTTCAAACATGCCTTATCCTCCTAAACAATAGCGGATTCAGATTTTTATTTGGGTGGTGCAGGAAAATAATCAAGTGAAAATTTAAATAATAAAATAAAAAATTTTAAAGCCTTTTTTAAGGTTCCAAATCTCTCAGGTGCAACTATACCTGCATGATTACACTTGGATCTGCCCTTGCTCCCAAATAGGCTTACTGCAATTCATTTCATTTACATCCGCCAATAATATATATTCTACTCAATTGAATCAATAAAAGAAGAAAATTGGAACAATATAAGCGCCCTTCCCCATGTATCTGAAAGGGCCCAAGTTGAAAGAATTGGGATGTGTCTAATTTTCAGACCCCGCTTGTTTACTATGAATCTGATTTTGGCTTGGTCCAATGGACCCCAAAAAGAATTATGTCTGGATTCGGGTCCATGGATATTTTAGAATGCTGAAACCCAGGATGATGATGCATCAAATAAGGTTTCCTAGTTTGGATTAAAAATTTTCATTATACTCAATAAATAGCCATCGGTAATTTACATAACAAACAATTGTATTAAGATGTAGCCCTAAACTCTCGACTGTATAAGTTTGTACGTATTCCCTCTTTTTTTTTTTTTAAATATATATTTTCAGCCCACCCACGAACCTTCCCCTTGATGTCCTTAAAACCACTTATATTAACGGTCAAAGATCAAAGGGCTAGGATTATGTAACATGGCTGATTGTTTGCCCACTCCCTGGTGTTACTCAATGAGACCTTTCCAATATTTCCCAACCCCATAATTCCCATGTATTCAGATGGTCCTTAAAGCCAAGTTAGTAGAAAACTTTGGTGCGATTCGTCCTATGGATATTGCCGTATATGTGTATTAAGTATACATCACACAAGCATTAAGATCTCAATTAGGGTACAGCAGATACGTCTTCACGGGGCCGGGTTGAGTCAAGTTTGAGCCTTTGATTTACATTTCGGTTTAGATTCAGTTATTACTCCTTATGCATGCCCGTCAATTTATATTCAGTATGAGCATGGAACTATCACAGATCTAGATATATGGTTTGTATTCTAGTTGATATCCATCTGAAAAAATAAATTATGGATTCTACAGATAAGTGCGCTTTTTAACCATGACCTTGAACCCACCAGCCATGTGGGCTGTAAGCAAGGGAACAAAAACGGGTTGTTGTTGGCTCACTGGCTTAAGCTCAAAGTTTCTGAGCACAGAAGCTGCAACATACTTCATTTGAATAAAGGCCATCTCCTTCCCAAGGCACACCCTTGGTCCCCCTTGAAACACTGGGAATTTGTAAGGAGAAACCTTCACGATTCCCCCTTGTGATGATGGCTCCTCTAGCCACCGGTGCGGCCTGAATTCGAGTCGATCCTTGCCCCAAACACTCTCCATCCTCCCCATTCCATATGGGAAGTAGGTGACCCTATCGCCCTTGCCCACGCTCGTCCCATCTGGCAGTGTGTCCACGTCAAAGGCATGCTTAGAGTCCCACGCCACAGGCGGGTAGAGCCGCATGCTTTCGCATAAACATGCCTTCAACACCCTCATCTCCTTCAGATTGTTATAATTGAGCCTCCCTCCGGAGGCCGCTGCCATCGCAACTTCATTTACGACTTCCTTTTCGATCTCTTGGTGGCACGAGAGTAGCCACAAGAGCCATGTCAAGGCGGCCGATGTGGTGTCCCTGCCCGCCATCACAAAGCTTATGACCATGTCTCTAATGACCTCTTCGTCGTGGCCGCCTCTAATTAGCCTAGAGAGAAGATCATTGTTCTCTCCTGCGTCCTTCTCAGCTTCTCCTTCATTTGCGAGCTTCTTTTTGCGAATTAGGTCCATCACAGAGACTTGAACATGTTTGATGGCCTCCTTGAGTTGCCTCTCGGACCCAACATTAAGCGCTCGCTTGACCTTCCACACTGCAAACACCGGAGCCGTCGCCCGGCGGGCACTTATCTCCGACGCCACATCGAAGGCTCGCAATAGATCTGACACTGGAGACAATGGCTCTAAGCAACCAGGGTCCATCCCCAATGATACCTTGCATACAATGTCAAAGGCAAACCTCCTAAGCAACTCCTGCACATCCACCACCTCCCCATTCAAACTCGCCGACTCCAAGATGGGTAATAATCTTTTGTTTGCTTCGATCTCGAGCGTCTCCACCATGAATTCTCTCAAGGATTTGTTGGTGAATTCAGGACTAGTAAGTTTGCGCTGCGTGTGCCACAGCTCTCCATCCACATTGAAGATGCCACGGCCTAGGAAGTCACCGAGGATCTCCTTGAAGGGCTCACCTTTAGGGAAGTTTTCGAACTTGGTATTAAGCATGTATTCAACGTTGTCCGGGTTAGCGGTGATGACGGTCCTCCTAGCACCCAATCTGCACACCACAATGGTTTGGGTTGGGGACTCAGCCAACAATTCAGTGTACCAATCTAAGAGACGATGTTGATTCTTGTTGAAGGAGATCAAGCATCCAAGAATTGGATATGTTGGTGGACCTTGGCCAGTGAACTCTCGAAAATTATGGAACGCATGAAGAATCCAGTAGTACAGGAAAAAGAAGCACCAACAAAATAGCAGTAGAGGTACTAGTGTGGAAAGTGTAAGGTGAGACATGGCAATAGACATGGCCATTTGAGGAGAGTAAAAATTGAACTTCTATTGATGGAAACTGCTTGGGTGCTTATGTTTGTGAGATTTTTATAGGATGGAGTTGGAAAGGAATCCTACAATATATCTCTGATTGGTGGGAGAGAATTGACCACATGGGTGTTGGGTTATACTAAGCAAAATGGATTGAGAGATGGGATTTCCACCACATGCAGCTGCTTTCACTTTCTTCCTTCTTTTTCTTCTCTTATGGAATCTTAGTCATGAATCATGATAAGGCCATTGGGTGGCGGGTATAAGTTGAGATAACTTCATGATTAGAAGAGAATATGCGAGATAACTCAATCTAATTTTGCCTCACATTACCTTCTTTTACTCTTCATTTCATCATCATCGTCGTCATCATTATCAAGCTTTTATTATTTGGGGTTGACGTGATGAATTTAATATATTTCCCTTAGGTCTACTTCTTGTATTCAGCACTTATACCTAAGTCGTATCTCAATTTCTCGATATTGAGCAGTACCAAAAAGTTAGAGCTTTCGATTGGAGCCGCGCAACATCAATAAAGCTTTGCTTCTTTATTATTATTATTTTTTTCAGATTTCAGAAAATCTTTTTTGCATTTTTATGTAAACTTGCATTGCTTTATGTGTTGTATATTTGTATTTGATTGGAAGCTACATTTTTTTTCTTTTTTTTGTGATATTTGTATAAGGATTTTTTGTATATTTGCTAATTTTTTTGTTGGACAAAACTTTTGATCCATTGATTTGTATCTTACATTTTTTAAAATGGACTATGCCTTACGTTGCAAGAAGAACTGAACTAAAGAAATCAGAATACAGAGGATGCGCTCAAGTGGCATAGACATAGGCAACAGCGCTTAAGCCCATGAAGACCGTGCTCAGGTCTGACAAATAAATCGTAAATACCGGGATGTGCGAAACACGTGCTCGAGTGGGTGTGCACCTACACTCAAGCTTACATGCTGTAGAAACTCATATTCTTATTTTGGAATTGTTTTCTTTTTGTACCAAGATTAGTAATCTAGGTTCTAAAAGGGTTATCCTAATGAGGCACGAATTATGGGTTATAAAAAAGGTTTCTCTTCCAACCCTAAGATATAGATCTCATAATTCTAAGTTGAAAATATTATTTGGAAATCATGACTTTTCTTTTGAGTTTTCATTGAAGATAATTTACTGAAGGCTTTGAGTTTTAGAGCTGTAGTTTCTACTTAATTGTAGGAGATTTATTGCTTTTACTTCATCGTAGGAGACTGTTGTCTCGGTCCATAAGATTCATTCTGCCTTATGAAATTAAGGTGGTCATCAAGCGCAGAGAGCAGGGTATATGAGGAATAGTTGTGTCGTGAATTCTTACAAAAAGAACTACATCATGCGGTTGAAGTATTGACTGTGTAAGGTTGTAAGTATATTCTGTAACTGCTAGAAATTAGTGCTTGATTAGTCCGTTGTGACTCATGATTTTTTCCTATTAGCATTTCTACGTAAAAAAATTTATATGTCTTCTTCTTGTGTAGTTGAATGCTTTTTGTTTGCAAGTATACTTTATTTATTTTGTTGTATATCATTCAGCTTAGACTCTAAAAATTCAAGACCTATAAAAACTTTCAGTTTGGCATTGGGCTTCTTTTCTCTTGTTCATTTAAGGTCATTTATCTCTTTTATATCTTATAGAGATGTCGAATGTGTTGGAGTAGGTTTTTTTTTTTTTTTTTGTCCTTTTTTTGTGTCCATGATTAGATGTAGGACTGATGCCATACACATACCTAAATACCCTCATTTAATTAGAAAATCATTACTCTTCTTCATTAAATTATTATTATTATTATTATTTAAAATAAGTGCTGTACATTGTTTGTGAAAACAAAATATAAAACCCAACTGCCATTTAGAGCTGTTTGATGAAAAGAATTCTACCAAACATGGATTAGCAGCTTATGTCGGTTTAAATCTTCAACACATTGGGGGCCACAGCAACCACATTAAACGTGATTATATGTGGGAAGCCCCCCAAAATCTATTCACATAAATTCAGTGCCATCCAATCAGAGGTTACTTTTTCTATGACTATAAATCAATGAACAGACAGATTTTTCCTTTTTACTTTTTTTCTTTTTTGGGGAAGAAAATGGGAGACAGATTAAATATGCTTTTGACATCTTTTCTTAATCAAGTTATTTAAAAATGGAACCATCCAAGTCGACGTCTGCACACTCTGTTGCATTGATCTCCGAAATATATCAATGAATGGTCCCTGATTTGTGGCGGGCCCACGCCGCCCTGATTTAAAGATAACCATCCTACGAAAGACAGTTTCTTCTTAATGGAAACATATGATGGGCCACTTCATTAATTTCTAGATTGGTTGAAGAAAACAAAGGGTGGCGTAAAGGGGTCCAAAAATTATGCATTCCCTATCTATATTGATCGGTGAAAACACGGGAGTAAAAAAAATTATGCAGCCTTTCATGTTATATCTTGTCAACCTCAACATTTGCTTGCATGCATAACCAATCTCAATAAACAAATTCATCAAGGTTCAAACACTCAATTCTGACAACATTAATTTAAGAAAGATATTGAGTCAAATAAATAAATAACTTTCTGATGCTCATTAAGATTCCACCAATAATCCCAATGGTTATTTAATCTAAACTCTCTGAAAAGATGAATTAATAACTAAATAAATATGAACCTTTGAGTTTCATTGAGCGTCAAAACTCCTTTTATTATTGGTGCCCAACCTACTGAACAAATAAAAATCTTTGAGAGCCGGTGAGAGTCGAGCCATTTGGTAAATGGTACCAAGCCATGAGTTGGTGATCTACCGTTTTTTTTTTTTTTTTTTGGAGTTGCAGGAGATGCTGTTTTATGTGGCTGCTTAGAGTTTAAATTTTGGGTACACTATCTCTATTTGTGTAAGTGGACTATTTTGTCTTTTGTGTTGGCTTTTTTTCCATGTGTGCAAGCTCTCTTTGCACGTGAGTAGGTTGTCTTCTAGTTTTTATGAGCTCTCTCTTGGATTTTAACCCCTCGGCTGGGGTAAGAAAAAAAGTTGGTGATCTATGTTGACTATCAAAGAAATTCACCAATCTATGGTGTTTGGCAAGTTTCATCTATTTGGTTTGCAAAAATATTCCTATTATATGTAATGAAAGAGATTTCAATTTGAAATCAACTCCAGCTAATTTTGACCATCTTATGTACATAAATCTAATCAAATGACCATCATCAATTCCATTACATAATTCTCCTTTAATCTTATTTAATATAATTTGATTTAATAAAAATAGTATTTATTGAATGACATTTATTACTACAATGAATGATAATTTTTATGTGTAATTAGATTTATGATGCCCAAGGTAGGCACAAGTATTGTGATGGAAAATCCTAAATTCGATTTTTTTATTTTCTGCTAAAAGGCAAAGTATAATATTAAAGGGAGAAAGGAAACACAAGGCTGGAGTACAAATGTAAATCTATCTATTATATTTGTCAACCTAAATAAGTTTTTAGAATTTATAAATTGATTAATTTTTGTTAAATCTACGAGCAATTAATGAATAGTCTCTTGGTATAGTTTAGTATCTAACTCAACTAATTATATCATTCCATAAAGATCTATTTCTATTATAACTTTTCTGGATACAGTTTATTTTGAAGAAATATAAGTGGTGAGGATTTTATCAATTTTATTAATGGGAATCTGAGTCAAGAAAACTAAAACTTGGGCGTGTCTTTAAGCCAGCTTGAGTCAAAGTCAAGAAACCCATACCTACCCTAAATCCAACCAACGCAATACCATACCCACTTCTAGTTGGAAAATATCATATCTTAAATTTCCTATAAATTTTTTTATCTCAATATAATTTATACAAAAATATCAAATTTCAAGTTTGTACTAAAATTTTGAAATGTCTCTATTATTTACTTATTTTTAATTTTAATTGTAAGAGTTCTAAGAAGACTATTATTCTATGTTTCTTGATAAGGACACAAGACATGACATCCTTTCTGTCCGTGATTATAAATCTAAGCGTATAATTTTGTTGTTTTAGTAAAATATTTTTATTTTAGACTTTCTATAATAAAAACATATGAAATCAAATTAATTTTTTTATATCATAAAATTAAATGATATTTTTTATTTGACTTCAAATGCAATGCTAAGCATGGGTTATTTTGCAAGTCTATATGAAAAAGAGTTGTTTCCGCTATACCCTTTTGCAAATAAATTGGTTTGTATGTTTGATTTAATTAGTAAAATTAAATTATTTTGTCAAAGTAACATGGGAAAAATTATCCTACAAGTAAAAGTAGCATAGACAAAGTAAAAATAATATAGATAAAACTGTCACCATATAAAACCATAAAACTATGTGGGCAAACTTATCAAATCAAAAAGAGCAAAAAGTGTTTAATTGTTTTAAATCTTCAGGGCTATTTGAAAAAGTTACTTTTTGCTTACTTTAAAACAAAAGTCTTAAACTCGGGGACATCAAACATTCAAATAAATTTTACCAAATAGTTTAAAGCATTTAAACATTTTTTAAAATCAATTTTAAATCAGATAGATAAAAAGAAAAAAAAAAGATTTGCCAAATTTCACCTAATTGGTGAGTTTGCTCTGTATCCGACCTTTTGAAAGAATAAATTAATAGAATCAGATTATTCAAATCATTAAATAGAAAGTCAACTGCAAATCCTTTTTGTAACACAACGACTCTATGATTGCAACATTGCCATGGGTTTGTTTTATTCCAAAGCCCATGTGAATATGTGATTCCATGGTAAGAAATATGATCAATAATGTGTGGACTATTCTAGACCAATACTTTCTAGGGATATGATAATATTTTGCTCATATTTCAATGCAAAACACATGGGCCACACCTTCCCAGTGGAATCCTATTCCTCTAAGAGAGGTGCCCACCGACATAATCACCATTCGGATAAAGTTGAAGTTCGAGTCGAACACTGGTTAGAAAACGCAAAAAGTGTTAATCTGTCTAATTTGTTGAAGAACCGTGCCCATCAAATTTGTCTTGCTCTCTTTTTTTTTTTTTATAATTCTTAGTTTAAGATTGCGGGCCTAGAAACTTTGCTTAATTAACCAAATTAAGTTTACTTTGTTTTTTCTTAATAGGCAATATCACCATCTAAGAAATAAAATTTATATAGTCGACCTAATATAGTTGGAACTTAGAACAAGGCTTTGATGATGAGGTAATTCCACTACCTAAATTGTATAATTAGAAATAAGAAAATAATGGTTGCAACTGAGTGCCTAACTTTTCTTTCCTTTTTTTTCCCCTATCAAAGAATTTCTAGTGGTATTTACCCAACAAAACTATTCCTTATGAGTGAGTCCCTGGCCGAGTGGTGAACGCGGGTTAATTGTTTTGGGCTTGAATGTTGTAAATTCTAAAGAGTTATGTGATTGCCCGAAACATAAAATTTTTTTTTTTCTAAAAACCTAAAAATGAGTTGAGTATATATGAAGAAGGTAGGACCACTTAGGATGTCAGCCTCGTGTGATTATCGACAACCATCGTTTTTTTTTTTTTTGGAGGTTGGATCACTGGTATAACCAGATAATTAGTGTGGGATTTACAAGGTGAGAATTGTTCCATTTTTTTGTTTAACCCAGCTAAGTGGCTAGCTAGGATGGGTACTCACACAAGTGAGGTAATTATAGAAACCCGCATATACAAAGAGGCACAAACACAATTCACACATGCGAGATAATAAGAATCACACATGTAAGGTAATGGGAATTTACACATGTGAGAACACAGATCACACAACTCACACATATGAGGTAATGAAAACTTGCACACATGTGAGGTTACATCACAACTATTACGATTTTTGTCTGTTGGCTAATTCATTAATTGAACAAAACTCTACGTCTATTAAGTTGTAATTTTTTATTTTTTTAGAATAGACTGTGGTATGAGTCATCAGATGCATTAAAGTGAAGAAATTGAAAAAAGAATGCAAATTGAAGTATTTTGAAGTAATTTTTTGAGGACAGCATGGATTAAAAACAGTCATATCTGACAAATTGAGCATTAGATCGGAGTAAGCCACTTACTGTTGGAAAACTTTTTCCGAATAGATATCCATAAGTTTAAAATCGCATCAATCGGAGCTAAATCAATAAAGTTATGACTTTGAGACATTTGCAAAAATTATGTTAAAAAAGACATCCGCTCGAGTGGACCTGGAGCCCAACTTGAATGCCCGACACGTAAAAACCCACTTTCCTATATGGAATTGTTTCTTATTCATACCAAAATTGTTATTTTTTATTCTACAAAGGCTTTAACCCTGCACGAATTGTGAGTTATAAAAAAAGGGTTTCTTTTCTCAACCCTAATGCAAGGATCTTATTGTTTTAAATTGAGAATTCACATTGGAAATCAACTTAGTTCTTTAGAGCTTTCATGGAAAAGATTATGTTAAAGTTTTGTGTTCGGGACTATTGCTTTTATATTTATTGTAGAAGATTGTCTTTTTTTTTTGTCGAAGATATGTTCATTTTGAATGGCTTCAATGCGTGTTGGATCAAGCGCGTAGAGTAGTGAACGGTGAGAAATCGTAATAACATGCATCGTGCAAGAAGAATTTCAGTCCTTAGATGGAGTTGCAACTGAGAAAGAGTCTGTAAGTATATCTTGTAACTGCTTGTTATCAATGCTTGGCTTTTGTTGGTCCAAGGAGGACTTATGGCTTTTCGAAGTAAAAATCTGTTTGTCTTTTTCTTGTGGTGTGTGATTGGTTTATTTGCTAGTTTTTTTATTCTTCTGCAGCATATATTTTGAACTACAATTTAGAAATTTGAATCTGAGACGATCTTTCAACAACTCACACATGTGAGGTAAAGAGAACTTGTACATGTGAGGACGTAGAGACATCTCACACATGTGAGGTGATGGGAACTCACACATTTGAGGAGACAGAGAAGTAATAAAAACTCACATATGCATGTGAACTTACACATGTGAGGAAACAAAGAAGTAATGAAAACTCACATATGCAAAAAAGGAGAGGTCAAGTTTGAACCCAAACCTCTCAAAGAATGGACACCCCTTACAACTAAGGAAAGGAGCCATTTGAGAGGGATCGTTGCTTTGACACCTAGTTCAGCCTGGCCTTTAACATTTAATGTAAGTGTTACTGAAAAATAAAAAACCCTATAGTCACCACATTTCTCACTAAGAAAATAGGAGTGTCTGGCTTGAGCTTTTGGCACAGTTGGTAGGAACATTTGTGTGCTCTGCTTTATTGGAAAAAAAATAAAATAAATAAAAGATAGCTAAGTTTGAGTTTGATTGTAGTGGGCAGGTTTTCTTAAAAAAAGGTTGAATAGTATATTAGGAATGAAAGAAAAAAATATTCGAAGGTATTTTCGTCTTTTGGTTTTGTTTTGATTTTGCAGTGTGGGGCCTCGTGCACTAAGCTAATCTATTTTTTTTTTCTATACATATATATATATATATATATATGTTTGTGTCAATGATTGTACAAACACCTTGAATTCTAATGATTTTAGCCAAATCTGGACCTATTTTTTCATAATAAACCTAAATTCCCTCATATTAAAAGTGCATGCATGATAGTGAGGAGTCAGGCGATCTCCTGCACAGCCACATACTTCCTATGAGTGGAAGGAACAGAAGTGTGGAACCCACAATGGAGCCCACTTAACAAAAATCTAGGTGGTTCAAAATAAACATTTTCTATATTTCCAGAATTTCCTCAAGTTTAACTCTAAAATCAGTTGGTCCAACCTTAAGATTAATCATATGGTTGATAATGTCTAATCTTTCAGTGGGGCCATCTAATTTTGAAGCAAAATTTAAAGACATCTAATAAATAGAGCATCCATTTGTTTTTAGCAGCTCATTTTTTTGTTAGACTGGTCTGCAGTTGGTTCCACTCCCTCCACTCATAGTGTGGGAAACTATGATACTGGATACTTCAAAAGATTCAACATATTTCATCAAAAAAAAAAAAAAAAAAAACTCAACATATCTTATCATGTTAAATCTATACATATTTTTATGTATAAAATTCGCACCTTACCATATCCATGGCTTGTTTCTGCTGTTCATTGCGTGTCCTTGCATCATAGGTTGGATATCACCCACGGGATCCCGACAGCAGAGTGAGACACTCCACCTCCTAAAGATGGATACATGACGGGACTTCTCAAATCATTAACAAAAAGTTGGCCCACCAAAACATCCAAGCAACATCTAAGATGGGGGCCACTACAGCTCACCACCACGGTCCACTGTCCTCACCACACAACCGCACCACAACATTTGGATGGACAATGATGCTGACGAGTTCTTCGTCGGTTCTGTTTGAATCATGTCCTCAACAATTTGGTGGGCTTCTTAATGTTAGTTACATAAGGTGTTCTTGAAGTAGTATTTCTTTCTAATCAATCTTGTATTTTTCCTTTGAAATAAGTGGGATATCTCTTTTTAACTTTTATACAAACTAACTGGGAGTATTTTGGTCTCCTATAAAAGATATATCAGGATATATATGGTTACAATCCTGGGGAAAAACTCTGACAACCAGTAGATTAGGATTTATAAAAAAAAAAAAAGTAGATTATGATTAAGAAGAGTGGGGGAAATGGACTTTTTGCAATTATTGATCTTTAGGATTTTTCACTACTAAAAAAAAAATAGTAGGGTATACGAGAAGAGATAAGAAGTGAGTGAAAGTCATGTGTTTCCTAAAAGTTCTTCCAAGGGAGAGCATTGGATTTACTAAGAATCCATGCAAATATTTACTAGGTATCCATGCAAAGGTTCACACAAAAACTACAGGAAGATGGGGAGACAAAGAAGAGAGAAAAATCAATGTCTTTTTCATGACATGTACTTAGAGAGCTATTGTTTGTGGTCCACGTCCATTGGTATGTATCTTTTGAAAGTTGTAGATTCAAATTGCACTATCACATTGAGGTCAAGGGGGGATTTACCCGGCTCTCCTTGGACCTAAAGGGTTGAGACACCCTCCATTATAAATATATATCCCAAAAATTTAGTAGGATCTAAGTCTTTCTCGGATAAAGCTAGTTGTAAAAATCAAACTAGCAGGCCAGGCCCATGCCTAACCCTGGCCAAAAAAAGAGGAGGAAACATGGAAGGTATTGATCATATTTGGCTATTAAAATTTGATAATATGAAGTCTTCCTGCCTATTAGTTAAAAAGTCTTTGACAATTGATGAACATGGTACCAATATAAATCCCAATGTGAGAATGGAATGTAAGAATTTAGGAATACTTCTTTAGGCAAGTTTTTAATTATATATATTAAAGCTCTAAGAACCAAGGCCTGTGAGGGGTGCCACATCAACACCCCATATTTATCTTTTTTCCTAGAGTGCCACTTAGGCATGTCAAGTCTCTCGGTTGAAACCAACTTTCCATATTTTCCCAACTCTATTTTTATCGCATATCCTCTCAATCTTCCTATTAATCTTTGAAACACTATCTTTTTCATCAAGTCTCTCAGTTGAAACCAACTTTCCATCTTTTTTCAACTCTATTTTTATCGCATATCCTCTCCATCTTCCTACGAATCTTTGAAACACCATCTTTTTAGAACTCTATTTTTATCACATGGATCTTGGGAACCGACAAAGATCACTTAGATCAGATCTAAAGAAGAAGAAGAAGAACTGGGGAAGACCGTCGTCAGCGATTGCTCAAATCAGAACGGAAGAAAAAGGAGAAGAACACTCAAATCAGATCTGAAGAAAAAGAAGAAGAACAGGCGAACCGACTGCCTCGATTGCAGTCTGGCCAAGTCCTTTGTTCTCTAGCGACTGGGAGAAATCCAGCAACCCCATATCCTCTGAGCAATAAAAAATCCTAAGATCCCTTTTGAAAAATGAAAGCTTTACTTTTTGTTTTTTCTAGCAAAATAAAAAACCAATAGACAAACAACCCTCTCACTGTGGCCCACCGAAATCTTTGTAGATCTATAGTCAGAGTTACCAAGATCGAAACTGCCATGGCCCACCTTCGCGATCCCATCTCTTCTCCCTCGCCTTCTGCACAATTTCCAACACCACAGCAACATAGCCCAAATCCTACTTCCAATCTGTGAAAGTTGTTCGGAGAAGAGAATTTGGGCTCTCTTGCATCATTGGCTGCTAAAGAAAAAGTCAGAGGGGGAGATTGAGTTGTAATCTCTGGAGAAGAGATATTTGGGCTTCTTGGGTACAATATGGCAAAAGGATCAAAGATTTTATGACTCGGTTTTGCAGATTAGAAAATACATATGGGTCAGATCTGCGATGGGCCACATCTTGCATACAAATCTATAGAAGGGAAGTTCTGTGGATCAGATTTCTTGAGGATTGGCGGTGAGTCCTCATTTCTTCGTGTTTCTTATTTTCTATTTGTCCCCCCAAATCCTCATATCTTCCTCGATTTCTTTCCTCAGATTCTTCATCGACACGCCACCTGAGAGGGTAAGTTTAAAGCGTACATTTCCTTCATGATTAAGTGCGCTGTTTTCTCTCTTTGATCATCGTTAATCCCCTTAATGTTGCCACATCTGGGTTTTCTATATCTCTATTGTTGGATTGATTTCATTTCAATTTTATTTTGTTGGTTGTAATTGCTTTTCATCTAGAATTTTAAGTTTATTAGTTTAGCTTTAGGTTTATTTTGGTTTCACAAGGCCATTAGTGGAAAAAGCTCGCCCCCTATGATATTTGTCTCTCCAAAAGGTCCATTCAATTTGTGCATATTGTGGGCTTGATTTCGTCGATTGAACTGACGACAACATTAGACGGTGGTCCTCGTGGGCTCCAATCGCCATCTCCTCTCTCTCCTTGCAATCTTTCTTTCAAATGTAGGATTCTTGTTTTTTTCTTTCAAATATGGTCTATTAGCTGATTTTCTCCATCGATTTGATATTAGATGAGTCCATGGACTCGAGATTGCTCAGGTCTGATGTTCCTAACCCGCGGCTTGTCAGATCACTTCAATACGATTAGATCGGTAGCTTTCTTGTTTTTTGCTCTTTGACCGATCTGAGGGGTGGTGTTTATCTGAAGCTTATTTATGTAACACATGCTTTTGTTGAAAAGAAAAAAAAAACATTTGTTGATGGTTCTTATAAAAGATGTCCCTTTTTTTTTACTTTGATTGTTTTAATTGCATATAATGTTTCTTATGAGTGTTACCATGTGAAGGAAAAAAAAAAAGGTTTGAACAATAGCATATGGTTGTAGATAAAGAATAAAGAATATTATCTTGCATGGTTACACTTGTAGCAATATTTGTTTCCCTTTGATAAGAATTTGTTCAGCTTTTACATGGTTGTATGTATGTGTTATTCATCATGTTCTTTCTGAATGTGATATTTCCGAACGTACTTTTTTAGGGCCCGAGCCTTTGTTGCTAGAGAGTGCCACATCAGCAATCCTTTTTTTTTTCTAGGGCGCCACATTAGTATTCCAATAGCACTAGCTTCCCTATTCTCACTCCCTCTACCACCTCACTTCTCTAAAATCTCTCATTTCTTTTACCTCTGTGCAAACAAACGCCGTGCTCAATGGGATTGGAATTCGAATCATGAATTAGCGTCTACTGCGTGAAATCAGCATTACGCCTACGCCTACGCCTATGCTAGCTGGGAATTGATGAAGATCTTTTGATCCGATCCAATACAATCCAGTATGATCATCCGGCCCCACATACCTCACCTCTTACTCTCTCAATATGTTGTAGTCGGCCACGTGGCCTTCTCCACTTGGCTCTTGGATAGACTTGAGACTCTTGTGATTAGAGTCAAGTCTCCTTTATAGGTTCCATCCACCAATATCATAGGAATTACAAAACGCTCCTTCTCTTTCTTAATGACCAAGGTAGAAGAAAAATACTATCTGCCACGTGGCCTTCTCTACTTGGCTCTTGAATAGACTTCAGACTCTCGTAATTAGAGTCAAGTCTCCTCTACAGGTTCCATCCACCACCATCATAGGAATTACAAAATGCTTCTTCTCTTTTTTAATGACCAAGATAGAAGAAAAAACTATCGGCCATGTTGCCGTCTCCACTTGGCTCTTGAATAGACTTGAAACTCTTGTGATTAGATTCGAGTCTCCTCTGCGGGTTCCATCCACCATCCTCATAGGAATTACAAAACGCTTCTGCTTTTTCTTAATGACCAAGGTAAAAGAAAAAAACTATCGACTACAAATGCAATGCAATCCAATGAAATGTGCAAAATTACATCTTTGTAGCAGTAGCGATTGCTGGAAAAGGTGGAAGACAGTCGCTCTAATTTGGTTCTCCTCTACATTTCTCTTCTTCCTTATTCTTCGAATGGCTTCCCAATCTTCTTCTTCTTCTCACTTAGGTATTCAATTCACTTCTCTCTCTCTCTTTCTCTCCCTCTCTCTCTAAATCGAATTCATATCTTTCTTTGGTTCTTTTTCTTCGATGAAAGATTTAATCTCTTTTATTGGATTATTTATTTTTCTTATGCTTGATTTGAGATGGCCGTAATTTGGATGGGGTTTTTTTAACAACTTGCAACAGCTCTATCAATGCTCAAAATCTCTTCTTTTTTCTTCTTAATCTTAATTGTTTACATGTAACTCTATTTATTTGAAATTGGTCATGGGAAAGGCCCATTGATTTTCTTGGTCTGAGCTCAGCACGAGTATTGCTGGGCCTCCTCAGGTAAACAAATTAAGTTATTGATTAAATTCATAGTTGTGTTCAAGGAGGAGATAGGATCAATCTATTGGATATAATAATCAAATTTCTATTTTACAATAAATATATTTTCTCTAAAGAATTGCTATCTAATGCTTGGGATATGATTTTCACGATTCTTTCATAAGTATAACTTTTTCGGTAAACTCTTAATTGATTTTTCAAATTTAAGAATAAACTAAAATAGGCTATAAGTCAGAGATGTTACTTGCATTTTTATAGGATTTTTTTATATGTTTTTTTATAGTAAAATTTAAAATTTACCATAATTTATTTTTTGCACGGGCCTTGATTGATAGTATATATTATACTACTTAATAGAGGCAACCAAAATGATTTATGGGGAAATTTTAAGGGTAAATAACGATTGAATGGAGAAAATTTATAGATCTTATTGGTTCAAAACAAAGCCTATCTTATCAACCCAAGGTCTTCAAAAGAGTTCGACTAAAACTCGAAAAAAAAATCTAAAAAAAAAACCTCCTAAAAGAATAACAAATATAAGCAAGAGAAGAAAAGAACATAGAAAGCAAACTTCCAATGTTATAACAAAATAGTGCCGCCATCGTGAGCTCTCATAAGGCATCTTGATTCAATAGAGACAAACATGTATGCAAAATGGTTGATACATTGCTTTTGCTTCACATTGTTTATTGCTTTCTGCAAATCTTTGATACATTTACTGCCTACCGTTTTTGAGGAAGTGATTTAATGATAATCAGTCCCCATCATCTATAAGATATTATAGAATATATGGTAACATTGGAGATGTGTAGATCATGAGGATGTTTAAATGCAGCCTTATTAGGTGGAATAGGGGATCTCAATTCAAAAATCTTAAAGATATTATGAAGAATAACATAATATTAGGAAGGCTTTAAAGATAAGATTAGAGAGAAATTTTAAGGATCACATGGGTTAAGATGACGTGCAGTTCTACCCGACAAAATTTAAATGTAGTTCCTTTTCACCATTAAAAAGAGATTATAGGAGTGTAGATCTTAATCTTAACTCATTCATGACAAATTCAAATTTAAATGAAAGTTTAAATGGGGCTTATATGATATGATTAATTGGATAGTGGGAACCACTCTTATTAAACCAACATTTTGGGATAATGGCCCTCGCTGATGTGGCATTTTGAGGAGCAACGGTGGTCTCATATGATGAAACATCTAAAGGTGGGCCTTATATCCTAATTCCTAAAAGTGAGTCATGTTGTGTTTAAATTTAAATTTTTGCATGTCACGGAAGGGAATAACTTGATCTTAATAAGGTGAGAGAATTTAAAAAAGATTTTAAGGTTAAATTTAAATTTGGGGATAGAGGATATCGATAAGGAGACTTGTAGAGAATGCAGTGGCATGTGATGATGTGGGAGAGCAATGCACTTTATGAATTTTGTGCATATTTTTTGAAAGGAGAACTCTATGGTGCTCATGTAGCGCATGGACATCCTCCATCTCTATTGCTTTATATGTATAATTAGCACGAAAGACCCGTGCTTTGCCGGGGTCTAAGATTATATTTTTATTAAAATTTAAAGCTCATAACTATAATTAATTAAAACAAATCTCCTATAAAGAAAAATGAAAAGAATTAAATTATGATGGATTATAAAATTCATTAAAAATAGTATCTTTATTTTTAAAAAGAAGATTCACAAATACAAAAAGAAAAACCATTATGCCAGTGGCTTTGGAAAACCTTCAACAAACAAATAAAAATAAGATCTTGTTCTCCTAAAAAACAAAAATAATGTATAAAAAACCACCATCCGGCCACGACATGCACAAACTCCCCTTGATCTTCTTCACCTGGCACCGAGCCAAGATCGCGGTGGCCAAGCTGTCGATGATGCTGCCAGAAGGGAAGTAATCCATGCCCTTAAAGACCGAACCTTCCAATCTCTACCTCAACATCTCTAGCTTGAACATGATGGCCTTGTCGGTGGCGAGCCGGCTGTGGAAGTTCACGTCACAGATCGAGTTGAAGATGACGACCCTCTCTGGGCGAAGCTCATTGAGAAGGGCTTTGGCGACGACGAGCGATCATTTGGCTGAGATGGGGTATTGGACGACAACGAAGAGGGTGGAGGGGGAGGCGGAGAGGGAGAAGATGTTGAAGGAGCAGTAGCGGGGGGAGGGAGGAGGGGGTTTACTAAGTGGGGGATTTTGGAGAGGATTAGGGTTCCGATTGGGGATTTAGGGGAGTTGTGTTGGAGTTGGGAGAAAGAACGGGGAAATGGAGATGATGAGGAGATTAAGATTAGGGTTAGGGTTAGGGTTAGGGTTCAAAAGGAGAAGGAAAGGAGAAGGGAGAGGAGGAGATAGAGGAGCAAAGTTGTAGAGATCTCATCCAAGAAAATGCTCCTCCTATTTTCAGTTCGAAGCTTGTCGAGGAATCCGAGCATAGAAGCAGACCCGTCACTGTTGTTGTTTAGAGCAAAATGAGAAGAAGTTAAGATAGAAAAAAGGAAAGAGAAAAGAGAGAGAAAGACGGACCATGAAATAGGGCAGGCGACGTGAAAGGCGGGGAGGATAAGGGCCTTCTATTTTTAAGCGCGCGATCGATGATTATAGCAGGAAAAGTTTTTGGGGAATAAATGGCATATATAAGAGAGAGAAGGGTAGAAGGAGAAATTTTAGGGGATGATGTAAAAATATTTGGGCAAGACAGATTTTCCAGGATGCTGATGTGGAGCTTTAGAAAAAAAGAAAAATAAAGAGTGCTGATGTAGCACCCTCCAGAGGCCTCCATTCTTAGATATTTAATATATATATAATGAGAGGTGATTTAATTTAAAAATAAAAATATTAAGATGGATGTGTGGTAAACTAAAAAAAATACAATATGAAATGAGTACTTTAAAAAATAATTAGGGTAATATCAATTATTAATAACTTAAAAGAGATCCATTTGAGATGGATTGAACATATCTAAAACAATGGCCAACAGCAACACTCATGAGGGCAAATTTGTCTTTGTAGGTTGATTCCCCCTCAAGGAAAAGAAGTAAAGGAGAAGAAGACATAGATGAAAGCAATAAGCATATATCTAAATGAGTGCAATTTATCTGAGGATTTAGCCTATAGATTGGAATGGTGAGACAAAACTCATGTGATTGAACTAGTAGTTGGAGGCAAAGCTTTAATTATGATAATGACGACGATGATTCTAATGATGGGGTAGTTTTTCAAGATTCACATACATATATATAGTATAAGCCAAAATAACATCATACAAACTAATCGGTTTATTTTACCAAATATAATAAATCTTCTATATGCAAGTTAATGGCCCGCCAAATGAAAGAGATAGGCCAAAGAGGACATGAATGGAAGTAATTAAAATATATTTAAAAGAAATGTAACCTATTTTAGGAAATGGCTTATGATACATTGGAATGAAGAGATACACTTTATTTAGCTGGCCCCAACATATATTGTGGGGATAGAGGTGGAAAACTAGTCGAGTTGGGTTGATGGTTTAGTTACTCTTAAGCCTCTTAACCTACACCTGATGCGGGTACTCGGCCCAACCCATAGTAACCCACAACCCACATCCTTCTAGTGACACATCCAATCCAACCATTTAACCCAACCTGTTGAGCTTAATTTTATTTTAATAATTATATATTGGAGGTCAATTACATAGTTTTTCACTCGGAAAAAGCGGTGCCAAGGTCCTATAACCTTTTTGTCTAATTTCCCTTGCATTTAAGCAATTCATGCAAACTCTACCCTATTTGTGAATGCTTTAAGCCTTTAACCAAGCCCAACTTCATTGGGTTAATTGTGGGTCAGACCGGTTGATCCTAACCCGACCTGCTTAATGTGGGTTAGAAAAATCCAGCCCAAATATTTTGTGGGTCGAGTTGGGAGGATCATATATGGGCTGGTTTGGGATAGGTTTATGTTGGCCTTGGACAAGGCCTTTCCACTGCAACCACTTTCTCAATCGCTATTGGAGCCCATCTGACCATGTAATCTATGTATTGAAATTCTAGCGCAAACAGAGGGGCCCTTAAAGTTCAAAACATGATTTCCAAAATAAAGGATTTGTGTATATATGCACTCGTGTGGATGACTCTGGAGCACTGTTGAATCTAATTGCACCGAGCTGAGCGAGCTTAGTTTGAGTTTGGTCTATGAAACAATTGAATCAAATTTGGGCCCGCGTTGAGACTTTGGGGGCCTAACGCGAAGTTCAACGATGGGGCCCTATATATATTCATATAAAATTATGGGTGTAACAGTAAGTACTCAAAATATTACAACATTTATTAGTATCAACACAAAATTTGAAAAGATGGATTCACATACAAAATTATTAAAATTGTGCATTAAATTTACTTATATGGAATAAAGGAAAGACCATCACACATAATCCAAAACTACAATACCAAAAAAAATTGAACCAACTATAAAAAGTATCACTTAAACATTACTATGGATTGGAATGCTTCACTCACCACGGCATTGAAGGCTCTTGCAGTCTCATTGCTTCTTTTCTTTTTCTTTATATTTTCTAAAATCTCTCCTACTTCCAGACTTGACTCAGTATAGTTTCCCCGTATACTATCAGATTCATCAATCTAACCTACTTTATTTGTGTAATTTTGGGCCGATTTACTAAATTCATTTAAATTTAGGATTAGCGAATTTTATTTTTTCACTTTTGGACCCAGGTTGCTAGGCCTCTTGTTTAGTATTGGGCTTTTTATACTTGGACCTAGTATAAATATAGGGCCCATATTTTTTTTTGTCAAATTAGGGGCCCAAAGTTGTTGCTTTGCCATACTTTGTTCAGGGCCGGCCTTGCTCTGGGCTTGGGTGAGTGTGTGTGAGAGTACTTCCATTTGAAAAAAAGAAGAGAAGAAATTCTGAACTTGAACTTAAGCCCAGCCAAGCCGAGCTGAGCTAAGCCAGCTTAGCCTGTTTACAGCCTCAGCTCCAGCTAGGAGACCCACTTGCATACCACCCAACTGGCATGAAGTCTGTGAGTCAGTCTAATGGGACCATGGCAGTTGTAGCAGAGCAAATGGTTCATGATGGAGCCCACAATCAAATTGCAATGGAGGCCACACAGACCATAAGACTGCAAAATGTACATCTAAGATAAAGGATCTGGTTTCTATGGACTCTTTCCACAACGACGACGGTCGTACTGGCCCATAGAAGGCCCTCAAATCTCGACTAAACTGAACAAGCACGTGCAGGCACTGCCTTAATTGCCATGGTTGCTACAATTTTGGAAGACATGCCACATGCACATCTTTGTCCAGTCCTCTCTATAATGGATTGAACTGCATTCAACCACCACCTACTTTTTACTTTAATTCTATTCACCCACTTTCTTCTTCCCCATCCACATCCAATGTCCTTATAAGGGGTCCCTCATGTGCCCCTATGAGTTTAACGCGGCGCATGCGAGCTGGTCGGGTTCAACCCATCTAATAAATGGGCTGGATACAACTTGGGAATTGACCCATAGACCCCTCTTCATCAACTGTATCCATTTTTACCCTTCAAGTCACTGAGATTACTGAGTGGGAAACTTTTCGTTTTCTCATTGCTAATTGCAGATTAAAAAGGATTTGAATGACTAATCCGATTTGGACAGTACTTAGGAGAGGCAAGGGGCCCTGCCACGGTGGTCTGGACTTGGCCCCACCATGCGAAATGGAACATGGGCCTCACCACAATTGATAACTAAGCATGGACCGACCAGCAAATCTGATCCACAATTTACATGGATCAAATACCCTTATCCACACCCACTAGGTGAGTGGTGCCCTAGTGGTCACCAAGAGTGGGTTTGCTTCCCACGTCCAGGTATCAAATCCCACTGCCCCTGATTTAAGAGCGCCAAGTGCGTGGGCTAGGTGGTGTGGGTCCTGAGGGATTAGTCTTTTGGATCAAAAATATCTGGGATACCTACGTTATATAAAAAAAAAAAAAAACCCTTATCCATAGTTATGAAGGGTGAGGCCGTCTAATAAAGAGGTTGGATATTGTTGGGCCGCAACCTTGGCCCCACTTTGAACCTGACGTGTTTATTCCCTACCCGACTTCTTTGCTGTGGGAGTGGCAGAATTGAAGAAACCTCTGCGAACCAGCAAACCTGACCAATACGCGACCAGTGCACCTAAATCAGCATCTGACGGACGACGCATAGGAACGCATGCCCTGACACACTCATGTGAAGGTTGGTTCATTTTTTATAGGTTAGGATAATTTTCACCTGGTAGATACATGTCACTCTTCCTATGAGAGGCAAACAAACAAGCTCTTACCAAGCGTACTTGGATGAATGCCCATCATGTAAGGATAGAGCTGTCAAAGGGCCAGGCCTAGGCTGGGCTGGGCCGGGGTAAGCCCATACCTTACACTCATATATGCGGGCCAGCTTTAGGTCAAACCAAAGCCATCAAATTCATCAGCGGGCCTACAATAGCGAAGCCCTTACCCTACCCTCAACGGCCAAGGCCGGGGGCTAGGGCCAGGCCAGGGCCGAATGAAAATTTTTTTTTAATATTATTATATATAATAATTTTTTATACTATGGCGACTCTCATTTATTTGAGTTATGGGCTCGTGCAATGCAAAAGTCAATATTTTTTCACAACTTCTAAAGGAATACATGAAATAAGTTACTTTGTACATCATATAAATTATAATTTAGGATTTCCTATAAAAAAATATTATTTTGGATTAAATGAAATAAGGTAATTTGATAGTATGGTGACATGAAATTGAGACATTGTAAACACTGATAAATACCTTAGCACACTAGCAGTAGTTACATACTCTAAGTAATATATCTAGTTTTATTTGTAGGCTATTTGTAACATTGTTGCAGTAATAATGCAAACCATTGGATCATGTTTGATAATTCTCACATGAGTCAATTAGATTTATTTTAAATAGGCATTAGACTTTTTTCAAATAAATTTTCAGTATGTGTGGTTCAAATAAATATTAGACAACTCTCGAATTAGCATTAACCCTAACTTATAATTCTTTGAAATATCATCATTGGATTTTATAACAAAGGAATTAAATATAGACTACTGAAAATGAATGACTAAGATGATTTGATACATGAGTCAAAAATTTTAATTCCAAATGTAGGGCTTAGATGTGGAGTCTATATGTATGAAACAATAATCATGAAAGTAAGGGGTAGAAAAAAAACTGGTGTCAGTTAATGGCTAGTGGATAAAATTCAACTCATTCAATGATGATGTTAATGGCTATTTATCTAAACTCTCAAACTTCAATAGTAGAATCAAGCATGTACTTTTCAAAAGAAAACATAGAATTAAATATAGGTACAATATTGTGATTTATGCGGATACCAATAAAAAAATTACTTAAGATTTGGTTATTATTATTTGACAAAATATTAATTCTCTATTATTAAATGTCAATTAGAAGAGTTTTTTTTATAATTTTGTTTGTAAAAATCCATATACATATTATACATATTATTTATTTTACATATTAATAGATAAAGGGCTGGGCTGGGCCCCCTTGGATGAGCTAAGTCAAGCCCTACTCGGCCCTCTAGATTGCAGGCTTTCAAATTTTGGGCCCTACTATACTCTCGAACTTTAGGGCAAAAAGAAAAGCCCTCTCTTTGAGGGCTTTTGAGGGCCAATTGAGCCAGGCTGAGCTCCCTTGCAAAATGGTCGGATTGGCAACCCTATGTAAGGACTGTGTGATGGAAAAGTCTTATTGCCAAGTAGGCCTATGCCCAGCAAGTAATTAGTTTTTTCAATCAATGTAATACAATTAAATCATCATTGAATCCTTGTTCCAACTATATATATATTGGGGTCGAGCATATGGATTCTGTTTCTTCATTTTTTATTTATCATGAGCACAAATTTTTAGATAAGTTTGACTTCTTCAAATCTAATTTTAAAAAAATTTAAATAGCCCATTAAATGATAGTTAGAGGGTGATTCGAAACATAACCACCAAGATAGAGAATAACTTTTGCACACTGGTGTATCTTTCTCCTCAAAGAAAAATTTGGGACTTCTTTGAGGCTGGAATCAAACCGTTTTCTATCATAATAAATTTGTCAAAAAATATAAACAAAATACAATCAATCAAAGAAAGCTGATGTAGTTAGAAAGAAAAGGTAAGCTAATAATAGGGGAAAATATGATAATGAAAGATTGGAATAAAATAGCGTAGCTTCCAGGCAGCTGGATATTTCACTCTTCCACGAAATTTGTGAGGCTAGCAAATGAAGTCAATCATTCTCGCGTATAAGAGAGAGACATCGAAAAATGATAATTAAGAGCATCATGGCTCCTATAAGGCAAAAGCATATTCTCTTGCAAAACGTGCTAGGATGCGTGCCAATCACATAAGGATTGTGTGATGGGCAACTTTGATATTACATTAAGTTTTAGAAAAGCAGAGTGGGGGTGGTGTTTAAAGGCCAAAAAGAGAGGACGAAATCATCCCTACTGTATTACAATTATTGATTGAAGGGCCTCAAAATCGCATTTGTTCTAAAGTCACAACTTCTATGATTTAGGTGAGTATCAAACTATTTTGAGTGCCAAATTGTGGGGTTAGTTAAAGATATGTGGGTGCTACAAAGTACTAAATCTTTACCTTTATGTGTGTGTGTATATAGCATATGTACATATATATGTCTAAATACACAGTCTAAATACACACATACATATTAAAATTCCTTAGCGATATATTCCTATCAAAAGCTCAAGGTATTAATAAAGGTAATATAAATACTTCTTACTACTCTGCCTAGGGTGGAGCCTACTCCCCAACAACACATAGGTAAATGCATGCATGCATACATATATTTTTAGAGGAGGCGGTGATTTGAGAATTTTTTATAAAAATGTTTAAAGATTTTCGTATATTGGCTAATTTATGAGTTAGACAAAACTCTATGTCTATTAAGTTGTATTTTCTATTTCTTTTAGAATGGGTTTTGATTTTGTCGCCAAAAGAGTTGAAGCGAAGAATTGAAGCAAAAAGGTTAAAGAAGTGAAAGGCATCGAATCAATCAATTAAAGATCGGATCAATCAGACCTGAAGAATGCTAGAGCAAATTAAGCAAAATTCAAATTTGGTACCCAGGCAAAATTAGTACCTAATCGATCGGATTAGGTACTCGATCGATTGAATGATGAAAAGAAATTCATTTTACTATTTTGGATTTGTTTCCTGTTTGTGTCAGAACTGATAGTTCTTATTTTATAAGGAGTATTCTTTTAAAGTACGAATTGTGGGTTATTTAAAGGATTCCTTTCTCAACTCTAAAGTGCAGATCTCATTATTTTGAGTGAAGATTGCATATTGGAGATTATCTTCTCTAAATCATCTATAAGAGAGAAAAGTGCTATAGAGCTTTTGTCCTTTGCATCTCTTGTAGAAGATTATCTGAAGAGTCAAGTAAGGTTTGAATCTATTGTAGAGAATGGCAGGTGGTTGTGATAGTGCGTATCCATACAAAAAAAATCACAGCCTTTAGGTTGTATGAGAATTAAATAAGGGTTGTGAGTATATCATATGTAACTGCGAGGTTCATAGTGCTTGATTATTGGTTTAATTTAAACTCGTGGTTTTTTTCCAGTTTAAGTTTTCATGTAAAAATTGTGTCTTTTTATAGTAGTTGCTTGTTTGATTTATTTTTATTTTTTGCTATATTTTGTATGATTGTTTGTAGTCTAGAGATCAAATACTTGGGAGCACCCCCAAAAGCTTTCAAAATGGGAAGAAGTTAAACACACAATGAAAAAACCAACAAAACACAATTACATGAATTATTTTTAATCACATGAAGTTATGCATCCCTTCCAATTAGTTAAACAAAGAAGCAGTTCATTCAACATCTACACAATGAAAATAACTAATTTTAGCTAAATGATGAGTAGTGCCATTAAAAAAGTCAAAAATAGTGCACATTTGTTTGCATAAAATATATAGGAATTCATGTTGAAATGAGCTCCACTAAAAGATTATTAAAGAAGCAATGGATGTAGGGTATGAGGTGAGCGGTAAAGGATATAAACCAAAGATGTAGATGATGCAACCTTGACTTTTATATGTATTGAATCATTATAGGGTGATGGCTGAGTATTCATTTTCCATATTCCCTCGATATAATTCCCATAATAGGAGAGGTTATGTAAGTGTCACTTTTAGATATTCACATTTGGTTTTTCATTTTCAACAAGCTAGAAACAACTTACACGACTTCCAAATATGAACTTTGTGACAATTGATCTTTTTCCTGACCTTATTGATTGTAAGAAAGAACGCCTTCGCTTGAACATCTTTTTAAGAGAAAATTTTCAATCTTATACCATAGAACAAAGCTAAAAGTTGTTCTTCATAAGATTTCCTAGAAGCAACATCTCTAAGAAATTAAGTTGTCTCTTTTGTTTACAGAGGAAAATCTGTACCTTTCTTCTTAATTTCAGAATAAAACACCATATTGATATAAGTCATTAGTCTTACAACCATGATCTTCTTTTGCCCTTTCAGATCCAAATTCATATTTTTGTCAATTAGAAGGATTTTGATAGGCGAAAGGTCCATGATCATAGAATACATCCCCCCATAATTTAAGTATATTAGTGCAATTAGGAAACTTACACTTTAGAGATGAGATTATTATTTTGGAGATATAGTTGAATAGTTAGTGGTTTATTAGAGAGTTTAGTTTAGTTGAGATTTTGAATAATATTGTTGGTATTGGATGTATAATGAAAGATTTTCCTCTAAAGATCATTACAGTAGAAATTATGGAATATAGTGATTTATGAAATTCTATATTAGAAAGACAGTGTAGTAAACTGGATTTGTTTTTTCCTTATTCTCTCTCTTTCTTAACCATGGGCTATTAATATAGGATCCAACAAATGACTTAAAAAATATTCGCTTACGCACGGCATATTATGGTCTCCAGTATTTGAGAGGTGCGACCCATGCAAGTGAATACTCTCTCAACCAATTGGCAGGCGGAATGCAGTCACATCATGAGCAGCTGCTTCAACAGAGTGAGGGGAGGCATACCCTTATTTCAACGACTGGGCTCCACTTATCATAACTCAGACCAGTTGACTTGACCTGAAGGGCAACTAGTTGACCTCCCAATCAATTAATCAGCCGGTCAAACTTGACCTAGTTGACCTGATTTCGTTCCAAGCTATATATTTTCTCATATATATGTATATATATTTCGAAATATCGTGAGGATATCGCGATTTTATGCCCGGAGCAGTCCTTTCCTGGTAACAAAAAATGTGAGAGAATCAATTTACTTGTATGGCAAAAAGGTTCAGTCAGCAGTTGTTGGGTTGACCATGCTAGCTAATTAAGTCAACAGACGGGTAAGCTAATGAAGACTACTTGGATGGGTAGCACTAGCAGTCAAGAAAGACCCGCTGAAAGTGATTAATTAGTGAGATTGGTGATTATGTTGCACGGAATTTCCTAGAAAAGTCATTGTCTCAGTCATTTTCCTTTTTTGGATTATGAAGAAGATAGGGGTTGAATTCCATCGTCTGACAAAGTGGTTGTGGAAGTAGAGTACGATGAGGTTGGTTTTAAAGCAGTGATTGAGACCAGTAAACATCTTCCATTCAAAATTTGAAATTGGTTGGAACGAAGACTAATATAGGCATATAAGAAGAAAAGCTATTCATCAACGGCAATAGCTCTGGATTTTTAACTGAGAGATATCTTTGATATTAAGATGCCAGGGAAAGAAAGGATAGCCAAGTGGCTGTTTATAGTATTTTTCATATTGCTTATCACTTTAGCAGTGTTTTTTGTATTGTTCATTGTTTCATCCGGTAGTATGTATTGGATTATTGGGACCTTTGGTTTTCTCATCCTTGCTGCCATTGTGCTGTGGGTGTTGTTGACGCAAAAGCCGGTCGCAGATGTGGAAGACCATTTGACAGAAATGCTGGAAATGCCGGAAATGCTTAAGAAATTCTCTTACGAAGAAGTTCAGTTGGCAACTGACAATTTCAGGGAAATACTTGGACGTGGTGGATTCGGGTCTGTGTTCAAAGGAAGTTTAAAAGATGGAACAAGAGTTGCTGTGAAACGACTGGAAGGAGTAGACTACCAGGGGGTGCGGCAGTTTTTAGCTGAGATCAAGACAATAGGCAACATCAACCATTTCAATCTTGTCAGGTTGGTAGGCTACTGTGCTGAGAAATCTTATAGGCTTCTAGTCTATGAGTACATGAGTAATGGATCATTGGATCATTGGATATTCTGCAAGAGACCAACACCTATCCTTGACTGGCCAACTCGAAAGAAGATTATACTGGATATCGCCAGAGGGATGGCTTATCTCCATGAACAATGCCGGCAAAGAATCATTCATTTAGATATCAAGCCTCAAAACATTCTATTGGACAAAAACTTCACTGCTAAAATCTCTGATTTTGGGTTATCCAAGTTGATGGAAATAGATCAGAGCCAAGTGCTGACCCACATGAGAGGTACTTATGGCTATCTTGCCCCTGAACTGGGACAGTCTTGGATTACTGTAAAAGCAGACATCTATAGTTTCGGGATTGTTGTTCTTGAAATTGTATGCGGAAGGAGGAATTTGGATCACACTCAACCCGAATCCAACGAGCAACTTCTTCGTCTGCTGCAGAAGAAAGCTGACAAGACTGTACTGATGGAAATTGTTCAGTGGTTGACCAGCCAGGAAGATATCGAGTACCATCGAGAAGAGTTCGAGAAGATGATAAGAATGGCAGTCTGGTGTTTGCAGGATGACCCAAATAAGAGGCCTAACATGTCTACGGTGATTAAGGTATTGGAAGGGGTAACTGAGGTGGAAACCAACATCAGCTACAGACTTTGTCCTTCCATAGCCCCTGCTGCTGCTGTGGCAGAATTCCACGTTGTGTCAATACCACCCCAGGATTCTGTTCTTTCAGCACCTCGATGAAGTCTACATGGGGGGAGATCAAAAGTTTCACAAGATATAGAAAATATTTATGTATATAGTTTGTTGGGTTATGAAGTAAACCAAGTTTTAATTGCACTCGTTATTGATTTGGTCCTTCAAATGCAGTGTTTATCAGAATCCATATCTCAACCCTCATCTCATGCAAGGATTCATGACTTCCAAGTTCTGCAGCTTCCAGGCAACCCAGAAGTAAGCAGGCCACCGAGAGAGAGAGAGAGAGAGAGAGAGAGAGAGAGAGAGGCTAAGATGTAAGCTGGTCCCTGTTCTGTCATTTTATTTATTTATTTATTTATTTTCTTCCTGATTTGGTTTCTTAATATGTTTAGGCTGTAATATTATGTTCTCCCTCTCTTGAGGAAAAAAAAAAGATTCATCAAGTTGATTTTTGTAGTCAGCTGTATGTTTGTTTTGAGTTTCTATTGCATGTGTTCCAAAGGAGTGCATTTTACAATTAAAGAAGTCCAGTGAATCTGCGTCTGGTCAGTTTCCGGTTGCAATATTCGCTCTCTATGTTTTCCACAGAGAGAGAGAGAGAGAGAGAGAGAGAGAGAGATTGATGGATGACCTAATTTTCAACCACCCATGTCATTCCACCTGCACCTATTTCATTGAACGTGGACTAGCGTGTGCAGTGGGTGCTGTACGATAATTTCCGACAAGTATGGATCCAGAGTTTAAGAAGTGGTAGCTCAAATTGGGACCCACCCGTTTAAAATTCTATCCAATCAAAACAAATGCCCTTCTAATTTTTATTGTATCGCCCCATTTTACTTTAATAGTAATTGGTCCCACCATTTTTTTATCACCCAAGGTAATTGATCCCACCCTAAGATTAACTATTTGATTAAAAATATGTATGTATATTCATTAATTAATTACATTTTTAATAAAATGGCCAATTTTATTATAGGACTAACTCTTTAATAGAGTAAAGTAAAATCCTGGGGATACAGTGAAAGGGTGTTTATTTTGGGCGTATCTTGAATTTTCATAAGGTAAGCCGTACTTTAGAGTTCCACAAGCCTTTGACTATGGATTTATTTCTTGGACAATGCCTCATAGCAACTGGACTCTTTCCGACCATCCATGTTATTAAAGGTGTAACATATGGCTGTTGGATTCAAACAAAAGAAACGATGTCTTTCAAAATCGTCAAACTTTACAACCATGGATGAAACGGTCAGGATTAAGCTGATGGAATCGAAACTTTGATAGGTCAAACACAGATTTTCTGATCCCTCACCTCTCCCATGCTTGGTGAGGCTTAAGGTGGGCCCCACTAGGCCCTTTGAAAGACAGCATGGTACTCCAAAAGTAATGCTTATATTTATGACCGTGTGCTTGAACGACAGTCGAGTAACTGGCAAATTTGACCAGGCCATAGACAGATTAAAAGTACATTGGCAACGGTTCTCCCTGTGGATTTCCGGCTGAAAATCCACGTGAGCACGAAAAACCCATGATTGGCAACAACATGGAAAGTGGAAAACTGCCTTCCACTTTCCGCCCTGCAGTCTAAATTTATGCACGAAAAGGTGAATGAACAGTGGTCGGGGTGTTCACATGGGCAGCATGCATTTGCTCCATCAAATCAATGGGTGGGTTTTCCATTGACGATTTAGACTGTTAGATATAACAAGGACTCCCAAAATGGCTATGGAATTGAGTTTCAACCATTAATTCTTTTTAGATGTGATGATATTTTAAAAAAAGTAATCAACGTTTCATATATAAATTTGGACTTTTGTGGACTGCTTCTAAAAAATTCAAACTGTTAGATTTGATTTAGAGGCCAAGAATGGCTATAGGACCAAATTTTATAATGTTAGGCTTTTTGGATCATGATATATTCGCCAAAACGTTTCAAATCGATGATTTCTTAAAGGTCTTTTCTTTGAAAATCCTCTCTTTTGTCATGCCTAATTTTTTTAAGAGATGACGGGTTGATTTCAAGCTTCAGAAAGAATTCTTTGAAACTATAGAATCTCCTCATCCCCGCAGACCATTGCCAAACGTACCCTTAGGGTTTATCTAGTTGTCCTTTAGGTAATGTCAACTAGGCTGAGTTATGAGTTTCTTTTTTCCCTTTTTCTTTTCTTTTTTTTTTTTTTGGGTAAAAGGCTGAGTTACAAGTTGAACTTAGTTGTAGAAAGATGGGAACGGCCTCCCTTCCTCCGTTAAAGCAGCAGCTCATCATCTGACTGCATGCTGCATGCCAATTTGGGTATGATTTGGGACTGTCATATAGTGGGTCCCACTATTTATGGCCCATGATTGATTTAAAAAAAAGGAGTGAACATATTAAGTTGACAAGGACTGTGAGTTCTTCGTGATTCATTTTGGATCTCTATCAGTTTCATCTTGCAATATTTGTCTTGTTGCTGGCTTCTCATTTGCTTGGTTTGTTTTAATAAATTTCCTTTTTAGCAAAATAAAAATATGGGAAGATATTAAAATGTATTATTAAATTATGAAAAAAACTAAATTTATTATTGAGGATTTTATGGAAAAAATTACCTTATGTGACCACTTTACCAAAAAGAAGATTTTAAATGCATGTATATCAAAGTGGTTCCACGGAACCACTTTTGTATGTTTTTTATGTATTTGAAACGAGAGTTGAATTGGAGATTTACTTGTATAGGTTTGCCTCGACTTGGTGGCTAATTTGAACAGGCCTGCCTCGAATTCGATCATGGTCTGATTCTATAAATCCCGACAAAACCCTTTTTTCTTCTTTGTCTTTATCTTTCTCCAATCAAAGTAAAAAATGAAGTTTTTAATGTTGTTATAGGAGGGTCCTAGGTGCTTTCGTTTCGCCTTTTTAGGAGGTTTATGTTTTCCTTCTTCATCTTATCTTTCTGCATTAAAAAATAAATTTTTATTAAGAGCACATTATACCAACACTCAAATAGAAGTAGAAAATAGAAAAACAGAGAGCAACGTCCCTTTCCCACCCCTTGCTAAGTCATGTGTCCACCTGAAGACTACTTGAATCAAGTATAATGGTAATTTTATCTCATTGAAATAAAAGTTGAATTTTCATGGTCCCCAGTATGTTAGAACAAATTAAATTTGAGGCTTCTTCTAGCATTTTTTAAGAGAAAAACTAATACTAAACCCAACATACTAATCCTATTCAACCTATAAGTCTATAACAATACAACTATTCTAATTCGAGGAAGAAAAAAACCACACAAGAAACAAGGTAAAAATTGTAAAGAAAAATTTGAAAAAAAAGGGGGAAAATAGTTTATCTTCACAAGTGAACAAATTAAACAAGTTGAGAATACTTGTGGGGACCGAGGAAACACAAATGAAGGAAGATCAACTGCTTAGTGAAGAAAAAGACATGATTTCGAAACTTGAGGAAGAGAAAAAGTGGAAAAAAAGGGTTTACTCGGGTTGTGTAAAAACAGATCAGGGTTGAATTTGAGGTAGACTTGTACAAATAAGCCTTGAATTCGAGGCAGACCTATACAAATAAATCTCGAGTTCGACTCTTATTTTAAATACATAAAAAAAACATATCAAGGTATACATACATTTAAAATCTTCTTTTTGGTAAAGTAGTCACGCAAGGTATTTTTTTCCGTAAAATCTTTTATAATTTTAGTGTCCTAGCCTTTTTTTTTCTCTGAAGGATGTTTTAATAAACCGAGTCTGAAGTACATTAAGATATGAAAAGTAGAGATCATGTCTTATTCCTATTTGGAAACTCTAATCTAATTACTAAGGGATAACGGATTCATGTCTAAAAGATAAAATCTCTAATTTTTAAGTTGTAAATAAGTTCAAATTTGTAATTTATTGGGTTGAAAAGTTATAATAAAAAGCTGTTATTTCAGGAGGTACTTAGGGCCCACCTTTTGTAATTGAGGTAATTTGGACCCATTGTTTAGAAATTATAATATAGCACTCACCATTTGTCTCTCTTTTAAAAATATATGTGAAGCTATGTTCATCTAAAAAAAATTCTTGACTGAAAGTGCTACAAAAGCATGGGATATAATGAGAGGCTTACCAAATACTCTAATATGGAAATAAGTTCTAGAGAAAATAATAATAATAAGAGCTCGTTTTGATAACTCACGTGTGTTCAATTGGGCCAAGAGGGACTTTTTGTGCATTGCTCCTTTGAAGACCCTGTGTAACGTCCCACATCGCTTATGAGGCCGTCAGAACTTGGGCATATAAGTGATTGAGCCCCATTTAACCCGCATGACGCGTTTTGGGTTGGGTGCGCCCGCCCAGGGACAAATCCGTGAGGGGTCCTCTTGAATAGTTAAAGGCAAACAAAGGCCCAAAGCGGACAACATCACGTGTGGGGCCGGGGCCGTTACAGTTATGGTATCAGAGCCAAGGATGGCTCTCCTCTGAGGGTGAGAGATGTAACATCTCACATCGCTTATGAGGCTGTCAGAGCCTGGGCATATAAGTGATTAAGCCCCCTTTAACCCGCGTGATGTGTTTTGGGTTGGGTGTGCCCTCCAAGGAAGCTTAGGCATATAAGTGATTGAGCCCCCTTTAACCCGCGTGATGTGTTTTGGGTTGGGTACGCCCTCCAAGGAACAAATTTGTGAAGGGTCTTCTTGAATCGTTAAAGGTAAACAAAGGCCCAAAGCGGACAATATCACGTGTGGGGTCGGGACCATTACACCCTGGTCAGTGGTCGTTTGTGCCTATGCAGTCGACCTCACATGCCTAATCTTTCTTTAGGTGATCAAAGCCTAGGAGGCTAGAACAATTGAGAACAAAGGCCTAAGGAAAACAAAGTTCATAGTGCAAAGAGACCCTCATTACAGATTCTCTGTGCTTTTAGAGGACCTTATTAATTTATATAAGCCCCAAATCTCACGGTAGGGCATCTACCATGTGCCAAAGCTCGGCAAAGAGAGGAGCCTAGCTTTTCGGTTTTTGAAATCATTGGCGTCATCATCTTCATCTCTGAAAATTGGCTTCATCAATCAGTCCTCTCTCATTCCACGATTGTTTGAGAACAATAAATGACTTATGAAAGAACTTTAAACCTTGACACAGGTTAAGGTCCCAACAAAGTATGTTACGTAGATTCAAACAAAAGCTACTCAAAACACACCAATCAATCACACAAGAGATGGACACAAGAATTTTTACGTGGAAAACCCAAACGGGAAAAAAACCACCTTATTCGACCTATCCGACCTCTTATTCGACCGGTCTATCAGTGCACCACCTGCATTGCATATGCTATGCAGACGACCAACACATGTTCCTTCCATAGTCACTTCAGTCCGTCTAAAAACATAAAATTACAACTCAATATCCCAAGTTTTGTCCAACCCATGAACTTGCCAATATTTCATGCCTTTCAATCTCCCCCTTTGGCAATTTATGGACAAAAATTCCTAGACAGAACATTCTACCCATGAAAACCAAAACACAAACAAAATAAACTGTGAAACCTGAAATGCATAAATCGAACTGCACAAACAATCAGTTAAACAAAGCAACATATATCATAACCAAGTAAATGAAAATGTGAGCAATAACAAAATGCTCTCCCCCTTTTTGGACATGAATGGTGAACGGGGTAGAGGAAACAAACAGAGCAAGAAGCAATCAAGAACGACGAAGGTGACCCAAAATATCATCAAGCTTAGACCCCAGCCCATGGATCTCGACACTAAGACTGTCTCGCAAACTATGCATGTCAGTGCGAATGGACTGAACCTCGCCGTGTAGTATCTCAATAGCAGCAGCCTGATCACACAAGATCTCCTCAAACGCTGACAAACGAGCATGTACAGATAAATCATCGGAAGATCCGCCACAGCAGCAGGAGCAGGAGCGGGCAGAGGAGGAGTAGGCTGACGAAGCTAAGAGCAAGACTGCAATAAAGTACTCATCGTGATGGGGTTCGGCAGAGGAATAGACACATCAAGCATGGAGGGCATGACACCATGAGCAAGTAGAAACCGAGATAGCAGAACGCCATATGGCAATGAAGCGTTCTTCGCTGCAGAATGAGCTCTAAATATGGTGTCGAAGATCACTTGGGGGATATCGATAGGAAACCCATTGCCAATGACGTAGAGTAGATAACCAGCTTTGCGATAAATCTCCAAATGATGTCCTCTAGACTCAATGTTATTCTTCATGAAAATATTGAGAAGCCTATAGGAGTCAGTCAATTCCCGTTGCCGCAAGAGACGACCCTCAGGCCAGTCGCGAGGCTCTCTGCATAATGTAGAAGCTATCTCATTGAAGTCAATGGGAGCATCTTCCTCCATAGTATCGGGTGCAGCGTCAGGAATAGGATACTTTGCATTCGAAGTCTGATCAATGAGTAGAAACCGACTCAAAGAGCGAGGAGTGAGAGTAATATGCTTGCTCCGAACAAATGATTTAATAACATTCCCCGTCATCTCATACATATTGCTGTAAAATTCCCGTACGATGTCAGGGAAAGTCTCAGTCTCGTATCAGTACAATGAGGCCCATCCTCTAGTAAGTAGCCAAGTACCAAATGCCAATGTGACAAAAATGTAGAGGGTTGATCGGTCGTGCGAATAGGACTGAGCACTTGCTAAAAATGGTCTCATATTACTGCACTCTAGACTCTGACAAGAATTGGTCAGTGTCATAAGTGGGAGTAGCTGAACTACTGGTCACACCTTTTTGCTTTGAAGCCACTGCCTTCTTGGGTGCCATGACTGAAGATGATGGAAAGATTAGAAACACTAAACATCAAAGCATAAAAAAGAGCAGCAAAAACGTCACTAGAGAAGGGTGACGATCAGTGTGACATTCCATCGAACAAGTGGTGTGTAGACACAAAAGTTGTAATATGAAGCTAAAAAAAATCCTCAAGCACATACAAACAACCACACACATCAGAGCATCGATTGCATAATGAAGAAGAGAAATCCAAAACAAAAAATGATGAACATCCAACCAACACAATAGAAGCACATATCATCACAAAAAAAAATTGGAATATGTGACAAAATCGAGAAGCAATGAATGAGAGTAAAGAAAAAAAAATTTGGAGATGAAACGAGGAAAACACATACCTTAGTAATGTGTTTGCAGGAAGAAAGGAAGTAGCACAAAGCACACGAAATGGAAGAGGAGTAGGGATGAAAAACGACGGCCAAGTAGTGAAGAAAGAAAAAAAAGAAAAGGACGCACATTTATATAAAAGAGAGGAGAAGACGAACGGTTGCACGTTTTGAACGAACCGACACATGTTCGACCGGTTGGATGGAAGAGCCCGACAAGTCGAATTCCACTTCTGGAAACAGGCTAAATGATACCCGACCAGTCGCATACGGAACCGATCGGTCGGAATGAGCTTCTGTAAAAACAAAGAGCAAAGAGGCCCAACTGGTCGGTAAGCTGGCTTGACCGGTCGAATCACAACACTGTGAGTTTTTTGTTTTTAACTCACACAGTGTATAAGGAAGGAAAGGAGAGAACAAAAACAATAGATACTCACAAAAGCTCATGAAGAATGAAAATCGCAACTGATCGTGACGATGTTCGACCGTAGTTAACAAGCCAACCTATTCAAGGTAAAGCAGTGGGAACTCAATGCATTAGAAATATGTATAGAGCTTGAGACGCAAGATTATGTAAATATTTTGAAATTGAAGAAACACTCCCCTTGAAACTAGAATTCCCCCTTTTTTTTTTTTGATAAAAACTCACAAGATTTAACAGATGCTTGAGATGATAATACTGATGTTATAACTCAATAGAAACTGGATAAACGCGAGAAGCTTACTAGCAAGGGTTTAAAGAGTTCCTTTGTGCAGTGTACCAAGACAAGTGGGCCAGAAAACTAAAGTAAAACACAGGGCACAACCCGTCAGATGATCATGAAAACAGGCATGTGCAGCAAAGAGTGAAGGAAGAGAGTACTAGGGATGGAGGCCAACTCCAAGAGATTTACAAAGTGTTTCAAAATGAGAAGGCTCAAGGGGTTTTGTAAACAGATCAGCTAATTGTTGCTCAGTTGGAAAATTGTAAGGTCCCATACCCTAGATAATTACGATTAGTAGTAATTAAGTTGGTTTTATTCTAATTAATGAGTAATTAGGTTAATTGAGCCCAAATCTCAAGAGTTTTGGGTCATGGATTGGTAGATGGGTCGGGTTCGAACCTTTGTTAGGTAATCCAAGGCCTTTTCATTTAGTATTTTCCTGATTTGGCATCATTAAAGCATCATATTGGTTGCATTGAGTGAGTTTCGCCTTGTTGGACATCTTTCATGTTTGGCCCAACTTCGTTTAGACCCATCTCAGCCCATTTTAAGCCCATTGATTCAAACTGGAAATATATTGAAACCAAGAGGGCTTGCTTGCAATTTCTAGAAACTTCATTTATATAAAAACCCTAACCCACCAACTACCACCGATATTTTTCCTCCTTCTCTCCCTCGTTGTAGCATCGACTTCCCCCTTCTTCCATCGTCGTCTTCCATCGTTTTTCAGCTCACTTTTTGGCGAATCTTTTCCTTCCTCTTCATCCTTCTTTTCTCTTTGTTGGAATCAAAGCACCCTCAAACGAGTTGAGGTTTTCATTATAGAGAGCTTTATTCTTCATCTAATCAAAGGGCAAACCGATTTTGGTGAAGCACCGAACCTAAGGCAAGTATAAGGATGCATAATCTTACATCCATAGCTTGATTTCTTTGATTATTGATGGATCGTGTGATTTTACCAATTTTACAACTTTGTGGAAATGCATGGATTGAATGGTGATTTGGTGGGATAAGGATGTTATTGGCCTTTAGGGAACTCAAGGGTGTAAAATGAAGGCTTTTGGAGCGGTTTCATTGCAGGTAAATTGGAGTTTTGGAAGAGAAACGCATTTGGGAAGAAAACCCACCCGCAACAGAATGCTTTAGGGCCAACCGGTCGGTCCTGAAGCTCAATCGGTCGATTGCCTCATCAAGTAGTCTGACCGGTCGGCTACATAGCCCGACTGGTCGAATTCCACTTCTGGAAGGGTCCGACCGGTCGGACCTTCACCCGATCGGTCGGGTAAGTCTGACTGACATCTTGTCGAAAGGCGTTCAAAAATGAATTCTAAGCTTGGCTATGGACTTTCTATAGTCTATGGGATAGCCTAGTGATGGGTTACTCTTTTAAATCACAGAAAAGAGACCCTAGTTCAATATCAAACCACGGGTGTGGGCATAAAGTGCTGTGTCCCTACATACACATGTGATAATACCAAGAACAGTAACACCGGGACACTGAACACCTTATGAATACACCAAGTTAATGACCTCGGAAACCCGGATTATCTAATATAAAATTGATAAAAATTGCCCTTGATAACCTATAATCTAATTGCATTGGTTTATATTAATATGCATTGGATAATCAGTATTTTATTAGTTGTGGTTCTATAATAGACATCTCCAACGCGAGCGATGGGTGTGGACCTCTTGAATAGGTACTCACAGGGTGCACTGCCTAGCAAAGTCCCGCACTGCTTAAGAGAATGTATATAAGGACGTGCCTTGTTCCCTTGTGACTCGTCCTGGGTACTCCCTGGGGGCTCTGCCCAGAAGCCATAACGCGTTTTGGGTATTCCGTGGCGGCTCTGCCCAGAAGTAAAACCGTGCGGGTACTCCCTGAGAGCTCTGCCCAAAGCGGACAATATCACAGTGGGGAAGAGAGGAAAACGTTACCCCTTAGTTCTATTCCTCATAGGAGGTTCGGTTGCCAATTGGGTCTGGGAATTCAACAGTATAATTTCATAGATTACACAATTAATTTTCTTTAATTGTTGTGCCATTTTAATCTAATGGATTTATCGTATTGAGCTTATGTACCCTTATCTTGCTTAACCGTCGTGTTAACTGAGTTACTATGGTGTTACAGGTACGGGACCCGCTGCTGACCCGGCAGTCGACGAGATCCGGAAGGTAACCCTAGCGTTACCTCGGGACGTGAACGCGTGGAACAAGGAGGACATCTTCTCGTGATTTCCCTCGACAGTGCGCAACAGGGACAGACGGGAATAGGCTTAGGGTTCATTTTGGCAATTATATCTCTTGTATTATATGTGGGTACTCCTGTACAAGCATGTAGGTGTATTTAATTCACGGTCTTATTTGCTTAAGAAATGAAATGAATGAATGTTCTATGGATGCTCATGATGCATTGCAGGTGAAATCTCCAGGTTTCCGCTTGAATTCCTTATATGGATAATACGTAATCGTGGATTTTCCTCACACGTACCTGTGGGATCACCCTTGTGACGATTCGTACGTGTTCAATCATGGCACGAATTGTCACGGGTACGTGTGTCATTCCTCGGAACCCACAGTTAATCCCCAATTTTCGGGTTCGGGGCGTGACAAAGATGTTCTAAGTTGATGATTTTGGCTTCGACTAAATCACGTATAAAGTGATGCCTGATATCTATGTGTTTTGTTCGTGAATGCTAAACAGGATTCTTTGATATATCAATGGCACTCCTGTTATCACAATATACTGTAAGGTAGCGTTTGGTTTGCTGGAATGATTTTTGGTAGGAATGGAATGGAGACTGGAATGAGTCTAGAATGGAATGAGGCAGGAATAGTAATTCCCATTCCAACGTTTGGTTGGACAATGGAATCAATCCAGTAATAGGATTTTCATTCTAGTTCCTGTGTTTAGCATGCTTGAATGATGCCAGTAATGGAATAAAAATTACATAAAATTGACCAAAATACCCCTATAAAAATTACATAAAATTGACCAAAATACCCTTGGAATGAGAGGTTGAGACGAAGAGGAAGGAGGCTAAGTCTTATGATTGGACATCTCAGGTCATGCTTGAATGATGCCAAGAATGGAATAAAAATTACATAAAATTGACCAAAATACCCCTAAAAAATTACATAAAATTGACCAAAATACCCCTAGAATGAGAGGTCAGAGACGAAGAGGAAGGAGGCTGGGTCTTATGATTGGACATCTCAAGTTTTGTTTGATGAAAGGGGCATTTTGGACTCAAAGGAAAATTACAATGGAACGGAATGGCCATTCCTCTATCCCCCCCAAAGGAATGGTGATTCCCTTGTATAAAGGAATGGTGATTCCTGAAGCAATGGTCATTCCGCCGCTTTTTCATGAACCAAACGTGGGAATGGTCATTCCAATGGAATGACCATTCCATTCTGACCTTCATTCTAGCGAACTAAACACTACCTAAGGAGTTCCTGTTGAATACCATAATCTGCCAATATCTACTTCATCCAAAGGAGTTGTGTACAACAACTTCCAGCTGCAATGTATTCCGCTGCAGCAGTGAACAACGAGGTTGAGGTTTATTTCTTGCTATGCCATGCAACAAGATTGTTGCCAATGAAAAAACAACCTCCTTATCCACACAGCCAGCCCAATCTGCATCTGAATATTCGACAACTGCTGTATTGGTGTTTCGAGTCAGCCAAATCCCATAATTGATTGTACCACGCACATATTTCATGATGCGTTTAACTGCTTTGACATGAGACTCCTTTGGTTTGGACTAATACCGAGCGCAAACATCGACACTAAATGCAATGTCTGGTCTGCTGGTAGTTAGATATAAGAGGCTTCCAATCATGCTTCGATACATTGTATCATTGACATTCTTACGCTCTGTATCTAAACTGATTTTAACAGAAGAACTCATTGGTATGCGTTCCTACTTTGACGTCATTATACCAAACTTCTTTAGGAGATTATTAGCATATCTTGATTGGGAAATAAATATACCGTTAGCACTTTGCTTGATTTGTAATCCTAAAAAGAAAACCAATTCACCAACCATGCTCATCTCAAATTCACTGGTCATAAGCTCAGAGAACATATTTGCCAAGTACTGTGAGGTGGAACCGAACACAATATCATCGACGTATACTTGTGCAATCAGAATATCAGCTTCCTCATTCTTTATGAACAAGGTTTTATCTGCTCCTCCTCGACGAAAACCATTTTCAAGAAGAAAATTGGTTAACCGTTCATATCATGCGCGAGGAGCTTGCTTTAATCCATACAATGCTTTGTTCAGCTTAAAGACGTGATCAGGAAACTGCTGATCTTGAAACCCTTTTGGCTGTTCAACATATACTTCTTCATTCAAGAATCCATTCAGAAACGCACTTTTAACATCCATTTGAAACAATTTAAAATTTAATGTACATGCAAGAGCAAGTAGTATGCGAATGGACTCAAGTCTAGCTACGGGGGCAAAAGTTTCATCAAAATCTATCCCCTCAATCTGGGTATAACCCTATGCCACCAACCTAGCTTTGTTCCTCACAACCTGGCCCAAGTCATCTGTTTTATTTTTGAATATCCACTTTGTGCCAATAACATTTGTATGGGTAAGTCGTGGAACAAGTTGCCAAACCTCATTCCGTTCAAACTATTCTAGTTCCTCATGCATAGCATTTATCCAAGCATCATCTTGAAGTGCTTCAAAAACATTGTGGGGTTCAACAGAGGAGATATAACAAAAATAGCTTACCTCATCACTTACCTGCTGACGTGTACGTCTCGGCTCATCCACATTGCCAATAATGTCAGATAATGAGTGATGCTTCCATGCTCTAGATTTGGGATTAATCCGTGAAGTCATGCTTTGAACAGGAACAACAAGATCTGTGGAAGGACTATGAGACACAGGCGGTGTCTTCAAATCTTGTTGCTCGGAAGAGGTGTGTAACACTCCGATCCCCCTTTGAGCCGGATTAGTGGCTCATTAGTGTGTGTTTCTGTTGTTTTATTCTGTCGGACTTGGTTTTGGGTCTTGGATAGGTAGTTGAGTAACCTTTGACCTGGAATAGGTAGTTCTAAGCCCTTTTTCGTAATTTTGCTTTTGCTTTGCTTGCATCATCTTTGCATCATCTTGGTGTCAGCACGTGTATTTTATTGAGCTCGTCAATTGCTGTAACTGTCTCAGAACCATTCGGAGTCAATTGGAGAGGTTGGACCCCCGTGTGACTTGATTTGTAAATAACCCAAACTCCTTTGACTTTGTTTTAAATATCCAAAGACTATATATATGAGTCAGGACCCAGGTGTCCTCATTTCCTGTGATTTGGCTTCAACGTGCATGCAAGAGAATTCCTGGAGAGCCACGTTCTTCTTCCCTTCTCTTCATTCTCTTCTTCGGTCTAGCAGTGTTGAGCTTGCATCTTGGCATTTGGATTCTTTTCTTCCTCTTTCTCTCTTATCTCTGTCTTTGTTTTGGGTAAGTGCGTTTTGATTTCATTTCTCCAATTGGATTCCTTCTCCAAGCTCTGTGTGTTTTCCTACATCTCATGCATGAGTTATTGCTTTGATTTGCTTTGATTTTAGTGGATTTGGAGCTTGAGTCAGTGGATTGATAGAGCTTTGAGGCAAGTATAAGTACAAGCTTTGATAACACATATGGGTGTTTTGTTTGACTTCTTTGATTCATTCTTATTCTTTGTATAGAATGTTTTACAGCCAATTTTTGTGAATTTGGAACCTCTATAGCTTGTTTTGTTAAGTTTCTGTGCCAAATTTCAGTTTTTGTAACTATCCCGAATTCGTGTTCTGTATTGTACGGCTAAGCCGTAAATTTCTACGGCTCACATTCCAGAGACTTAAATTTTGAGTTTTGTTCTACGGCTAGGATACGGCTAAGCCGTAACTTGTTCTACGGCTGAGCCGTAAGCTAGCCGTGACCCAACCGTAACCCAGCCGTAAATTAAATCTCTGATCAGTCGAAACTTTCCCAATACAGTACTCCTACGGTGTGGCTACGGCTAAGCCGTGGAATGCTACGGCCAAGCCGTGGATTGGTCTACGGCTAAGCCGTATACTGACTGTAGCCCAGCCGAAAAAGACATCAGATCAGAGGTGAAAGAGGACTAGTTTAGCTGTGTTTCCAATGGAACCAAGGTGAAGCCGTAGTGCATATTGCGACGAGCGCGTAAGATGTCTTCGGCTCAACCATAGGTCCCTCATGGCTAAACCGTTAGGCATGACAATTCTGAAATATAACTTAGGATAATGGTGAAACTTGTAGGGCTCAAATACAGGTTAACCATACCCGTAAACCGGCCCAATGGATTCTTTAGAGCGCATGAATAGTCCGTTAGGCTGTGACTTATTCATGTGAGTGTTGATTTACTGTTAAGCACCTCCCCATGGGTGTTGGTTTAAGGGACTTCGATGCACATAAGGATTACATTGCAACACTAGGATGGCAACGGTGCATCGAATAACTTAAAACTACATCAACATGCACGGTTAGTGACAGTGAAGAACCATATTAGGGTTGGCTTGTAATGAACCTTGACTCCGTATTAATCTGAGATGCATTGCATATTGTTTATAGTTTTGCCCTCTGTTCTGCTAATCTATGTATATGCATTCCGCAGTCATTTTGCTTTCGTTCCGTATATCTGTTTTATTCTTCGTTCTGCACTAAGCTTTGATCTATGCTGTGCTTTGACGTAATGTTCATGCTTTGTTGGCTTTGTCTGTCTCTGATTTTGGGTATTCCCTAGTGGCTCTGCCCAGAGGTTAATACGTGAGGATAAGATCCGGTCTTTGCCATCGGTGAGTCCAAAGCGGATAATCTCCCTTTCTATGGATTTGATTTGATTGGTATTAGTCTGGCTCTACTCAGCCTCAGCCCTAGGATGCCCGACGGGGTTACCTCTGGCTTAGATCTCTGTATCTCTGTATCACTGCAGTGTCGCTTTGTCTTGGGACCCCGGAACCCAGGAACCTGAGACCCACTTGTACCCTGGCCCGGTCAGTGGTGTTTTCCTCTGCTCTGCTTTGCTCTGCTCTCTACTGGAGAGAATATGGTTAACGTAGTAGCCACTTAGTTCAGTATTTCTATACTTTGATTCCCTTATCATGCTTTAATCCTATGCACGATTTGCTTAGCATACTAAGATGAAACTCTGTATTTAATCTTCTGTCAATCATTTATTCCCTTTGATACTATGAGTGTTTCATCCCTATTACTTGTATTTGCTGGATCGTTGTATTCATTTGTGTTGTCTGTGGTGTTGCAGGCACAGATACCTTGCCCAGCTCCCCGGCGGTCGAGGAGGCTGCAGGGCCGAGTGTAGAGGCACCCTCCGGTCTGGCAGAGTGGGCCTGATCACCTCTGCCGAGTGCGCGCATGCATATCAGTGGCCCTCTGTTTTGAGTTTTGGTTTTGGGATTTTGTATTTGGATTTTGGACCTTGTACTCTGTATATTTGTACATCCTTATTTTGTCGTGTACTCAGACTTGTATTTGGTTTTCCAGTTGTAATTATTTTATCTTTTCCGTTTCGCATTTGTTTTTGGCTTCCGCTATTTTCTGTTGTTGCTTGCTATGATATGTACAGCTTCCGCGTACGCTTAGTTCGCACGTGTGAGATCCCTTGTGTGCGTGCATCTGAACTGGGTTTGGATGCACGTGCACGGGAGTACGTGTGTCACCGGTTTAGCTTTTCGCTAACCCCCGATTTCTGGGCTCGGGTCGTGACAAGGTGTCAGCCAAAACAGTGCTAGTTGGCTTCTCTTCTGAGTCTGTTTTCTTTGAAGGTTCACGCTGATTTGTATTTTCATTATCATCCTGCACAGAAGACGAAGTAGGAATTATGATATTATCATCGTCAGAATTAAAATAAGACTCTGCATCATCAACTATCACATTAAACGACTCCATAATGATAGAAGTACGCACGTTAAATACTCTGTATGCCTTGCTATTCAAAGAATAGCTAAGAAAAACACCTTCATCACTACGAGAATCAAACTTACCAAGGTGTTCACGATCTTTAAAGATATAGCATTTAGTTCCAAAGGTTCTAAAGTATTTAACAGTAAGTTTTCTACCATTCCAGAGTTCATAGGGAGTCATCTTTGTTGCAGGTCTAAGATAGACTCGATTAATAACATGCACGGCAGTGTTTACAGCCTCAGCCCAAAATTTTTGTGAAATTTTCTTGCTGTGGAGCATAACTCGGGCCATTTCCTGAACAACTCGGTTTTTGCGTTCCACAATCCCATTTTGCTGTGGAGTCTTGGGATCCGAGTATTCATGTTTAATTCCATTTTCTGCGCAAAAAGATTAAAAGAAAGAATTTTCAAACTCAGTTCCATGATCTGATCGGATTCTTGAAACTCCGCCGAATTTGTTGCCTTTATCTACAATCAATTGTAACCATAAGTAATGGAAGACTTCAAAGGTTTCTGATTTCTTTTTTAAAAATCATACCCATGTAAAACGAGAGAAATCATCAACTGTTAAGAGTATGTACTTCTTTCCTCCAATACTCTGAGTCTGAGTGGGCCCCATAAGATCCATGTGAAGTAATTCCAGTGGCCTGGATGTGTTCATTTGATCAAGTTTCTTATGAGGTGATCGATTTTGCTTTCCAAATTGACATGGACCACATACAATGTTGGAGGGTTTCTGTATTTTGGGAAGGCCACGAACTAACTCTTGTTTAGAGAGAGTTTCAAGATCAGTATAGTTCATATGACCTAACCATTGATGCCACAAGTTAACAGTGTCTATCGAAGTTAAATGGCACTGTAGAGAATCCCCTACAACATAGCAATTATCAGCATTCTTCTTTCCATGAAGTACAGTTTGACCAGACTTGTTAACAATGATGCAATCATTCAAGGAAAAGTGTACTTCATGTTTAAGCTCACATAGTTGGCTAATACTCAAAAGGTTTGCTTTTAAACCATCAACAAGAAAAACATTGTGGATTGGAGACATACCTGGAATATGAACAGTACCTTTGCCAATTACATTTGACTTGTTTCCATCACCAAATTGCACACTACCATTATCACACTTTTCAAATGGTGTAAACAATGTTCTATCTCTAGACATATGTCTAGAACACCCGCTGTCCAGGTACCACACATGTGAATTTTGAGCACGTAGAGCAGTAAGGACAACATTGCAGTAAAGATCAGACTTACTGACCCAGACCTGCTTAATCTTAACCTTTTTAAGTAAGAAGTATCGCTGCCTCTTTTGATTTCGAGATGTAGAACACAGCTTATTACAATGTGGTCTTATGTGTCCTTTAATCCCACAAAAGTGACATATTGGAATGAATGCGGGTCTAAGCTTTTTGGGATTAGCTCTATTTACTAAATTAACTTGTGCAAGTGTTTGAACAGTAGGTTCAGAAGTGATTATGGTAGTGTCCTTAACAAACTTACCTAGATTTTGTGATGTGGAACCATATTCAAACCCAAGTCCTCGTCGATCAGAACTAGACTTTTGAACACCAAGAATTTCTTCAAGCTTTTTAGATCCAGTATTCATTCTTGTCAAGTCAGCTTTGGCTTTGGTAAGTTCTTCCAAGGTAACGTGAAGCCTGTTACTTAAAGAAGCATTTTCTTCTTTGCTTAAACTAAGCTCTACCTTCATCGCATTTAACTCATTGGTAGTCTTAATGGACTGATCATGCAGCAAGTTCCATTTATTACCTGCATCAGTCAACTTTTTAGATAAAATAATATTTTGAGAGGCTAGGGAGGATAGCTTACCATAGGTTTCTTTGAGTTCAGCTTTGAGAAAAGTTATCACTTTTTCAGAAATCGCAACTTTCCTCTCAAGTACTTCATTGAACATTGCCACTTTTCTTGAATCTTTCACCAATTGATCATAGGCAATCAACAATTCCTCTTCAAATTGGGGTAAGTTATCTATGAAAGAGTCACTGTCTGACTCAGACCCTGCAGAATTATCTTCCTTGACAAAAGAGCTGTTAGATTTTGCCATGAAAGCAACAAATTTTTCAAATTCAGAAGAGTCCGATTCAGGAGTTTGTTCTTCTTCTTCTGAATCATCATCCCAGGTAACATTCAGCACTTTTCCCTGATTACCTTGATTTCTCAAGGTTTCATTAACACATTGAGATGCAAAAGACCGAAGCCTTTTGCATTCATAGCACTGAGTGTTCTTGGGAGGTATTTTGGACGAATTCTTTTCTGGCTTAAATTGTGGATTAAAAGATGGTTTAACAGTTGAGGTAAAGTTTGACCTCTTTTTGGCCTTGTTTTTCTTGTAAGCCATCATCAAATCCTTTTTATCTGAACCTTTCATTGCCTTTCTGAATTTTCTAACTAGAAACGCATCAAATTCAGGATCCTCAATGTTAGAGTTAGAGGTATCACTATCATTGCCTGATTTGGAAGAAAGTAATGCGATACCCTTTGATTTTCTAGTTGTTCTTAGGTTTGTTTCAAAAGTTTGCAAATTTCCAACTAGTTCATCAAGAGAAAGGGTATCCAAATTACTTGTTTCCTCAATTGCCACAACTTTGGGATCAAACCTTTCAGGAAGAGAACGAAGAATCTTTTCAACAATTTTACTATCTGGAATGTTCTCTTCTAAGTTAAAGGTTGAATTCACAACATCATTCAGTTTGGCATAGCATTCATTAAATGTTTCGCTTTCATCCATAACCAGGGTTTCGAACATAGTGGTCAATTTCTGAAGTTTAGACCGTTTAACCCTGCCAGTTCCTTCATGAACTCTCTCCAAAATACCCCATGCCTTTTGAGCGATGTTACACTTAGAAATCTTCCTAAATTCAATAGGTGAAACACCGTTAAAGATGGCATTCAATGCTTTGCTATTAGCAAGAAAAGCAAATTTCTTATCCTTTGACCATTGAGCCATTAGTTTAGGGATTTCAACATTGCCATCTAAGGTAACAATTGGAGGGACGTAGGGAGTATGAATGGCTTGCCAAACATCTATATCAATAGACTGTAGAAAAGCAACCATTCTTACTTTCCAATTAGCATAGTTAGTTCCATCTACCAAGTAAGGGGGCTTATTGGTTGACGTACCATCTTGGGGAATCTCCATAGCAGACAACTGAACTAGATCTACAACTAAACTGTATGAACCTGCTCTGATACCACTTGAAAGAACTTTAAACCTTGACACAGGTTAAGGTCCCAACAGAGTATACTATGTAGATTCAAACAAAAACTACTCAAAAACATACCAATCAATCACACAAGAGATGGACACAAGAATTTTTTCGTGGAAAACCCAAACGGGAGAAAAACCATGGGACCTAACACCGGTCCACCAAGAACAATCACTATGAAAGAGAAGTTACAAGACTACTTACTACCCTTTTTCACCAGTTGGACACAACCTACGGGACTGAAGCCTCTTCTTGCCGACGCACACGTCGTGCACTCTCTTTGGGATTGCTTTCCACGCCTTAAAGTCACTCAAGACGAATCAGCACAGAATAGAAGAAGTATGGAACTCAGAAGATGAAGTTGCAGTGCATAAACCAGCAGAAAAACTTCTGAGAAAATGGATCTCTCAATGGATATCAGGGTTTTGATCTGGAGAGAGGTCTATTACTTCGTGGGAGAGACGTTCTTTTTATATGGAGGAACCCTAGAGTCCTTAACATCTCTAAATCTCGCCGGATTAGGATGAACAGCAAGCAACTCCAAAGCTTTTGCAGTTCCTGAATCGTATCTGCCGACCCAGCCGACCGATCGGCTGAACTTACCCGACCGATCGGGTGAGGGCCCGACCGGTTGGGTTCACATCCGATCGGTCTGTCTTCAGTTTTGTCTGCAGGCGTTTGAGTAAGCAAAATCCAACCGATCCGACCCCTTATTCGACCAGTCTGTCAGTGCACCACCTGCATTCCACATTCTACGCAGACGACCAACACATGTTCCTTCTATAGTCACTTCAGTCCGTTTAAAAACATAAAATTACAACTCAATATCCCAAGTTTTGTCCAACCCATGAACTTGCCAATATTACATACCTTTCAACTTATCTGTTGAGTTAAAAGGTAAAAAGACAATTTATTTTCTTAAATTTTGAATAACTAAAAACCGAAGGCTAAGGTTCATTTCAATTTACCTATTTTCTTAAGGGGAAATTTTAAAATGGGGCTTAAGTTTTGCCAAATTTAAAATTAGAACAAAAAATAATTTTATATTTCAAAACAGGACTTAAATTTTTCATTCACATTTCAAATCAAGACATCTAGCAATAATTTGAGTTTTCTTGCAAAAAAAATGAGTTTTCCGGCGAACGTACAACCTACTTTTTCTCTACCTTATTATTCCTAGTTCCTTACACCATCATCAAGAATGAACATAGTAAGAAACAAAACATCCGATTAAGTGTAGTTTCATTACTTACACAAATTTTGTCTCCAATTTGGAATATCGATGGTGGGTCGTCAGAGCCATTGGGCAAGTATGGGTCAAGAGGAGTTGGCAATGTATCGTAGAAATTGACGGTTTTCACTTTCATGCATCCTCTTAATGAATGATGCTTAGATCCAACGGAGTAGATAAGCTTTTCATTCGTCCACCACTGACTGTCAAAATTCATTGTTGTTTACCCCAAATCCATTCTTCCCCTCTTTGATTTTTCCCATGGTAATGTTGGTCAAGTAATAATTTTCCCCCCATGCTGAGGTACATGCAGCTTTGGAAAATATCCCAGAGGAGTGATGGTCTTGGAGATATTTTCATGGTGTTGGGAAAGAATGTAATTTCTAGCATGCTAGATATATAATCGTTCCTTCATATGTATCATGTGATGATGGCCTTTTTCTTGGTTTTCTATTAAGGCGTTAATCATATAGCACTGTGAAACATTTGTAGGATTATGATCCAATACATGGTACCAAAAAACCTAAGCGCTAATCTTCTGCAACATTCACGCGGAGATGATGAAGATGAGAAACGATGGGTTTAGTGAAATGGAAGGAAAAAGAAGGTGAAGGAAAAGGGACCTCGCCTGGCTAATTTGGATAAGAGAAGATGATGGATTGTAGCTTGTAGGTCACGTGAATAGCTCATATTCTCGCTGGAAAACTCAAATTATTGCCAAATGTTCTAATTTGAAATGTAAATGGAACACTTAAGTCCAATTTTGAAATGTAAGTTTTTCTTTGTCCTAATTTGAAATATGGGCAAAATTTAAGCCTTGTTTTGAAATTTTCCATTTTCTTAAACTACATCCAAACCTTTGTGTTGCTAGGCCTTCCTTCGTCATTATGCATTCATGTCCGGCCCTCTAAAAGTAAATTTAGTTAGTGGGATCTGCTGAGCTTAGCAAATGATAAAAATGCCTATGTAAAAATATAAAAGATAGGGGTCTTTTTTAATAGCCAAAATGACAAGTGAAGGAATTTGGCTATTACTTTTGAGGGTTTTTTGAAGGTATAGAGCCTTTATAGAAACTTTAAAAAAAAAACAAAAAACCAAATAATGAGAGCCGAAGCCTACGCGACTTCCATCAAGCTAGAAACTCCTTTCACGAATAGGTCTCTCTAGGGTTTTTTTAAAGCAGAATGAAAGGTGAGTTACATGAAAATAGAATCCAATCATTTTGTTTCATGAAAATAGCATCCAATCATTTTTTTCGTTTTTCAAAATAGGAAAAAGATGATCTTTATTTTTAATCAATTAAAAAATCTCTATGCATAGAATTTGAAATCTCTCTCTCTCTCTCTCTCTCTCTCTGTGAACATAAACAGTGCAATTTCAACAATAAACTGAACAGAGATACAACTTATTGGCTCTTTTTCCCCAACTTTTTATAATCCACGGCTTTCGGAGCACATACAAAACAATTTAAAAGTTTGGAACACATACAATACAATTTAAAAATGGAAACTGAAAAGAAACATTAAGCTTACAAGACTTCATGAGCTGGGGCAAACTGAAAAGAAACATTAAGCTTATAAGACTTCATGAGCTACGTGCCGCAGTATCCTGAGAGGAAGTGTTGAGAAGTGGGGCTCCACCCAAGTGATTATTCAAAAGTTTTAATATATGCTGACTCTACTAACAGCGCTGCATATGTTAAGACGCTTCCCCGCATCGGGTCTTGGGCCCGTGTTATTACTCAGTGACGATGGACTTCATCTAGGTGTTTAGAGAACAGAGTCCTAGGATGGCATTGACACAGGATGGAATCCTGCCTCAACAGTAGAGGCCTTGGCATGACAAATCATCTGTGACTGATATTGGCCTCCACCTCAATTAACCTTCCAAAAAGCACAGACATGGTGGGCCTCCTATCTGGGTCATCCTGAAAACACCAAACTGCTATCCTTACCAGCTTCTTGATTTCTACTGGATGGCATTCAATATCATACTGGCTCAACCATTCTACAATTTGGATCAGTTGGGTCGTCTCTGCTTTCTTCTGCAACAGACTAAGAAGGTGCTTGTTTGATTCGGGCTGAGAGCGATCCAAGTTCATGTTGGTCAAACACTGAGTCCATGTGTTTCTATCTCCTCTTCCACTATTCTCTAGAAGGCTAAGAAATCCCGTCTCCACATGACAGTCTCCTGGAAAACTCCAGAGACTTGAAGGGACACAGTTCACCGCCACATGGAGCCTCACGTAGCCGACGTCGTGAATGGAGATGGGATGGGTCACGTGGTCAATTGCCCCACCACCTAGCTCTCAACCGACCTACTCTCAAAAGGTTATATGGTCGTTTCTCTATTTGTAGCAAGCAAGGACAAGTGCGAGTGCTAGTGCTAGTGAGTGTATGAGTAGTGGTGTGTAACACGAGGCTAGTGTGAAATGCCTAATGTATGTGGTAGTGTGAAATCTGTAGCATAGTGCTGTGTGTCTAACGTATAATACTAGTGAAGAGTGAGTACTGGCTAAGTGTCCAGTTGTATTAAAAGTTTAGTTTTTAAACTTGATTGTGGATCCACCCTGGGTGTGCTTCCCTACAGTTCTTTCTTTCACAAGAGGGGAAAGTCAAGGGGTGGGTTTCCAAGAGGCTCTGTGAGTTTTGTTCCAGCTGTAGAAAATCATCTTTGCAGAGTTGAAATGCCAAGACAGATCTTTACGTAGCTTGAGGCAGCAGCTTGTTGGAAGGTGTGGATCTCTAGATTCTTGATAGGGTGGAGAAGATTATTGTTTTTATTTCCTTGGGAACAGATGGTGGGCATGATGATGTGGCTAAATGTTTTGCCAAGTGTGCGTTGGCTCTCTTTAGGCAGTTTTCAGCCCAAAATTCATAGGGGCCCACTTCCTCTCAACCAGAGAATTGCACGCAAAGGCTCTTTGGTGACAGGAATCCATGTTGCTCTTGCAAGGAGGTAAGCCTTCTTTGGAGAGTCCGAAGGACACCAATGGTGGTGTGATGGCTACAAGACTAGCTTCCTTTCCTTTTCTTAAGGCTAAGCACAAGAAGCTGAATAATGGTAATCGGAAGTCTCTTCGGAATGCATCTTTTAGGAGGAAGGTGGCTGCGGTTTTTGCAAGTTCATCTAATTCAATAGCCTTTGACGACAACTAGGAGGATTCTCCAGTGGAGTCTCATCAAGTCGTCCAAGTCAGGAAACAACTAGAGATTTCTTTTGGTACCCATGAAGCAGATATTTTACGCCGAATCGAAGTTCCGGAAGAAAGGTTCAGGTCCAATCAACTTCATTAAGGAAGGCCAAGGAATTCAGCCTAATGGGTTGATGGCTATTGGTGGTGTTCTACTTTTTACTATGATTATAGTGAGTTGAAATGTCAGAGGGCTGGTAAATCTAGCAAAAAGGGCTGATATCACAAGGTTGGCGAGAATTCATAAGATTGACTTATTTCTCCTTCAAGAGACCAAAATCTATGGAGCTATTGATGTTAAATTTCTTTAGCTAACCATTACTACCAAAACCTTAAGGCGTTAGTAGAGGCAGCGAAAATACTTTTTAACATTCCCCATTAGGTGGAGCCCACTCTTCAATACTCCCCCTCAGGTGGAACCCGGTCGGCGCACTTTTGGCAACACGCAATTTTTTTAGCGCGGAGTCGTTCCTTATGGGATTCGAACTCACAACTGGTTGGCTCTGATACCATGTTAAATTTTTTTAGCTAACCATTACTACCAAAACATTAAGGCGTTAGTAGAGGCAGCGAAAATACTTTTTAACATTCCCCATTAGGTGGAGCCCACTCTTCAATAATTGAAAGTATTGTTTTCAGTGTCTGAGGCTCAAGAAACTGTGGATGGGATTGGGTGCCATTGGAGGGAGCATAAGGGGGCTTGATCTCTATTTGGAATGAGAACTCTCTAAGGATGGAAGATGTATATTTTTCACAAAGGGTGTTGGCGATTAAATTTATTTCGGTGGCTAATAATTTTAGTTGGATGGCTGCCAATGTGTATGGTCCGAATGAGCACTCGAAGAGGGGAGTTTTTTTGGACTACATTTCTTTGGTTCTTTGGTCTGTACCATGGTGCGTTGGAGGGGACTTTAACATGTTTCGCTGCCCCTATGAAAAAGAGGGTGCCATGTTTATGTCTTAAAGTATGGAAATGTTCTCTAATTTTATTGTGGGTAATGAGTTCATTGATTTGCCTCTTTCAGGATCCAAATTTACTTGGTCAAATGACCAAGCAAGAGTGTCTTTGAGTAGGATTGATTGCTTCCTTGTTTCTAAGGAATGGGATGATTGCTTCCTTGTTTCTAAGGAATGGGAGGAACATTTTTTTTTGGAGGGGTGGGTGGGGTGGGTGTGGTGTTAATCAATCAGCACTATCTAGAAGATTCTTAGATCATAGACCTATCAAGCTAAATACCATTGAGGTGAATTGGGGCCCAAGACCTTTTTAGATTTGAAAACTGTTGGCTTTTGCATAAGGATTTCTTATCTTTACTCAAAGTTTGGTAAGAGCGAGCTAATATTTAGGGATTTGTGGGTTACAGTGTTGACCCATAAAAAATTACAAATATTGCAGCGAAGACATTACAAGCAAATTTCAAATCAAGAATACATAAATATTGGGATTGTGGAATGGCAAGTTAAGTACTGCATCCAGATGTTCAGAGTTGGTGCAATCCATTCAAAAGACTTCAGATGAGCTCAGAATGCAGCATTTCAAACTTCATAGTTAGTGGACTTCATTTCGTTACTCAACTCACCAAATACCAAATTCAGGGTTCATTGACTCAAAAAACTAGGGGTCACTGAACACACTCAAGGTTCTGGATCACCAAAGTAGATGAAAGTCACATGGCAACTCTAAGGTATGCTTGGGAATGATATTTCAAAGTTTTAAAGCATTTGGATTTCATCTCATCTCAAACCAAGTTTCAGTGACTGTTTGCCAACTCCTTAGGGGTCACTGTAGAAATTGACACTGCTATACATCAAAACAAGCTCAAACTCAGGGGAATGCTTTCAAATACACCCAAAGACTATTCTTCAAAATTTTAGAGCATTTGGACATCATTTGGATCCAAACTCAGTCCATATGGTTATATATTATGCTCCGTAGGGTCACTCTGCAAAGTGACATCTCGTGAAAATCAAATCAGCTGAAACTTTTGAAGGAAGCTTAAATTATGCTCAATGGAGGTTTTATAAAATTTTAGATCAAACGGACATCAATTGACCCAAAATCTACAAACATGTCAACTTTGAGTTAGTGACCCCCTAGCCATGGGGTCACTAACCAAAGTCCCTCTTCCCAATGTCCAAAATTGACGAAATTTGGGCACAAAACTTTAGTCATGCTCAAAAGATGTTCTACAGATTTTTGGGTCAAAAGGACTTCGTTTGATTCTACTTTCATTGCATGTCAACTTAGAAGACAATGACTCCCGTGCCACGGAGGTCACTAGCCAAAATCCTATTTTTAAAAGGCCAAAGCTGATGAAATTAAGAATGAAGACTCAAAATATGTTCAAAGTTAATTCTGCAAAGTTTCAAATCAATTAAACATCGTTCGGGTAGAAAACATGCTAACTATCTATAGTGTGGGGGGAATAGTAACTTGAAATATACAACAAACAGGTCACTGTTCGAAGTCCTACTTCTCCAAATTCAAAATGCATGAAATTTGGATGAACACTCCAAGATACTCTTGACATGATTCCCTCCAAGTTTTAAATCAAACGGAAGTCATTTGGGCCTCAAACAGCTGAAACAAGGGCCCATTTTTATGGAAAGTCAACGGGAGAGTTGACCAACTTCAAAAGGTCAAAACGGGCTGGAACTTCTATGACACACTCAAAATAGTGTCAAGAAGCATCCCTCTAAGTTTCGTGAAGATCAAACATCGTTCGGGCCCTAAACAGGCAAAAATGGGACATATATACAAAAGTCCAAAAAACAGGCTCTGGGAATGACCGCGGCTGCGGTCACTGACTTCCACAGAGCAGTTCCTGCTGTTTTGGGCAGTTTCCTCCACTTCCTTCCAAAGTTTAACCTCCCATAACCTCTCTTTAACCTCCTGGAACTCCCTAAAACCACCTTGGCAATCTATAAAAAGGATTGCATTTAAAAAGATAATGACATAGATAGACAGAGGGGGAAAAGACAGGGGAATTTCTACTAAAAACTCCAAGCAAGGCATCCTCCAGCATTCCAACCCACTTCTTCTTCTTCTTTTTCTCAGTTACTCAAGGTGAGAAATAGTTCAGAGAAAGAAGGAGAGTGTGGGTGGTATTTAAAAGAGAGTTATGTTCAAGTATTGGCAAGCTTTCGAAGGATGACATTGTTTCCTTTATTTTTCTCACTTGGGGGTTTTCTAGCCATCATAGAAGTTGTGAACAAGCCTCTTTAGGCTTCATTCTATTCCTTGAAGATCATAGGTTCAGAATGACATAACTTTGGCTTCATATAGTGCCATTTTTCAGACTTGTACAAAAAATAGTTCGTAGCAAAAAGTGATGATTACCAAAGGTTTTGATCAATTTTATGGCCAAATCGAGCACTTATGGTAGCCACTCAACACTCAAAATTCAAATGAAACAAGCTCCTACACTTTGAAAAAATTACAGAGAAGAAACAATGCAAAACACAAGGCAAAACAGTGACTTTACGGCCATTGTCTAACAGTGATCGTGACCTACGGTCACTAGCAGGGGGCCAGTGACTGTGACCCACTGTTACTCCCCTAGTTTTCTTCCTTTCTGCATTTTTTCCCCACTTTTTGTATATTTTCTTGTATCTTTTAAATTTAGATCACTTTTGAAACTTGAGGGAGGGATTGTAAACTTTTTAAAAACATATAAACAACCTGCATCCCCGCAGTCAGGCCGTCTGAACCCATGTAAACAGAATGGAAATTAATATGAATTGTAGTTAATTCCCATTCTTCTTAAAAGCTTAAAGTGCGTGAATATTAGACTCGAATCCATTACACATTTTCACCCATTTTTTCAAGCGCGATCAAACAGGTTGGTGAAAAAATAACAATTTCTGAAAAGAAAGATCAAGGAGTGGAATAAATAGGTCTTTGGGAGAATTGATGTTTCTAGAACACTGTTTCTTAAGGAGCTTGAAAGGTGGGATTTGCTAGAGGAGGAAAGAGGCCTCAATGAGGAAAAGGTGGAAGCTAGGAGGATTACTATGAGAAAATTATGGGATCTAGAACATATAGAGGAATTCTTATGGAGGCAAAAAGCTAGAGCTTTGTGGTTAAGAGAAGGGGATAGAAATACTAAAATTTTCCATAGAATGGCAAATGCTAGAAAGAGGATAAACTATATTGGTAAATAAGAATGGGCAATGATTTCACTTCTGCGTCGCAGGAAGTTAAAGAAGAGATTGCTTGTCATTTTGAGAAGTTGTATTCTAGCGAAGTCTTCCTGAGGCCTACATTGGAGAGGTTTTCTTTCTCTTCTATTTCCTCTGGTGATAGGATGTGGTTGGAAAGGGAGTTCGCTGAAAAGGAGGTTAGGGATGCTTTGTTATATTGTGGGGAAATAAGGCTCCGGGGCCAGATGGTTTTAATTTCTCTTTTATCAAGGCGGCTTGGGAAGTTGTAAAAAGAGACTTCTGCGACATATTGTCAAAGTTCCATAGGAGGGGGAGATTCAGCAAGGAGATAAACTCTACTTTCTTAACTTTTATCCCAAAAGTTCCTAATGCCGTGAATCTTCGGAATCTTAAAGAGTATAAGCCAATTAATTTGGTGGGTTGTGTGTATAAGATGCTTTCTAAAATTTGAAAAAACTTTGGCTTCTATTATTGGGCCTTTCCAAGGAGTTTTTGTGCATAATAGGCAAATTCTTGATGAGGTTCTCATTGCGAACAAGCTCATTGACTCTAGGAAGTAGTCTAAAAAGGCAAGACTCATTTTAAAAGTCGATATGGAAAAAGTTTATGATCATGTGGAGTGGGATTTTGTTAATCATATGTTGAGGAGGTTCTGCTTCGGTGATAGATGGTGTGATTGGATCTGAGAATGCATATCATCTACTTCTTTCTCTGTCTTGGTAAGCGATTCTCCTTCTCATCTTTTCAAAGCTTCTAGGAGGCTAAGACAAGGGGATCCTCTCTTTCTTTTTTTTGCTTACCATTGTGGTGGAGGCCCTTAGCGCATTATTTCTAAAGCTAAAGATTGTCGTTTATTGGAAGGTTTCGAGGTTGGCAGAGGGTCAGAAGTTATTACTTACCTTTAGTTTGCAGATGATACTATTCTTTTCAGTTCTTCGAGGTGGGAGGAGGTTGTAGTATTGAAAAGGATTCTTAGGTGTTTTGAACTTACTATTGAGTTAGGAATTAACCTCTCTAAGAGCATGATTGTAGGGGTTGGGGTGTCCCAAAGAGAAATTCAAGCTTTAGCTGCAAAGCTTGACTGCAATTATAGTAAGCTACCTTTGTTGTACCTGGGTTTGCCTACTGGGGGTAAATCGAAGTCTAAGGATGTTTGGAACTTTGTGTTGGAAAATCTCAAGAGAAAATTGTCTATATGGAAAAGGAACTACCTCTCTATTGGCGGAAGAATCTCCTTAATCAAAGCTTCTTTTTCTAATCTTCCAATATACTATATGTCTTTGTTGTGATTGCTAGCGGGAGTTAGGGAGAAGTTGAATCGTTTAAGGAAGGATTTCCTATAAGGTGGAAGGAATGAAATAAGAAAATTGCATTTAGTTAGATGGGAGGAAGTTATCAAGCCTAAGGCTTTGGGAGGGGTCTAGGGTTGGGTAATTTGGATTTAAAAAATTGGTCCATTTTGGTCAAATGGCGGTGGAGGTTTGAGGAAAAGAAGGAGGCTTCATGGAGGTGAGTCATCATTGCAAACTATGGCAAGGATGAGTGGGGATGGGAGCTCACTAGAGTTCCTAGGTATCGCTTGTCAAGTTTGTGGAGTAATATCTTGTGGGTTGGGGATCCATCTTTAGTAAGGAGGGGGTTGCTTAGGAGGGTGGTGGGCTTTAAAGTAGGGGAGGGAGGTCAAGTCCCTTTTTGGGTGGATGATTGGGTGGGGGTGTGCCTTTTTTCTTTCTCATATCCTAGATTGTTTAGTTTGGTCATTAATAAGGGGGCTTCGGTTAAAGATTATGTTATTGGTGAGGGGGACTTTGGATCTTTAGATGTGTCCTTTATGAGGGCTTTGTGTTTGTTTGAGTAGATCGAGTTGAGGTTATTGGTTAGTCTTCTTTCTAACATTTTTGTTTACAGGGATGTAGCAGACTCTTGTATTTGGAAACGCTACCCTTCTGTCGTTCTTTCTTACAACTCTTATTATAGGATATTGGAGGGCTCTTCATCTGTCAGTGTTCCTGCTTCATTGGCTTGGATGGGCTTGGCTCCTCCTTGGGTGGAGGCTTTTGTTTGGCTTGCAATTTTTGGGAAGATTTCTACAGTGAATAATCTTAAGAGGAGAGGCTTCACTTCAGAGGCTATTTTAGATATTTATGTAATGTGTGGGAAGGAGAGGGAGAAGATTGACTATTTGCTTTTGTATTGTGAGTTCTTTAACTCCTTGTGGTGTGGTCTTGTTCGCTAGTGTAGCCCATGATCTTTGGCAAATATGTTTTAAGCTTGGAGGCATTTTTCTTTTTCTAGATGTGGTTTAATTCTTTGGAGACTTATTCCTTTTGCTATTTTATGGTTGGTGTGGAAAGAGAGGAATGATAGAGTGTTTAGATATGTTTCATCTTCTGTGGAGGATTTGTCTCAATTGGTGGTGGTTCAATTTGCTAATTAGGCATATTTTAAGAGCGAGTTTAATAGTCTCAAGGTTGATGGTGTGTTGCATAATTGGGAAGCTTTCTTATATTGTGCGATGAAGAAAAAGGTGAAAAAGGCCATGCATTGGATTCCACCCTTAGAGGCTTTGTTAAAGTTTAATGTGGATAGGGAAGCTAAGGGGAAGCCTGGGTTGGGAAGTATCAATGGGGTGCTGCATAATAGTAAAGGAATTGTGGTGGCGTTGTTCTCTAAGCGTGTGGGGTATATGGAGTCTAATGAGGTAGAGGTTTTAGCTATCTTATATGCGATACAAGTTTCTGTCTCTTTCTCTTTCCAGTCCAAATTAGTCGTAGAGAGTGACTCCATCAATGACATTTTGTGGGCCTCGTCTTTGGCTGTGTTCCCTTGGAGATTTCAATTTTACTTAAATGAGATTAAATCTTTCTTATCTTAAATTCAAGTGTCGTTGCATCATGTTGGGAGGGTGGATAATGGATTTACGGACTCACTTGCAAAGGAAGGGATGGATAGGTCAAATGATTTGGTAGCTTTCATCTTGTAATTTATTTTTGTATTTTTTCTTGGTATAATACTTTTATACCTTTAGCTTTTTTTCGGTACGGCTGCTTGTATCTTGTTTTTTCTTTAATATAATTCATCGTTCCAATAAATAAATAAATAAAGAAAATTTTAAGAACGACAATTCCAAAACTGTAGGTGTCTGCTTTTACAGTAATTGCCGGCCGCCGCCATTCAGGAGCAAGATAGCCAGTAGTACCTTTCATGTTGCAGCACTTGGCTCTGAGCTCTTTCCAATCAACTTAGCCAACCCAAAATCAAAGACAGATAGTTTAGCACTGAAGTTTTCATCCAGGAGAATATTTTGAGGCATGATATTTAAATGAATGATTCTATACCGGCATTCTTCATAGAGATAAGCCATCCCTCTGACAATATCCAGTATGATCTTTTTTGGAGTTGGCCAATCAAGAGCAGGTCTCTGCTTCTTGCAAAATATCCAATGATCCAAGGATCCATTGCTCATGAACTCATAGACTAGAAGTCTGCAAGATTTTTCAGCACAAAAGCCTACAAACCTCACAAGATTGAAATGGTGGAGGTTGCCCGTTGTCATGACCTTTGCTAAAAAGCCCTCAATACCTTGGCCTATGCCAACCAATCGTTTCACAGCAATTCTTTAACCGTCTTCTAAAATTCCTTCAAACACAGACCAGAATCCACCACTTCCAATTTTATTCTTGCAATATCGAGTCGCCGCAAGCAGTTCTTTGGAAGAGAATATCTTGGGCAATCCCAGCATTTGCCCAAAATATTCTTCTACTTCTGTAACTGTTAGGTCTCTAATACAACCCTCGGGCGCCGGTGTGGAGTGATGCTTGAATGCCTCCTAACACAACCGAAAAGACTATAAAACTATTTATTATACCCTTTCTATCACCTTAAGGTTTTGAGATAAGTGGTAGCTCATTGGGGTCTGAAATCCTATAAGTGGTATCAGAGTTTGGTGAGGTTGGGTTGAAAGGGGAATGTTAGGACCCTAGAACTTCCCTCGGGCACCTGTGCAAAATTCACCAGCTGATAGATCTAAAAGTACTATGATAAAAACTGAAAAAATAAAAACTAATAGGACTAGTCCAGGCACGAGGCATTTAGCTACCACCATTTTCATTGCAATCTGAATCTCAGGAATACATGGAGGTCCAAACGAATTGAAGTGGATGAATAGCTTGCCACTCTTATATGCCTACAGAATTCCTCGTTAAAACTAGTCTAAATTTGAAAGGTCTCCGGTCAAGAGATGGACCGGAAAGTTGGGACCAATCGATGGTCTTCTGGTTTTCAACCTCTGCTTCGCTACCAAGCTCACTGTGGGTTTTAAACCACTTCTTTACCCAATGTTGTTTCTAGGAAAGACCTTGCAAACTTACTACTTCCAGTCACACGAGGAAGAATTGCAATTGCCATGTGCAGCCTCACAAGTCTTTGTCAGCTTGCATGGTCAACAAAGAATTTCTTTTGCTGGTAGTATGACTTCAACCCACAACTTCAAGGTCGTGAGAATGGGCACCTTCCACAGATCCTCTGAGACTTTAACCTAGAGGAATCCAGATTTAGAAGAAGTGGAACATCACATTGTGGCCAAGCTGTTGTAATCAGAATTGAACAACATAAACTTCCTCCTGTTATGTGCAGTACGCTTACATTTAGCATCAATTTGAGTTTTTTAAGACATTGAATTGACTGTTTAATGAAGAACGCGGTTGTTCAACAGTTTAAAAATTTGGATTGACGTAAAGATTGACCATACCCCACAATCCTGGGGGAAAGTTGTTTTGAACGATTTAGACTTCAGATTCTAATAGGTGTGCCCCTAGGATTTCTATAGGTTAAAGCCTCAGAGTATCTATCCGGACTCCACCTACCACCATGCCACTCAACAAAGAATTTTGACTGGACTTTTCTGCAGGCCTTTTGGAACCTTGTGAAGTTGTTTGTGCAAGAGGATATTATGTGGAAATAGAGCTGAGTGCTACAGAGTTTTTGTGTGCTACAGTTATTATTGGAACCTGAATCATTTGAGGCTTTTTTTATGGTGACTATGAGTGGACCAATCACAATTTATCATATCATTGAGAGAGGCACACTATTCACGTGGGCAGTAGTGTTTCATCCATGGTCTCTTTCCACAGTGATGTGGCAGACCTAGGTCCATTCATACTCACTGTGCATCAGAAGTCTCAGAGGCCCGATTGGCATTTTGTGCCGCCAGTTTCAGCAAAGAAAGGCTAAAAAAGGGTTGTTTTTCAGCGCCGTACAACTTCCAGGCTTTCGTTTCCAGGCTGCCCTAGCCCATACAACTTCCCATAATTAAAGCATTACAGTGCAACATGAAACCTATGAAAACTCAGAATGACTAAAACCACCATCGCTGTTAACTCCATTTTGTTTTCCTTTTTCTTTTTTTTAATCATTGGGCATTAAAATGGGTCCCCTAAATGACTGTAGCAATCTATACCCAAGTTGGCATGCAGAATGCAATCAGATGATGAGCTGCTGCTTCAACAGAGTGAGGGATGCCATTCCCATCGTTCACAACTCGGCTCAAACTCAACTCATCCTAACTCATCCCAGTTGACTAAGCCTGAAGGACACCAAGTGAAAGCCCAAATCTGTCCCTGGCCTGGTCAAACGTGCCCTAGTTACTCAACCCAATTTTTGTTTATCACAATGATATTGAGATTTTAAATTTAAAACAGTGCTTTCCTGATAACGTCGCCCTAAATGAAAAATGTGAGAGGATCAAAACATAAGTTCATGTCAGTTGAAAGATCATGAACGGTGCAGATTAGGCTGAATACAGTTACAGGAAATTAAGAAACAAGAAAATACGGCAAACATAGAAACTGTAATCCATTTGCCAAGAGTGAGTGAGATCTAAGCCGCTCATCACTCTGTTAGGTGAGTCATGGGTGGTTGGAGATTGGCATACATCACCCATTGCATACATCAGCAGTACATATTTAATGAAATGCGTGGTTGAAAATTGTCATACATCAGTAATACAACAGTGCATACATCAGTCATACAAATGAAATGAAATGGGTGGTTGAAAACTCTCTCGGAACAGATAGAACAATTGCAACAGGTAACTGAATAGAAAGAGACAGCTTATTGGATCTTCTTCATCTTTTCCCCCCCGTTTTTCAATCCGCATCTTTTGAAACACACACCAAACAAATTGAAAGAGGAAACTGAAGAAACATACAGCTTAGAAAACTTCATAAACCAACTTGATGAACCTGCTGTACGCACACAAAACAGATTGAAAGAGAACTGAAAAGAAGCATACGGCTTAGAAGACATCATAAACCAACTTGATGAACCTTCTTTACTTCACAACCAAAAATATATAAACATATGCATATTCCTTTTTCTAAATCTTGAAGCTGTAACTCCCTCATGTTTGGTGCTTCCTCACATCCCAGTCTTGGGCCCGGAAAAGTACGAATTCCCAAAGATAACCCAAGATAGCTGTGGAAGGCTCAACAATGAAGATGACGAAGAAGATGATGATGGTCAATGATGATAACAATGATGATCATGATGGAGAAGCCTTCATCTAGGAGTTGAGAGAACAGAGTCCTGCGGTGACATAGACACAGGATGGAGTCCTGTCTCAGCAGCAGAGACCATGGCATGACAAAATCTGTAGTTGATATTGGTCTCCACCTCAATTAGCCCTTCCAAAACCTTGACCACCACAGACATGATGGGCCTCCTATCTGGGTCATCCTGCAAACACCACACTGCCATCCTTATCATCTTCTCCATGTCTTCTCGACGGCATTGGATATCTTCATGGCTCAACCACTCAACAATTTCGATCGGTTGAGTCAAGTCCGCTGTCTTCTGCAGCTGACTAAGAAGATGCCTTTTGGATTTAGGCTGCGAGTGATCGAAGTTCTTCCTTCCACAAACAATTTCAAGAACGACAATTCCAAAACTGTAGATGTCAGCTTTTACAGTAATTGCCGACCGCCGCCATTCAGGAGCAAGATAGCCAGGAGTACCTCTCATGTTAGTCAGCACTTGGCTCTGATCTCTTTCCATCAACTTAGCCAACCCAAAGTCCGAGATTTTAGCACTGAAGTTTTCATCCAGGAGAATATTTTGAGGCTTGATATCTAAATGAATGATTCTTTGCCGGCATTCTTCATGGAGATAAGACATCCCTCTGGCAATATCCAGTATGATCTTTTTTCGAGTTGGCCAATCAAGAGCAGGTCTCCGCATCCCACAAAATATCCAATGGTCCAGGGATCCATTACTCATATACTCATAGACAAGCAGCCTGCACGATTTCTCAGCACAAAAGCCTACCAACCTCACAAGATTGAAATGGTGGATGCTGCCTACTGTTTTGACCTCTGCTAAAAACTCCAAAATCCCTTGGCCTATACCATCCAATCGTTTTACCGCAATTCTTGTTCCATCTTCTAAAATTCCTTTGAACACAGACCCAAATCCACCACTTCCAAGTTTTTCCTTGAAATCATCAGTTGCCAAGAGCAGTTCTTTGTAAGAGAATTTCTTGGGTGCTCCCAGCATTTGCTTAAAATATTCTTCCACGTCTGTAACTGAACTTCGCTTTAGCTCCTTCCACAACAGAAAGGCAGCAAGGATACAAAGAACACTCATAAAACCAAACCAAAATACATGTGATCCTGCCAAAAGAAACCCCGTTAAAATAACATATAATAGGATAAGTCCTGGAAAGAGGAAGTACTTGACTACCACCGGTTTCATGGCATGTGAATATGAGATGTACTTGGATCCAAAGCAATTACCACCACAGATGAATAGCTTCTCTCTCTTAGATGCTTATGGAATTTTTCATTGAAACCAGTGCTCAATTCCTGTCAATAGATGGAGTTGGGAGTTGAGACCAGTTGATAGTCTTCTGGTATCTATCTCTGCTTCAAAACCAAGTGCATACTCTGCTTCCCCAACCACTTCATATAACAATGGATTTCCATCCACCACTATCGTTTTAATAATTTAAAAGAAAAATGTCGGAGAAGGGTTTTTTCTGGGGAGCACCATACAACCTACTACTTCCCCTCACACAATAACATAATGCCAAGCACTAGCCTCTTTCTACTTTTGACTGCTTCTCATCAAAGCGCTCATTGGCTTAATTAGTCTTTGTTGACTTCAATCAGATGGTCAAACAGAAACTGCTAATTGGACTTTTTTGCAGATCTTCTGTAACCTCATGAAATCACCAATACAAGTATACAACACTAGAAATGATACAATCCTTATCATGCATAAGTTTCCACACTGCCCCAGCCTATGCAAATCATGATGCAGTCCTTCTTGGAATGACATAATATACTTGGAACCAATTAACGAGTTAACATTATCAGCATATCGGCCCGAAATTAATATGGAAACAATATAAGACTGAGAAACTCCACCATGTGAAACAATCAGGGCCTGAAAAACTCATCTAATGCATGAGACAGTAGACTCAATCTGCCATCACCCACATATGAGAGAGAGAGAGAGAGAGAGAGAGAGAGAGAGAGAGAGAGAGGAAAAAAAGGTTCAGGTCCGAGAGCTTGTTGGAGCTATAAGCCATCTCCATTAGGGGCCATTCAAGACATGGAACAATCCCAAGTGGCCCGGCATCAAAGATAGTGGATTTGGTTGGTTAACCACCTTATCCGACAATACTTTAGTGCGAAAAGCACTTGCAATGGGGAAAAAATGAGGGTTCTGTCTCTATGGAAATATTTGGATAGCAAACTACTGATATACCAAACTTATGAGATGAAACTTTGGAAGAGAGAATAGAACAACATTTTAGACAAGATTTTTTTCAATAAGGAATTTGGGTTATGTGGGTGGATCCAGGGGCAGAACTAGGAAATTTGCCTAATACTTGGTGCAGGCTCTAACACTCGGGAGCACTATAGAACAAAATTTAGGGCTTGATGCAAACATTGTTAAATAGGATTGAGACAAGGTTGGCAAGAGGGAGACAAAACGGTGAAATATTATGTGATCTTCAAGTATAAATCGATTCAGATGAACCCTTTATATGACAGCAATTATACCTGCACTTTGTAATTTGGAGTTGAATGTTGGGCCTCTGTTGTTTTTTTTTTTGAGATGAAGTCATGAAACCATACATGTCACAGGGATTTAAGTACTGAGAAATGGATGCATGGAGTAACGATAATGGGACAAGTATGCGAGAAGAAATCTAAACCTGGATCTAATACAGGGGGGAAAAAACAGGAATATTGGTTAAGGTGCTTTGTGCATGTTCTGAATCTACTGGAAACAGCCTATGTACGAAGAACCCAAGTGTTAGAAGTGCAATATCAACTAGGAGAGCCCATGAATTTGAACAAGTGATGCACAGAAGAAAGCAGGGTTGTTTATAGGAATATGAAGTGCTTTTTGTCACTGTGACTATAGGCCAGTCTGATGTTTAATACCAGATCACATGAAGTGCTTCTTTTTTCTCTTTTCTTTTTGCAGAAAAATGGAAACAGCCTTATATTGTCCCAATAATAATTTAATCAATGTAAACTCCAAGAGTATTAACCTCACAGTACCAGCGGGTGAGCCGTTTCAGGCACCTTGCAACTTAACAATTGAGAAACATAAAACAACAAGGGCCATTTTGATTTCCTGGAGTGGAAAATGGAACCCAAGATATTGAGTTTGATACATTTTAAGAAAAAAGATATTGCTTTAGACAAAAATGTTTCTCAAATAAGCCAATTAGTATGGAGTAATCTCAAATCAGTTGCAATTTGTACATTTTTCACTGAAGGGATGCACTCTTTGGGAAGCTTACCATGATTGCTTGTAGAAATCTGAATGACGCTCTCTTTCAGCATCCCGACTTTCACCAGCAGCAAGCTTAGGTCTGTATTTTGCAAAGCAATCATTGCATTAAAGAACTCCACAGGAGACTGACTGAACCCAAGAAAGAAGGCCTGCTTTTGATGATGCCCATGAATCCTTTTTTATAACAGTACAAAAAAAAAATTGCCTCATCACAAGCATCAATTTCTTTACGCCTTTCTGTGCTGTAATAGCAAAGACACATCAACCAGGACATCATGATAGCAAGCATTGCCAGCCGGATTGCTCCTGATAGCCTGATCTTATGCTTCAAACTATAAGTCTGCGGCAGATACAGATGGGGTGATTTCTTCTGCAAAACCGACGAAAACTTCAACTTATCTTCTCCAAACACTATCCATAGAGGTGGTTCACACATGAAAAATGAAGCGTCAATCAGATTCTGCAGTGGCGAAAGCTTGAATCTTTCAGTGACATGATTCATTTCCAGCGTTATACTCATGGCGAAAGCTTGAATCTTTCAGTGACATGATTCATTTCCAGTGTTATACTCACATTGAATAATTCCTCATCTCCTTTTTTTCTAATCTCAAATCTTCATGATGAGCAGAAGATCATGAACTATCCCACATAATCATCGGGTTATCAGGGTACAGATTTCGGTCTAATGCAATTGCAACCCTCTTGAAGAATGAGGAGAATTTTGGGTACGATTGGGGGCGTCTTGGCATTGTTTCAGTGGGATCTGAATCCAACCCATCTTCTAAAATCCTCCCAATTATCTTCAGTCAGCGTCCAAGATGGAGCCTCAGAGCTCTGTTTCTCTCTGAGGCTCTCTTAGTGAAAGTATTGAATACACGGATGCCACTGAATGAACAGAGGGTTTCTTACAGATTTTAGAATGTCAGTCCTCTTCCTTGCCAAGGGCAGCATCGATGCTGCACTCAAGATACACCAACTCTCAGATGGGTAAAAAAAAAAAAAAAAAAAGACCAACACCCCTAGTAATTCAAATCATACAAAAGCCTAAGTTCTCATCTAAATTTGACCTTGTATTTTCCACCCCTCACCTCTTTAATAATCATAAAGCGCATTTGACTTTAAATTCATTTGTATTCAGTTTCATATGCAAAAGATAGGCCTTTACAATTTTGAGAAAAAAAAGGAGGAAATTTTATGAATTTCGAGGTATAAGATGAGCCCTCAACATAGAAGTTTCATGCCCAAAGAATCACCAACATCAGAGCAAACATATACTTTATAATAGCTAGCTTCATGACCCTCTTGAAGCTTGTAAAACCAGCAGAATGTTGATGAGATTCTAACACTTTGATGCCTTGAATTGAAGAGAAAAGCTTGGGACACGGGCCCATAAATTCCTCACCTTGATTCAACACCAGATTGAACCAAGTCCTAGGATTGACCCCAATATCGTTCGTGACTGAGAGCCTGATATTAAGTTGAACACCAATTATGGAACTAACACCACATTATAGATACATGGAACATGAACAAAAAAATCCTAGTGTCCATCATTCTAAGATAACTTGGTGCAACCAATGAAATTCTAGGTTGTAGCAACCTTCCATCTAAGAAAATTAACATCTTGATCAAACTGAAATGCAATTAGAATGAGGCAATCAATTTTGATTGCCATATAGGGTTTTTTTTTTTCCAGCCAGCTTCCCAAGCTGAAATGCCACATCCCGGACAAAACAGAAAGTTATAATTGGAGTGCACTTTGTGTCGCATTGATCTTGTGCAATGCATCTTTTAATTGGTATAGTCTCATCTTCAAATTGCCAAGAATGCATAGATCACCTACCAACCCTAGACTCCAAATCAAAACAAAAAAACTCCTTCAAAACGCAAAATGACACCCAAAAGGACACAACCACTCTCTTCTTATGATAAGAAGATACCATAATAGGATTCTTAGCATGCAAACATGATGCATTCTCATATTTTATATTCTTCAAAATAAAAAAAAATTTTAATATTATAACAACTACAGAATGTTATCTGAAAATGTGAACAAAAGCACTAATGATCTTCACCATCAATTTGATGATTATAGATAGAATCAAGTAGCTTAAATCAATTGTCATTCAATATAATAAAAAATGTCACAGCCATGAAAACAGAAATAAAAAAAGGCTACAACTAAACTAACTACATATATTACAATGTTATGTAAAAGATGTGATGTACTTTTAATGGCTGTTACATGTAACCAGAACTCACAAAAGATTTAACTCTTTAGGCTGTCTAGGTCTATGCTTGCATTCAGGAAAGTGCCATTTGAAAAAAAATTCTCAACCAGGACCGCAAAAGTAAGGGAACTAGGCTTCAACTCATTCCTAATCATTTCATCATAATGACAAAGAGCCCTTTTTGTATCTCCTTTCTCACATCGCCCAGCAATCAATATGTTATAAATGTAAGCAGTAGGGGACAATGACCTGTCTTTCATAACAGTTAGATATTTCTCTGCTTCCTCCAACTTCCTGCATTGACACAGGCTTCTAATCAGTGAAGTAAAACCCATCAAACCGGGCTTATGACCCTTATATTCCATTTCATAGTACAGCTTGAGAACTTCTTGTGCATCACCTTCTCTAGCATAACCATCAATAAGATAAGCATAGGTTGCTTCATTTGGAATGAAGCCCTTATCCAACAGCGTAGTAAAGATGCTGTTGGCCTTTCTTACATCACCCACTTCACAGAGATTTCTCACCATTACATTGAATGCAAAACAACTAGGTAAAAATCCTCTCTCCACCATTTGGTCACTGAAGCTCAAACTCTCCTCCAATCTCCCTACTTCAGAGAACCCCTCTATTAGAAAATTATATGTCTCATCATATGGCTTCAAGCCCATGACTACCATTTCCTGCATCAGACAATTCGCTTCCTCAGTCTTTCTCTCCTTACAGTGAAAACCAATGAACACAGTATAAAGAAATGAATTTGCACAATGTCCTCTCTTGAGCATAACCTCATACGAGTGACGGGCAGACTCTAGATTTCCATTCTTGCAATGACCATAAACTATCAGAGAATGAACAATGTTGTCAAGAATCATTTCCTTCGCTAACATCCTCTTTAACAGCACAATCCCTTCTTCCACTCTTCTCTCTTCCAAAATCCGAAAAACTAACGCCGTGTTGATAATGATCATTGGGGTGCATTTCTTTCCATGGATCCTATCTAAAATATCTATGAACTTCTTCAATGTGCCCTCCTTGCACATTGCATCAACCATGATTCTGGTAGTAACTGCATTTGGGTATGTTCTCCTCACAAGCATATGCTCATATATCTTCCAAACAAATGAGTTCTTATCAGATCTTTGCACAACATAAAGCAACTTGTTGAAACTAATGATGCTAGAAGAGAACCCATGGTCATCCAAGTAACAACACACATCAAATGCCAGCTCAAACATCCTCAATTTGGAATAAGTTTGTATCAAAAGATCAAATGAAGATGGGCTTGAACTGGTGACTGCATATGTACTTAGAAGTGATTCTACAATGACAAATCGCGAATCGCCGCGCACCCCATTCCTCCAAATAATTGATTCTAGCAAGGCTCGGGCATGTTGGGACATCTGGGCACGTATCAGAATCTGAACTATTATACAGTAAGAGCGAATGGTGTGTTCGAAGTTCTCTTGCTGAGATGACCAATGGAAGAAACTCAATGCACGCCTGGCGTCTATGGGTTCCTTCAATTCTATCAGTATCTGATCAACCATTGAATGGTTTAATGCAGAATTTAAACTCAAACCATCCCAATTCCTATTTTTTCTCAAGGAATCACAAATGGACGCTACAGTCTCTGATGCAGTTGCCTGGGTGTGAACTGATTTGGGCATTCTGATGGGGTGATTTTGGATGAGAATCTGTTGAGACCCATGTTCCAAAAATGGGATTTTGACAAGGAATCTGCAGATGGGACGGTGGTCTGCTGTGGTTGAAGGGGAATTCCTAGAGATCTGAAGCGAAAGAGTTACAAGGACTCTTTTGATTGTTGGTGAGTTCATTGTGTGAAGATCCTCTTGGGTTTCCCTCTCCTTATTTCTTGCTTGGAGTTTCGACCCATCAAACCCGGCCTACCATCTTCTTCCTTTTGTGTCTTTACTTTCAGCCACTACTTCTTTGCCTTCATTTTCGTTTGTCTAGTTTCAACCCCCTTTTATTTTTATTTTTATTTTCATTTTTTTCCTTGATTTGACCATTTAATTTTATTATATTTCACCCCTCATAAAAACAAAACAAATAGAAAAAGCATCCAAGTTTTTCAAAATATTTTCAAGTATGGATAACCTTATAAATTAGAGGTAAATCCGTTAAACTATTGGGTGAATTTTTTTAGAATGTGGAAAATGTTTTTTTTTACTTTCATTTTCTCCTTCCCCTCCTTCCCTCGTAGTCGGACTTAGACCCTTTCCTTGGACAACCTTTAGCAAGCTCATGTTGGTATTAATATAAGGTCATAGTGCAATTGGTCAAGTTGGTTGATTAGGTAGGAATAGGATTCAAGTCAAATCAAGCCGCAGCGAGCTCAAGGTGGGTTTTGGGTAGGGCCGAACCTACGTACATTTATGTGTGGGTGGAACCACTTGTTGAACCTTGGTCCACTTTTAAATCTATAATGAAAATTCTGATTTTGTTTTGAAAATTTATATAAAAATTTTATGTCTAACTCCAAAATCCACATGAAAAATCTATATTTGTTCTCCAAACGCAATTGCATATTTGAATCTGCACCCCTCAAATAAAAGCTCTGATTCCGCAGCTAAACTTGGGTGGTGGCTATGTCCTTCCAAAAAGTGTGTACCTTTCTATTTTAATTGAGTAAGGGTATGTTTGATGCACACCGCGGAAAAGGAAACCTAGCTTCGTAGGTAGGAAACAACATTCCGCTAGATGTTAGGATTTCTCCCCCATTATAGTAGGTTGGGAATCTCAAAGGAGATTCCACGAGCAACACCAAAGATGGAGGAAGGCTCTGGATTGTCTCCTCCCATTTTCCGTAGCATCACCGGCTGCACAAACAAGCCCTAAGAAATATCAATTTTGACATATCAGAAAATAAATAAAAAAGGGATCACCTTGAACCTTAAATTAGTAGGTGGGTAGAGAATTGCCACTTAGGGATGATAAAATAGTCGGTTTCATTAAAGGGGCTTGTGGTTTCATCCTTACTCATAAGAGACTCTTATAGCATAGGGTCCCCTTGGACCACACTATAGCATAGGGCCTAGACATGTTGTTTATCCTAGAGTTGCCCTCTCCACCAAGTTTGGATCGTTTGTCAAAAAACTCCATGGTGACCATGTTGTAAGGATGAAGAAGAATAAGAAGCACACAATAATGCACAAGAACACATAAGATTTACGCAGTTCATCTGATATCAGCCATGCCTATGGAGATTCAAGCCCATATACTATTTTAGAGATCACCACACAAGAAGAATAGTCCTCTCTTTGTGATTACTAGAGTACAAGACTCTCCCTAGGATTCCCCTCACAAGAGCACAACTCTCTCACACCACTCAGAAAAAATACACAAGCCCTAATTAAATAAAAACACCCAAGCATATACAATCATTAGATGTGGACTTATAACAAAGAGTCCATATTAAACTCTTAGATTACATATTTATCCCAGTAAATAATGAATATACTCAGATCAAGCTTCACCAACCCATTAGACTGTCAAGCCACGTCACTAGTGACAGCCTAACATGCACGCCTAATAACAAATTCAAATATGCATTCTCAAGAATTGAGGGTGTATCTACCAAAAAGAATTGAGGGTGTATCTACCACAAAGGAAAAAAAAAGAATTGAGCTAAATGAAGTCTTTTTTTGTTTAATTAACCCCCCCCCCCCCCCCCCCCCCCCCCCCCCCCCCCCCCCCCCCCCCCTAACAGGGTGAGAAACCATCCTCCAATGAGAGGGTAGAGACCTCGGAGAGGTGGTGATGCCCTTGGGCGAGGTGACGGAAAAAGTGGGGTGAGAACTACATGGTAAGAGGCCATTCTCGAGGGTATAAATGAATTTAATTGAACCCATTACATTTACCTGAAGGTCGGAGACGAAAATGAAATCAGGCATGACCCTTTAGGTTATATTCCAATAATTGGTTTTGGATCAGGTCCAATCAGGTGTGTGCTTTCATCTAATACTGGGCCTGATTGATGATTGGGTCCAGATATACCACATGGACCCAAACTACAACCTCACCTATTTAGTCTTTGGGCAAGAATCTTATTCGAGCTTCCTTCATCAATTTGAAGGGACCAAGTTTTAGTTTGACAATGCTATCAGACCTGGTCAAAACCAACTGTTACATTTAACTGCCATAAGAGAGATTTAGGTGGCCACCTATAACAATATACAGGACTAGACTATGATTGAAATTTTTTGGATCAAAGTAGTTGGCCCCTTTAAGATCATTTTGAGCCTAAAGTCCCACCCATGAGGTGAACTGGCTCTAGAAGTACAGAAGTTCTTTTTTTTTTTTTTTTTGTACCGAAAAAACTAAGAGTTATGAGAGAGTAAACGTTGCAGAAGCTGACATGTGTGAGGATTACAGTTCTGAAGAAATTTGAAGCCACACCATAATCATTGGCGGGTTACTGAAGGACTTTATGATGAAGAGGGAGTTGCAATGAACAAAGGGGAATGTCTATATGGCCAAGTCCAGCCCCCATGTGTGTTCAAAGCTTATTTGGAGCGATTCCAAAGAGATCTCTTACTGTTTCCCAAGTTGCGCTCCAAAGAGGTAATTTCTGGAGGGCGTATGGTCCCGATGCTCTTTGGGAGGACAAGTGAAGATCCCTCCAGTGGAGAGTTTAAGGACTTTTGAGTATTGGCAAATTCATTGGGAAATGGATAAAATTGGATTTCACTATTTAATCATGTATTTTATAGATGGATTGCGCGAATTGATCAGAATTGAAGAAACATTCCTGACGTAGTTTTTCCTGATTGCGCTCGAGCACCCATTAGACCGTGCTCATGCGCCAAACTTGAGGTGAGTGCACTCGAGCTCTATGGCTTTGCACTTGTGCACAATTCTTCGTATGAGCGAATTTCACTAGCGTGCTTGTGCATGGTTTAGAGCGCGCTCGAGTGCCCACTGGTGAATTTATTTCCAAGTTTTTCAAATCTTTCTTTCTTAACTTCCTACTTCTTAGGAAAGTTGAAACCTGCACAAAGGGGACAAAACCCACGAATCTAAGCTTATATAATTCGTTGTTCTTTCCCTCTTTAGCCTAGCTATCTTCCCGAAGAATAACTTAACATCCTTTGGAGATTAAGCATCCATTCTAGAGCAACTTGAACGGATTTTGAAGTGCTGAAGTTGCTACTCTAAATCTTCACATCTACTCTCTTGAAGTAGATTTTGAAAGTTTTTTCAAGTTGATTGTTTCAAACACAATGAAGGTGAACGGCAAGAAGTCAGTAAGATCATCGCGGTCCTTACGTAGAAGTACAACAGGGGGGGGGGGTCTGTGAGTATCTCTTATAATCTTCAATTGATATAGTGTTTGTTACTCCTAGTCAAGGTGACTCGTGGTTTTTTCCGAGTATGGTTTTCCACATAAGAAATCATGTCTCTTACTTCCTATGTGATTGCTTGATTAGTTAGTTCAATTAATCTATTTTACTAGTATATATATTAGAACATGAGATTGGGACCTTAACACGAAACTAGGATTTCATAACTTTCAAGAGTGTTGTCACATTTGGGAATTGTTAGCACATGCACTCATGGAAATGTTCTCACTGGTAATCATCATTTTAAGCTTTGCCTTACAAAACCAAGCTTTGTTTAAGGTAGTATTTAACAGGATTACTTGGATTAGTGTACAAGTGGGAACGAAGCCCACAAAGGCAGGAATGGTGGTATACCAGCTTTGTTGAAGGTAGTATTTAACAAGATTACCTGGATTAGTGTACAAGTGGGAACGAAGCCTGCAAAAGCGGGAATAGTGGTATGCCAGCTTTGTTTAAGGTAGTATTTAACAAGGTCACCTAGATTAGTGTGCAAGTGGGAACGAAGTCCGCAAAAGCGAGAATGGTGGTATACCCAACGTTTGAATCCTGGGTATCCAGGAGAGAACTGCTATTCCTTACCACTCTCTTGTAGGGAGTCGTTCTTGAAATAAGTGAAAGTTAACCTAGAAATGTTAACTGTAAACTAATAATTCAGTGATTCAAACAACCATTTGTAGAAATATGAGCTAGTCGGATCAAGGATAAATCTAAATCTCATCATTGGCTAGGTCCATGGATTCTAGTCTAAAGGATGAACTCATTGTTCAACTTTGAAGATCCAAATTGATTTTATCATATTCAAGTTAGTGAGAGAAGGCAAAACGCATTATACCAGTGAGAGACACAGGATTTTTCACTTAGAGGTGATCAGATGATGGCCGTAATATTACTACTTTCTTCATTATTTCTTCTTTGAGAGGACTAAGGGCTTTTGTTTAACGAGGGCATGGGCCATTACCTGTGATCAGGTGTGATGGGGCCACGGGTTTCCCCTGCGCGTGGTGTTGGGGTGGTGGGTGGGTTTGTGAAGGTGGGGGTGGCGCGGTGAACTTGGGGTCCACCCCTATATACAACTTCCAGTTAATTGCCACAAGCCCATGTTTCCATACCCCTAAAACCATTTAACTAAAGGGCCACAGAGTAGTAATGGGGTTGATAGTTGGACATCACTCCTAAAGTCCCTTTTTCTTCGTTGATTTAATTCAGGGAGTTGTTGAAGAAGCGGAATTAGATTCTTTCAATCTTCCCCTCTACATACCATCCATGCGTGAACTGAAGGCTCTCATCAGCATGGAAGGCTCCTTCTATCTTGATCGGTTAGAAACTTCTGAAATGGACAGGGATCCTGAAGATAATGGTAATAATGAAGCCTTCGTATTTGACCAGGTCATCAGTGGTCAGAATGTGACTAACCATATCAGATCTGTGGCGGAAATCATGCTTACGAATCGCTTTGGAGAGGCTTGAATGGATGATTTGTTCAAAAGAGAGAAAGTCGCTCAACACCTAGCAACAGAGAAAACAAAGTTTGTCAGTTCGGCTGTTTCCATGACTAAAAAAGTAGGGATAGAGATTGTTATAGATGTAATATTCAACTGTGATTTTCTCTATCCATTTCATTACCTGTAGCACTAGTTTGATGAAAGATTTGTAATCTTTGAGCAAGTATTTTATTACTACATTAGTCCTTATTCATCCATATCACGGTTGTTTCTATATTTCGATCTTTAGTTGAATGCCATAGCTATATTACTGTGATGGAAAGCTCTCATTCTGGATATAGATTCTAGGAAAAAAATTTCAACGAGATCATCACAACCCCTGATTTATGAAACGTAAAGTTTAACAATTTCTCAAGTCACATCTTTTACGAAATTTAATTCAATGGTGAGCATAGTTAAAATTAATGCAAAAAAAAAAAAAAAGAGTGACTGCCATATCCATAGGATGTGAGTTTGAGGAGGTTTAGATGATCCAAATCACATGGTCTGCACGGATCTTAGGTTGACACTGCCTAGTGGGGCGCATGTGATCACCTTTCTAAGTCGGCCACAAAACTGGGAGCCCTTCATAGCTTTTTGATCCTAGGGTCTGCACTTAGCTAAATGAATTGAACTGTTGGATCAACTACACTTTTTTTTAATATTAAATTATTAGAACTTGTGGGTGATTGATAAGGGGGTTAAGGATCATCAGGTGAGTCCTAAATTTGGTAGGCAGGGAGGGCCCATCCAAATATTTGGTCCTCGTAGCCCAGCCCAGCCCATAGTGAGGTGCTCATGGCAATCCCCATGCCTGTAGTCATCTCAAAAGGTTTAAAAAAAAGTGAGGTTGTGAATTCATTTCCTTATTATCTATTATATTAAGGGTGTACAAAAAATCCATTTTTATATAAGACTGAATCGAACTGATCCAATCTGCAGATTCTTAACTGGATCAATGGTTAATAGTTTGGTTTTGGATTGAAAAAATCTTAATCCGTTAGTAACAGTTTGGTTGGTTAGACATTACATAAAATATAATTTTTGTATTTGACATGGTATGGTAAAATATAATTATAGATGACCACTCGATGTGGGATTAGTGAAATACCTAACATGCTGTTAAGTTATAAAGAAGAAGTGACCTTATTCCACATCGGTTGATGATAGAATATATATATTTCTCTTCTTCTATAAAACCAATTCCCTCCTTGCAATGGGCTAAGTGCAAAGCTTTGCAATGGGCTTTGCATTAGAGCTTTATTATGTTGGCTTTTGGTATGAACCTTTGCAATGATTTAAAGTCCAAGATTTTTTATTTTGTTTCCAAACAAAATGCGGATTATTTGGTTTTTAACCAATCCAATCCATTTATTTGTTGTTCAATTTGGTTAGGTTTTGAATAGTCAACGGTTCACTTACGGATTACAAAATTGAAAAACCGTTAATGACAATTTAGTGGCAGATTAGGCTCAATCCATATCAATCCAAACCGTTTACACCCCTAAATTATATCATCTTATTTTTTACTACACTATTTTAAGTAAAAAATCTAGTATTAAATCGACCTAACCCATACCTATCATACCGCCGTCAGGGCCTTCAAAAGATTGGTCAAAATTAGGGGACCAACGTAAAACAGGATCTAAAGGTTAAACTTGATCGAAGTTAAACCCAATTAGGGGGCCAAGCTCATGGGCTGGGCTGAGGCATATCTAGCAGGGACGCCCCCACTTTATAAATACAGGCTTGTATCCAGCTAAGCCCGACATGGACCTCAAGTTCCAACCTTTCATACCTTCGATGGTTTATTATGGTTTGAAACCTGGAAACTTAAATTAATTTCACCCAGGTTTTCACTGAGTGAATGTGAGTGTGGCCAAGAAGCTCGAACTCATTTGACTCACTCGACTGAATGAACTATTGAGTAAAGTTGAGTTGTTCGACTCAGGACGAGTTGCAATGACTTCCTGAAAAGATTAATGGTAAATTGGGACAGTCCATTCGATTATGACCACGATGGCATATTATGGTTTTTTTTCCAAAGTCCTCTGAAGGCATAAACGAGTGGGGCCCACCTGTTTGTGGTTATAACATGGACAATCAGCATTTTCAATCATTGAGTGGGGCCACAGCCAATCTTAACCCATCTTTTTTTTTTTGCTTACTTTTCGAAATGAGTAGTGTCAGTTGCTTCCAAAGTCTCCTCCATTTATAGCAGTCATTCCCATTCTAACACTTCTTTCGCTTTACGGCTTCATTTTTCCCTTTCCCAAATCTGACTGTTAGGATGCTTGGAATGTGATGGTGAGAAGAGCATCCGCCCGAAGGAAAAACTCTTTGACCACTCTCGGATGCGATTTTAGGTAAGGAAAAATGGGCAACACTTGGAAAATTTTCACCAAGGGATAAGAAGAGCACAAATTTTCCCACTTAAACCATTAAATACCATTTCGATCTGTAGTTTTTCTAGGTACTTGAGGGCCATAGGTATACTCCCTGTGATATCCTGGAGTTCCACATCGACTATAGAGAGGAAAGTGAATGGGTTTATATAGAGAGCTTGCACCCTTACTATGCATGAGACCTTTTGGTGGGTTGAAGCCCACCAGAAACAAAACCGTGAGGCCCATGGGCCAAAGCGGACAATATCATGCATGCGTGAAGGGTGGGGCGTGACAAATGGTATCAAAGCCGACTCTCGACTAGTTCGAGTGTGGGCCCCTGCCGTGACCTGGTGCAAGTGGGCGGGTTCTTATGTGGGCGGGCCAAGAGGGCTGGCAGGCTACAGGAACCGGCAGGCTACTGCACATGGACATGCAGCCCTAAGGGGGGTGGATTGTGACATCCTGGAGTCCCACATCAACTATAGAGAGGAAAGTGAATGGGTTTATATAGAGAGCTTGCACCCTTACTATGCATGAGGCCTTTTGGTGGGTTGAAGCCCACCAGAAACAAAACCGTGAGGCCCATGGGCCAAAGCGGACAATATCATGCATGCGTGAAGGGTGGGGCGTGACAAATTATGTAAGCAATATAAATAAAAGAATGCCATGCAACATAGAAAGAACAGATCCTACATCCAACTCTACCTCAAATGAACAATATCACTTTCGCCGAGCATCGCGTCAGCTGATGCCCTTACGGAATTTACGCCGTCTTCGGATGCCTCGCATCCTGTCCAGAAACGGTGGATCAAATCCGTCTTCGGATGCCTAGCATCCTGTCCAAAATCACGGTGAAACCAACCGTGTACGAGTGGTAAGCTCGTCTTCGGCCCTAAGTCCGGTAAAAATCATCACAGTGTACATCTGTGAACTGGCTGCAGTCGTCCAATGACCAGATCCGCATAATAATCTCACACAGCCCTGCCCCTTCCTGTGTCGAGACTCATAAACATGGCTCAGTGATTGTTCGACAGACACATCCTATGGTAGTGTGAAGGGCTAGTCATAATAGGTATTCAAATACCATGTAATAAAACATTATACCAACCGAATAGTGCTCAACATAACATGAATACCTCATAAATAAACACTGTATAGTCCAAGTCACAATACGGTCAAAGTCATCATAAAATAACGAGTATAAATTCTAATATGTATGCAACAAGATAAAGGGATACATCATAATGATCAAGAAATAACTCTACAAATATTCCTAACACTGTGACCACAATTCACATATGCGACAATTCCACACGAACCAAGATGAAGTAAGGTTGGGAATTTTTGAAAACGGGGTGATGCATAGCCCAATTCTCACTTCATCTGAGTGCGAGTGGTTTGTACCGTCATGTGCAAACCATGAAAAGTGGATAGAAACATAGGACGTGGGTGAGGTTCCGATTTTGTTAGACAGATTTTACCCGCTTAGTGTAAAGTCTATAGAATTGTTTGCTAGAATTTGTTTAATAAAAATTCACCATCTTGAACTATTTTACAGATCATGGCTCAGAGAGTTACTCGTTCACAACCCAACGGAGACAATTCGCCATCCCAAGATGACAGGTTCTCACAGCTCTTGCAGGCTTTTATGCAAGCTCAAAATAACCAAATTACTATGCAAAGAGAGCATGAGAGACAACGAGCTGCAGATAGGCAACAAGAACGTGAGGAGAGGGCTGCAGAACGAGCACGGGTTGAGGCAGAGAGGACCGCAGAGAAAGCCCAAGCAGATGTTGACAGGGCAGTATTTCAGGCCCAGTTGTTAGCTGCCGCAGATAGAGCAAGTCAGCCAGTTCAGGTTACTTTACCTCCGAAGGAAGTGGATCCCAACGACATTTTCGATAAATTCATGAAGAGGTTCCCTCCACAATTCCATGGTATGGAGGATCCTATGGCTGCTGATGATTTCTTGGAGCATTTGGAGCAGATTTTTGCAGCATTTAGATGTACCGGCATTCAACAAGTTCAGCTAGCTGCATATATGTTAAAAGGGGCAGCTAAACAATGGTAGGACTCTGTTAAAGCAGCTGTGCAAGCAGACACAGTGCAGGAGGCCGATGCTTGGACGACATTCACGACGGCATTCACGGATAAATTTGTGCCTAAATATCTGCAAGATCAGAAGATGGAAGAATTTGAAAAATTGAAGCAGGGTGACATGACTATCCAGCAGTATGAGACCAAGTTTACAAGGTTATCTAAGTATGCACCCACTCTTGTCCATCCTTTGACAGAAAAAGTCCGACGTTTCTCAAGGGTATGAATGCTCGTATCGCATCAAAAGTAGGGGATATGGAACGGCCAACATTTCAAGATTATGTCAAGAGTGCAAATTGGGCCGAGGGCATGGTTAAGCGGGAAGACGAGGAGGCAGCCTCATCAGGGTCGAAGCAGCGACAAATGCAGAATCAGTTTGTAGGCCAACCTCAGCAGAAAAAGCAGAAGTTCCAAAACTCTAATCCTGGTACGAGAAAGCCACAGTGTGCGCGGTGCGGGTATGGTCACCCAACAGAGAGGTGTCGGTGGGGTACAGGACTTTGTTTTTATTGTGGACAGCCGGGGCATAAAACTCGTGATTGTCCTAACGGAGGTCGAGAGCGCACATTGGCACGGGAGGCAGCACAGGATGGTTATGCGCAGCAGCAGCCGGGGAGGCAAGCACCCCAGTTTAGGCCGCAGCAGTCTTACCAGCAGCCACCTCGGGCTCCGCAGCAGCAACAGTTTAGAGCCCCAGCACCCCAGTATCAGCAGATTAGGGGACCAACCCCTCAGCAGCAGCAGCAGCAGAGAACAGTAGGCCAACAAGGCCAAGGGCAGCAGATGGGTCATCAACAGCAGAGGGGTCAGCAAAGGCCACAGCGGCCAGTGCACGGACACCAACAAAGGCCACATCAGGTTGGACGAGCTTATGCTATTACTCACGAGGAAGCGGATGCCTATGGAGAGTGCGTGGAAGGTATTATTCTAATCTCAGATGTTGAAGCTAAGGTGCTATTTGATTCTGGTGCCACCCATTCTTTTGTTTCTCAAACTTTTGCTAAGCATTTGCATGAGAAGGTAGCGCGACTAGATTGTCCTTTATTAGTTAATACTCCCATGGGTGGGCGAGTTAGATGCCATCAGTACTTTCCTCATATCCGAGTTCAAATAGAGAGGTTGATTTTACCAGCAAACTTGGTGCTTATGATGATGAATGACTGTAACACTCCGATCCCCTTTGAGCCGGATTAGTGGCTCATTAGTGTGTGTTTTGTTTTGTTTATTTCTTTTGGACTTGTTTTGGGTCATGGATAGGTAGTTGAGTGACCTTTGACCTGGAATAGGTAGTTCTAAGCCCTTTTTCGTAATTTTGCTTTTGCTTTGCTCATATCATCTTTGCATCATCTTGGTGTCAGCACGCGTATTTCGTTGAGCTCGACAATTTCCGTAACTGAGTCAGATCCGTTTGAAGTCAATTGGAGAAGTTGGACCCCCGTGTGACTTGAACTGTAATTAGTATAAACTCCATGGATCTTGTTTTAAACTCCAAACATATATATAATGAGTCACTCTCCAGGTGTCTCTCTCTTTCTCATTTCACTTGGTCGATTGCATGCAACAACATCAGAGAGAGCCACGTCTCTTCCTCTCCTTTTCTCTCTTTCTCTCTTCTTTCCTTCTCTTGCTCGATTGTGGTTGGGAGCTCTTGTTTGATTTGGGTTTTGCCACACTTCATTGGATTGGGTTCTTCTTTATTCTCTCATCTCTGTCTATTGCTTGAGGTAAGTGGGCTCTTTGTGTTTCTTCTCCCAATTGCACCTCTCATTCTCTGATTTCTGTGTTTCCATCTCATGCATGGTTTCTTGCTTTGATTTGTCTTGATTTTAGTGGATTTGGAGCTTGATTTCAGAGGATTTGTCAGATTTGAGGCAAGTATAAGTACAGGTTTTGATAACACATATGGGTATTGTTTGATTGCTTGGATTCATTCTCATTCTCTTTAGAGAAATGTTTTACAGCCATTTTCTAAGCTATGAGAATCAGTTGAGCTTGTTTTATTCAGTTTCTGTACAAAAATTTCGTTTCTGTAATCTTCCCGAACTCGTATTCTGTATTGTACGGCTAAGCCGTAAATTTCTACGGTTCGCTTTCCAGAGACTCGAAAATCTGAATTTGTTCTACGGCTAGGCTACGGCTAAGCCGTAATTTGTCCTACGGCTGAGCCGTAAGCTAGCCGTGACCCAACCGTACCCCAGCCGTGAATTAATTCTCTGATCAGTCGAAACTTTTCTGATATCAGTACTCCTACGGTGAGGCTACGGCTAAGCCGTGGATTGGTCTACGGCTAAGCCGTATACTGACTGTAGCTCAGCCGTGAGATGTATCAGATCAGAGGTGGAAAAGCTGACAGTTTAGCCGTGTTCTGAAGGGAACCACGGCTAAGCCGTAGTGCATATTGCGGCTACGCCGTAGGATGCCACGGCTAAGCCGTAGGTCACCCATGGCTAAACCGTAAGACCTGTTAAATATCAGTTAAACTTAGGCTAATGGTGTGACCTTGTAGGGCTCAAATACAGGTTAACCATACCCGTACACCGGCCCGATGGACTCTTTGGATCACATGAATAATCTGTTAGGCTGTGACTTGTTCATGTGAGCGTTGATCACTGTTAAGCACCTCCCCATGGGTGTTGGTTTAAGGGACTTCGATGCACATAAGGATTATATTGCAACACTAGGATGGCAACGGTGCATCGAATAACTTAAAACTACATCAACATGCACGGTTAGTGACAGTGATGCAACTAGATTAGACTTGGCTTGTAATGAACCTTGAATCCGTATTAATCTGAGATGCATTGCATATTGTTTATGGTTTTGCCCTCTGTTCTGTTAATCTATGTTATGCATTCCTCAGTCATTTTGCTTTCGTTCTGTATATCTGTATTATTCTTCGCTCTGTACTCTGTTTTGATCTATGCTATGCTTTGTATATTCTCTGGCTTTGTATATCTCTGATTTTTGGGTATTCCCTGGTGGCTCTGCCCAGAGGTTAATACGTGAGGATAAGATCCGGTCCTTGTCATCGGTGAGTCCAAAGCGGATAATCTCCTTTCTTTAGCTTTGATTTGATTGGTATTAGTCTGGCTCTACTCAGCCTCAGCCCTAGGATACCCGACGGGGTTACCTCTGGCGTAGATCTCTGTATCTCTGTTTTAACTGCAGTGTTGCTTTGTCTTGGGACCCCGGAACCCAGGAACCGAGACCCGTTGTACCTTTGGCCTGGACAGCGGTGTTCTCCTCTGCTCTGCTCTGCTCTCTATTGGAGAGAACATGGTTAACGTAGTAGCCACTTAGTCAGTATTTCTATGTTTGATTCATATATCATGCTTTACGTCTATGCACGATTTGCTTAGCTTACTAAGATGAAATTCTGAAATCATTATTCTGTCATTTATTCAGCTTTGATACTATGAGTGTTTCATCTCTGTTACTTATATTTGCTGGATCGTTGTATTCATTTGTGTTGTCTGTGGTGTTGCAGGCACAGCTACCTTGCCCAGCTCCCCGGCGGTCGAGGAGGCTGCAGGGGCGAGTGTAGAGGCACCCTCCGGTCTGGCAGAGTGGGCCTGATCACTTCTGCCAAGTGCGTGCATGCATACCAGTGGCTTTTATTTTGCATTTTGGTTTTTGAGAGCTTGTATTTGGACTTTGGACTTTGGACTTGTATTCTGTATATTTTGTGTATATTGATTTTGGTGTGTATTCGGTTTTATCTCAGTGTATTTGTCTTTGTCTTTTCCGTTTCGTATTTGCTTTGGCTTCCGCTATCTTATTTTCCTTTGTTGCTTGCTATGATATGTACAGCTTCCGCGTACGCTTAGTTCGCACGTGTTAGATCCCTTGTGTGCGTGCATCTGGACTGGGTTTGGGTGCACGTGCACGGGAGTACGTGTGTCACCGGTTTAGCTTTTCGCTAACCCCCGAATTCTGGGCTCGGGTCGTGACATACGTATTGTATGGTATCAGAGCATGCTAGTTATAAGCATGTAGGCATCTAAGAGCGTGGTGAGATGACGATATCAACTATTTGACTCGAGGTCTCATATGTTGATTTGGGGTTTGACTAACTCAGGGCCTTTTATATTGTGTGTTGTGTTTCTTTTCCTTTTTGCAGGATGGCATCAGGATCAGGATCTCGAGATGAGAATCAACAGGGCCATAACGGTGATAGTGGATCAGTACCCCCACACATCAGTAGTGAGGAGCGGATGATGATGATGATGCAGTCTATGCAATCATTACAGGCGCAGATGGCATCCATGGTAGATAGACAGAGTCAGGCTGCCGCAGTAGCATCACCTCGTATAGATCAGCAAGTGATTTTCCAGCCCAAGGAATCAGATCCTAATGCTCTTTTCGACAAGTTCCGTAAGCGAGGGGCGACCGAGTTTCATGGGATAGAAGATGCATTGCAGGCTGAGCAATGGTTGGAGCAGACTGAAGAGCTTTTTGATACGATCGTGTGCAGTAACAAGCAGAAGGTAGTTCTCACAGCCTCTATGCTTCGGAGTGTAGCCAAGACATGGTGGAGGAGTGTTAAGACCTCATTTCAGACTATGCCCAGTGCCACAGTTTGGGAGACCTTCAAGCAGCAATTCCGTCGTAAGTTCATGCCTCTCCATATTCAGCGAGCCAAGGAAGTGGAATTCTTCAACCTTCAGCAGAGACAGATGTCAGTTGCAGATTATGTACACAGGTTTACAGAGTTGTCTCATTTCGCAGAGGACATGGTGAACACAGAGCATAAGAAAGTGACTCGCTTCGTCAACGGCCTGAATCCGAGACATAAGCGCCACGTGGTTGCTTGTATGTGGCCGGCTACCTTGGATGACGCTATTGACAGGGCTTATGATGCAGAGGCCATCTTTGAGGAGGAGCGAACAGAGGCTAAGAGGGCAGCAGGTTTCAGTGGCAGAAGTCAGTTCCAGAAGAAGTTCAAGGGTAAACAGGGCAGTTCGAGCAGTTCTCAGATAGTTTGCGGTCACTGTGGGAAGGATCACCCCACAGACAGATGTTGGAGGAAGAGTGGGGCTTGTTTCGGGTGTGGCTATACGGACCACAGGCGGGCCCAATGCCCGAAGTTTCAGTCCCCTCCACAGACGAGACAGACAGGACCTACCTCACAGGGCAGATCCCAGCCAGCTCGCCCAGGCCAGAAGCAGAACCGCCAGACAGCCCGAGCCTATGCTGCTACGCATGAGGGCGCGGAGGAGGCCACGGTAGTGGAAGGTAAAATTTTAATTTCCGATGCAGAAGCTTTAGCTTTATTTGACTCAGGGTCTACGCGTTCGTACGTAGCACCCCATTTTGCTGTGCAGCTTCGACAGCGACCTACACCACTTCCCTACTTGTTGTTAGTATCCACTCCGGTTGGTAAGCGGGTGGAGTGCAGTGTGTTTTACCCTCAGTGTGATGTGCGGATAGCTGGTCATCAGCTCCCAGTAGACCTCGTGTTGCTCACGACACTGGATTTTGATGTGATCCTTGGTATGGACTGGCTTGCGAGATATCATGCGTGTATCAATTGCTACAGTAAGGCTATCTACTTTGATTTGGGCAGCGGATTCCGATTTGAGGGCAGCCAGATGAAGTGCCCAAGACGTGTGATCTCTGCTTGTAAAGCAGACAGGATGCTTCGTAGGGGATGTGAGGGATTTCTTGCATTCATTTCAGAGAAGAAAGATCAGCGACAGCTCAGTGAGATTCCAGTAGTCAGCGAGTTTCCGGATGTCTTTCCGGAAGATGTGCCAGAGTTGCCACCAGTTCGGGAGGTAGAATTTGCTATTGACGTGGTACCAGGTACAGCACCTATCAGTAGAGCTCCATATCGTATGGCACCTGCAGAGTTGTTGGAATTGAAGAAACAGTTGCAGGATTTGTTGGATAAGGGGTTTATACGCCCGAGTGTTTCACCTTGGGGAGCACCTGTTTTGTTCGTCAAGAAGAAGGATGGCAGTTTCCGGATGTGCATTGACTACAGGCAATTGAACAAAGTGACTATCAAGAACAAATATCCATTGCCTAGGATTGATGAGTTGTTCGATCAACTTCAGGGTGCAGCTTACTTCTCTAAGATTGACTTGAGGTCAGGATATCACCAGCTCAGGGTGAAGGATGAGGATGTTCCGAAGACAGCTTTCAGGACTCGGTATGGACACTACGAGTTCCTTGTCATGCCGTTTGGTTTGACGAATGCACCCGCAGCTTTCATGGCATTGATGAATAGGGTGTTTACTTCCTTCTTGGACCAGTTTGTTGTGGTCTTCATAGATGACATATTGGTCTATTCGAAGACTGCTGAGGAACATACAGACCATCTGAGGAAGGCATTGCAGCTGCTTCGAGATCACAAGTTGTATGCAAAGTTGGCTAAATGTGATTTCTGGCTAGAGCAAGTTGCATTTTTGGGACATGTGATTTCTAGAGATGGATTGATGGTGGATCCAGCTAAGATTGAGGCAGTAGTCCATTGGCCCCGTCCTAGATCAGTGACAGAGATTCGGAGTTTTCTGGGTTTGGCGGGATATTACCGCAGGTTTGTGCAGGATTTCTCGAAGATCTCAGCCCCGCTGACTCAGTTGACTCGGAAGAAGGTCCCGTATGAGTGGACAGAGAAGTGTGAGCGTAGTTTTCAGATGTTGAAAGAAAAGCTCACTACGGCGCCAGTGTTGACTCTCCCGGATGGTAGTGAGGGATTCGTGATTTATTCCGATGCCTCTAGAGTTGGACTAGGCTGTGTACTGATGCAGAATCAGAAGGTGGTTGCCTATGGATCCAGACAGTTGAAAGAACATGAGAAGAACTATGCCACACATGACTTGGAGTTAGCAGCCATTGTATTTGCATTGAAGTTGTGGCGACATTACCTGTACGGTGTGAAGTTTGAGGTCCATTCCGATCATCACAGTCTGCAGTACTTGTTTGATCAGCATGACTTGAATATGAGGCAGCGAAGATGGTTGGAGTTCATCAAAGACTACGACTTTCCGATCAAGTACCACCCAGGCAAGGGCAATGTAGTTGCAGATGCACTCAGCAGGAGGACAGACAGTCTTCAGGTGTTAGCAGGATTCTATATGCTTGTGCATGATCAGCCTGTAGAGGTTCAGATGGTAGGAGACTCGGTGACATTAGCTACTACCGTCGTGTTTCAGCCTGAGGTGATTCAGCAGATCAAGGATCGCCAGTTTGAGGACCCCCTCCTGGTGAAGTTCAGAGATCGGATTGCAGATCGACCGGATTTCAGCTTGGTGGATGGAGTTTTGTACTTCAGGAACAGATTGTGTGTTCCCGCTGTGGATGAGTTGAGAGAGAAATTGATGACAGATGCGCACGATGCCCGATATGCGATGCATCCCGGGAGTACGAAGATGTACCGGAACTTGAAGGATAGATTTTGGTGGAACAATATGAAGCGGGAGATCGCAGGGTTCGTAGCTCGATGTTTGACCTGTCAGAGGGTAAAAGCTGATCATCAGCGACCTCCAGGATCATTGCATCCATTGCACACCCCGCAGTGGAAGTGGGAGCACATTACTATGGATTTCGTCTCCGGTTTTCCGCCGACCAGTAGAAAGAATAATGCTATCTGGGTCATAGTGGACAGATTGACTAAGTCAGCACATTTCCTTCCGTTCAAGAAAGGGATGACATTCACAGAGATGGCCAGGAAGTTTGTTGACGAGATAGTCAGATTGCATGGTACCCCAGTATCGATTGTGTCAGATCGCGATAGTCGTTTTGTATCTTCATTCTGGAGAGCATTTCAGGAAGCTATGGGCACGAAGCTGAGTTTTAGTACGGCATACCACCCCCAGACTGATGGACAGTCGGAGCGTACCATTCAGACGTTGGAGGATATGCTCCGAGCTAGCGTGCTGAACTTTGAGAAGGAATGGGATACGCATCTAGCATTGTGTGAGTTTGCTTACAACAACAGCTTCCATGAGAGTATTGGTATGGCACCTTATGAGGCTCTATACGGACGCAAGTGCAGGACCCCAGTGTGCTGGGAAGAAGTTGGAACTAGAAGTTTCCATGGTCCGACCATCATTGCTGAGACGACAGAGAAGGTGCAGAAAGTGATAGAGAATCTGAAGATTGCTCGGTCCAGGCAGAAGAGCTATGCTGATACTCGGAGGAGACCTTTGGCATTCCAAGTCGGAGATTGGGTATTTCTTAAAGTTTCTCCGATGAAGGGCACAGTTCGATTTGGTCAGAAGGGCAAGTTAGCTCCGAGATATGTAGGACCGTTCGAAGTCAAGAGCCGAGTTGGAGATTTAGCCTATCGGTTGACACTTCCAGTTGAGTTCTCCGGTGTTCACGATGTGTTCCATGTGTCGATGCTCCGTAAGTATGTGCCAGATCCGAGCCATGTGATTCGCTACGATGACATTCAGATTCAGCCTAATGCGACTTACGTTGAGCGTCCGCTTCGCATCGTTGGGACACGAGAGCAGATTCTCCGTACCAGGACTATCAGATGGGTTAAAGTGTTGTGGGAGCATCACGGTCCGGATGAGGCTACTTGGGAGCTAGAGGAGCAGCTAGCGCGCCAGTACCCCCAGCTCTTTGCGCAGGTAGGTAGTCATTCCGAGGACGGAATGATTCCTAGTGGGGGAGGATGTAACACTCCGATCCCCTTTGAGCCGGATTAGTGGCTCATTAGTGTGTGTTTTGTTTTGTTTATTTCTTTTGGACTTGTTTTGGGTCATGGATAGGTAGTTGAGTGACCTTTGACCTGGAATAGGTAGTTCTAAGCCCTTTTTCGTAATTTTGCTTTTGCTTTGCTCATATCATCTTTGCATCATCTTGGTGTCAGCACGCGTATTTCGTTGAGCTCGACAATTTCCGTAACTGAGTCAGATCCGTTTGAAGTCAATTGGAGAAGTTGGACCCCCGTGTGACTTGAACTGTAATTAGTATAAACTCCATGGATCTTGTTTTAAACTCCAAACATATATATAATGAGTCACTCTCCAGGTGTCTCTCTCTTTCTCATTTCACTTGGTCGATTGCATGCAACAACATCAGAGAGAGCCACGTCTCTTCCTCTCCTTTTCTCTCTTTCTCTCTTCTTTCCTTCTCTTGCTCGATTGTGGTTGGGAGCTCTTGTTTGATTTGGGTTTTGCCACACTTCATTGGATTGGGTTCTTCTTTATTCTCTCATCTCTGTCTATTGCTTGAGGTAAGTGGGCTCTTTGTGTTTCTTCTCCCAATTGCACCTCTCATTCTCTGATTTCTGTGTTTCCATCTCATGCATGGTTTCTTGCTTTGATTTGTCTTGATTTTAGTGGATTTGGAGCTTGATTTCAGAGGATTTGTCAGATTTGAGGCAAGTATAAGTACAGGTTTTGATAACACATATGGGTATTGTTTGATTGCTTGGATTCATTCTCATTCTCTTTAGAGAAATGTTTTACAGCCATTTTCTAAGCTATGAGAATCAGTTGAGCTTGTTTTATTCAGTTTCTGTACAAAAATTTCGTTTCTGTAATCTTCCCGAACTCGTATTCTGTATTGTACGGCTAAGCCGTAAATTTCTACGGTTCGCTTTCCAGAGACTCGAAAATCTGAATTTGTTCTACGGCTAGGCTACGGCTAAGCCGTAATTTGTCCTACGGCTGAGCCGTAAGCTAGCCGTGACCCAACCGTACCCCAGCCGTGAATTAATTCTCTGATCAGTCGAAACTTTTCTGATATCAGTACTCCTACGGTGAGGCTACGGCTAAGCCGTGGATTGGTCTACGGCTAAGCCGTATACTGACTGTAGCTCAGCCGTGAGATGTATCAGATCAGAGGTGGAAAAGCTGACAGTTTAGCCGTGTTCTGAAGGGAACCACGGCTAAGCCGTAGTGCATATTGCGGCTACGCCGTAGGATGCCACGGCTAAGCCGTAGGTCACCCATGGCTAAACCGTAAGACCTGTTAAATATCAGTTAAACTTAGGCTAATGGTGTGACCTTGTAGGGCTCAAATACAGGTTAACCATACCCGTACACCGGCCCGATGGACTCTTTGGATCGCATGAATAATCTGTTAGGCTGTGACTTGTTCATGTGAGCGTTGATCACTGTTAAGCACCTCCCCATGGGTGTTGGTTTAAGGGACTTCGATGCACATAAGGATTATATTGCAACACTAGGATGGCAACGGTGCATCGAATAACTTAAAACTACATCAACATGCACGGTTAGTGACAGTGATGCAACTAGATTAGACTTGGCTTGTAATGAACCTTGAATCCGTATTAATCTGAGATGCATTGCATATTGTTTATGGTTTTGCCCTCTGTTCTGTTAATCTATGTTATGCATTCCTCAGTCATTTTGCTTTCGTTCTGTATATCTGTATTATTCTTCGCTCTGTACTCTGTTTTGATCTATGCTATGCTTTGTATATTCTCTGGCTTTGTATATCTCTGATTTTTGGGTATTCCCTGGTGGCTCTGCCCAGAGGTTAATACGTGAGGATAAGATCCGGTCCTTGTCATCGGTGAGTCCAAAGCGGATAATCTCCTTTCTTTAGCTTTGATTTGATTGGTATTAGTCTGGCTCTACTCAGCCTCAGCCCTAGGATACCCGACGGGGTTACCTCTGGCGTAGATCTCTGTATCTCTGTTTTAACTGCAGTGTTGCTTTGTCTTGGGACCCCGGAACCCAGGAACCGAGACCCGTTGTACCTTTGGCCTGGACAGCGGTGTTCTCCTCTGCTCTGCTCTGCTCTCTATTGGAGAGAACATGGTTAACGTAGTAGCCACTTAGTCAGTATTTCTATGTTTGATTCATATATCATGCTTTACGTCTATGCACGATTTGCTTAGCTTACTAAGATGAAATTCTGAAATCATTATTCTGTCATTTATTCAGCTTTGATACTATGAGTGTTTCATCTCTGTTACTTATATTTGCTGGATCGTTGTATTCATTTGTGTTGTCTGTGGTGTTGCAGGCACAGCTACCTTGCCCAGCTCCCCGGCGGTCGAGGAGGCTGCAGGGGCGAGTGTAGAGGCACCCTCCGGTCTGGCAGAGTGGGCCTGATCACTTCTGCCAAGTGCGTGCATGCATACCAGTGGCTTTTATTTTGCATTTTGGTTTTTGAGAGCTTGTATTTGGACTTTGGACTTTGGACTTGTATTCTGTATATTTTGTGTATATTGATTTTGGTGTGTATTCGGTTTTATCTCAGTGTATTTGTCTTTGTCTTTTCCGTTTCGTATTTGCTTTGGCTTCCGCTATCTTATTTTCCTTTGTTGCTTGCTATGATATGTACAGCTTCCGCGTACGCTTAGTTCGCACGTGTTAGATCCCTTGTGTGCGTGCATCTGGACTGGGTTTGGGTGCACGTGCACGGGAGTACGTGTGTCACCGGTTTAGCTTTTCGCTAACCCCCGAATTCTGGGCTCGGGTCGTGACAATGACTTTGATGTCATTTTGGGCATGGATTGGCTGAGGACCTATCGAGCAAATATGGACTGTTTTAACAAGATTATCAAGCTTAAAGTCAAATCAGAAACTGTTAAGTTTATTGGACAATCAAAACGGATTCCCACTAGCCGGATATCAGCCTTAATGGCAGATCGTATGCTAAGGAGCGGTTGTGAAGGTTATTTAGCGTTTATCACGGATGATAAACAGTCCCAGGCGGAGGGTGTAACGCTTCGACCCGAGTTGACCCGGATTAGTGGGTAATTGCGTGTGTTTTTATTGCTAAGAGTGTTTAGATTTTGTTTGTTTTGGCTTTGACTCGTAGAGAGATTGTTGGGTTGAGTTTGACTTGGTCTAGTTAGTTTGAGCCCTTTTTCGTAATTTTGGCTTTTGATTGACTTTGTCAGTTTTACATCATTCTGACGTCATCGCGTGTATTTCGTTGCGCTTGTCGTTTTTCGTAACTGTCTTGGATCTGAATGAGTTTGTTTGCTCTCGTTGGACCGTCATTTGACTCAAACTGATAATCGTGTTAACTAATTGGACTTGTTTGTAAATTTGGCTCAAATTAAGTTATAAATATCCCCACCAACTCCATCTTTCTCTCGATCGTTCTCTCTCACTCTCCAGTTCATCTCTCTCTCGTCAGCTCTCTTTCTCTCCTTCTCCATTTCTGTTTCTCTGCTTGAGGGAGGAAGAAAGGAGCTCGTCAGTGTGTGTGATCCCGGTGGACTGAGCCAATCAGCGTGTGGATTTCGTCCGCGAGGCAAGTATAAGCCCAAGATGTGTGAACACCGATTGATAGTGATTTGATTGTTGTGTTTTGATGCTTCATTGTGTTTCTCAGTATTAGACAGCCCCATTCAGTTCATTTCACTGTTATGTTTCGGTTTCCAGCCATTTCGCACACTTTCTGTATGACTGTGACCATTTCAGGAAAAATAAGTCCGTGCACTCACGGCTAAGCCGTGAAATGTGCTACGGCTAAGCCGTAAAATGGCTTACGGCTAAGCCGAGACCCAACCGTAACCCAAACCGTAGAACAGTACAGCCTGTTAGCTGAAAATAACTGGATGTTGGCAATTTGACATTCTTCTACGGCCCAGCTTGATCTAAGCCGTACATTGTCTTACGGCTAAGCCGTGGACCAGTATACGGCTGAGCCGTAGAGCAAAATACGGTTAAGCCGTAAATCCGAAGGGATATTTGGGAAACCTCAGCTCAGCCGCAGTGCATAGTACGGCTAAGCCGTAAGATGCCACGGCTAAGCCGTAAGGTTACCTACGGCTGCACCGTGAGACCCTGAGAATTGAATGAAAAGGGACTAGGATTAAGTAAAAGACCGCATATGACTTTCATGTTAGAATGTAGTTAACCTGGACATGCCCAATGGAATGTTGAATGACATGAATGATCTCATGGGCTGTGAATCACTCATGCTTGTTATCCAGTTGTTTAGCACCTCCCCATGGGTGTTGGTTTAAGGGACTTCGGTGCACACTCCAGACACTGCAACACTAGACAATGGTGCATCGAACAACTTAAAACTACATCAACATGCACGGTTAGAGACACTGGATAATTAGTGTAGGATTGGTTTGTAATGGACCTTGATTCGCATAAGCATTCTGATCTGTACAGCATATTGATTTCGGTTATGCCCTCTTATGTGTTCTGCGCTGGACCTCTCGACTCTGTGGGAAATGCAGCAACCCCAGAGCGAAGCCCGGGCGGAACCATTCTATTATTGTGTATTGTGTTTACCGTTGCTCCACTGGAGTATCAGTACCAGTTTATGTACATTCAGTATCTGTATTGTATTTCGTATCCGTATCAGTATCCGTATTATGCATTCAGTATTTGCATTCAGTATCAGTTTATGTGATGCACTTCCTATTGTTCGTTCAGTATGATAAGTGACATGATAAGTGATAAGTGATAAGTGATCGAGGTGCATCATCCGCTTGATTGTGATTGGTATTGGCACTACTGAGCCTCAGCCTTAGGATACCCGACGGGGTTAACTTTGGTTTAGTTATGTGTTTGCCTCTGCAGAGTGTTTCCGTCCTGGGACTCCGGACCCCGGGAACTAGAGACCCATGCGTACCCTGGCCCGGTCGCTGGTGTTCTCATTCCGTCCGCTCTCGTAAGGGAGAAAATGGCCAATGTAGTAGCCACTTTGATTGTTATCTGTTTATGATTCGTACAGCATGCTTATTCAATTGCATAATTTGTTTAGTATACGAACATGCTTTCTATGGATATTGCATTATGATTATTGTTCAGTGTTCTTCAGTCTTAGACACAATTCGTGTTATCTTCTTGTTGGCTTATACTTTGTTAAGTCGTTGTACTTATTCGTTGTCTTTGTGTGTTGCAGGCTCAGATCCCACTTCCGATCCTGCGTCGGTCGACCCGACTGCAGGAGAGGCTCGCGAGGCCCCCTCCGGCCTAGAGGAGTGGACTTGATCCATCCTCCAGAGTACGGTTTGCATCATTTTGTTTTCCCCATTCTTTGTATTGGAGTCTATCGAGGGGATTTTTCTGTACCTGTAAAGTGGGCCTTGAGTGATACCTGTATTTTGATTTTTGGATTGTTGTAAGCCCGCTTTATTTGTCATACGTTCTTGTAATTATTACTATTATTAGTTCATGATAGTTTGTAATCTCCAATGTCTTGATTTTGTGGTATGCCTTGATACGTACAGCTTCCGCGTTCAGTGGTTTGCACGTGTGATTGATCCCTTGTGTGTGTATTCCTGGATGGGGTCTAGGTGTGCATGCACGGGAGTACGTGTGTCATTGGTTAGAGTTCCTCTGACCCCCGTTCCCTGGGCTCGGGTTGTGACAGAGGGGGATGTATCGGAGATACCTGTAGTTTGTGAGTTTCGGGATGTCTTCCCAGATGAGATTCCGGGATTACCACCGATTCGAGAAATCGATTTCACCATAGAGCTAGCTCCAGGGACAGCACCGATCTCAAAAGCTCCTTACAGAATGGCACCAGCTGAGTTGAGAGAATTGAAAATTCAGCTGCAAGACTTGTTGGATAAAGGTTTTATAAGGCCTAGTGTATCACCATGGGGAGCACCTGTTCTCTTTGTTAAGAAGAAAGACGGTTCCATGAGGATGTGCATTGACTACAGACAACTCAATCAGGTCACTATAAAAAACAAATATCCATTACCTAGGATCGATGAGTTGTTTGATCAGTTGCAGGGAGCCGAATTCTTTTCGAAAATAGACCTGAGGTCAGGATACCATCAGCTGAGAGTTAGAGATCAGGATGTGCAGAAGACAGCATTCCGGACTAGATACGGCCATTATGAATTTTTAGTGATGCCATTTGGGCTAACGAATGCTCCAGGAGTTTTCATGGCTTTGATGAATAAGATCTTCGCTCCGTTTCTTGATCAATTTACAGTGGTTTTCATCAATGATGTGTTAGTATACTCCAAATCTCGTGAGGAACATGAGAACCATCTTAGAACTGCATTGCAGACTTTGAGGGATCACCAGCTCTATGCGAAATTGAGTAAGTGTGAGTTCTGGTTGGAGCAGGTGTCTTTCCTCGGTCACATTATTAGCAGAGAGGGTCTAGCAGTGGATCCAGCGAAGATTGAGTCAGTTGTCAATTGGCAAAGACCCACTTCAGTGTCAGAGATACGCAGTTTTCTTGGTTTGGCCGGTTATTACAAGAGATTTGTGCAAGGATTTTCGTCAATTGCAGCGCCGTTGACTAAATTAACGCGGAAAGATGTGCCTTTTGTGTGGTCCGATGCGTGTGAAGCCAGTTTTCAAGAACTAAAAACCCGGTTGACTACAGCTCCTGTACTTACACTACCATCGGAGAATGGTTAATTTGTGATTTATACTGATGCTTCGGGTGTTGGTTTGGGATGTGTACTCATGCAGGATGGAAAAGTTGTCGCCTATGGTTCTAGACAACTTAAGGAACATGAGAAAAAGTACGCTACCCATGATCTTGAGCTCGCAGCAGTAGTTTTTGCGCTCAAAATGTGGAGACATTATCTATATGGTGTAAGATTTGAAGTGCATTCAGACCATAGGAGTCTTCAGTATTTATTCACTCAGCCAGAGTTGAACATGAGACAGATTAGATGGATGGAATATATCAAGGATTTTGATTTTCCGATCAAATACCATCCAGGGAAAGCCAATATAGTGGCTGATGCACTAAGCAGAAAAGCAGCAAGGAATGCATGTTTGTGGACAGAATGGTCGTGGGCAGAGATATTTCTGGACTTAGGGGTTGATTTACAGCTGGTTAATGATAGGGTGATGATTGCCAGTATGTTTGTTTGGGAACCAGAAATTTTGGGCAGAATCAAAAGCACACAATCAGAGGATCCAGAGCTGGTCAGGGTGATTGAGCAGATTGAGAGCAGGCCAGACTTTAGATTGATAGATGGTGTGTTGTACTATCAAGATAGATTGTGTGTGCCAAATATAGAGGAGTTGAAGAATGAGATCCTGACAGAAGCGCATCATTCTCGTTTTACCATTCACCCTGGTAGCACAAAGATGTACCAGAATCTCCGTAGTCATTACTGGTGGAACAACATGAAAAAGGAGATTGCAGGATTTGTTGCCAGGTGTTTGGTTTGTCAGCAGGTTAAGGCAGAACACAAGAGACCCCCAGGACTTTTGAAGCAGTTGGCAGTGCCGGATTGGAAATGGGAACATATCACGATGGATTTTATATCAGGACTTCCGATGATTCATGGTAAAGATAATATTTGGGTGATAGTGGACAAGTTAACTAAAGTTGCACATTTTCTGCCAATGAGCTTAAAGACACCCAAAGATGAGTTGGCCAAGATATACATGGAGGAAGTAGTTAGATTGCACGGTGTACCGGTATCGATCGTCTCAGACAGAGATTCGAGATTTCTGAGTAAGTTCTGGACACGACTTCAGAGGCTCTCGGTACTACCTTGAACTTCAGTACAGCGTATCACCCGGAGACAGATGGGCAGACTGAGAGAACCAACCAAACACTGGAGGATATGTTGCGTGCTTGCATGTTGGACTTTGGAAAGGATTGGCAGAAAAGCCTTCCTCTTTGTGAGTTCGCATACAACAACAGCTACCATTCAAGTATTGGTATGGCCCCTTTTGAAGCACTGTATGGGCGCAGATGTAAAACCCCACTTTGTTGGGAGGAAGTTGGTGTTCGGAGTTTTCATGGGCCATCGATAGTCAGTGATACCAGTGAGAAGGTTCAGCAAATTCATGCTAGATTAAAAATTGCCAGGAGTAGACAGAAGAGTTATGCTGACTTGAAGAGGAGAGATCTCGAGTTTGCAGTGGGCGATCATGTGTTTCTAAAAGTGTCGCCGGCTAGAGGAACACTCAGATTCGGACAGAAGGGCAAACTGTCTCGGAGATTCATCGGGCCGTTTGAGATTCTCGAAAGAGTGGGAGATGTAGCCTACAGATTGGCATTGCCAGCAGAGTTGTCAGGAGTTCATAACGTCTTCCATATCTCGATGCTGAAGAAGTACGTCGCCGATCCTTCGCATGTTCTTCAATATGAACCACTCGAGATTCAGCCGGATGCTACCTACGTGGAGAAGCCGTTGCGGATCATTGATACGAAGGAGCAAGTCCTACGGACGCGAACTATTCATTAGGTGAAGGTTCAGTGGGAGCACCACAGTCCAAGGGAGGCTACTTGGGAGCTCAGAGACCAAGTGAAGAAGTTGTACCCGGATCTTCTCCCTGAGGTATGTTAGACATTTGGAGGACCAAATGTTCTAAGGGGGAAGGAATGTAAGGTTCCTAACCCAGTTCCCATTTTTAATTAATTTAAATATAATTTTTATTTAATTGTTTGTATTTTAGTTAATTATGGTTATTATAATTATTTAATTTTCTTTTGGGTTTTGGGTTAATCGGATAGTAGGTTAGGATCATGAGTATCCACCTTTTGACCCGGCCCAATTCGGACCCATTCTGGACCCATTAAACCAAACCAGGCCCATATTTATAATTAGCCTAAACAATAGGGTTCTTTTTATAAAAACCCAAAACTCTTCCCCAAACCCTAAGCCTACTTATATTCCATCGGTGGGTGCTCTCTTCCCTCACCTCTACAGCAGCTCTTCTTCCTCCTCCATCACCTTCTCTTGATCGGCCAAGGTGGGCAAGCCCAAATCCAAGCCCAACAGGTGGATCCTCTTCGTCATCTCTTCTTCTTTCCTCCTTCTTCTTCATCTTCTCAGTTGGGGTAGGCGGCGTGACCGAGGGAAAGAGAGAGATCTAGATCTTTTGCATCAAAGGCAAGTGGATTTGCATATATCTCTAATGTTTTCACTAATTCCATTGATTTCATGATCTTAGATGTATTGTAAATGCCCATTTAAATCTCTAAAGATTGATGACAGGTTAGATGGGTATGTGTTTCACAGATTTTTGGTTGATGGGGTTTTGATGGATTTGATGATCTTAATAGATTTGATGAAAGGGGATTGGGCCATTGTGAAGATGGGCCTTTTGTTTTTAAAAAAAAAAAAAAAAGAGAGAGATGATCGTGTCTGGGGATGAACCCAGACACGTTTTTGTTGGCACAACACAGGGTGTTTGTACACTTTTCATCAAATCGGTGATGGGCCACAAGTTTAAAAAAAAAAATGCATGATGAAGACGTCTGGGATTGAATCCCAGACGACTTGTGCACAGGTGGGTTGGCGCCTGTGCATTACTGCACAGGCACACATGTGCCTGGCAGTAATGTACAGGTGGGCCACCCACCTGCACATGATGGTGGGTGGCCCCCCCCCCTTAGTCACCAGTTTTGTTTAAAAAAAAAAAATGAATGAATGAAAACGTCTGGGAATTTAATCCCAGACGTGAATGGGTGTAGTGCAAGGCAGCAGCCTGTGCACTACTGCACAGGCGCACAATGCGCCTGTGCAGTGATGCACAGGTGGGTCACCCACCTGCTTGTGCCTACAGGTGGGCCCCATTTTCCCCCCATTAATCACCAACATCTAAAAAAAAAAAAACCTACAGCATGTGCAGGGGGGTTTCCACCTTTTATAAACATGGTGGGCCACCACCTACAGGTGGGCCTCATTGCCGTCACGTGGACCCTTGATTACTGGGTTGATGGTGGGCCATTGATATAAAAAAATAAAATTTGCAACATATACATGGGATGAGTCAGTCCCTGCACACGTTGCTGTTTGGTAGCAACATGTGCAGGGAGGGGCATTTCTCTTAGATGTAAATGTGGGTCTACCACTTATTTTTGGTGGGCCCCATGACGGTAACATGGACCATGATTATGTGGAATTCATCACGTGGGACCCTAGAAGATGGTGGGACCTCTTGATCCAACACTTAGATCCATGGTGGCGATGTGGAATTCCTTGGCACCTGTGTGATGATGGAGCCATTACTGTAAAAATTAATGCACTTTGTGATAAGTCATCTGGGTTGTGAAGAAACATTTTATACATATATACAAGGCCCACCTGGGTACCTAAGAGACATGACATCATACATATATATTTATATATGTAAAAAGAAAAAAAAAAGGTTGGTGTCTCCAAATCTGTGTGGTTGTGCACAATAGGGGAATCTTATTCTTGTGTATAGTTGCTATAGTATAGGGGGGTCCATCACCTTGTGGGTCCTTGGTATATATGCGGATTTATAATTATTTGGACTGTTGTTAAGAGTGAACAGGTGGGCCATCCCTTGCGTGAGATCATGAGAATGATAAATTCGGGCCTGATAATTTATTTTAATGATTATTTAACCAATCATTTATTATTATTATTTTTGGATGGTCATATACTCCATAAGACCCTTGTGTTGGTCTTAAAACCCAATGGCTCCGATTTAACCAAATCCATCACATCATTAAAGTAAGGGGTTATGCGGGCAGATTTCCTCTTACAGATTTCATGGTTTGCACATGACGGTACAAACCACTCGCACTCAGATGAAGTGAGAATTGGGCTATGCATCACCCCGTTTTCAAAAATTCCCAACCTTACTTCATCTTGGTTCGTGTGGAATTGTCGCATGCGTGAATTGTGGTCACAGTGTTAGGAATATTTGTAGAGTTATTTCTTGATCATTATGATGTATCCCTTTATCTTGTTGCATACATATTAGAATTTATACCCGTTATTTTATGATGACTTTGACCGTATTGTGACTTGGACTATACAGTGTTTATTTATAAGGTATTCATGTTATGTTGAGCACTATTCGGTTGGTATAATGTTTTATTACATGGTATTTGAATACCTATTATGACTAGCCCTTCACACTACCATAGGATGTGTCTGTCGAACAATCACTGAGCCATGTTTATAAGTCTCGACACAGGAAGGGGCAGGGCTGTGTGAGATTATTATGCGGATCTGGTTATTGGACGACTGCAGTCGGTTCACAGATGTACACTGTGATGATTTTTACCGGACTTAAGGCCGAAGACGAGCTTACCACTCGTACACGGTTGGTTTCACTGTGATTTTGGACAGGATGCTAGGCATCCGAAGACGGATTTGATCCACCGTTTCTGGACAGGATGCAAGGCATCCGAAGACGGCGTAAATTCCGTAAGGGCATCAGCTGACGCGATGCTCGGCGAAAGTGATATTGTTCATTTGAGGTAGAGTTGGATGTAGGATCTGTTCTTTCTATGTTGCATGACATTCTCTTATTTATATTGTTACATATTCTTATGATTTTTGTGTTTTAATCTCACATTGATAGTGTACTTCATTTTGAGTTATGTGTATTTTACTTGCCGCCTTTTATGGTTGACCCTTGTTTTCTAAAATTGATGCATAGGTACCGAGCCCGGTTTTGCCGAGGAGGAGGCGCAGGCTGAAGCGTTTCAAACGCTTGAGCCAACTGATGTTCACGAGTGGGGTGCAAACGATGGCTTCGAGGCCGTCTGACCAAGCACAGGAGTGACTCGTTAAATTGCAATCAATTTAAATAAATCATTCTTTAGAGACTTGATCTTTCAGTGGGACATTGTAATAAATTATTATTTACTTCTTTTGCAACTTGGAATATTATTATTGTTATCTAGTGATATGCAAACTTGTTTTCTTCTCTTGGTACCTATTGGTTGAAATTACTTCCGCAGAATGGGAATGAATGTGAATGGCCTAAACTCACCACGGTCTAAGATCCTGTGAAAAAGAAATAATTAGGAGTCAATGGTTTTGTTTCCAGAAGAAAAAAAAAAAAAATTGACTCCTAATTTCACGTAACCCTATTTTTATTTTTTGGGGACGTGACAGTTTAAATTCTAATATGTATGCAACAAGGTAAAGGGATACATCATAATGATCAAGAAATAACTCTACAAATATTCCTAACACTGTGACCACAATTCACTCATGCGACAATTCCACACGAACCAAGATGAAGTAAGGTTGGGAATTTTTGAAAACGGGGTGATGCATAGCCCAATTCTCACTTCATCTGAGTGCGAGTGGTTTGTACCGTCATGTGCAAACCATGAAATCTGTAAGAGGAAATCTGCCCGCATAACCCCTTACTTTGATGATGTGATGGATTTGGTTAAATCGGAGCCATTGGGTTTTAAGACCAACACAAGGGTCTTACGGAGTATATGACCATCCAAAAATAATAATAATAAATGATTGGTTAAATAATCATTAAAATAAATTATCAGGCCCGAATTTATCATTCTCATGATCTCACGCAAGGGATGGCCCACCTGTTCACTCTTAACAACAGTCCAAATAATTATAAATCCGCATATATACCAAGGACCCACAAGGTGATGGACCCCCCTATACTATAGCAACTATACACAAGAATAAGATTCCCCTATTGTGCACAACCACACAGATTTGGAGACACCAACCTTTTTTTTTTCTTTTTACATATATAAATATATATGTATGATGTCATGTCTCTTAGGTACCCAGGTGGGCCTTGTATATATGTATAAAATGTTTCTTCACAACCCAGATGACTTATCACAAAGTGCATTAATTTTTACAGTAATGGCTCCATCATCACACAGGTGCCAAGGAATTCCACATCGCCACCATGGATCTAAGTGTTGGATCAAGAGGTCCCACCATCTTCTAGGGTCCCACGTGATGAATTCCACATAATCATGGTCCATGTTACCGTCATGGGGCCCACCAAAAATAAGTGGTAGACCCACATTTACATCTAAGAGAAATGCCCCTCCCTGCACATGTTGCTACCAAACAGCAACGTGTGCAGGGACTGACTCATCCCATGTATATGTTGCAAATTTTATTTTTTTATATCAATGGCCCACCATCAACCCAGTAATCAAGGGTCCACGTGACGGCAATGAGGCCCACCTGTAGGTGGTGGCCCACCATGTTTATAAAAGGTGGAAACCCCCCTGCACATGCTGCAGGTTTTTTTTTTTTTTTTTTAGATGTTGGTGATTAATGGGGGGAAAATGGGGCCCACCTGTAGGCACAAGCAGGTGGGTGACCCACCTGTGCATCACTGCACAGGCGCATTGTGCGCCTGTGCAGTAGTGCACAGGCTGCTGCCTTGCACTACACCCATTCACGTCTGGGATTAAATTCCCAGACGTTTTCATTCATTCATTTTTTTTTTTTAACAAAACTGTGACTAAGGGGGGGGCCACCCACCATCATGTGCAGGTGGGTGGCCCACCTTTACATTACTGCCAGGCACATGTGTGCCTGTGCAGTAATGCACAGGCGCCAACCCACCTGTGCACAAGTCGTCTGGGATTCAATCCCAGACGTCTTCATCATGCATTTTTTTTTTTTTTAACCTGTGGCCCATCACCGATTTGATGAAAAGTGTACAAACACCCTGTGTTGTGCCAACAAAAACGTGTCTGGGTTCATCCCCAGACACGATCATCTCTCTCTTTTTTTTTTTTTTTTTTAAAAACAAAAGGCCCATCTTCACAATGGCCCAATCCCCTTTCATCAAATCTATTAAGATCATCAAATCCATCAAAACCCCATCAACCAAAAATCTGTGAAACACATACCCATCTAACCTGTCATCAATCTTTAGAGATTTAAATGGGCATTTACAATACATCTAAGATCATGAAATCAATGGAATTAGTGAAAACATTAGAGATATGTGCAAATCCACTTGCCTTTGATGCAAAAGATCTAGATCTCTCTCTTTCCCTCGGTCACGCCGCCTACCCCAACTGAGAAGATGAAGAAGAAGGAGGAAAGAAGAAGAGATGACGAAGAGGATCCACCTGTTGGGCTTAGATTTGGGCTTGCCCACCTTGGCCGATCAAGAGAAGGTGATGGAGGAGGAAGAAGAGCTGCTGTAGAGGTGAGGGAAGAGAGCACCCACCGATGGAATATAAGTAGGCTTAGGGTTTGGGGAAGAGTTTTGGGTTTTTATAAAAAGAACCCTATTGTTTAGGCTAATTATAAATATTGGCCTGGTTTGGTTTAATGGGCCCAGAATGGGTCCGAATTGGGCCGGGTCAAAAGGTGGATACTCATGATCCTAACCTACTATCCGATTAACCCAAAACCCAAAAGAAAATTAAATAATTATAATAACCATAATTAACTAAAATACAAACAATTAAATAAAAATTATATTTAAATTAATTAAAAATGGGAACTGGGTTAGGAACCTTACACTCCCCCTCAGGTGGAGCCCACTCATCAATACTCCTCTCATATGGAATACAGTCAGTGCACTTTTGGCGAGATACTTTTTTCAGCATCAAGTCATTCTGCCTAGAATTTGAACTTGCAATCAGTTGACTTCGGTACAATATTAAGTTTTTTTTTGCTAGTCATTCCTACTAAAAACTTGAGGTATCAGTAGAAGCTGCACAAGTACGTTTTAATACTCCCGATGAGTGGAGACCACTCTTCAGTTTTAGTACTCCCCATGAGTGGAGACCACTCTTCAACAATAGGAGACCCAGCATTTTGTGGTCTTTGCGGTTTCAATATAGTGGAATATGAAAAACGTAAGGGTAGATAGGCTTGCATTTGTTCCATGGTAAGGGTAAGATAATCTGATACGTGCAATACAAATAGAAGATTCTAGCTATGTAAACCTATTATTATGGGGGGCCAAGAGAACATTTACCAATGTATAATTCAGAAACAGGCCGGTTGCGAATCCCAATTCTGTTTTTGTTCTGACTGCTTCTGGTTTAAGTTGTTTAACATGAGGTTCAAATATACGAGGCAGCAAAATGAAGTTGAGCTGTGTTGGAACTTTATACAAGCTGCCACAAACAACTTTGGCCAACAACAAACCAGCACCAGTTGCTCATGTATTTTGCCAATTGCCGATTGATATATTACACTTGTTTGGCCTGATCAAACAATCATCTGTGGCCTCAGAGCACCGGCATATTGGACTTGAAGAAGAGTGACACCGGTAAAGAATAAAAAAACAGAAACGTTACAACCTCTGTACAGATGATACACTATATGAAGTAGCTAGGCTGTGTCTTACTTCTGGAACCACATTCTCCATACAGTACGTTCCACTGTAGTAGCTCACTCATGTTTTTAGATTCTAATGATACACTTGCAGAAACCTACCACCACAAAAGATGGGTGGGGTGAGGGGTGAGGGAGGTTTAGGGTAGATCAAATGGGAATAACATAAGAACGCTAGATGCTGAAAAGGAGATGCACAAAGATTCACACGACCGATAAATAATGGTCACAACTCATATGGTAAACATGCTCTAGCTGAAAAGATGAGCTGGAGTGCACAAGTGGACTGCACATATACAACGACTGCTGTATCTAGATAGCAGGATAAGCAGACCAGCCTGATGATGCAGCACCTCAGATATCAAGCATGTAAGGCTTGTGTAATGAATATCATGCTCAATTGATCTTTCACACAAATACTTACACAAAGCTTTATAATGAAATACAGGATGAGGAAACACAAAGAGAAGTTTTACCTCTTCGTGGGCATATCTGAAATCTTCTGTGCATAGGGGTCGTTTGTCAGTACTGCCTCTCCGAGCTAGAGGGGGTCTTCCCTCTTTTAAAGCTAAGGCTCGCTCCTGCAGGCATTTCAGTGTATTAGAACTTCATTAGAGGAAATTTTAAAGTTACTGAAGCTTATGATTAGACAATATTAGACCATTAATGGCATCATACAGAAAAAAAATTGATGCCCATGAGCAAGTAAGTTTTCTTAATCATGGCCCTCTATAGTTCGTTGTGTGCTAATAGTAGGATTTTTGACAGTTGAGAATCATTTTAAGGTGATTCTTTATTCTCTTGGATTTCTTGGATAGAATACCTTGTTGGACAAAACCCACTTTCCAAAAATCTTGCATTTTGGGCCAATCTAGTCTCTTTTCATTGAGTAGTTTTCAGGTGCTAAGTGCCTAGAATTGTTTTGGTGCTAGGCGCACCATTCACAGCCACAAATGAGCTCAAGTATAGCCACTCGTTTATGATTGTGCTTGATGCCTAGCACCAAAATGCTGCTACTCACCTAGCACCTGAAAATTTCACCTTTTCATCTATTTCTCTTAAGGACTTCCAATTTAGGAACCAATTAAGGAATCTCCTTATTTATAGGAGCACTATTCTAAAAATTGAAATTGAATCATAAATCATGGAAAAAACCATCTCCTTTCCTTTAGAGAGATTCTTTATTTTCTCTTGGATTTCTTGGATAGAATGCCCAATCGGAGAAAAGTGAAAACCCACATTCCAAAAAACTCCCATTTTGGGATAATCTAGTCTCCTTGCATCTATTCCTTTCATGGACTTCCTATTTAGTACACCTCTTAAAGAATCTCCTTATTTCTAGGAGCACTATTCTAAAATCAAAATTGTATCACAAATCATAGGAAAAACCATCTCCTTTCCTTTAGGAAGATTCTTTATTTTATCTTGGATTTCTTGGATAGAATGCCCGGTAGGAGAAAAGTAAAACCCACTTTTCAAAAATCTTGCCTTCTTGGGCGAATCTAGTCTCTTTTCATGTATGTCTCTTATGGACTCCCTATGCAGCATACCTCTTAACAAATCTCCTTATGTTTAGGAACACTATTCTCAAAATTGAAACTGTACCATAAATCATTAAAGCAGATGAATTGAATCACATCATAAATCATAGCATTTTTTATTTTTTTCATAAAAATTAAAAATAATAAAAAGTTAAAAAAAGCTAGTTATTCATAACCCATCCATAGCAGCATAGCTAAAATGACAAATAAGCCTAAGATACAATAATAAAAACAATGCCATGACATATAACATCATATATGATATTGTGAATAATTGAAATAAGTTTAGGATATCAACGTCACTAGGATAAAAAAAAAAAAAAACAAGTTGCATTGATTTGTTTTCGTTCTCTTTAATTAAAAAAAGTTAAAATCAACATAAACAACCTTACCTGAAGTTTTAAGAATTTTTCGTGATAGAGAAAGGAAAGAAAAAAACATTAAAGCAATTAAGGACAAAATCCCATACATTTAGTCGAATGCTCTAGTCATGTGCCTCTTACTAATCTTTAGAATGTCTGCAAAATCACAAATGTTCTTAAGAGGTTTAGTTAGTCACTAACATATTAAAATAGAAAGGCCAACAGAATGAAAAAGAATTTTTTTAAAAATAAAAGTACTATCATTAATCTTTTAAAAACAGTCCTTCCTGCTTAGAAGATTTTCTTGAATTGTAAGATTCAATAAAACTAGTATTAAATTGTAAGATTCACACATGAATCCTAAGATTCACTTGTAAATGGGATTTGTTGCACAAAAGTGAATATTTTTCCTTGGAATTCTGCACAAACCGTAGGATTTTGGATTCAAATTGTTGGATTTTAGCAACAATATATATGAGTTTTGCTTCTTGTGCTCTTGTTTTAATTGAAATTACTGAGTTTCTGATCCTGTTTCTGATATAAAAATGTGCATCTGATCCAACTTTAAGTTGGTCTTAGTCTTGCAAATTCACCATCCAAGTTCAATTTCATCATAAACCCATTAGCGGGTTTCTCTCTACAAGTTCAGAGAATTCCCAATATATCACCTTTTAGGTGAATATGCTCTTCTTTTCATGAATTTCTCTGATCAACTTCCTATTTAGGAAGAACCCTCTGCCAAAACCTAAGTTCTTAACCCTTTCCCACGACCTCATTCCCCTTACAATGGGAAAAAAAAATTGACAAAAGAAAAATCAAATAAAGGGTGATGAATTGACTCCGCCAACTTACAGCCCACTCAACCCGACCCATCCATGGCTAAGTCAGGGCCTATTCCAAGTTTTAAAACACTGTTCCAAGCACTTTGTTGTGCATCAGATGCCACAGTGTGCAAAACTGAATAACAAGTACAATATTTATGTTCAGCCTAACAGATGTTGCTCGTGTTCTCTTAGCTATACAAGCTTGAACAAAGTTTTAGACTATTAAAGATTATAAAATGATAGCAGCAGCAACAGTCAAAGATCACAACAGTTATAGGATATTCTAAAGGGGTGTCTTAAACAAAAAATTGATGCAATGTGACTAGATCCGGTCCACGTGACCGGATTCAAATTTAAATCCATTTGTTTTTTTGGGTAGAGTAAAGTAGAGTAAAGTGGTCTTTCATGAAAATATGTGGGTCACACCAAAAGTACAAAAACTCAAAATTCCCCTTTTCTTTTTCAAAAAAAAGTTAAAAAGCAACCACTAAATAATAAAAAATATATATCTACTTTTTACACAAATTAAAAAAAGATTCCTATTCAAGTCACTAAAAATAAAAACTCATTATAACTTCATCATATTTTATTCTCTCTTGATTTGAGGTTTACTCTATTCTACCCTACTCCAACCCACAAACAAATAGGCTCTAAGTGCTTGATTACGTACTTGGTAGTGGTTGTGAATTCTTTGGAATCCATAGTAAAGTCGGTGCTGATGAAGGAGCATTAAAGATGTTGAGTAGAGTATGTAGGGGTGGACTTCAAGCAAAAAAATAGGGATATAGGGTGGACATGCAAATGGTAATTTCACTTCCTATGGGTTGATTTACTATGTTGATAGTTGAGTAATCATTTATAGGCAAAGCAGAGACTCTTTAATGACCTTTATGGAAATTCACATATTGAGATCTACCTGTGGAGACACGGCAAGGTTTTCAATGCCCACAGGTTTACAACAGGGGCGACATCAAGCCCTATCTTTTTGTAATGATTATAGACAAGCTAACTACTTATATTCAATAGGAAGTATCTTAGTGCATGTTTTTTGTAAATAATACTATGTTTGGTGGATGAATTGAGAGATGGCTTGAACATAAAACTTGAGAGATTGTAGAAGGCAATCTAAGGACCTCAAAATTAGTCATATAAAGACAAAATACATTAATTGCAACTTTGGAGGGCATGTGAAAGAGATGTAACTCTTATGAGAATTAAGTTCAAGAGATACCGCAAAGAGATTGCTTCTAATACCTTGGCTCTATAATTAGTAAGGATGGAAAGATACAGGATGATGTTAAGCATAAGATAAGAGTTGGATGATTGAAATGGAGGCCTACTATTAAACTGCCTTATGATCGATGCATACCAACAAGGTTGAAGGAAAAATTTGCAATATGGCAATTACATGAGTTATGACCCATGGAGCAAAATCTTGGCCAATCAAGAACCAACTCATGCAAGAAATGAGTATAGCAAAGATGAGAATATTAAAATGGATGTGTGGTAAAACTATGAAAGCAAGAATAAGAAGGAATGCATTTAGGGGTTGCAACAGTTGGTGATAAATTAAAAGAGACTCGTTTGAGATGCATTTGGACATAACCAACATAGGCCAACAATGGTTTCTATGAGGAAAAGTTTTTCCATATAGATTAATGGCCACTCAAGGAAAAAGGTTGGTCACCTCACATAGGAACATGGATGAAAGCAATAAGGATAAATCCGAAGAAGTGCAACTTGTTTGAGGATTTGGACCAAGATAGACTAGAATGTGAAACAAAATTCATGTAGAGGACCCCAACAAAGTTGAGCCGAGGCTTTTATGATGATGATGTTGTTATGACTCTTATGAATCTTCACCTCTATTCCCTCAATGTTAGACCCTTTAACAGAATTGCTTTAAATTCCTAGTAGTTTAGTATTGATCAAACAAACAGGCCTAGTCATAATAGACTTGATAGCCGCTGAGTCAATGACTAGTTACAAGTTTGAGAATAATGTTCGAGCTTACATTTCTTGATCAAGAAAATCATATTCATCTTTCCCCAAACCAAAATATTCATTTTAAGCCAAAAATAGCAAACATGTATGAGAAATCTAAAACTGATTTTTCCTAACGAAGCAAACATTCCCAAAGCGAATTTTCTTATATATATTTTTAATCTTTTGCAACAAAAAGGCCCTATTTTTTCACACAATCTCAAAAAGGCCCCTAAATTTTCTACTTTTACCATAAGCACCCTTGATTGACAGTCAACCACGAAAAAAAGTAACTACTTTCAGTTGCCTCTCCATATCTTTTGTATTTGGCCATTTTACCCATGAAAAACCCAAATTGAGTCATCTCTTTACTTAAAAGATAAAAAAGGTAATTTTCCCATTGACCGTTAAGAAAATTGCTTAGGATGTTGGACAATTATTTTGTCAATAGGGTCAACCATGTGGTGCCTTTTCCTTATGCACTTTTGCTCACACAACCCGACCTACAAATCCCTGCACATCTTCTCTTTTGGAAGATGTTTTTTTTTTTTTTGAATATACCTCCCACATATCTCTAATTAAAGTTTTAATTGAAGCCTTCAATATTCTTGATGTCCATGACATGGGCCCTGCCATGTTGGATTGTTCTTCCAAAGTCACCCTTGTATGGATAAACTCCTCAGTAGGGTCCACCTTATAAATTAAATTCATTTCAAAGAAACAAATATCTAGAACATGGGACCCACAAGAACTATATAAAACTATATTTTAATCTTTAGATAAAAATGATAATCCAATATTGCTAATTGTGTGTGGCTAAGCTATGGGTAAAACAAGGGATTACCATTTTAAGTTTTTCTCAAGGGTAAAATTTTCAAAATCTAGAAGAAAGGAGAGAAGCTAATTTTTGTACAGATTGACAGTCAGTCAAGGGGGTTTTTAGTAAAAAAAAAAAAAAAGAAAATATAGGGCCGGCACATATAGCATGGGTTGTGAATTCAAATGGGGCACCGTTTGAGGGGTGTTGAGTAGATTGGTCTCCCACTTTCCTAATAGCTTAAGCCGTTGGGATGTATTGGTTAGTTGGGCTGTAACACTTAAACCTTTCACCTCTTTCCCCTCTTTTTCTCTTCTCATTCCTTTTCCTTTTCCTTTCCATCTTATCATCTTTGACTCGTAATGTATCATAGCATTAAGGACAAAGGGGCCATAGTAGTCCCCTAATGCAAGTTTTTGCAATTGGTTTCCTGATTTATGGTCAATTTGGGATTGAGGGGGATTGTAGGCTATGATGCACGGATACTTCAAAATAGGCAATGTATCATGTCGTATCATATTCGATACTTCACTTTTTACATGTAAAATCAGTGCCATATTATGTCCACAGCGTGTCCTTATCATATCTTTGCTGTATCTAGGCATCATAGATTGTGGGGCTATTTTTTATAATTGGGTAAGAACACAAATCATCTAAAGGAATGTATGTTGATTAAAGATAGGCATGAATAGTCTCACCTTAAACTTAGTTTTAGAATATTTTTGTATAAATGATAGCTTGAAATTTTGTTTCACCAAAAAACATGAAAACATCAACCACAATGTGGCAGAAACATCCACCAACATAAAACCCCAAGCATAAGAAGCCATACAAGAACAAGACAATTTCATGAACACACCTACTTCAATACCAAGCTAAACTTTAGAACTCTTGGGTGATCATAGTTAATTGAGCGAGCATTGGAGATTGTTTAGTTTTACCCCCTCTTCCCTTCAGCCTTCTTTCTTTAGACTTCTCCCTCTTCCAATATCCAACATCCTAATTTTTATCTTGGAAGCCTTTTAGTCAAAAACCTCAGGCCATCTTCAGTACTTCTAAAGGTGGTCCCCATTTCCTTGTAATCTTAACCACATGATATTTATTCTATCTTTAATCTTAACTTTGCTATAGTTATCAGCATTAACTTGCCCAAGTTTTATGCTCTAAGCTTGAGAACCTCAATGTTTGAAGTCTTCACAAACGCAAATTGTACATGTTTTCAATTTGACAGGTCTGCAAGGGTTAGAAGTGGCCATTTAGTATTTCAAAGAACCAAACAACACGTTACCATGGAACCTGAATATCCATCAATGGCACACTGGGTTATGGCCTTTAAGGTTCTATGAATTAAGACCCTATTTGTATATTTAAGAGACAGCATTAAGCTTTCTATACAACTACATGGTGAGAATTAGACAGCAATACACATTTCCTAGAACCTAGTTTTTAATGGAAGGACAAAACATTTCGACGTTAATTGCCATTTTATATGGGAGCAGAGGCAGAAAATATCTCTCAAATGTTAGTCAAATCCAAATATAAGCTAGCAGATTTGCCAACAAGGCACTTGGTAGAGGCAGATTTCATAAGTCACTTGGCAAGCTGACCATGATAAATAAACCTATAACCTTCACTTCATGGCTGGTGTATAAATTAGTGCAATGTTGTTTGGTATTGTAAAAAGCAAAGTGAAGTGAAGCCCCAAATCAAGAGAGAATAAAATATGAGGGATTCAAATCATCATGTAATGGCTTTTGTCTTTATTGGCTTGATAAGGAATCTTATTTTACTTGTTTTTTTTTTTTAAATAGATGGCCTTTTTGTTATGTAGTGGGTTGAGATGGTTGCTTTTTGACATTTTTTTAGAAAAAAAGAGGAATTTTGAATTCTCGCACTTTTGATATGAACCCCTCATCATTTCATGTCTCCTAAATGGAGGCTTCACTCCACTCTAATCTACTAGTTAAATGCCCAAACAGGCCAATTGTTTTCTAGTGGTTATTCTATTTTACTTTGTTTGTGTACTGTGTTTTGATATTTTCTATTTACATTTAATAGTCCATCATAAAAGAAGCAGGATTAGTTGATTAAAACAATTCAACTACCCTTGTCATGACCTTTCTTCCTCTTCTCTTCTTTTCTCATTCTCTCATCTCTCCTTTCCATCAAATCATCTTTGATTTATATAATTATACTACAACAAGCACATAGAAAGTCTCCTATAAGAAGTCATGCATTCATCTAGGCTCCTCATTCCTTCTTTGACGCAGGTGGATATCATATATTATACTAAGAAGGAAATACAAAACTATCTACCACCAGTTGTTTTTAACATGTTGAACATTGGGCATGCATGACACAACACCCGGTTTCTTATGCCAAGCAAAAGAATATCCATTCTGCAGTATTTATAAAACAAAGAGATTACTGACAACAAAAAGAATTTGACAACCTCTCAGTACCAAAAAAAAAAAAAAAGAAAGAAAAAAAGGAAACAATAGCAGTAATTGAACTATAATTAATCTGCATCATCATCATCTAAGTCCTATCCCATCATATGAAGTTAGGTGAAATTGAACTATAATTCAGTGTGAAAAATGCAAATTGAAAGTTCATAAAGAAAAAAATTTATTACTGGGGTGGGAATGTCAAACGGTGTTCTCAGATTGGCTCCAAATCTTGCAAAATGGGAACCTCAAAGACACGGCTGCAAAATAGGCGGATGTAAAACATAAGAAACAAATTAAATAATACTCCATCAGAATAACAAAAACAATACATATCGTGGAGAAGTCATAAATGCAATTAGAAAGCATACGAAGCTAATGCATGTAGCGGTTAAATGTTGGAAAATGAGTTTAAGTTTGCCAGTTATGACAGACATGTCAGAAAGCCGAAAAACACAATTTTAGAAAAGCATATATTGATGCAAACCAGAACAGAATTACCTTCTCTTTGCAACTATCAGTCTGGGTATGTGAACCAATCAGTACTACATTATCAGGAAGCCTTTCAAGGTTGCTTTTAAATGTTGGATACAAATCCAAACTGCCGACAGTAGACTTCTCAACCTCTTTAATGAACAGCAATAAAGGACTCCCCTTGCTTACATCAGATACAACCTAGGAATATCAATGGAAATCGACTTGTGATTGTAACACATTGAATTGGAAAGGGCAACAATTAGTGTATTACAAAGTTTGTCACAATGAGGAATTACTAGACCTGAATCCACCACAAAGATTTGTATGCCCATATGAGACAACTGGTGCATTGATTAGTGATCAAGATCATTGTTCTGAATGGGATCCCCATCATGAATTATATTTGACCTTTCTTCAGACTCTTGCCATATTTTTTTCTTAGTGCAATTTCTGGGCTTATGTTTCTAAAGAGATAGAAACTTCCAAAATCAATGATTTCTGAATATTTTCAATCTGCATCAGGGTCCTTCAAAGTAAAGTAAAAGCCTGCAGCACCAAACCATGGAGCCCCACTTTACAGATGGGTGCAGAAGTTTAATCTTCAGCAACCTGATGAAAAAGTGTACGGAAATGCTTCAGCCATTTGAGTAGCAAAATGTTTACCTTGAACAGTGTGTTGATGAACAACTTGCCCACATCCTCCTCACCAGCAGTTTCCAAACAAAGATCATTAACTACAGAGAAGAAAAAGTAAAGCAAAATAGTTCTTAAAACAAGAATCAAAGCAATAAATGGAAATAAAATTGATCAAATTTACTATATCCAGGGCCTAGTGCCAAAGGCAAATGGTACAAGACTAGATGAAGGCATCACCATTGCAAAAGAACCCAGTACTCTCTTCACAAAGGCCACCACGATCAACACCACCTGGGATTGGTTTGTCGAACTGGACACCAATTTTGAAGGAACTACTATCTTCTAAAGTTAACAAAACTTTGCCGCAGCTACCATAAGTTGGTCCCCTAGATATGCATTCATAGAATACCAGAATAAATGATAAAATTAACTAAACTTTTTCAAACAGAATCGTCACTGCCAATTACATGAGTGTGAATAATTTGATAAATGGAGTCTCCTTGTTAGAAAGATTTTCAAATGGTATAAATAATACCTTGAAGGAGATTGTACCGTGAATTCCCACCGTGATCTAAAGCCACAAATTTCACTCTGTCACCTGAATATTTTGACAACAAAGAAGCATTATAAACCTCAAACAAAAAAAAAAAAAAAAAAAACAGCAGAGATAGGAAGGACATAAACTTGAAGATGTCTGGTTAGCCCTTTTGGAAGTGACAGTTACACTCGGGTTGCACTTGCACATGGTTTGGACCACCCTCACAAGGCCTAAGAACAGTGCAATCAGGGTAGGAAATGGGCTGAGCCGGGGCCTGAGGTCTTGACAGACAACTACATGGGTTTGGACCTGTGCTTATGTCTACCTAAAGGCCCAGCCTGGCACAACAGATTCAACATATGAGCCAAACATTTCAGAAATCCATTTCCTTTCAGGCCTGTGGACAGGATATAGGCAAAATTAACTAGGGGAAAAGGGGCCAACACTTGGAAAGGAATAATAAAAAAAACCAAACATATCAGGTTGAAAGAACTTGGCATTAGAACTATGACTCTATGAGTGGTTTAGTAGAACCCACAAAGTCAACCAAATGAATTGAGCTTGAATTAACTTAAACACAAGACAACATGGCTCATGCCCTAACTTAATCTATCAGACAAACCTGCTCTAAATAACTTCTTGGATGGGCCAGCAGATGAGGCTGCAGCACCATCCTTCTGCTCCAGTTGAGATTCCAAACAATGAGGGGCAGTAGAATTTGAAGCCACTACTGCCGCTGACGGGGCTGAGCTCTTAACTCTATCAGTATGTACTGGGAATTGCTTAACATCAATACAGGATTTTTCTGCTCTTAATTGGTCTTTTAGCAATTCCATTTCCTTCGAGGATAAACCCTGCAAGCAGGATATCGTTCTAATTGATAGTTGGCTTTCTAATTATACTGCTTAGAAAAACAAGAATGAGAAAATAGGACGATCATAAAACTTAGACGTCACAACCAGGAAGCTGCTTCTGAACAGTACGTAAATCACTATCAGTTTAATTGACGCATGAGTGGATGGTCAAGATTTCATGGATCCTGAAATTGATCAGGCCCTTGATTATGCTGAGGATGCTGCAACAGAAGGTTGTGCCACATATTCCAACTGGCCCAGCCTGCGACCCGCAACAGATCCAAGTGATGTGGAGTCAACTGACTGCTTCTCAAAGACCCTTCAAAACCCAGAAAGGGTGGGAAAAGGAAACCAACACAGAGAAAACCCCACTCACATTATTCAAATTTCAACGAAAACCCAATTCGAAGAACTAAAATTCAAGACTAAAGAACCCATGAAAGACGAATTATTAGAACAGAGGGACATCATTACACCCTCTGCAGGTAGAGGGAAGCTGGGGAGGCCCGCTGGCGGCAATGGGTGCCCACCTCCTTGGGAGCTCGGCGAAGGCTGATTCAAATCCTTGGAAGATGTCCCGGGTGGCACTGATTCCTTAGCGGCAACAGGAACTTTGACCTGAAATCACCAAAAGAATTCAAGAACTAGAAGGGAAAAAGAAGAAGAAGAAGAAAAAGAAAGAGAACAGAGGAGAAACCAAGATTTCTTCTTTTTGTGATTTTTGGAACCTTTGGGCGTTTTGGTGAAGAGGTTTTATTGCTTCTGTTAGTGGGAGAGGGAGAAGATCTTTTGGCAGCGTCTGGGGGAGATCCCCTTGTTTTGGAAGCCATTTCTGGGTGTCTTTTATTCCTTTCTCTCTTTGATTCTTTTGCTCTAGAAAGACAGAGAGAGAGAGGGAGACAGAGGAGTTGAACAAAGAAGAAGAAGAAGAAGAAGCTCTAGAAAGACAGAGAGAGAGAGGGAGACAGAGGAGTTGAACAAAGAAGAAGAAGAAGAAGAAGAAGAAGAAGAAGAAGAAGAGAGAGAGAGAGAGAGAGAGAGAGAGTAAATGGAAGAAAGAGAGAGACTGTGTGAGTTTCCTTCTAACTAACTTTTGTGAGACGGTTGGCGTGTTCAAATTCAAAGGAAAGCTTGTAAATAAAAAAATAAAAATAAAAATAAATCATATGAAAGCTTTATTGCCCATGTCTGGAATCTGATCAGTCTCAGGTGAGAGAGAAAATGCAGATTCTGTTTTTCCTGTGAATGGGTGCATGGACCTTTTTTTGGTCAATCAAGCCGTGGGTGTGACCCAAGAGAGGGAGAAAGCCTGCACATGGTGGAAGAAAGGTGATATATTATTTAAAGTTTGAACCCTAAATAGCTCGATGCCTGGATATAAAAACTGCTGAGCAGTGCTGGCTTGCATGGGCTTGGTTGGGACATGGGAGCTTTTTTTTTAATATAAAAAAAGCATAAAACTTGTTCCTCATTTTTAAAAAATTATATAAAAATTTAAATGTTTCAAAAAGAGTATAAAAGTTTTTCATATTTTTTTCAATCAAGTACTCACCAAGAAATTTTTTATAATAATGACAAAAAATGCTCTGGTTTAATAAATTATTTAAGAGAAATGATTAAGTTCAACCCAAATGATATGATGACCCCACTTCACAAAAAGCAGGAGAAAAATTAAAGGGAAGGGTATTTTTGTTATTTTTAATACTATTTTATGGAGATGAATTGATTGAAAGAGTAGTGAAAAGGCATTTATATTTTTCTTTGAAATATTTAAATCTTCATGTACTTTTTTGAAAATAAGTAAAAAAGATTAAACTTTTTTAAAATGTTCTTTTTTTCTTAAATATATATTGTAATACCTCATCCCCACATCGCTTATGAATAAAATATGAATTTTGTATAAAATGAATTATGAAGGTTACTACTAGTAACTTCGGCTTAAGCATTTTGGGCACGTGACAAACTCACTAAGTTCTTAGGCTAGTAGTTACTCGGGCCATTACAAATGGTATCAGAGCTTATCACCAGCCGAAAATGTGGGACGCCCAATCCAGCTAGGCTTTCCCAATCCTGCTGGGAAAGCCCTTGAGGCAAAATCAGAATAGAGTGGAATACTTCAATCTCACATCGCTTGGTGAAGTTAGATACATATACATGGGTGTGTGGCTTTAAGGGGGTAGATTGTAACACCCCATCCCACATTGTTTATGAATAAAATATGAGTTATGAATAAAATATGAGTCAGGTATATAATGAACTATGTACGTTACTTCTAGTAACTTGAGCTTAAGTATTTTGAGCCACGTGACAATGTCACAAAGTTATTAGGCCACTGGGTTACTCGAGTCATTACATATATAAAGATAGCAACAGTCAAAAAGTAACACCATCTATGTATTGGTGGGTTCCAATGGGATTGAGGACCATTATGATGTTGATAGAAAGATCTTGGCCCTCAAAATTTCTGCTTGGAGTAGAAATTTTCCTTTGCCAAATACAAATCTCCACTCAGCTTACCGGTCAGGATCAATACTATAGCTGCTCATGATATCTGTGTGCATTCTGCTGGAGCTTTGTAGGCTTGGGTCACTCTGAGGCCTATAAGTTGAAAGCTGTTAGAAATTTGGGTTGAATTTGGGTTCGGTCAAAATTGTGTTAGGGTGGGTATATCTAAATCAAAACACATGAGGATGCAACATGGTTAAAGTTGGGTCGCGGTCAGGTTTTTGCTGAGTTCCCTATAATATTGGGCCAAAAGGGTGCTCATGGCCTGAGCCAGCCTGGGTACAAAGTAAGCCCAACTACTTTGGGATGGCTTAGGAGTTATAAGGTTTAGTATTTGGGTGATCCTGGAATGAAAAACTGGCCCCATTCAATGTTTGCACCTGGCTTGGATTAAGTGTAAGAAATCCCGAGCCTTGGCCCGCCCCTGCCAAAACAAGTAGTGCTTATAGTTTAGCGATTCATTTACCTGAATAAGTGACAGAAAGCCTGGCCTGGGCGGACTGACTGAATGACGGGCACAGGCCTAACTATTTTAGGCGGGCCAAGCTCGGGTTAGGCATCTATAGTTGCATCATGCTTGGGGAAAGATATGGGCCGATGTACCAACAGCCGGTCTGGACCTTGATATGCCTCAACCCAGCATGGCCCTTGAACACACCTAATCCAAATTGAATTTGGGATGATTTCAAGTGGGCCTGTCTAGATTCTGCATTGCTTAAAGTTGGATCAAATACTAAGTGACCCGCTTTGTGGGTCAATTATATGCTCTCTTTTACATATATAATGATGCTGTAACACATATGCATATTGCCCTTTTTGTTTTCTTTTGGCGTTCATTGATGCATCATATGCACAAATGACCTGTGAAGAAGGGCAGAGCTAACTGGGTCACAGGGCAGCAATTGCCACTCTCAATTTTTTTTTGTTTTCTTTGATTAATGATAATCCAACTCAAGTTCTTTATTGGTCTACTAAACTGTTAAATGATTAGTTCATATGTAGCTTCATAGATTTCAAAAACATTGTGAACAATGTAATTGATCAATCTAACTTTCTGCACGTTTGCAAGCCCCAATTCAAGATCCAAATGATAAGCATATAGATTTTTAGTGTCATATTTTACATTTTTAAATTTTAAGAAATTGGTGAAAAACATCCACAAAAACACAAACCCATCTAACCCCGTTGGATGTACTTTTACTCAGCGAAAATGATGCTTTCAAACAAACATGATAATGTGTTTTTCATATGAACCTTTCATAATGTAAAATCCATTTCTCAGCCTAAAATGCAGACAACCTCTTAGTTTCACCCAAGCTGATACAAGCTTTCATGGTAAGGTAAAGTAAGGTGCACTGTAAATTCCATGGTAATGAATTCCTAAGAAGTTTAATAGCATGATAATATCAGAAGATTATAAATAGATACATATATATATATATATCACCAAACATTAAGAGGGAAAAAAATAAGGTTTGCATGGACCTATCATGACTGAGAGATGGACCTCAAAATCAACGGCCGAAAACTTCTTGATCTCATATCCAATGATAATATTAGGTTTGTCAAAGGGCCAGATTCAAAGTTAACAAATGAAAGTGAAAAATCTCATCCACAAACAAAGGAAAGACGTGAATAAAAACAAAATTTGTCCACCTTCATCTTCCTATTAAATTATCTATAAGATGATCAGAAAAATGTGGCCAACTGGAAATTCAACTGTGATTCATGATCAGCAAGAGTCATGCCATCTAAATGAGTTTAAGAATTATGAGCCAACCTATTAAGTATTTGCTGAGACATCATCGAATACTTTTTTATTTATCCCAGCTAAGGGCTACGATCCTATGAGACTCGCACATGCGAGGTGATAGGAACTTGCACATGCATGGAGACACAACTCACACATGTGAAGTGATGGTAACTCAGCATATGTGAGGAGACACGTCATCTAAATACCTTATCAATGAAAATGTAGACTATATCATGCTTACTAACTTGGTGAGAAATTTATCTCCCCTCACAAAGACCTATTTTCTCACTGCAGTATAACTGCTGTACCAAATTTCATGTTGAGGCATGTAATGAAACTTAGTCGAATCTGAGATTTATTGTTCCATTGTGGTTCATGAAAGTTTTTGGTTACATGTGGACACAATATAACAGGACAAATGCAATAGGACTTTCTTTTCTTTAATTAACAACTGTACACATAGACCAAAAAACAACGGACAACAACAAAAAAAAAGATAAAAAAGGCATATGCATGAGACAAAAGGCTTAGACCAATTGCATAATCTAGAGATGCATGATAACTTCATGCTTTGATGGTTACACTGCATAAACACAAACCATATGGCTTGATCGCTGAAGTTTTCCACTCTAAGCCAGGTGCAGCATCTGGATCATACAATAGTGTATGATATCCAGGTTCTTCCTTCAAGGAGAAAAGCAGCAACTTCCCATTCAGTACTCCAAAGCGAAACACTATCCTCGAGCTCCCAGTCAATGGTACTGAAATCATTTTCCATGAGTTATCAATGGGATTAAATGTAGCCAACTTTCTCTGGTTCTTCCATTCCATGCAGAAAAGCTTCTTGCCTAGCACAGCATGTGCAGTGACCATGACACATCCATTTTTCATCTCACACCAAGTGTGGTTCTCAGGATTGTAAACATCCACAAACCTTGAATTGCCAATTGTGAAACTGGAGCGCCCGCCCATGATATAAAGCTTGCCCTCTAATCCGCAAGCAAAGCAGCCCCACCTTGGGCGTCGAAGACTCTCTATTAAGGTCCACTCATTCTTTTCCGGGTCATAAACCTCAGCACTTGTTAGGCTCTCACCATCAGCTCCATAACCCCCTACAGCATAAACCATGCCATTCACTTCAGCACAAGCAAAGTCATAGCGTGCAACATTCATCTTTGCTAGTATACTCCACCTGAAGGAGGAAACAGTTAAAACAGAGTACATGATTTAAGAAAGAGCACAATGCTCATACTTAAGCACATGCATATTTAACCATCAAGAATACAAACATTTTTCAGAGCTCTGGCAAAAGAAAAGACGCTCTGTTTCTCAAGGACCTATCAATCTGGCTTTGCAATAACATACAGTTCCTCTCATTCCACAAATGCAGCAACCAGTAGTAATTCAGTAGTATAACATTTAGGGCAGACCTAAGTGTAATCATGTGGGTGTGATTTGAGGAACCCCCTTAGGTAAGACCTTGAAAAAATTGATCACATTAATGTTGAGACTCCTACTTCATGTCCCATGTCATGATATCCAACAAATTTCTAACCCTTTATTATATGATGCATGAACTGATAGCATGAGGAGGCTTTCTAAGCCTCTGTCAGATAATTCATAAAGAAAATCACAAAGAGGTTTTTTTATGGGTCACCAACCTGTTGAGACAAGAATCATATTGATAAACATCTGTTGAAACACAGCTGGTACCAACATCTACTATATAGCCAGCCATAACCAAAAGCTTTCCATCAAGAACAACAACACCAAATGCGGCTTTCTTTGCACCAGGCATTGAAGGAAGGAGCAGGTGTTTATCCCCAAAACCCCCCAAAATCTCCCAATGACTCCCCTTTCCGTCAGCATCATTAGTTAGAACATAGAGCCACTCCTCTAGCCTTCCAGCCTCTTTCCTTATGGTGGTGAACTCCTTGCTTTGAATAAAAGACCTCCATCGCTGACACACGGCACCCATGACGGGAAAATTAAATCGAGGGACAAGTGCTAGGCATAATTTTGCCACATCATCTGGCAGACCAGGTAAAATGAGGCAATGAAAATCAGGCTGCAATTCAGAGGTTGATTGAGAGATACTTGGACTCGTTTGCAGATTCTTCTGTTTTGCAGTGGTGCAGCACATCTTCGACTCAGCAAACCATTTCTTAGGCTCGAAAGGAGAAGGCATTTGCTAAAGCGGAAGCTATAAGATTTGTTTTTCATTTTTTATTCGTCATGTGACTTGAACCCACAACTTTGAGGTTGCAATGATGAGCACCTTCCAATGCGCCATTAGGCCATTATTGTTTACTGGAAACAAGAATCGGTGTTGATAAACAGCAGCATGACAGTAAGTAATAAGAATTCATAGAAATCATCACCCATGAGAAATTTGTGAGACCAGGGACTTGAAAGATGTCATGGGATGCGCAATTCAACCTATCAGTACCAGTGATCTTCTAGGTGTTGTTTCATCTGGTGCAAAATCCATTCCAGAACTGCTGCTCTTGGAGTAGTTTCTCCCTATATTTTGGCAGATGGCGACATCAAGTTTTGCAATGAAAGGCCTGTTCTTTCCTCCATTCATTGCCTTGATGCCTTCACAGAATCCATGAGAATCAAAACCTTTTTCCACTCCTAAGTCCTAACAGATCTGAATGAAAATACAACCAGTGTTATCAACTAAAAGGAAAAAATGAATAGAAATTATACCAGCGAAGGCCATGGAACTAACAAGGTTTAGACCCTGTAGCTCCCATTCTCTAAAATCTATAATGCTTTCAAATGAACTGCAACCAACATGGTACAAACAGTTGACAAAAGATAAGAAGGCAGATCTTCTGTTAGAAAAAAGATAACTCCAAATTCAGTCAACCACTAAGCAACCTGCAGAATTACTTTAGTCCAATGCAGTAGTAAATCAATGCCAAATACACATGCACTCATGCATAAATATATGCCTAGTTATACTTAGGATTAAGTGAGAGGTGTTTGCAGGCAAGTTATCTGCACACCGCCTATCAGTCCAATCCCAATCACCCAAACCTATGATTAGATGAATATGTGCTTGCTTGTAAATTATTGAGCATCTCTTATCTATGGCCCAACTATGATCAATTCAACCTCTTCACACTAACTACCCTACTATTAAGTGATATGCACCCAAATTTGACACCAATAAAACCCAATTCCACAGTGTACTCACCCCAATTAGGCACTCATCTGATCCTATATCCACTGATGGATTAAATTAGAAGATCAAGGGTCCATGGCTGTAGCTTAGATAGCTAAGGCCACGGGTGTGTCAGGGAAGGTGTGTCAGTTCAAACCCCCTATGTGTGTGTATTATAGAAGATTGGGGCCCATTTGTTTGCATAGAATATATAGGAATTAATCGTATATGGATTCAAGATCAAATGAGTTGTTCCTAACGATTATTAAAGAGGTGAGAGTTACAGCTGCATAATAATCGATAAGGTACCAATGGATGCAACCCATCTCACTTTACTAGGATTTGAATTACTAAGGTGGTGGCTGAGTATTCATTTTTCACCTTCCCTTGATTTATCTTCCATTAAATCGAAGATAATTTGACAGTCATTTTTGAAAATTCGCATTTGTTTCTTCAATTATTACTATTCTAGAAATAAAAACTCTTACAATTCCTATGTATTCAATTATGCAAAACAAGCAGGCCCTCAGACTGATATGGACAACCCCCCAAACAACATATCCTACAAAATTCATTCCAATCCAATGATAAAGATACTCAACTAACAATCTAAACTTCCAACCAAATGAGTAAAATAACATCCAGAAAAAATTCAAAAACAGCAGAGAACAGATATCAAATATAGAGTCCAGTGTCCATCCATGAACATGCAAAGAAGTCAACAACTTCAATACATATATAGACCTGAAATGGATAGAATCATGACAAAATGGATGGAATGAGAAGAGATTTCCACAATGGAAACGAAAGGGTATAAGAAGAGCACATGAGAAAGCGGGAAAGATGAGAATTCATACCTGAGGACCTGATAATGGAAGCAGGGGGAGAGGGAGAGAGGGTCTTTATAGGTTGGGGGAGGTGGGTGAGAAGATAGAAATAACAGAGCATACACACGTCGGATGAAACGCTCCAAAAGTACGAAGATAAGAAAAGGACGTGTTGCAATGCACCCCCTACTCCCTCGTGAGTTGACTAGCCTCACCCGGATTCTCTGCACCTTTTTACTGTATCAAGATCTCACCTTTTGATGAAGGAAATTTTTATACGGAAAATCTGCGTATGCATGTGTACCTAATTATTTTTTTTCGTGAAAATTCTAGGTGGAGCCTATCTATCACTTAATTCAAATTTTGTAACACATATGAACTCCATGATAGTAACTCGCCCTAACTTTTGGTCGAATCCAAATTTATTAGACCGTTGAATTGACTAGATACCAATCTGAATGAAATAAATTTGTGAGTCATGGATGAAGGAATTAGGGATATGTGATTCGGACCAAATTTGATACGTAGGGTGCTTTCACATAGATCTTTCCAACCCCCTAGTCTCATCCCTTGGTGGGGCCTACAGTGGGCCCCACTAAAGAGTGTACACGAAAAGTTCACGAGGGATGTATGCACAGGAAAAAACCCTTTTTTCTATATCACAAAGTATTACAAAAAAGTTTTATGATATAACAAAAAAGTATATATATGGAGAGAGTTTAGAAAATTTTCTCAATGTTCATTACTAAGCGTGATGATTAATGACTATGGTGACTGTACGAAAAAAGCCCTGTGAGATTTTGTCAGAAAAAATGTAATTAACGCATAGGATTCCAATGGCTTGCATATCAAGGGCATTAATGACATGCAGTTAAACTTAAAAATTCCAAAATATTTGGAGAAATTGAAATTCTCGCAGAGGTGAAATTTAAAAAGCCTCCTTTTGATAGAGTATTTGAAATTCCAAAGAAGCCATTTGATGCTTTTTAGATGGTTGCATGCAGTTCAGCTATAAGGAGCCCACTTGTGTCCACCTTTGATTAATAAAGCCCTTTGATAGATGTTACAGTTAAAGAAGTGTAGTAAAAAATTTATCTAGATATATAAGGTGAAGTATAGGTGTGCGTGAGAGAGAGAGAGAGAGAGAGAGAGAGAGGGTATATAAATATATATATTAAAAAGATATCTTATTTCATAAAGTTTTTACCAGGTCTAAGAGGTTTGATATGGATACATGTTTGGAGTCCGAAGCCATCAAGAGGACGGGTTTGGGCCCAAGACCACAACTGTACATTCTTGTCATGCCGTTGTGAATCTCATAGGTATGTATATGTACCCTTTAATATCATAAATATATTTCCAGTAGAATAATATTAACCTAAAAGACGCATATGTCATGCTAACAAGTATTTTGTAATCACCCCATCAATTTTTTCATAAATTTAAATTCAATCCTACAGCCCACATTCAAGTTTGAATGTGCTAATCTTCTTTCATTCGGTAAACTCGGGCCATCACATTTTCCAAATGGGTGGACTCAGATCCAAAATCTAGGCTTCATATAAATTTGGGCCTTGGACTTTAACCGAGTCTAGACACAGACCTAAAACTCAAGCAAAGGGTCGGTGATTTGCAAAAAGATATACCATTTTTTGCGTTAATATGTTAGGCATTGGGCCCATTTAAATATTGGCTAAAAAGTTGAGTTTCCGGCACAGCCATGCGGCTAGGTTTGGGTCGAGCTCCGGCTAGGTTTAGGACTCATACATTCATATTTCTGTTTCCATAAATAGTTGTTTTGACTCTACTTTAAAATCTACTCATGCCCCCCTGTAAGATAGGTGTTTTAAAGCTCATCAGTTGTTTGGATGATAAGGTTAGACTTTGTCCCTTTAGTTAAAAATAAAATGGTGTCACTGTCTAAAAATATTGTTTTTGGAGAAAATGAGGGTTTGACATGGAAGTTGTCAGGTAAACCGAAACAGTAGTTGTAGACTGGACTATTTCAACTTTCATAATTGAAATGGATAACAGACCACAGTTATAGGCAAATACATGCATGACAAGAATATGTGATTTGACCTTTCAATGCCCCAAGTGCATCAATAGGGGCAATGTTCTGGGTGACCTTTTAAGAGGTGTTTGGAAGCAGGATAATAAAGAGATAGTAGGGAGATAAGTAACTTTTTATATCCTATCTCACTTATTCTTTGTTTATTTGTATTTTTAGTACCTGAGATTATATTAGCCTAGTCCTAATGTTATAGTGAATTAAATCCTAGTATAGAGGTTTAGATAATATCACCTGCGAGGCGGAATAACTTGAGTTCGGTTCGAAATTATATTTTTTTGATCTTTTTATCCCTTATTTCCTATTTATCAAGACATAACCAAACATGGGATTGAATTTATATCTGAGATAAATAGAATTTCATCCCATGCAATAATATAATTGGATGAGCTTGGATGGTGTTAGCTATCCAATCTTACTAAAAGTTTATTCCGCTTCCAAACACATCATTAGGGTCATGAATATGGACCCAATTCCCATTTATCACATTTATGAATTGGGTTAGAAATGTTAGCTCACGCCCTAAGTATACAAAAGGGGATGACAGGCCCATTGGGCCAAGATTGTTTGCTTTGGCTGGTTGAGTTGCTAAGATGACTGCAAGCGTGGTTTCAGATGGTATCAGCAGACCGCGAGTCCACGCTTCAGTGACTCAGTCATGCTCGCAGAACCTGATAAAAACCTCCATCATCACGTCCGCTACTCTCTCTCTCTCTCTCTCTCTCTCTCTCTAAAACCCTAACGCTAGAAATCCTTCTCTGCAACTCCTCTCTAAAACCCTAACCCTAACCGTAACCCGACCTGAATTCCTCCTCCTCTGCAGCACCGTCGATGCCGATCTCCGCCTTCTCCTTCTCCATCTTCCGCCACCCGACCTCCACCAATCTCTTCCTTCGCTTCTCCTCTCGCCTCCCTTCACCTTCCCTCCTCTCCCCCACCGCCTCCGCCCGGCAAAACCCTAATTCCCACCGAAAACCCGACAAGAGCCTCCTCAAAGCCAAGCACTCCGTCAAGGAGCTCTCCTCCCTCTCCATCTCCTCCCCCTCCGCCGGCCGGCCCGCCCTCCTCCCCAACCAGGCAGTCGGGCTCGTCGCCGCCGCCCAGGCCAACTTCATGCGCGTCATCGTCGAGGAGCCCCCCAATTCGGCGGAGGCCCCGCGGAATGCCACCGGAATGGAGCTGCTCTGCGTCGTCAGGGCGGTGCTGAAGAAGATAAGGAGGAGGGTTTTGGTCGGGGATAAGGTGCTGGTGGGGGCGATCGATTGGGTCGATCGGAGGGGGATGATAGAGAACGTTTTCGAGAGGGCGACGGAGGTCGTCGATCCGCCGGTGGCGAATGTGGATCATCTGTTGGTGCTGTTCTCCATGGACCAGCCGAAGCCCGAGCCGTTCTCACTCGGGAGGTTCCTCGTCGAGGCGGAGTCCGTCGGAATTCCGGTCACTCTCGCGTTGAATAAGATTGAGCTCACTGAGGAAGAGGTTGGAACTCGATGCGCTTGAATTCTATCATTTCCATTGATGCTTATTGAAATTTCAGTTGACTAGGATTGAGAATGAGCATGGATTGAAAAATGGCAATCTCATTTGGTTCCTCACAGAGGGAGATGCTTCTTGAATTACAACTACTTGAAAAGTGGCACTCCCAATCCTACCAATTCAACAAACAGTGCACAACTGCAGCTGAAAACCATACATGTGTATATAGGCAAATTAAATAGCAGTTATTGGGTTGAAACAGCATTGGACCAGTTGGAGGAGCAAGGAAAGCCTAATCCCATTATGACAGTTTCAAGAATTGGATAAGTTTAACTTTGGGGTTATACCCCATCCATAATATGCCCCACCTGATGCTCTCTATCTTGTGAAAAATATAGTTTTGATGGAACTGCATGCTTGATTGGCAGTAGTATGAACTCTGAATCAGTTGATCTTCTTTTATGCCAGGGCAGCCTATCACTGCCTTTTTCGCACTTTTAACCTGCACAGGAGGCATTTCCTTTGGAATTTAATTTGTATTGGAGAAAATCTTCTCTTGCCTTTCATTTTCTTCATCCATTGGTGGGTTTCAGAAATGAGGACAGTTCTTTTTTTCTTCCATCGCAAGAGCTAACTGCCCTAATAAATTCGAAGTTATGATTTTTGTTTAGTGTCAGTCAAGCCTCATTTCTTTTAAAGTTTGGTGCCTCTTTGTAATTAATCTGGTTTAACACAGGAATCTTTCCCTTTATACCTGAAATCCGGAGGGTGAAATCATAAAACCGAGGGAGTTAATTCTCAACTTGTATTGCTATGTATTGTTCATTTATTTACTTATTTTTGGATATCTCTTATGTGGAAGCTATTTGTCTTGGTGCAGACAGTGCTGGCATGGAAAGCAAGGCTTCGTGCATGGGGCTATGAACCACTCTTCTGCAGTGTTGAATCCAAATATGGATTGAATGTTTTAGCGGATACCTTGAAAGAACAAACCACTGTGATTGTAGGTCCAAGTGGCGTTGGGAAGTCCAGTCTGATTAATGCATTGAGAAGCAGTCAGCATGACTCTGATCAGTGGCTTGCTCGTGTGCGTTTATCTGAGTTCACTACTCCCCCACTCTCTCTCTCTCTCTCTCTCTCTCTCTCTCTCTCTCTCTCTCTCTTTTTCTTTTTCTCAGTGCACCATGAGTATGCGTAATTACCTTTAGGAGTGAATGTGTTCTACTTCTTTGCCATCCCAATTGTATAATTTTCTGGCACTCTCCTGTGTTCCATAAATGTGGCTTCCATGGTTCAACAACACAAGCGTTAATTTTATGGGCGTCACCCTGTGGAAGATAATTTGCTAAATCTCTACAACTTGAGATCCTTACAGATAATTAAATCATAAAACGGCATCAAAGCCTCACAGGTCAACAACCCATGGCCTAGAAGTTGATGACTAGGGCCTTCAATCTGCTTGATTGATTGTTCAGGCATGCTTCATCCACGATGGGACATTACTTTCACCATAATTTACAGATCTTAAGGCTTGATACGGCAGAGTTAATTATGCCTTACAAATTGCTCGCTCATGCTACTTTCAGATTGAGGGCAGCAAGTGGTTTGAAGATCAGCGCGTAGGTGAAGTTTCTCTTAAAAGTGGTCGAGGAAAGCAAACTACACGCCATGTTTCTCTACTTCCACTTTCAGGGGGAGGATATCTTGCTGATACTCCTGGCTTTAACCAGCCCAGCTTGTCGAAAGTAACAAAGAAATCTCTTGCACTGCTATTTCCCGAGGTTTGTTCTTTGGTTTTTGTGATTCTTCATTGGTTACAGAATGAATCAGTATGATATGTAATTTGCTTAAATCTCCAATGCATGTATTTTCGATTCTTTTTATGGCTGGACTTGGGTGGCAAGATCCATAAACATGACCTGAACCTCACTGAGGATTTCAGATTTGGGTTGACCCAATTAGATTGCTTGTTGTGTTCAGGTTGTGAAAACCTAACTTGCGGTTTGGGTTGCCTGTCCAGACCCAACAGGTCCTAACTCATGATCCGACCACAGTCCGAACCCAACCCCAGCTGAACCTGACCAGTATACATGGCTTGGTTTATCTAATGTAGATTCTGGATAATAGCAATAAGGGTGAAGCTCAAGGAAGTGACCAAATAAAAGTAACTTCTCTAATTGTTGAAAGGGACTCCAGTTAAGAGTGGCTGATTGATGTAGGCCATGTCAAGGGGCCCCGTCAGAAAGTCTATAGCTGCAGGTTCAAGATCAATACAGCCCAGTAGATTAGAATAGATTATATTATTAGTAGTTGATTTAGTTGCTTTATTAATATTTGGTAAGTCCAGTCATGCTTGGTTTAAGACTTCTTATTTGTTTAAAATTAGTTGTTTCCTTTCTTAGATGATGTCTTGGTTATAAATAAGGATGTAATCTCTTCATGAGATATAGACTTTAATATTGAATAAAGATTTTGAGTTGGTTCTCAGTTGAGAGAGTTTGTTTGTCTTTGGTGAGGCACCTGGACATTTTATTCCTAGGCCTTTTGGCTTGGAGATTAGCCTATTGGCTAATTTTCTTCCCCTCTTCTTCCCTTGCTTCACTTCACTGATGTTATTGGTGAGATTAGGGATATTTAAGCCAAGTTTTCTTCACCGTTAAAGAACTGCAAATGGGTAGGCTTTACATCTTTGCAAAATGGGGGATCACATGAATGTTTATGCACAATGTTGTTCCTCTCCTATTGTAATTGTTTTGGTTCAATTCTCTCAGTTATGAGGCAGGGGTTCTTTTAAGGAGTGTTTCTACTGCTGTTCCTAGTTGTTTTTTGGAATAAATTTTGTTACTGTTTAGTTAGTTGAAAGATTACAGTAACAATAATAGAAGAAGAAACGGCAACAGCCCTGTAGCACAATGCTCATTGTTTCAAACACAAGGTTGCAAGTTAGGTCATGTTGCCAACTCATAATAATAATTATCATGATGATGATAAAGAAGGAAAAAGAAAATGCCTTTAACCATTCAAAGTAATAAATAAATAAACCTTTGGAGAGTTTGTGATGAATATTGTTTTAAATTTTAATCTTAATATTTTAAAATCTTTATTGATTAGTTGGGCCGGTTTGGATTGTCTTGATCATAAAGAGGTCTGGCAATGGTTGAGATTCCCAACCTGATTTCTGCATATGTCAGGTTGGGGATAGCCCAAAACTGTCACCCCTCAGAGATCCGCCTGATGCAATTTAACCAATTACCACCCCTAGCTTCACTACTATGTGTCATCTTTTTTTGTCACTCGCATCATCATTACACACATTTGGTAGACCCTTTTTTTGTGATTTTTATCATTAAAAACTTAACCATCCATGGATATGTATATATTTTAATTCATAACCCCTCTGAGATAGGGCCTGTGTGGTGATTTTTAACCCTCCATGTATATGTATATGTATATATTTTAATCTATGACCCCTCTGAGGTCGGGCCTGTGTGGTGATTTTAGAGGCACCCAAATAAAATAAACTGATACACAACACCCAAAACATGCCAAATTAGTGAATGACAAAAAAAACATCAGAACTACAGAATAAACCCTGGTAAACCCAAAACATCACTACTATGGCATACCCCTGGCATGAACTACAGAATAAACCTCTTCTGTGGGTGGCTGAAGATGGTTTTTTAAATGATAAAAAATTTCCTTAAAAAAAAGAAAGAAAGAAAGAAGAAATGAAGTTGCAAATGCAGTTTTCTTCTCTCCCTTGTCCACCTTTGTCTATTTCAAATTGGATGATTTGCTTCCTATTATTTCTATTTTCTTCAGGTTAGGCAAATGCTCAGGGACAGTGAGCCTGCAAAATGCTCTTTCAATGATTGCTTGCATCTTGGTGAGCCAGGATGCGTAGTGAAGGGTGAATGGGAAAGATACCCATACTATCTTCAACTGCTTGATGAGATTAAAATAAGGGAAGAATTTCTATTACGAACTCTGGGAACTAAAAGAGAAGGTGATGTGAGGTATGTTGGATGTGATTTGGAGACCTTTTTTACATTAAAAAATGCTGCTACATGAGGAATCATAGAATGCTCACGCATCAGGTAAAATGTTTTTAATGCACCCATTCTGCATGCAGCATAAATGGAATTTATGGTTGGATGATCCTGATCGATTGTCTGCACTGTGGAAGGGGCATGTACAATTTTTTTTCCTTCCTGGACGATTCTAGCTATCAACTTTCGTTCCTCTTCTTGACCATTACTATATTTTTTTTAACCACCTGTTGTGTCTTGTTTGGATTCGCATTTAGGCCCCTTCTAATGTAGAAGATCTTTGGAGCATACCCCACTAGTTGTGTGGCCCATCAGAAGAACAATGCAAGCCAGTAAATGATGGTTCCCACTTCCCACACATCAGTGTGCTATGTTTAACATAATTCATTCTTAGTGTGGCAGCCTGTCAGTATCTCTAGTCTACTATAAAATGCAAAAAAAAAAAAAAAAAAAAGTATCTTTTAATGGTTCATTGTCAGTCAGTACTTTTTGGCCTAGTTAGCGGATGAAATGCTAATAAAGGGAAACACCTGAAGCTCTGTTTTCGGGTGCTGGAAAGAGCTTTTCTTTGTGCGGATGCATCAGGTGAGCCCCACTTAGTTATGAGGTCCGGATGTACATTGTTGCCCCCCCTCTCTCTCTCTTTCTATATATATAGATGAGTATATTTATACGCATCCATCCCTCACGAACTTTTTCGTGAGAACTCTAGGTGGGGCCCATTTACCCCCCAATCCAAAGCTTGCAATACACTGGGCTCCCCCGATAGTCACACGCCCCAAGTTTTGGTCAAACCCAAATTTACTAGACCATTAGATCGATTGTGCACCAATCTGAATGGACTGAATTTGTGGGCCATGGATAAAGGGGTTAAGGACATGTGATGGGGTAAAACTTGATATGTGGGGTGGTCCCGCATGGATCTTTTGATCACCCCTGATTTCATCCCTTAGTGGGGTACATAGTGGGCCACATGGAGGAGTATGCATGAAATTTTCGTGAGGGACGGTATATATACAGAGAGAGAGATTCCAAAAAACGCCCATTTTTTTGCCCTTTATTTTTTGGTTATGGGAGTCATGTTGAGTCAATCTAGCATTTTCATACACACTACCCTCTTATTTATAGTCACATGTCCAAATATGATACTCATCAAATTTTATTTTATCGTTGGATTGAAATAATTATAAAATGATGGTTCTAAACTATCAAATTTTAAGGCTATGGATTAAAAGGTTAGGATGATCAGATGGATTCAAAATTTTTCATATAGGTAGGCCTCATAGGGATCTTCACATCAAATAAACTTTCATAATCATCATGCATCAATGTGTCCCAACCAAAAGAGGGGTTTTTTCTTAAAAAATGCCTAGGTACTATGTAGCACTCCCCATATATATATATATACGTATTTAGCGAGAGAGAGAAAGAGAAATTCTCAGAAACTTTCTATTTAAAAAAAGGGGAATTTATGCCCCTTTCGACATGTCCAATAAAACTTTGTCACCTTACAAGTGAAAAGCAAAAAATAAGAGATAACTAATTTAAGGAGATGTTCATGACACGTGTTAAAATCTCATAGGCTAAAAAATGAGGCTTTTTTTTTAGTGAAAAATGCCTTAGAGTTTTGTAGCGTGACCTATATGTGTGTGTGTGTGTGCGCGTATATATATATAGGAATATTAGTATGTATCTTTACCTCATCATAGGGTAAGGGATACTTGCATAATTGGAAATATTAATGTATAAAAGAGGAAATGCCATTTATGGTTAAATACAGAAGAGCAATAGAGAAGGCAATATAAGCATTCATCACCCTACGGCGAGTGAAGGATGTATACTAACATTCCTCGTATATAAAGTTTTCTCTCATATCTCCATTTTGTTTTAAGTGTTGTCTTGATGAGTAATGGTGCCTATTATTGGGCCATAGTATGTAAATGGTTGCTTACCTTACAACTGTCATGGATCTTGAAGAAGTGCTACCTTGGCGTGCAGAGTCATGTTGCAGTAGCGCCTCTTTCACTGTGAAATGAAAAATCTTTATATTGAAGTAGCCACTGATAGCATGCGCAAGTTAAAATGCTGAAAAAAAGAGAAAAGAAAAAAGAAAAGAAACAGAGAAATGAGAGATCATTGCCTCAAACGTTTAGAACTTTGCAGGTACAAGGTGGGTGATATGGGTGTCAAACAAGCGGAGCCACGATTGGAGCCTAAGAAACACAGAAGGCAATCGCGTAAACGGCTCAATCAGTCAGTACTGGATGAATTGAATGATCTGGATGAAGCCGATGATCCAACAGACGCTGAAGGTGCTGTTAGAGGCTAGCATGTAAAGAAAATTAAGTACAAATGCCAGTCGGATGTCAGGTGCAACACAGTACCTTACAATGTAAATAGTGACTCTATGCCTTGGTCCCTGTTCCCTGTTACAGTCGTATCAGTGGATGCATTATCCAGTGCAGGTATCCTCTTTCTTATTCAAATGAGGGAGAAAGTACAGCATCAATGTAACTAACTCTGATTGTACAGTGACAAACATGCAATGCAGACGTTGTTTTTTTTTTTTTCATTTTTGGGTTTCATTGTTGTCTTGGAATCCCTGTTATCTACCACATTTTGTTAGTTGTAACTCTTTCAACGGTTTCACTGGAGGGAGGGGGGAGGGACCATAAGGTGTACTTTATCCCCTTCTTAAGATATTCTTTATCCCCTAACAAACTGATCCACCTGCTTCTTATTGAATTTTAACTGTTGGCTCTTCAGATTTTTTTTTTTTTTTTGTAACAGTGGATTAGGCAACAAATGAATGGTAATCGATATAAAATCATTCGCTACCTTCTATAAAATCAATTTTGTGGATCTTGAAATGTCCTGTCTGAACTGCGACTGCATTCATTGTGGTTTTAACTGTTCTTTTTTATGCCAGTTTCTGGAGATTTTGATTCTAATGGGACCTGGTTAAGTAGATCATGTCTTCAACCTAATATGTCCACCGGTTAGTGTCCTTATTTGGTATTATGACTGAGATAATGTTTGGCTCAAGAAATTGTGATCTGACAGCATTTTTACTATTTGCCCTCATTTTCATGAGAATTCGAGGGCCCTCCAGTCTACACGATGGAGTGCGATGATTGAAGTCGCATAACTCTTGAACTTGGAAGCTTTTTACGGACTTGTGTATCAGTTTAAAAATGGTGGATGGTTGGTTGGATAGAATGGGAATTCCATAGACTAGATATGATATAAAAGTTTATTTAATTTGATGATCATGACCATTGAAGCAATAGTAGAAACTATGCAAAAGCAGGTGTTGGACAATTCTTCTAGCTGTCCTCTCATAAAGATGCTCATGAAAATCAAATCAAGATGGTTGAACCATAATCTGTGGAGTGTGCTCGGAATTTTGTAGCAGAATGATCACGTTCTGAAGACAGGAACCACATTGAGAGGTGCGGTGCTCACCTTTGCCCTATCCAATCATTCATACGACCACCAAATCCAAATGTTGTAAAAGCACTCCGAGCCTGTTAACAGCACTAGCTTAAATTTCATTCCAACCTACAGTGGTTTTAAACTATGTTCCGATCAGGAATTAAGAGAGTAACTGTGTCTTCAGCTTTTAAACATGATGAGCGGGATGGTGTGAATACTCTGGTTTGGTGTAGTGCCTATAAAAGGAGTGGGGTGTGATGTGAGGCCTCCATGGCCATCCAATTGGTGGTCAGGAGGGTCCTGTCACGAGTGCCTAATCATTTCTCAATTTCCTATGGCAATAATCACCGAACATATTAATTGGGGTGGTGGGATCTGGGGCTGAATTTGAGATATGGGCCCAGTACTGGATTCGGAGTCTCAGATTCAAAACCCAATTCCTACAATTGAATGGGGTCTCAGATGTTATCCTGACTCTTCAAAGCCTAAACATGAATGACCTTCTCTCAGTCTCCAACTCTTCCTTGGCTCAACATAAGCAATTGATTTCCAAAGTTTCAGAGCACATTTTAGAGGCATTCTGACCAGAGGTTGTTGATATCTATTGGTGATTGGTGCATTGGATGAGGCATACCCGCAACAACGGATGGTCATGGTACAGGCTCAAATCTATCTGCTTGTTTGCGTGCCTGTACATCTAATACACTATGATATGTTGATGTACATAAGCAATTGTCCACATTTCGTATGAATTACAATGATACATACCGCTGGGTTGATTGTGTGTAAAATAGTTAAATGTTTTGTACATGATTAATCTAATTGTGCATATAACATGGTAGGAGTGAAATTAGAGCCAGCATACATTGTGAGGTGGTGTGTATTATGGGTGGGCTCGATGACTCAAAAGTGGGTCAATACAGGTGAAACCATGTCGTTTGTTGGATTCAATACATTGTACTTTGGTTTTTTATTGGTTAGAGGACTGCTGCTTAATGCTTTTGTTCTCATAAAAATTGTCGTGACAGTTGGATTGAAGGGTTTGCAAATGGGGTCAAGATTGGGAGCATCAGAATATCTGTCATTGTAGTCTACCGGAATAAGACACTTACTCCAACCCTTGGCACATATTCTAACATCTCGTGTTACACTGCACCAACATATGCATATGACTGATTAGAGTATATATCCCGTATATATTCCTCTTGTTTATGATTCCTACCACCTGAGCATCATCATTCTAGCATTTTTGTGCTTTCACAAGTGCTTGCAACAGGAAAACCATACCTAGAAACCACTCCATGCGTTGTTTTTCTAGAAACAGGATTTTGTTTTTCTAGAAGCAAAATTTCTTTTTCATTTTTTATGGTCTAGACTTCTGAGTCAATCTTCCACATAGTAAACTACTATGAATGAATCATCCACATAGTTTGTACTTGGTATTGGTGGTGCCAAAAAATGATGCTTGCTGGAGAATTAGTGATATGACTGATATTTCAGATGTATCGTTGTGATTTTACTTTGAGCCAAAATGGACAAAGTTGTCCCATCACTGCATGTGTCAGACTCTTTTTCTGCGATGTGTCATTGATATCGAGTTGTTACAAAATAAGAACAGATATTATATATTTTCAATTTGAAACTTTGAAAAACAGACATTTGAAAGTATAAACCCATCTGGTACTTAAAATCATAATGTTGGGATTGTAATAAATCATAAATGTTGGGTTGTATAGCATACAGTATTGTTGATTGGTTTTAAACCTGGAAAAAAATGGTGTCTTTATTTATCAGCACTATCTGATTCTACTACTTGAATTTTGACAATTGATTGTCGCCTTTCTTTTGACTGGTCATTTAATCACCTGACTTCCATGTAGGCCCAACATTGGCACTAGGGTTTTTGGAGAACATCTGATTCTAACTCCTTTTCTTGATTATGCTATTATTACTACATTCAAAGTACACAACATGTTTAAACCTTAAAATATTATGTCAATGGGGAATAATTGAATGCAAAGTACACCATCACTTACTGTGATAAGTGAGAAAATGCGAGTTTCCCTCTCCTTGCACGTATGAGTTTGTATCCTCACATATGAGTCCTCACGAGGAGCTCGAGGGTATTCTGGCCTCCCCACTTCTTGCATATGTGCGTTTTCCTCACCTCACATGTGTCAGTTCTTCTCTCCTCATATGTACAAATTTTCTCCTGTGTGGTAGTGTGATTGTAGGTTTTTCTCCACCTATGTGTAAGTCTCCAGAGGACCCCCCCCCCCCCCCCGGAGTAGGGATACCCAAAAAAAAAAAGTAAGCAAATGGGTTCATGTTCCATCACCATCAGTGTCGGGATCACATATTTAATTTTTACATATAGCATGCAGAACTACGTAAAAAATCATGTTTGGTAGATTAGTGTTCCTACTTTAAATCCTGGCAATGGTCCCACCTATGATTCATCTAAACCCTCATACTTGCTTAACCCTAATGAACTGGCAAGCCCAACAACTTGGCACTGGTCGGACCTGTCGGATTCACTAACAAAAATGTGTGTTTAAAACTGGTATATGGTGATTATCATCTGGTGAGGAATGATTTTTTGACCAGCCCTTTATTCCCCTTGATTGACATGCATTTCGGTAACCCCATGGAATGTGGTATGCCCTTTCAAAGTAAACCTTTTTTCAGAGACCTGTAGATGCATCATTATTAAAATCATGTTTTAGAAAACCATTAAAATGCCGGTTCTACAATCTTTATGGTTAAGAAGTTATTAAAGTGGATCTACAATTGCTTTTTGTAGAAGAACTTTTAGCTTCATTTAACCAAAATTTCCATTGATGAATTTTTATGACAAAGTTAATACTTTATAAACTATTGGAAAGAACAGCACACTTTGAAGGTGCTCATTGCAGCAAGCCTAATGTAACCAGGTTGAGTCATGTTATTGAATTAGGAAAAAAAAGCCTATTATTATTTAATTGGTGAATGCTTCTTCTATGGAATAAACTACGTTTGAGTGTATTTGTGCACTAAGAGGGCTTTATTATAAAGAGGAAAGTTCTTTTGATCTTCTAGCCATTACTCTGTTGTTTGATGTGATATATTTTAGTTAGAGAGGATTTTGATTTTTTTTTACGAATAGGAATGCATGATCTCTCTCTAACATAAATATTGGAGCACCATAAAATGATCTCTACGGCCATGAAACCCTATAATTTTAATGAAAAGCATGCAACAGCAAACATCCCACTGGTGATTGGTTCCCAACCCAAACACACTGAAGAAAAAAAATGAAGAAATTAAAAAGGAAAAGGTGTAATAACAAGACGACATTGAAACTAGTGTTTTACTGCTTAAATTTAATTATAATAAAGAAAAGGTGATTCACTCTCCACTTCCCTTGCTTTAGAAATAAGCTTTAACTAATGCTCTCCACTGCTGTTCTGACAGAGACTCTGTCTCTCTGTTGAAACAAGAAACTTTATCCAACAGTCTCCCTCCACTCTTCAACAACTAATCACAGCCTCTCTCACACTAACCCTACAAGATAACATATGCCTTGGTTTCATTTTTCTGTTGATTGGAAGTTAAAATATGAGAGACGGTCATGTGTTCTTTTGAGATAAGATATCTCAGCATAAGCCCCATTCATCTCACTGGTCATTGTTGGTTCTCAAATCCCAAGATTGATTATATTATTGGAAGGGTGACTCAAGTATCCATGGATTTTCTTGGACTATCAAATCTTTCTTGATCTTTTAAAGGGTCACTTTGAGGCGTGGGGCACTCTTGTTTAGACATGATGCATTCTTAACATATGGGCGTGTCACACAGGTACATGTTCTCCTGGTTTTGGGTGTAGTGGGTCCCAACAGTACTTGCGCCGTACCCCAAAAGGTCCAACCGACCAAAGGTTATCACCTGCAATGAGATGGCTTTCTCCCATTTCAGTGTGAACCGTTGGTTGGTTGGCCTTTTTACTATTATTTTTTAATGCATTTGGATCCATGAGGTGTTTTATTCTGCAGCTAAAGAAGGTGTTTCACATCATACATTTCAAGTAGACATAAATATAGGGGTTTTTACCTCATGGGTCCTAAGACCCAGCATTTATTGTCAATAGTTGAAGTTAATAAAAAATAAATATATATAATTAATGCCTATATATCTAATAGTTACTTTAAAATTATTGACAAAAAAATAATTTCCACAAAGCTGTTCGTATAAAAAAAGCCATCTAATAAGTGATGATTTTACTTTTAAAATTTGCGATTCCTCATATGATATTGAATAACGTGATATTACATATCCGTAGGATGTCTAACATTAAAATATCGCATATCTATAGAATATTGCATAATTTCCCCTTTCGGATATCAAATAAGCCATCCAATTATGTCTAACATCACAATATCGCATATCTATAGGATATTGCACAATTTTCCCTTTTGGATATCGAATAAGCCACCCAATCAAAATCTTTTGGATTCTGAGACTTGAGAAAACCCCAAAAATGTATAATTTACGCAATTTGGAACTCATGACCTCTTATTTGTTTGAAAAACTACCTTTACCATTACACCACACAATATGTAAATGCAATTACTTTAAAAAAATATCAAAACTAGTAATATAAAGTGAGGACTTTAGCCATGTAGGTCATGCCTGTGCTTAACAAAAGCTATTGTGCTAGTTATACTATATTAAAGTCAAACATTTTCAATTTAATTTAGAACATTCATTGCAATGTAGACAGCAAGTGTTTCTTACGGTAAGTTATTCTTCACTCCCCTATTGTCTCTTTTAACTACCTCCTTCTTATCCCATATAACACCTATTTTATTTCACATAAATATATGTCAGTTCTCCACTTTCCCTCTTCATTTTGTGCAAAACTCCTTTTGTCCATATCTCTATTTCTGCATACTCTCTCTCTCTCTCTCTCTCTCTCTCATACCTTACTTCTCATTTTCCATTTGTACTTTACCTATTGTCAATTGCGAAAATAGGTGTAGTTATATATTTTCTTCCTTTGTTTTCTTTCTAAGAATTCACTGTTGGCATTGTATATATTTGGGCCGCCATTCAAGTTAATGCTTATTCTCCAATTATATGAATATTTGATTTGCATCATATGGATGTAGTCGTGCTTAGCACAGGTTATAGTGCTAGTGTGTATGTATGTATAAAATAAATATTTATTTTATCCTTTATGATTTTTTATCAATAATAGTAAATTCATTAAAAAGAGAAGCGCACAAATAGGAAATCACAAAAGAAAAATGGAGGGGTACAAGAGTGATGTACCAGCCACACCAATTTACATAACCACTCTCACCCCAAAATACAACCTTTCAACCCCTTGCTTGGCTAAAGCATTTGTCATGGAGTTAGCGGATTTCAGCTCATGCCAAAAAACAACCGAAATATTAGAGGATAAGTCCCTGATTTCATTGAAGTGAGATTAAAATTTCTAAGGATTCTTTTTTTAATTAGACACCTAAGCAATCGCATTTGAAGAGTCACTTTCCACCATAAGCCTGACATAATACCTTCCGGATAACAACTTAAGAGCTTCCAAAATGGCAAAAACCTTCACTTCACTGGAATCACAAATACCCACATGCTTAAAAATCATTAGCAAAACCTCACTATTACTATTGTGAAGCATACCCCCAACCTCTGCTAGCCCCTGTTTATCCCTAAAAGCACCATCTATATTGAACTTTAATTCCTCACTAGGTAAGGGAGACCAAGGAGTGACTTTCTTCGCTTTAAGTGCCACATCCCATACAACCCTTTCAATTTGAAATAATATTGTCAAAGTTAAAGTTGGAGAACTTCGTTCTAACCAAATCCCATTTTGCAACACTTAAAGTAACATTAGAGATCAAATTTACAACAAAAGAGGATGAACCCAAAATGATCCGTCATTCTTCTCCTTCTAAATGGACCATAAGATAGTGAAAGTTACCATCTGCCATAAAGACAAAACGCCTAATCATCTAGGACTCCACCACATTTGTAATATTCTGTCTCCTAATGAAGTTGTTCTACACGTTGTCTGCCGCCTTGTAATAAAGGAAAAGATTGTTGACTAATTTCTCTTTTTTGCTGCACATCACACAAATGTCAGAAAAAGTACTTGACATCAACCTTCTCTTCCTAAGATTATCTATTGTGGAGACCTTTCTTGCCACTACTAACCAACATAAAGTTTTCACCTGAAGAGGAATTAAACCCAACCACACAAGAGAAGAAGGAACCCTTTGAGATAGGTTTCTCTCTAATGCTTTGTAGAAGGCTTTCGCTGAGAACTCTCTAGATATAGAGTGTTTCTAAATCCAAAAATCCTTAAAATCTCTACAAATAAACACAGTTGTGGTCAATAACTCTTGATGAGAAACTTCCTTCAAAGAACGCGGATTCCTCCTAAATGATTCGGTCCATCCTATACACCCACTCCTCACTTCAAAACCGTCACTGATAGATAACACAATTTTACATAGCTGAGGAAATAGCATAGACAAGATCAGTACCCCGTTCAAATCATCCAACTAGAAAGGAGCCATTGTCCCATCTCCCACATTTTATCCTTTATGATAAAGTGTTTTCTTTTAGTGAAATTGGTTGTGTACAATTGGGATTGATCTTTTGTGTCCCCCATGTGATCACCACGGTGTGCTTCGCATTGGATAATCCAAACATTTGTTTGGGATGAGTTCCTTCCCTGGAAAATGGATACATGCCCTAGTACCACTCTAATTTAAATGATAATTATAGTTTGGTTTAGACAGTACGGATGACACTGGCTAGGTGGGTTAGTTGACAGTATCATCCATACTATGTTTTGATCCTTCTATTTGTACTGAAGAAAATGAGCCTGCTGTAGAGATTTCAGGGACAGTGCATTTTGAGGTGTATTTTGATACACCAAAAGGGTTGATTTATACCCTAAAAGAAGCAAATGAGATATACATATATTTCTGTTTAAACAACTTCAAATTTGTAATCTAAGGCTCTTGATTAACTCACTCCAATTTTGATTGAATTGGACGCGGTCTAGACTTACAGTTGTAAAAAGGTCATGGTCTCATGTTCTTGCAGCCCATTTGGATAACCTGTGTCATATCTAGTTAAAATTCTAAAAGTGACTACTACAAATATGTTAGGATTATTCAAATAACTATATATTTGTTTTGATATGTGTTAGGTTTCTAATACAACCCTCGGGCACCTATGTCGAGTGATTCTCAAATGTCTCTTAACACAACCGAGAAGATTATAAACCATTGATTATACCTTTCCTATCACCTTAGGTTTTGGGATAAGTGGTAGTTCAATGGGGTCTGAGATCCTACAAATAGTAGGTTAGGGATTTGAGTCTCCTCTCATGTGGTAACAGTGAGGGGGAACATGTTAGGTCTAGAGTATAATCGTCGGGCAGGCTAGCTTTCAATGATTAGGATGATCAACATCCATTCCATTTGTTGTTTGAATGGTACTAACTCAATTAATGGTCAAGAAATAATGGACCTAAAATTCAAACTTTCAAGGAGTGCGTAATTTAAATGGTTAAACTAGGGGTGTATAAAAAATTTGTCGATTTGTGAAACCAATCTAATTCGATCTAATCTATGGTTTTTAAACCGATTTGATGGTTAATGGATTGGTAATAGATTGAAAAAATTTTAATCCATTAGTAATGGTTTGGTGATGAATTTTACCCTTAATCTACGTATTTAAACCGATCCAAACCGTTAAAAATATATATATTTATCTATTTAATTTTATATAAAAAAATATTAAAAGACAATAATCTCCATTGTGATTTTCTTATTACAGCGGATAAAGTGTGTGAAATGGTAAGAGAAACTACTATTGGATTGAACGGTTTAAACCGATCTGAATCATTGATTCACGGTTCGGATCGGATCCATTTTAATGGGCAATGTATCAGTGATGGATTACAAAAATATCGATTCATAGGTAACGGTTTGATGACGGATTTGGCTCAATCTGATTCAATCCGAATCGTGTACACCCCTAGTTAAAACCATTGAATCAGATTGAATTAGTCTTTGCTTATCCTTGTTTTTGCTAAGGACTCCAGGGTTCACTTGACCATAAAGCCAAAAAAAAATATCCTTGCTTTAGGCTCCCAAAAAATAAGGCTCTAAAAAAGAAATCGTCATCCTTTTTTAAATATAAAAAAATAAGGCCTCAGGTAGCATTCAAAGGAACTGGGATTTTTTCAAATTTCAAAATAAGCAAATGCCATCCTCTTTTCTATCATTATTTTCTAAATGATGTGATTGAAGGTTAACAATTTGGTTATGGTCACATGCTATTCGACTTGTGGGTTATGATTTATGAGCCATATTATGTTTGGCCCGTGAGATTATGGCCATATGATGTTTGGCAGTTAGTTTTATGGTGGACTAGGATTTAACTATTTTATAATCTTATTTATGATAATTAATTTGTCAATCGACCAGAAAAATCTTCAATATAAGATAGTGTTCATGGTCCTACGTCAAAATCTCAAGCCAAACTCTAAATTAATAGGTTGGATTTCGGTTGGATTGGCGTGTGTTTGCAATTAATTAAGTTGGCAGGTCAAATATCAAGTATGTACTCAACTCAAACCCATCACATTTCATTTATTTAATCATAATGTCAACTCCAACCCTGAATTATTAGTTTGATTTCGAGTTAGTTTGTAAATTAGGTCAGGAATGATCATTTTTAGTTACAACTAAATGATTCTTGCCCCATAGGATTTTTATTGTTGGTTACACCATTTTTTTTTTCTGTATTCAATCATCATAGGGTATAAAATAAATCAATAATATTCACAAAGTGCTCCCATTGAGTTCATATCTATTTATCTCAACTACTCTTTCCAACTCTATTGGACAATAGTTTTTATGCTTTCTCAAGCCACCCTTCATGCTCTTGATAGGCAGGTGCATGATTTATTTTTTATCTGCTAGAACCCAAACTATATTCACCTCATTGCTTGGGACTTTATATGCAGACTAGTTGATTGTGGGGGACTTGAAATTAGTTCTATATTTGTTACTTCAAAAGCAGCATTTCTAAGACAAGTATAGAACGTGGTAAATAATGAAGGAATCAATTGGAATATATGGATTAATGCAAAGTACCTAGGGGGCCAATCTATATGGGATGTTTTAGTGCCACAAAATGCCTCTTCGGCTTGGAAAGGTATACTTGCTCTTCGGCCTATTGCCTTCCCTTATATTGAACATATGATTGGGAATGTGAGATCAACAAAGTTCTAGACCTATCCATGGTTGAACACGGGTCATCTAAAGGATTTTTATGGTCAATGTGCAATCTATAATATGGGTTTGGGATCATATCTAAGGGTGCAACACTTTATTAATGATGAATGGTGGAATTTTCCTATACCAATCTCAAATGCCCATATGGATATCTTTCATGATATCCCACAAAAATTCTAGCCTAATCCAAATTTTCAAGATGAAATAGTTTGGACGTTGGAGGAGAACGGTAGATTCATGCTAAAGTAAACCTATTATTTGGTAAGGGGACTGTAAACTCAAGAAATCCAGTGCCATTCTTTTATTTGGTTTGAAGGTTGTATTGGAAAGTATTTTATATGTACTTGGATGTTCTTCAGAGAAAGACTAAAAACAAAAGAAAGACTAAAAACAAAAGGTTTTTTAATTCAAAGAAATGTTCATTGTGACACTCATTGTATGCTTTGTGATTGCAATTGGGAGACGGTTAAGCATTTAATGCTTCGCTTTGTGTCACAACCAGAACCTAGGATATCGGGAGTTAAGACTAAATCTAATCAGTGACACACGTACTCTCGTGCACATACACTTAGACCTGGTCTAAATGCACAAGCACAAGGGAATTCCACACGTGACAATACATGTACGCAGAAGCTGTAGGTATCAAACTATAACAAGAGACATACACAAGAACAGAATAATATATATACAAGAAATTACATAAAGTTCAGAGTTATACAAAATGGGCCAAGTTACAAAATATACAGATCATGAATAAACCCAAAATTTTACTGAGATTGCAAATTAAGGAAGACCTATATGCATGTATGACATTGTCGCACTCCAATGGAGTGATCACATCCACTCCTTTAGTCTGGATGGGACATTGGGGGTCTCCCTTAGAGTCTGATTGACCGACGAGGGGGTCGGTCTGATTGACCGACGAGGAGTCGGTCGAGAGATCTGAGCCTGCGACGCCAAGGACAACTCATGAATACAACAATTCAGTAAAGTATAAGCAACAACAGGTTAATGCATGTTGTATCTAGTAGAATAAGTAATTACAAACAAATCATAGAGTTTCAATTTCGTATACTAGGCAGTCGTGCAATCAGATGAACATGCTATCAGAATTAATGTGTGCATAATGTGAACATAACTAGATGGCTACTACATATGCCATATGCTCCCAAGAAAGGGATCTTACACATATACTGAGAACACCATCGACCGAGCCAGGGTACGAATGGGTCTAAGGTTCTTGGGGTCCGAAAGCCCCAAAACATAAACTCAATGCAGTGGTGCCATATATACTACGTCAAAGTCAACCCCGTCGGGTATTCTAAGGCTGATTTGACTTGAATTGTAATTAGTATAAACTATCGGACTGTTATTTAATTTTGCTCATCCTTATCTTATATAAGCACCGACTCTCTCTTCCCTTCCTCAACGTTTTCTCTCTCACTCTCTCTTCGTTCCTTCTCTCTCCCTCTCAATTCTCTTTTTCTCCAAGTAAGCAAGAAGGGAAAGATCCTTTGATTTCGTCGGGTAACTAAGCATAAGGTAAGCTCTGGGGTTCTTGATTCTCCTTCTTCTTCATGTCAGCTACTGCGCTTGCACTCACGGTCCTCTTTCTTTCATCTTTCTTTTGCATGCATGGTAATTAGAAGTGTGTTTGGATGTCGAAATTGAGCTCAAGGACAACTGTGCGTGTGTTGGAACCCATTTGAGGCAAGTATAAGCATGATTTGATTGAACACATATTGGTATATGGTGCTTATTCTTATCTCTTTTTCACTTGTGCATATGTGGTATGAATGACAGCCCCTTTGCCCCTGGTATCGTCTTACTTCTTGTTGTTTTTGTGAATGCAAACGTTCAATTTAGCACAATCGTTCTTTAATAGGGCAAGTTGTTCGACCAATCGGGCTTCAGAGTTGATCGGTTGGGCTCTCCCAAACCGAAATTCGATCGGTCGGGCTTCTTAACCGATCGATCGACCTTAAAGTGTTCTGCTTCATGAGATTAAGCCTGTCGAAGTGTTACAATCTGCTTACTCTCAAGATGTTTGGGCTCACTTTTTGACAACTTTAGATTTGCTCCATATTGTTTGTGATACCTCATAAGATATGGTGGAGTTGATTACCCTTCGTATTGATCATCAACGTAGAGGGATCCAAATGTTGGGGAAATTTCTATTCTGTACCTTTATTCGGTTTATTTAGGAAGAAAAGAATAAGTGATGTAAGGCATGTAATGTTGGCAAATTCATAGGATGGACAAAACTTGAGTTTTAGGAGTTGTAATTTTATTTTCTAGATGGATTGAAGCCTCTACAACAGTTACAGATAAAGGTCTTCCACTTTAATGAAGGAATGCAAGTGATCTATCTGACCGACCAGTCAGAATACATGGGGGATCGGACGAATTTCCTACATGTAGACACCTGCAGACAGAATTGAAAACCGACCAATCGGTTGAAGTGCCTGATTGGTTGGACCCCATGCCCGATCGGTCGGACCCCATATTCGATTGGTCGGCTGTCGCGAATTAGAAATTTCTAATTTTTCGGATCTACAGTGTGTGCGATCAGATCCTTCCGAATTCGGAGCGAAAAAGCCTTTATCCTCACTGTGTATATAAGAAGCATCTCGTCCTTGAAGATTAGGCTGCTCTCTAGATCAAAACCCTAGCAATCTTATTGAGAGATAATTTTTTCAGAAGCTTCTCTGCTCTATATGTGCTGCAACGTATGCTTCTGATCATCATATTCATTTTTCATCTTTATGATTCGTCTTGAGAGGCATGAAGGCATGAAGATCAAGTCTAATTAAAGAAGGTAAACGACCTGTGCGTCAACAAGAAGAGTGCTTCAAGTCCCTTAGGTTGTGTTTAATTGGGAAAAAAGTAATAAGTAGATCTTGTAATCTCTCTTTAATAGTATTTGATCTTGGTGGACCGGTGGTTGATTCTACAGTTTTTTCCATTTGGGTTTTCCACATAAAAATCTTGTGTCTATCTTTCTTGTGGTGATTGCTTTGTAATTTAATTTGGTGCTATTGGGTATCTTCATACTTAGATCTATTTGAGACCTAAACCTGTATTAAGGTTTAAAGTCTTTTAAGTAGATCTTTAGAAAGCAACAGAAGCTAGTTTCAACAATAGTAAATGGAATTCTTTTGATACCCAAAGTCAACTAATCATCTTGGGTATAAGCTTACCTGACAATATTTCAAGCCATTGGAATTAGCCTCAAATATCTTCACATAATTATTGTCATCCAGTGGTCTTTATTCTAGGTGGTCTGGGTCTCTCCCTTTGTACTATCAGACAAACCATTGTTGGTATTTTATGGATTGATATTGATCTTCCAGTAAAAGTAGCAATTGAGCCTGGCTTTGATTTACTACAATGATGTTAATGATCTGATAAATCTCCTTCTAGACCAAGGCTCACTCTTATCTATAGAGACTGAAAAATCTCTTCTCTAGGGAATATGTCAGCCACAACTCTCTCCATGAAAGGAAAGATTTAAAATAAGAATATTGAAAGCTCACCTTCAAAATTTTAATCATGTTCAAACTTCAAATCTTCATCCAAGAGCTCTCCAGTTCAGCAAGAAAGTTATCTATCATAAAAATGCTCTTGCAAGTTTTGCTGCTTTGGAAGTAAAGCTCTTATATCATTCTTCATTGTTTGTTCGATGTTCGGGCTGTAGGCTGTTTTCTTGTAGTTTAAGGGGGTATGCCCTTCTAGAGCCCTTATCATCTTTGTGATAGTTTCCTTTCTGTATTATGCTTTTGCTTTGAAGAAATAGGACCATACTTTTTCTTTATATATATATATATATATATAACTTTTTACTAAAAATTATTATTAAAAAATTAAATCGGCATTGATAAGAAAACTAAGTTTTTGGGCCCACCAATCTCATTTGAGCATTTTTTTTTGTGATGGTACCAAGTTTTCCAAATATGATTTTTCTTAATTAATATCTCATTTTATTTCTAAATATGATTTAAGTAAAAATTTTAAAATAATAATAAAAAATAGAAAAGACTTATTTAGGATTGTCACTTTAGACCTCAAATTATTTAGAGCTAGCCCTAGGGACTGCAAAATGGGCAATATGACCTGCATTATGCTATTATTGTGCCACCTAGATACATTAGATGCAACTAGCAACTGAAGCTTTAACAATGTAAATTGTATGCATGCACATCATCGTCATCATTATCATTATTATTTTGTTGGTATAAGGATTTGAACTTGTGCACTCGCATACTCACACCCATATCCCCAACTAGCAAAGCTACACCATGGGACGTTTTATGTGTTGGAAATCATGTGGCCTAGATACCACAGGTCCCACATCAGATAAGCATGGCAATGACTAATAAAGAAATTAGTAACCCACTGTAAACAAAAAAACTATTTGAACCCACTGAGGAAACTCACAACTGAACGTAGTATGTGAGTTTCTGGGGAAGAAGTCTTTAAAAAGCATGACTCTTTTGGATTAGCCTATATAAAATACATGAGAGCCCTAGGGTCAGAATACATTCCATTAAGTAGGTAAAGGTAGAGGTAGGCCTGGCCATAGGGGTATGCAGCCCAAGCAGTGGCTTTGGGCCCTCCAATTTCTTTATTATTTTTGTTTTTATTTCTTTTTTTCTTGGTACCCCAATTAAGGGGGTTAGGACCCAATTTTTTAGAGAGCCCGGTACATCAAGGAAGAAGGCTCACATAAGTGGGAAAGAAGCTAGGCACACCAAGGAAGGAAGCTCCCATTTTTTTGTTGCTTAAAAGAGATTACATAGACTTAAAAAATTGATGACATTTTCAACTTTAGAAAATTGATGACATTACACAACTTTAGAAAATTAATAGCATAAAATTTATCTATAGAAATTTCATATGTATACTCGCTTATGATATTAGACTCGATTTTACACAATCTTATGATCTAAATTTATATATAGCAATTTTCATGGTCTGACATTAAATTTTAGCATATGACTAATGTCAAATCATATAATAAAAAAGGTAATCGACAATAAACTCAATTATGATATGCATAGATGGAAGGTTCATTATTGTCCCCCTCGCTTACGTTATTTCATATGTTTAATAAGATTTCTTTGTACTGTTGAGGTTTGTCAAAAAATGTAAAACTATATTTTAATGAAAAATTTACTCTAATGCGTGGAGGAGTATATTTTGGGAGTTCGCTTAGGGTTTCAAAAATCTCAACGCCAGCTCTGGGTAAAGGGGAAGTGATCCAAGCAGCTTTCTAATCCCTTAAACGCACATAGATCTCTAGTTGGATGTCGGAGTTTCCACATCCACGTCCATCATTATGTGCCATAATTATTAGTGAATGAAAGGGGGACAATATGACCAGCATGCAATGTCAATATGTTATGGAGATACATCACATGCGAAGCAGTTGATAAGATAACATGTTTTACATTTTATCATCTTTAGTTTCTCCAACTTGATAAATATAATCATCAGCTTTTACATTCCAAATTATTCCATAATACTTAAACCGCCGCATTTGAAATTCATATTTTCAAGCGACCATCACAGCACAATTGAAAATAAAGGCACTTGGAAGGCTATCAATAGTTCCAACACGCCACAAACAATCATTCCCAATACGCCGCCACTGCATATCATTGGCACCATGATCAGGGCAGCACATAAATATCTCCATTCTCGCCAGGCTTGTGGGATAATCCTCCACAGAGCCCATCACAATCAACTCATCTCCAAGCGACTTAAATGCCACTCCCCATCCCATTGTATGATTTGCTCTTATGGGGGCATCCCCTAACACCTTCCATGAATTTTTTTCCTTCAAATACACTTTCAGTTGATTCGTTTCTGAGTCGAGTAAGAAAAGTTCATTGTTGGCAACTGCAATGAGAGGGGGAGAGCGAGCGTATGCACTAGGTGCCCCCTTTATCATGTCTGGAACCAACACCCATGTGTTCTGCTCCGCATCATAGAATTCGCCGCATTTTAGGTCCTTGCCTTGCTCGTCTATGCCTCCGATTACATAAAATCTCTTATCCATGTAGCAACCAGAGCAAAGCTTTCTACACTGAATCATCTCTGGGAGTGTCTTCCATGATCTGCTCTCTGGGTTATACTCTTCAGCTAAATTTGATACCTGTGGGGTTCCATTCAAGAGCCCACCAGCTACATAGGCGCAATCTCCACAGCTTGCAGAAGCAAATAGGCATCTGGGGTTTATCATTGAAGGCCCCTTGAACCATTTATTCATTGCTAGTTCATACCTCCAAATGACCATCCCTTCAACCTCTCTCCCTGAAACGAGGAGGTGGCTGCCCACGCTGAGTGACTCTTTGTCACCAACTTCGAAGCAATTGTCTGATGGTAGGCGGGGGAGGATTCTACGAACATGGGTCTTGGGATTAATGACCCACCATTGGGACTCACTGCTTGATAAGAAGAAGACCAGAGTCTCCTGCACTCCAACATTTCTTCGGATTTTATACAACTCCTCATTCATCAACAGGCTTAAATATCGCTTGTTCACTAAACTGAGCTTTTTATGCTCGAATACAGGGGCTCGTGCTAAGACAAGTAGCCCGAGATCGTCACTTAGAGGTGGGACATAGGAATTATTCTCATGTCGAGGCTTGATGAATTCCATAGACCCCACATCGACATCTGTAGCCAATCTTTGACGGCGAGTATAAACCCTTGTACTCTTTGAACTATTGCCCGAATCCACAACCTTTTCATTTTTCTCATTTGAAATATTTGGGAAGCTATTCTCTCCATCTTTCGACATGGTTCTCTCCTAAAATGCAAACAAAATGATAATAAAGTTACTGAAAACCTAATGCTAGATTGAAATTACACAATACTTAAAGGTGAAAGAAGTGATCTTTCTTTCTTCCAATAGCAATAATGGGGTGCGTGATGCACTGTGGAAGAAGACACGAGTTTTCCATTATGTGAGGTGAGTTCATAAGATTAGGGTTTTATGTGTGAATGAGTTTTTAAGACTAAATGAGACTCAAAGGGTAAAATTGCATGATTCAAAACCAGACTCGTAACTAAGAGATTTACTCAAAAGCAAAATATTGATTATAAAGAGACTTTTTTACCATTTTCTTCTAAAGACTTCCCATATTATCTGCTGAGGAGAGAGAGAGAGGTGCCATGGAGATAGAGAGAGAGAGAGAGGTGGGAAAGAGAGCGAGAGAGAGGAGAGGGGGTTTTATGGATGGATTGGGATCGTGTGGTCTCTCACTCCTATTCTAAGACTACTTTGTTAGACCTTACGCTAGAAATATATTATAATTTCTGTTCATACATTTGGAGCATTTGCCACCCTATCAACCATCATGGCATAATAATAGCATGCAGGTCATATTGTCCAAGTTCCTATTTGTTCTTATTATTAGATTGCATTGTAAGGATGAGATTTCTCTGACCATGGTCACATTAATTTCTAGCAGTCATTAAGTAATGGATACATAATTCAAAGTTTTTGAGTAAATAAGATGGTTAGGTCCATTGGATTATATTTATGTTGAGGTTATCTGAATTTACGTTGTGGTTATCCTCATCCTTGCTGTGACTGCAACTTGCACAATATGACATGCATGCTAATGCCATTATGCCAAAATGGTAGATAACGGGGCATGACCTCACTATGGATGTGGCTTGGACAACTTAAACATGGATGCTCTAGTTATTATGCCACCTTGTATTACTACACTTCTAAGACTCTGCATAAGGGCCGGCTCGAGTCAATTTGATACCTAAAGCGATAATTCTAAAGGTGGCCTTTTTATTTTTTAATAATTTTATAAATACTTAATTTAAATTATATTTGGAAACAAGAGGAGACATTAATTAAGGAAAACCATATTTAAAAAACTTGATACCCCTACAAGTAAAATACCCAACTAAGATTAGTGGATCCAAAAACTCATTCGTTTTGTCAATGTCTACTCTATTTTTTAATAATAATTTTAAGTAAAAACTTATAGTTAACATTTAGGATGAGTTGATATAAACTCAATGGGCGCATTGGCTTTTGTCCTGGCTTTTTCATGTTTACTATTATAGGAAATCATCTTTAGTATTTTCCTTTTGTTAGCATGGTGAGTTTGTTTTTTAATCAAGTTTTATTTAGATCTTGAATGTGCTCTTACCATGATCATGGTGGACAAACATTATATTATTTTTCATCATCTTGCATCAAGCCAAATCATGTTATCAATGCAGGCTACCATATGCACCCATCGACCCATGAACTCATCTTAGTCAAATTAGGCCCGACCCATCAGTCAACAACCCACCTGACCCGGACCCATCTGGGCCCATCGACCTATCAGAACATCACCTTCCCATTCTTCTCCTTTGTTTCTTTTCTTCTTCCTTGTTCTTCTTTGTCTTCTTGCTGTCAATAATACTGGAGATGACCACCTTGATCTTCTTCTTCTCTTCCTTTTCCTCTGTGTCTTCTTGCCTTTTTTCCTCTTCTTCTTCATCTTGTTTTTCTTTTCTTTTTTTTTTTTCCTTCTTTTTCGTCTACTTCTCGTTCCTTCCTTTTCTCATCTTGTTTTCGTTTCTTCTTTGTCTTTCTGCTCCCTATTCTTTGTTTTCTATTCTTGTTCTTCTTCTCTCCCTTTTTGATCTTCACTTGTCCTCCCTCGTTTTCCTTTCTCCTTGCCCATGATCACTTCTGTTGCAGAACCTACCTCCCCATGTTGTCTTTTCTGCAACTTAGGTCGCAATCCCTATTCTTTTTCTTCTTCTTCTTTCTGCTTCTCTCTTTCTTCTTCCTGTTTTCTCTTCTTCTTATCATCTTCTCTCTGCTGAAGGACCCAACCCTCTTCCCTGCACCGGTGATGGTACAAAACCCACCGAACCCATCTTCCTCCTTTTCTTCTCTTGCTTTTGCGTTATCCTTCATTACCACCCGAATAGCCCGTCTTCTTGTTCTTGTCTCTTTCTTTTCCTTCACCTCCATGGCAGAATTCATTGCAATCTCTCTCCCGTGATTTCATTTTTCTTCTCGTGCTCTTCTCTTTCTTCTTCATGCTTCTAGTTTTGTTTTTATTTTCACTGCTGCTTTTCTTCTTCAAAACTCTACCCAGTCTTCCTCTTTCATCCTTCGTCTGAGGCCTTACTTTTTTGGGGGGCCTAAAGCAAGGGCTTTCCTTGCTTTATGGTAGAGCCGGCCTTTAAGGTATCATAATTTATATATTATTTATCCTCGTTAGGATTGCAACTTGGAGTAAATGATGCAGGACATATTGTCCAAGTTCCTAATTGTTCTTATTATTAGATTGCATTGTATATATGGATGACATTTCTCTGACCACATTAAGATACTATCCAGTGAATTTGTAGTTATGAAGTAATAGATATGGAATCCAACATTTAGAGTAAATGAGATGGTTAATTAAGTCCATTGGGTTGATTTTTGTTGACGTTATCCTTACCCTCACTCTTATTACGGGACTATGATAATAGCATGCATGTCATATACTCCATGTTGCAACCCTTTATAACGATAAGGATAAACTCAACATAAAAGCAATTCAGTGGACCTAACCATCCCATTTAATCCTTGTAATGTTGAGTTGTATGTATCTCCATGATTTTATGTCTATTAATTAAATAGTATTTTAATGGTGACAATAGTCATATTAATGTCATTCTCACTATATAGTGTAACAATAATATGACACTGATTAGACGTATTGATTATGGAAAAACATAGAATTGTAAGATTATAATGCAATATATCTTTTTAAACAAATCGATCGTGAAGATAATTCATATTTAAAAGATTCATCCCTTTTCTTCTCTTATTCTTTGAATACTCCAATATTGAGATGCTACTGTCTACCAGCTTTCTACTTATAGTGAAATGAAAACATTCTTCTCTCCAAGCTCCTTGAAGCCTTTGGATCTTCCTCTTCAATATTTTAAAAACCCTTTTCTATATTCAATAATTCAACGTGGAGATTGATTAATCTAAAATGGATCTGACAGATGGTTCTTTTGAAGCTAGTGACCTCTCTGTCTTTCTTCTCTTGCTTTTATGCTTTTACATTTTTTTCCTAAAAGGGGATGGATTTGTTGATGCGTTCACCTCTTCTAAGTCTATATTCTTTTCTCTTAATCTTCAATATTCAGGGAAACTTCTTTGAAAATGGAGATAGAGAAACTAAAACTTCGATTTTGGTGGGGGGATATATATAAAAATGAGTGACAGGCAGGGTAACAATATCATTAGAGGGGTAATAATATCATCATGAGGATTGTTCTATTAAAAAACATTTTCCCGCACCCTAATCCGTCAATTCTGTATTTCTCATTATCAATTCATCTAATTATTTTTTAAGTCTAATTTTTCTTAAAAATCCCTAATAATATTAATAATTTGGAAGACTATGTTTCCAATATAGATTGGCAAAGATCATATTCCATGCGTATTGCGGATGTGTAAAATCAATATGCCCCTTATTTTGTCTAATGAGAAAATAAACATTTTAAATATTATGCTCTTAAAACTGAACGGAAGATTAAACTCTTCGCTGGATTGTTCGTCGAAACTAGTTCAACTGGTGGTTCAACTCATAAGCTGATGACATGATAATTTAATAAGCGACGTAAATCTTAGTATTACAGTCAGTACAATCAGTTAAAAATTTAGTGTTGCAATCAGATTAGGCTTCTTACCACGAAAGTTTAGACTGGTTGGGCTGTTGATTTCATCGGTTTAGAGGGTGTTTGACTAGTTAACAAGTTAAGGGTTTTAAGAATGACCCCTTACCTCACTGGTAAGAGGTGGCAGTTCTTACCTGCCTAATCAGGATTCAAACTTAGGCAAACACCATTTCCTTGCCAGAGAGCCCGTGTTAGCTCGAGGGCTCTTCCTATATCTGTGAGGGCTCTTCCTACTTCTAGTGAGCCTGTCACGTGACAGGGGGTCCTATATTACCGGCTAATGGCAGTCTCTGATACCATTTATCATGACTCAAGTAGCCCATTGACCCAATAATTTTGGTGAGCTTGTCATGTGGCACAAAATACTTAAGTCCACGTTACTAATAGTTACTTATATGATTTATTATATACTAGACTTATGTTTTCATTCAGAGGCGATGTAGAATGGGGTGTTATACCTTCGCTCTACCGAGGGTGAGAACTATTTTAGTTTTAAACTTGCAAAAATTGACAATATAATGACATTTATTGCTGCCCATGCACCGTTTTTCACATTATTGTTTCATTGTTATTGAATGTCTAGAATTTCTGGTCAATGCCTCTCTCAGGAGTGCTAAAAGTCGGGAAGCCACCAAAAAAAATTTTTTTTTTCTCTTCTTTCTTTTGGTAAAAATGATTATCGAGCACTATCCGCCGCCCCCACTCCCCTCCAAAAAGAAAAAAAGAGATCAATGACCTTATTTATGGGCTTTCTTTACTGGAGTTTGCAAAAACTCATGTCTAGTGGATGTCTGAATCTCAATGCTGGAGCATGTAAAATGGTTTGAATCATTCTATTGTTCCTTGTTTCATTAATGCTTAAAATTCTTGTTAAGGAACTTATCTATCCTTAATCATATAAATTTCCTATTTTTCAGAATTCGAATTACACATATGTATGCATTGCAATACATAGGACCTACCTTTATAGGAATTACAAGTTTACAATGTAGGCTTACCTTTAGAAATTTAGGAATCATGCCTTTTGGATGTATGTTCTTAAGTTTCCATGACATAAGTTTGTAGAAAATATATTTGGCATGTGCAAATTACTATTTTCAATTTTGGTCTTCCTGTAATGAATCTCAGAATGTTAACATGTTGGCATAAGAAACTGGGAACACAAGAACAATTTTTTTTTAAGCCTACTTATCTCTTGCTTTATCCCAAACGAAGTGACTTAACTCTTTAATTCCTAAAGTGGGTCGCATGATAACAATCACAAAAGTGGGCCCATATTATAATCCCTAATCTATTATAATGGTGGGACCACATTATAAATTTTTTGAGTGTAGATCCCATGTTCTAATTTTTAAATATGGGTTACATGGTCACAATCACAAAAGGTGGAGCTACACTATAATTCCTATGAATGTGGGGCCACATTGTGAATCCTATGAATGTGGCCCCTTGTTCTAAAGTAGATACCACATAATTTTTTAAGTGGGTTCCATGTTCACAATCAACAAAAAAGATGGCCCCACATTATAATGTATTTTGAAAGATGGGTACCACATTGTAATTTCTAAATGTGGGTCCTATGTACAAAATCACAAAAAAAAAAAAAAAGAAAAGAAGAAAAAGTGGCTCTACTTTGTAATTTCTTAATGTGGGTCAGTGATCACGATCACAAAAGGTGGACCTACATTATAAATTCTATGAATGTGGGCCCATATTCTAATCTAGGTTATACCATATAATAGTTTATAAAGATGGCTCTCATATTTACACTAAAAAAGTTGCCTCATATCATATTATAATACCTATAAAAGTAGGCCAACCTTACAAATCCTATGAGTATGGCCTCATGTTCTAATTTTTAAAGTTTGATACAACGTTGTAGCTTCTACAAGTAGGTTCCATGTACGACAATAATATAGTACCACAAACATTAAAAGGTGAATTCCACATTTTTTATCCTATGATTGTATTGTTCCATTCATTTGAGAAATTTTTTTTTATGGTAACTAAATAAATTTCATATGACATATTGTTAGCAGAGTATTTTAATATAATGTTACCAAACAAGCTTTAAAGAGTATAGTCTTAGCACAATTCGATCTTAGCACAACCAAATCTGAGCACAAAATTAAGAACAACGCAAGAACAATGACAAACAAGCCCTCAGAAATTGAGACCCATCTTTAAAAATTACCACACATAGGCCTACGTTTAAAAATTACAATAGGGTACCCATCTTTAGGAATTAAAAGATGGCCTCTCCTTTATAGAGATAGAGACTTGGGCCTACTTTTGGAATTGTGAACATGGAACCACCTAGGAATGACAACACGGAGCTTCCTTTAAAGTTATGATATGGACCTATCTTTAGGAGCAGTTGTACATTGGGCTAGCCTCTAAAAATTATCAACAGGGACCCACCTTTAGGAATTATTGTAAATTAATGGATCCAAAACTATTGTCAAGGACTGTACTAGTTTTAAATTAGCAAAAGTAAAAAAATGTAATGATAATTGCTGTGGCCCATTCATCATGGCGAAAGTTACACAGTGCAAATCTGAAGTTGATCTCTCTTGCATTTGAAAATGCTGCCATGCCAAGTTTCTAACCAGCAGTTTGAATAGGACATATATCCAACTGATCCAGCCCAACTTTCTAAACCACTTTATAACTTCTATAACCACTGCAGAGGGAGGGAGAGAGAAGGAGAGGACCTTGTCCTTTATGAACCAAATGTATGAGCAGCATTCATAATATATTCCAAGTGTAGCATGAGGTAGTTTCAGAATGAGAGTGAGAGAGACATGTATTAATCTCCAGAGCCCCTACTCCCAATCCAGCCATAAAAACCCCTTGTCCTCTCGCACCTCTCTGGGTCTCCAAGGCTCACCTTGGTACTCAAAACCCTAATCCCAAGAAGAATCTCTGCCCCCCATTATGCAAAACCCATGGCTGCTGCTGCTGCTTTATCTTCTTTGGTATGCTTCATCTGTCTCTACCTTTCATATTCATCTGTTGCTTGCTCATGATTCCTCTGATGCAAAAGAAAGACAGAAAGCTCTCTCCTTTCTTCCTGTTACTCAAACTTCAACTTGGCATTAGATTTTCAATCGGTTTTCCGGGTTGTTGTTGGATTTTAAGAGAGACCCATGTCGAGAGAAAGAGAGGAAGCCTCCCCAGTTGATTCAAATGAGGAAAATGGGAGGGTTGGTAGGCGTAGGAGATTGGTTGGAGATCTCACTGTGGGGTCTGCGGAGGTTGTTGAACCTCAGGATGCAGATTATTCCTATGTCCCTCCTCTAAACGACGACCTCGCGCTGATGATCCTTGCGCGGGTTCCTTTGTGGGAGCAGAGGAAGCTCTGTTTCGTGAACAGTCGGTATTTGGGTCTGTTGAGGAGTGGGGAATTGTATAAGATTCGGAGAGAGATTGGAGCGAAGGAGACACTAGTTTTCTTCTTGTCCAGCGGCGAGTCCCACTGGTGGATCGTTAACCGCCGGACCAGCCGGTCTAGGACTCTGCCCGTCCTGCCGTCGGACCTCTGCTTCCAAGCGGGTGACAAGGAGTCGCTCTGCGTGGGCTCCCACCTCCTCGTTTCGGGGAGGGAGTCCCAGGGGTTGGTCGTTTGGAGGTATGAATTATCAATGAATCGATGGATCAAGGGACCCTCAATGATCAACCCCAGATGCCTATTTGCTTCTGCAAATTGCGGCGATTTCGCCTGTGTGGCTGGTGGGCTAGTGAATGGATCATCTGATGTGTCAAATTTTGCTGAGAAGTATGACCCAGAGAGCAAATCCTGGGAACCCCTCCCGGGGATGATCAGGTGCAGGAAGCTCTGCTCTGGTTGTTACATGGATAAGAAGTTCTATGTGATTGGTGGAGTAGACGAGCAGGGCAAGGACCTCGCCTGCGGCGAATTCTATGATGTGGAGAAGAACACATGGGTGCTGGTTCCTGATATGATAAAGGATGCATCTATTGTATTTCCTCGCTCTCCCCCTCTCATTGCTGTTGCCAATAACCAACTTTACTCGCTCGACCCATTGACGAATCAGCTTCAGGTTTATTTGAAGGAAAGCAATTCATGGAAGGCAATGGGGGATGCCCCAGTAAAGGTGAATATGGGATGGGGAGTGGCATTTAAGTCGTTGGGAGATGAGTTGCTTGTTATAGGGGCAGCAGAGCATTCTCCTACTGGTCATGCAAGGATGATGATGTTTACATGCTGCCCTGATGCTGGTGCCAATCATCTGCAGTGGCAGTATGTTGAAACTAATGGCAACTATACAAGCGCCTTCATTTTCAATTGTTCTGTGATGGTTGCATGAACAATAAACTTTGGAATAAAAAAAGCTTAGCAAGCACATTAGTTCTCTTTCAATTTGGTCTTGGTTAGCTACACACTTGGAGCATCTACTTGGAGATGATAACTTGTCTTGCTTTCTTAATTAAAATATTTATAGCTTGTGGGGTGTACCCTAAAAGAATTTAAGGTGTAGTAACTTGCTGAATTTATTTCCTATTTTTATGAAAAATATGGTGTCGAGAAACATAAGTCTGCAAACAGCTATTGTTGCCTGTCTTCTAAAGCTCTCTTCTCCACAATTGAGTATGATCCTAAATGCTTCTTGTTTGGTTTTATATTTCTTGATTAAGCGTTTTTTTTCATTTTTCTGCTGGTGATTCATACACACTTCCATGCTGCTACTAAACATGTGTGCTAGCTAGCCGTTACTTGTATGTTAGTCCATAACTTACTTTACCCATTTGCCAAATTGTTACTGCATGGATATCTACTGAATGCTTTCTTAGGGGTGATCAAATAGCAGCTGAAACAAAACGAAGGTTCTTCCTTTCCTTTTGCTTCATTGAAATCCACTGCCTGTTTTGTTGTTTCTAAGAAAAAAAAAACCCTCTGATGATTATGATTCTGTAAGGGATATTTTACTTTTTTTTTTGTTTTCTTATTATCAGTGGTAGGGGTAGGCCGAATAAAACATTGATGAAGGTCATTGAATCAGATTTGAAGAAGTTTAACTTATCGAAGGATTTTGCTCAAAATAGAATGGAATGGAGCAACAGAATTTATATAGCCGACCTCAACATGGTTAGGATAAGGTTTTGATGATGATAATGATGATGATGATCAGAAGTGTTCTAATGACATTAATCTTATCTCTTCTTTACCATAAAACCCAAATCATTTTTTTCTTCTTCTATTAATTCTATTTGTAAACTGTTAGTTAGAAACTAAAGATTCTATAAAGCTTGAACATGCTTCTTTCTTCTAAAATCAATAACAAATTTGAATCCAAGAAACCACAATGTCCTCACTACTTTGCTATTAAATACTATTTTATCAAAGATGAAAAAAGGGGAATAAAAAAATCAAAATCTTCTCCTCTTGATTACTGCTTTACCTCAATATTCCAAGTTAATTTTAAAATTGAAAGAATAATGACTTTCTTCTTAGAAAAGATAATGATAACAATGAAGATGGATTAGAAGAATGAGAAGAGCATCCCATATTGCAGATACACCTTTTGTTTGGGGTATGATGATAAGAATAATAACTCATATTAATAACAAGAAAAGAAGTTCCATGGATAAGGGAAACTTTAGAAGTTCCTGAAAGAATCAGTAAAAGGGCAATTACGATTTTGGCATAGTGCCATAGAATCTAAAAATCTTCTCACAAAACTACCTCTAGGTTGAATGGTGATATGTGAGTGAGAGGCCTTCTTGCAACACTTCTTGCTTGCGCTGGACATGTTTGAAAGGTGGACTCCCACACAAGGAGTCAAAACTTACCTCTTCCTTCAGTGACTTGGTGGGCAAATGACCCTCTTGTGACTCTTCTTGCTTGTGGTGGAAGTGTTAGAAAGACTGAGCCGTTCTCAGAGAGTCAAAACTTACCACTTGCTTCAGTGACTCGATGGGGAAACAAGGGCAGCTGCTGCATCTCCTCCAGGTTCAAGTGTCTCAGATTCTCATTGTGATATTCGAGAACAATGTTGACACTTTGGACCATACTTCTACATGGTCTATGCTAATCACTATGTTTTCTATCTCTTGGCAGCTTTTACTCTGTGAGATTCCCCAAGATTTATAGAGTTGGGGATATCAGATATGTATTGTATTGTCAATTAGCAGGTACAAGGTGTGCATTGTTGGTTAATATTTGAAATGTATTTGTATTGTTTTAGGAACATTAATATGAAAACACATTATTATTTATTTGACGTGCTGCTGTTATTTTGTTGTATAATAGAAAGAGAAGGATGCTTGGATACTGACAACCTTTGTTTCCCCTCTGTTTTTGCAAATCAAGATTTAGAATGTTTCTAAAAACTCTTTTTTTAGATAACCATCTTAGGATGAAATGTTTATGGTATCCAATAAAACATAGAGAAAGCTTTTATGGAAAGATTTTTCATAGAACTTGATCTTATTACACACCACAATAAAGAAGAGGTGTTTAAGAGTTCCTCTGGAGTGTTACAAATAGTTACACATTTACCCATATACATCGCATGTGGCTCTTTGGGAAACTTTTCCCCTTTTAGAGATGTATATGTTTTTTCCATTGATGTTTTTTCATCACCCAACCTACCGCATCAGAAGAGTCTCCTATAACATGAATTTGCCTCCAATGAGCTTTGCAAAGCACTGGACTCTGCTTCGTTTAAAAATACTCCTACTAGGCCAAAGTGCCTTCCATATCCATGCCTTAGCTTCTTAGCTTCATAGTCTTAACCTATGATGCCTGGATATGGCATGGATACGGAAGGGACATGGCACGGATATAGAAGGGACATGGATTTAACGTATAAAAAATAAAGTATCGGATACGATATGACATGATACGTTACCCATTTTGAAGTATCTGTGCAACATAGGTCTTAACTACTGTTATTTAGTATGAAATTATTTGCTAACCACACTAAATTTCAGCAGCATATATAAAAAAAAAGGGGAAAAGAAAAATGAAAACCTCATAAAGAAGTCTCTAATATATATATATATATATATATTACGACTTTTTTCTGCATGGCATCTATTGATCAGCCGGGACGAGCCAATCACTCTGGTTTTATGGGCTATGCTTCTCGAATGGGGAACCATTTAGATAATTATGTACAATCATCCTACCGCTTTACATTCTCTGCGTGCATTCTTCTGGGTTACCATGCTTTGCCAGATCGAATTGTTTCAATTTTGTATTAACACAATGCTTTGAGAGACATTTTGCAGTTGCCCAGAAAATTTATGCCATATAGAAGTTCAAAATATGAATTGAATTCAACAGGTGCCTTTTTCACGTCCAGTCCAGTTGATTGGCATGAACTGATGGGCTTCGGAAGCAAGTTCTGTGGTAAGAATATGACAGCTGATTCTTATTTAAAGAAATCTCTTCTCTGCATAATTGGTTAGGAACTGTTGGACATCTAATGTCGATTGAAAAACATGTAGGCGTTTTTCTTAGCCAAGAAAGGTGTCAGTGGAGAAATTTTTGTACTGGGTGTTTTTTCCCTAATTGTGATGCCATTTTTAATTGCTTTAAGTAACTCCTTTATGATTCCTATTTGATAAGCAATTCTATTGTTAAATTGCTGTAATTCCTTAATGAAGTTGTTATGAACCTTTTGATTGAAGGGCCATTTCCATTCTAGTATGTTCTCTGAAATATCAACTCCAACATTACATAGTAACAATGTCCAGGCCACTAATCGAATATTTATTTATTTGGTGTTTTGACTAACAGTACACTAATGCTTTTACGACCTATTGTTATTTGTGTAGTGGTCTTGAAGTTACTTAACAAATGGTGATAGCTTTGAAGGATCATTTTACATTTGGGTTTCTAGATTGTAGGTCAAATAGCATATAGTGGAAGAAATAAACGAATTAGCAAATAAATCAATCAACCACACAAGATCCGAGAGGTACACAATTTTTATATGGAAAACCCTAACGTCGAAAAAACCACGAGTCCAACAAGGACCAACTATCAAGCATTAATTTTAAGTAATTACAAAGTATATTTATAACCCTTATATAGTTCTCTTCCAACATAGTTCTCTTCCAACTGAAGGACCGTAGTTCTTCTTGCACAACCTCCAGTTGTCATAGCTGTCTGTTGCTGTTCACTGCTTTCTGCTTTATTAAACTACACTGTGAACAGAGAAGAGGCTCTCAATTTTATACAAGAGATGTAGAAGCAATATTCTCTAGTACAAAACTTCAGCATAACCTCTTTAATCGAAGCTCTAGAAAAGAAAGGTGATTTCTAATGTGTTATTTCCACTGAGAACAAGGAGATCTTTCAATTAAGGTTGAGAGAAATACTCTTTAAATAATCCGCAATTCGTGCCTTAGGGTTTTTAGTCCTTATAAAATAGGAACTAGCTGTTTTGATATAAATAGAAAACAATCCCATATTAGGGAAGTGAGTTTTGTGTGTCAGCCACTAAAGCGCCTAAGAGCCTCCGCTCGAGCGTGTAATGAAAATGTCCAGTTATTTTAATTAAGTGCAATTCCTGTTAGGATGGCTTGACTGTATAAGCATTCATCTTAAACGCATAAGCTTTTGTGACAATCCCTCTCGAGCGCATGTGTGTGTTCACTCGAGCGTCCAGTGAATCGTTTGATTTCTTCACATCAATTCTTCTGGTGATGTGAATCACAGTCCATTTGAAACAAATTGTAAAATGCAACTCAATGGACTCAAAGTTTTGTCTAACCAATGAATTAATCAATTACAAAAACCTTACAAGCTTTTAATTGTTCATGTTGTTATCCTCCTAACATTTTTTTCAACATCTGTGATTCATTTTCTGTATTCCAGTGCTGGGTTTTTTTTGAGAGAGATTGGCTTCATGGTTTCAGCATTCCTTACTGTATAAAACAAGGCCCGTGCTTCTCCTAGGCCGTATAAAAAATATGTTGTATTTAATAAAATTAGATATAATGCTAATTGTTTAAATTGAATTAAAGATTTTTCTTTAAAATTCTGTTTTTAAAATCATGAGAAGTGATTATAAATTATCACAATGCAATATGGAAACTTAAATTAATAAGTGCCCATTTGGCGAATCTATTTTCAGGCTCTTATTATATTAAAAGGATTTGAAAATGGAAATAGACCGTTCGGTATCCATGTTGGGACCCTTTGTTTCGAGCCTCAGAAAGAGGTTGAATGTCTAAAATGCATAGCCTGAAAACCTAACAGTCAAGACACCATCGTCGTAAAGACGCCACTAGAGGCGCTCTGTTTAGCACATCATAATTGTATTTTTAATTAAATCTCAGGACCCTAACTAATAATCCGAACTGTTGGAATGCTTTAAAAGGCCTAAAAAAGAGAGGTTAGTGGGTTAACTTTTAGCCATTGATCCTTCACGGATCACGATATATTTGTGAAAAGATAAAACAATAGAATCTTTTTTCTGGACTTCTGTGGGCCATAATCATGATCTGAACTGCTGATCTTCTTTAGAAGATTGAAAAGTACCATGGAATAAAAATTTGGGTACTGATTTGTTGCAGATATTGAGAAAGCTACGAAAAACTTATAACCGTTTAATATACTTGGGTTAAAATCGACCATAGATTCATGTGATGAGTTCTAGTCCACTTTCTTTCTTTATATTTTTAAAAAATAATTGTTAGAATTTTTTTAGAAGACCAAACACGGCCAAATGGTGAAAATTGGACGGTTGATTCGTCCTAGATTTCAAAAGGTTTGTGGGAAAAAAAAATCGGATGATAGTGTGTAGTTTTGGACTTCTATGGCCCCACAAGCACAATACAAACAGTAAATCTCTCTCTAAAATTTTCCATAATCTTTCCCTGTTAAGTGTTGTACTCTCCTAAAAGTCTCTCCGTCTCTGCACATTACTTAATTCAAACAAAATCTTCTATGTTTAGTTCTTAAGTCATGCTTTGGATTGGACTTAGAGAAGTAAAATGGGCCGGGCCAACACGGCCAGGCACGGCCCAGCACAACAGTCAACTCAGCCCAACATAGCCCAGCACGGTCAACGGCACGGCACAACATGCACGGCCTAGACCCACGGGCCATGTTGAGCCGAGGCTGCTAGGCTCACAGGCACGGCACGACACGGCATAATTCCAGGCACGGCACAAAGCACGGCCTTTTTTACCCTTTAATGGCCCATTTCATATATTTTTTTTTGTAGTATATTTTTTCTCTTTTTTTAGTATAAATATAAAAGAATGTAGAAAAAATGTAGTTTTTTTCTTTTTATTTTTTTATTATCTATAAAAACTACAAAAGCATTGAAGGTAATCCTATAGAAAAAATTTCAATAAAATAAATTCAAATATATTTTTTTTAGAGGAGTAGGTTAAGTTTGCTCAAACCACTAAAATCTGTATGTCATTCTCTTTTATGTATATATCTTTTAAATTTTTTAGCCTAAAACCCTAAAAAAAAAAATAAAAGTATAGAACACTATAAGGGTAACATGGCAGGCCGGCACACCATGGCCTAGGCATGACATGACACAACCTAGGCACGGCACGAATGGGCCATGTCAATGGGCCAAGCCCTGCCAGTAGCCGGCACAGCATGACATGAAGCACGGCTGAGCCGTGCACCAACCAGGCACAATTTACATCTCTAATTGGACTCTTAGCATTCCATCAGGACTCTTTGATAATTCATATGTGGGTCCATCTCTCTTAATTCCATATTGGATTAGGGAAAAATTAAATATTTTTTTCAGATATCTACTAAATCCAACATCAATTATAACATATGAATGGGATAGGATTTGATTTTGTAATTGAGCTTTAAGTTTGCAATTAATTGAAAAATTGGAGCTCAATTTCTATGTTAATTTTAAATTGATTTTAATTTCAACGAGAGATTTTAGGGTTTTAGAGAAATTTTGAATTTTAATCATCTAAAAAAAGAGTTAATTTTAGCTCGTGCTGTACTTAATTTCTTACTTTTGCGGAAAGAATATATTAAACCATATGTCAATCATCCAACGGATATGGAAAATTTGGATATTTACCTAGAAATTTCCATATATCCCTACTATAATTTTACTCTAATCTATAATCTTCTAGAGTACTTTACAAATTTACATCATTTATAATGACTCCCCGCATTCTATATAAATAAAATAACTATAGAATCTTCTAGAATCCCCTTGACCAATCAAGATCTTCCTTCATCTTATCATATGTGTGTCCAGCCACTTGAACGATTATGATGTTCATGGAATTCTAGGAAATCTAGATTCTCGTGACAGTGAGATATACTAAAATTAAAAAAGGGTTATTCATTTTGCACAGTATAGGTGGCTCTACTGTCATGGATATATAATTTTCCATTAAATTAAACCATTTGTCAAAGAAATATAAACTCCTTGGCCATTCATGAGAAACTATTATAATATATAAACGGGATGTGATTTCATTTTGTAATTGATCTCTAATTTCGCAAATAATTAAAAAATAGAAGCTCAATTTTGAATAAATTTTAATTTGAGAAAGAGATTTTAGGAATTTGAGATTTTGTTTTAATTTTAGCCATCAAAATAAAGAGACCAATTAATGAGTTTCCTTTTAAACAGTCAAATCTTCATGGGTCTCTAATTAATAAATCTATATTTAAAATATTCTTATCTAAGGGCGTTCCTGGATAAGGCTAGCTTGAGCTTGTATCTCGCCCATCCCACTTTAACCAGGGCATGGACATTATCTTTGGGTACTTGAAAATTGAAATTTAATTCCAAAATTGATTCTAACCTTTTTTAACTTTCTTAATTTTTTTCTTTTTTTAAATTAAAAATATTATTCAACTTACTATCTTTAAGATTACATATAAAATGTCAACTTTGAGTAACAATTTGCAATATTAAAGGCTTTTGTATTAGGTCTCGGGTATACAGGTCGGAGCTTATATGGACTCGAAACTGAAACCATTTATTAATTGAAACCTAAATTGGGCTCCGGACTCAGACTCATTTATAAATCAAAACATAAAATAGGTCCCAAAATTCAAATCTGATTTTTTCACGAGGTGAAACTTTAGGATAATCGGAGAATTTGGTACCTGTTTGTAACCTACAAGTATCCAAATTAGTTGATATAAGGACAAGTATATATAAATATAAGAATTTTTTTATTATAATGTTAACTTTGGCTAGGCTTGGGCTAAATGTGCTTCAGATGGGTCGTGGCTCAGGCTTGGGCTAGCAAGTTATGCCCCAATTTGGGCTTTAGCCAAGCTTCACCCAATCTGGGCCAAAAATGCTACAGTAATTAATAGGGGCACTCTTTTCAGTACCAAAATATTTTTTTAATTAAATCTTAGGACCTTAATAATAATTCGAACTGCTGGAATGCTTGAGAAGGGCAAAAAAGAAGGTTAGCGGACTGAATTTTAGCTATTGATTCTTCATAGCTCTTGATATATCTTTCTTGAATTTTAGATCTTAGATTGGTGTTTTTTGGTAAAATTTTGAATGTGTTTCTTGAAATATGGACCCCCAGATGGGATGGATTTGATTTTGATTAGGCATGCACCAATTATCAGACTGAAAATATGATTGTTACCCTTTATTTTACATTCTAAAATTATTCAAAATTGTTAGTAACACAATTCAACACAGTAGATAACAGCCATAATCTTTTTCCTCAACTATCAAGAATCCAAAGAATGGTTTCTTACCTTATTGGTAAGAAGGGGTAGTTTTTATGTTGCTATCCAGGGTTTGAATCTTTTATATGCTACTTTTCTTCTGGTGTGCGGGCTGCCTTTCTACAATGCAGGCTCTCTTACCACTTGCGGCCTGGCTGCCTTTCTACAAAGCCATTTTCACTGGTTATTTTATTGAATCAGTTTCCAGTTTTTTATTTGATAGTCCTTTTCAGTCTTCCAAAAAGAATAAACTATTCAGATCGTGATTTAGAGGCCTAAAGAAGTTCAGAAATCAAGATATATGATTATGTATTTTCACAAATATTTCGAGATCCATGAAGGATCAATAGCTAAAATTATAGATAAAATTCGGCCCACTAAAGGCTGGCCCAATTCTTTCCTGGGAGACAGCCCCCTGTATTTTGCTCCCAAGGACACTTGCTGAACAAATACGGGCTTGCACAGGCCCAAACGAACCGTCTAAATAGATTTGTATGTCCGTCCAGAACAGCCCAAGCCCCAGTGTCCAAGTTGACAACCCAAGGTCCAAACAGTGGGTCCCTCAATTTAGTAATCTCAAAATAACTTCTAAACATAGATGGTCCTAAACTCTTCCCAGAAAGCCAAGGGTTCCTCTTCCACAGAAAACCAAAGCTTTGTTCAGATCAGTGGGTTAGTAATTCTATTACTGATCAATTTATCAAATTTTTAGATGGGTTTCTCTTATTAAGGCTTCCAGAACTTAGGCCCCAATTTGATGACATGTAAGTGGGACCCAGCTACAAAATATATATTGAAGTCATTGCTGACTTAGCACATCCACTAAAGGGGTAGAGCCGGTAGCGACATGTAGGGTATGTTTTGTTACTAATTTAGGGCTTTTCTTTTGTGTGGTGAGTTTTTTTTTTTCTTTTGTAGGATTCTTGGTTATCAATTTAGATTAGGGTTTTATATTGGTTTATGTAATGAGATTACATAGAATGCAGTAAACAGTAATTTGATTTGTATTCTCATTTCTTTTCTCTCCCTTCTGCGTTAACAATATATACCTCTAACTAGTATATATTTTATTTCCTTAAGGTAAGAATGGTTTTCTAATCATATTACATCTCTTGTGAGGGGAAAAAGCATACATTCACTACGGCTGGGGCCCACATGCGTGTCATCATCAGTTATCCTTTCCTCTGCAATTAGTGCAATAAAAAATTAAAAAAACTACACACCGTCAACACCGTGGAAATTGGTCCATCTCCTTGTGGGGCCCGCTTGTACCCCATCAAAATCTCCTTCTAACCAAGAGAGATTGCAACGATGGGAAAGAAGCCCACTCTCCCTATTATTATTTATTTAGAATTAGCAGTTGATATAGCAAACATGGAAATCTGAATTTACTCATCCAAGGATCCTACAAAGACTTAAGCTCGAGTTAGTCTGTTCTTTCTACTTTCTCCTTTTGACTGATCCAATCCGACCAAAGAATTGAATGGAGAGAAAGTGGGGAAGAAGAGGCACAATTAAAGATCTGAGTGATGATCTGACGGTCGAGATTCTGCTTTCCTTGCCACTAAGCTCCATCATCGGGTGCCTCAACCTTTGTAAAAGGTGGCGATTTCTGCTCACTCGCAGCTCATTGTTTCTCACCAACACCATCAATTTCTCATCTACTTCGATTGATTAAAAAGATGATTACTTGACATACATGTATCTAGAAAGAGGTCAAAAAGAAATGCACATTTCAGAGTTTGATTTCTCTATTGATTTTCCATGGGAAAGATCGTACATCAACGAGATTTTGGACTCATGCAATGGATTGCTCTTCTCCATCCATTTCATCCAAGGTATAGAAGAATTCAATCAGTTTTGCATCTCCAATCCATGGACCAAAGAGTATATTTGTCTTCCAAAACTTAGTATATTTGTCTTCCAACACCAACTAAGTTGAGCTTTTTTCTCTGTAGACTTGCCTATGAAAACAAGCCCAGAACCATCATTTCGAGCTACAACAATAACAATGTAGCCTTGTACGAGATTGTGATGGCGGATAGGATTGACGTTCACCCTAACATGGATGGTGCATCTTATGAATTTGAGATCTACTCATTAGATAGAAGAGATGACAACTACTTGATTGCGCATCAGAACCCCATCCCGATCGTTGCAAGGGTAGGCTAGACTGAAACTCAATTTATTGCAACCAATTCTTGTCACGCCTCGAAATCTGAAAATTTGAAACTCTTAAATCACGAGACACGATTGGTCCACAATAACTAAAGTAAAAGAAAATTTAATTAATAAATCTGATTGAACAATAATTACATGAACAAATAAACTCTTTACACTTGCAATTAATGTTTAATGCGAAATTCTCGCAACTCATTCCTTAATCCCATTCCCGCATGCAAGCTAAGCATCCTCAATATCCGGCTTAACTGCGAAATCTATGGTAAAATAAAAGAGTTGAGTATAATTCTACAAGTGGACCCACTATGAAATTGTAGCAAACGGATACTAATCAAGGTATCAAATTTACAAGTCACGGTGTCGAACAAATTAATAAGTAGCGAAATATAGTAATCTCAAAGGTGATAAAGTCATATAATAAGATCAGATCAAATACAAATTGGCAAAATCGAATTTCAAGAGAGTTTACACAATACAGAGGAAATAGACAAGATAGTTTACCAATTAATCAAAATTATTTCAAATTGAGCCACGGAGTATGAATTCAGACATTTTAAATATAATTTCACAATTGCTTCAGTAAAGGTAACAAGAGAAATAGTTCAAATTAAAATATCAAAGTGAAAGTGGTAATCAATATGAATGTGAAATAAATTATGAGCCAAAGTCACTAACTTAAGAAAGTCATATCTTTATCATAATTAAATACAAATTTAACAAAGATGAAAATTTACAATCTCTGAATCAATAAAGAGGGTTAATATAAGACATACAATTTAAGAACAATATTCTAAAACCAATTTAAAGATAAGACATCTCCGTAGTAAATTAAATATTAAAGTGTGTTCACCAGAGTTAGGCTTGAACCAAGCATAAAGTACCTACCGGGTACAAGTCATTTTTATATTCAAAGTTGGCACGAGGCCTGAGATAATGGTAATTTCCACAAAATAAAGTGGGTTTAGCTGCAGGCTAGGAACATCGCACAAAGGGGTCCCAATTCTAATGTCATACCGAAAAGCACTAAAATCCGCGTTTGATAATCCCACAGTGCATTGCCCATACTTTAGAAAATGTCTTAATGTCGAATAGTATACAAGTAAACAAAGTCCAAAAATTATTAAATTTCAATTCACACATTGATTTGGGTTACAAACACAAGTTTATCACATGATATCAGAGTTTTTTTACAATCAAATCCTTTAAATAAAATGACCAATAATCACTGAAAATAATTCATTGAGAAATTTATTTTATAATAGAATGGTGTCCAGGTATCAATATCAAATCTAGCCATTAATATAAACAAAAAAAATAAAAAAAAGAAACAAATCAAATAAAATCAAAGGGGACGAAATCCTCAGAATTTCTATGATTATTTTAATAAGTTCATAAGTACGATTTAAATCATAATTAAGGCAAGGAAAATAAAAACTCAGGTACTAGGGTAACATAGTAAGACTATTTGACTTAAATGTTTAACAAATAAATTTAGCAATTGGGCCAATGGTTAGGTTCATGTACTAATTACTAAACATGGGTCAAGCTTGAATACAAGTCATGTACCATGGGTTAACATATATAGGCTTGAGCCCGAATGATGTGAGCTCTGCATATATATAGGTTAGATGGATTGGACATAGATCAATGCATGGTGTAAGGAAAATCTGTTGATGGGCTCAAGCATGAATTTCTAAATTAGGATGGGACTTGGCCTGGCCTGGCCTCGCCTGGGCATATCTTTGAGTTGGGCTCTAAATGATTTATTTGATGCATAATATAAAGTAGTTAGGATGGGGCACGGCGTTTAATTACCAAAACCCGTATGATACATTATTGCAAGACAAATGAAGTCAAGCCATATAAGAGGTTTCAAGAATCGACAGCTCAAGAAGAAAACTCCTAGTCGGCAGAAAGTCGGCACATGGGTTGGGTTTGAGTCAGTTGGATGGTGTGCCCATGTGAGCCTAATCCTCATGGGACACAGACCCCTAAGGTCGCCAAGGGCTGGTCCTTCAGATGATCGGATCAGATCATCGATCAAGTGGGACATGTGGGCCCCCATAAGCAGTTTTAAGAATTTTCACTTTGACGACCTGAATCCATGAAATATCGATTTCAGCTTGAATTTTCCACAAGTCTTTGATTGATTATGGTTGAATTGCAAATTAAGAATATTATCTACATGGGAAAATCAATTGGTATGAATTGTAGGGCCACTGGTAGGATGATGCACATGATGCAGCCAGAGAGGGACAAACAGAAAAGAGAAACAAGGGAGAGAAACAAAAACAAGAAAAAAGATAAAGAAGAAAGAAAGAAGAAAACAAAGAAGAAGGAGAGGGTGATGGAGTTCGATATGCAAGTGGCCATCATCTGATTTATTGATCTCGGCAGTGGGTGAAAGATGACATGATGCAGAGAGTAAAAGAACACGGGAAAAAGAGAAGGAGAATAGTAAGAAGGAAGAAGAAGATGAGCTTGCCGAGATGGAGCAGGGGTGAAAGTGGGGGATGGGGTCCAAGAAGAAGATAATGCAGTGATGGTGTTAGCTAATGGTGATAATGAAGACTTGAGTTACAGTGATTGCGCTGAGGTGGTGAAGTCTCGATGATGGAGGTGATAGAGGACATCGAAAAGAAGGTGGAAAAGGGAGAACAGAACGTGGGTTCCTAGAATCCAGTTTGTTACAAAATTTACCCAAAAATTACAGAAAAATTCAGACTTGGATTGTGAGGCCAAGTTTGACCAAAGGGAGATCTGTTCACTGGGGCTGAAATAGGTTTGTGCAAATCTATGCAGGTCCACACTCTTAAGGACTATTTTCATGCTTTCCTTTTACAGAAGGAGCTGTGCTGGGTTTATCTGGATAGGTTGATTCAAGTATCAAGAGTGTTTCAGAGATTGGTTTTTTTTTTTTTTAATTCTGATACCAGTAGGGGTTTTCTTATTGGAGCACCCAAGGATTTAGAACATCTGAAAGTGGCTACCCAGCCCATTTTAAGTTGGCCAGCACACGTTGTATTGCTGTTTAGTTGACGTCTGGCCAAATATCAGGTTGTGGGTTGGTCCAAATTGCTGCTGGTGGTATGGAATACCGAGATGGAGAAAAGAAAACAAGGGGAAGAAGGAAAGAAGACGAGTTGCAGAGGTGGAGATGAAGAAGAAACAGGGAAGCAATGGAGAAGTCCGATTGGCTGACTAGGTTTAATCCGGAAGTGGGCACCGTTTGGCTCAGTGGAAAGGAAAGAAGACACAAAGAAGAAGAGAGAGTAGTAAAAAAAGAAACGAGCAGCAAGAAGTGGAAGAAGAAAATAATAGAAAAATTCTGGTTTCAAGCCCGGGTCAGGCTCAACTGCGTTAAGGTCTGGGTTCGATGGTTGATGCATGCAGTGGTCCAGGTGTGATGTCTTGGATCATGTTGAATTTTACCATGACGAGCAAGCTAATAAGGGAATAACTATTATAGCAACATGAAAAGAAAGAGAGAAGAAGAGAGAAGACTTACGAAAAATATAGCACTTTAAGAGGAAGAGAAGAGAGCATTCAAATGTGGCTCAAAAGGAGAGGAATAGTGTCGGAAAAGAGTCTCCTAAAGAACAAGAATCTTATATTAAGTTAGCCAAGAGAATAATTTAGGTTGGATTCTAAAACATAAATTGGGATTAAATACTAATTTTAAGGTAGAGTTGAGATAGGAAATACAACAACAAGAGACCTAATCAATTTGAGTATCTTGGTTGAGCCAGACTTCCTAACAAGCCAAATTCTAACAAAACATGGTCCCACAAGTAATTTTAAATTTTAAATAACATAAATGCATGTGGGGTCCATCACAGATCAAACCAAAGGTTAAGATTAATTTTAATTAAAAATAAAAATTTGGGTTGTTACATCCTTCCCACCTTAAGGAATTTAGTCCTCCAAATTCTATTCATATAGTAACAAGAAATTCGAAAGAAATAAGTTGGGGTGTTACATCCTCCCTCACTAAAAGAAATTTAGTCCACCAAAATTTTGAAAACCAAGGAGAACAAGTGAAACTCTAATTTGGGTTTTTGCATATAGAATATATAAGTACAAATTAATAAGACTCATAGGAAAACTACATCGAGAAAAATATAATTTATATAACGAAAAGATCAAAAGATGGTTACCAAATAATGTATAGTGCAACTTACTGAAATATATAATAATTGAATGCTAATAAAACAGCCATGAAAGTTGGAGAAAATAATGCTCTTGTATTCAAAATAACAATTTATATGAAATACGAAACCCAATTCTAACTTTTTTACCCACCAATCTCACATGGCTTAAGGTTTCTACCAAATTTTACATATATATATATATATATATTTAAGACTTAAGGCTCTGATATCAAATTGTTATACCCCGAAATCTAAAATCCTTTGGACTTTTAAATCATGAGGCACGACGGGTCCACAATAACTAAAGCAAAAGAAAATTTAATTAATAAATCTCATTGAATAATAATTACATAAAAAAATAAACTCCTTATACTTGCTAATAATGTTTAATGTGAAATTCTCGCAACTCATCCTTCAATTCCGGTTCTGCATATAAGTTAGGTATTCTCCATGTCCAGCTCAACTGCGAAATTTGAGGAAAAATAAAGGGGGTGAATACAACCCTACAAGTAGACTCACTATAAAATCATAGCAAATGGGTAATAATCAAGGTATCAAATTTAGAAGCTACGGTATCGAACAAATTAACAAGTGGTGGAACATAACAATTTCAAAGGTGTTAAAGTCGATTAATAAGATCAGATTAAATACAATATTGAATATTGTATAGTTTGAATATTGAATAGTTTCATATAAAATAGGATGTGTTCCTTGTGAAATGTAGCCTCTGCTTCTTGAATTCTTTCCATGAAATGAAATCATATAGAGATAACTAAGAGACGGGTTGGTGATATGTTAGTTTTGAATTTAGTTTTTTTAATGAGGTCAAATCTTAAATTTAAATAGTCTTGTTTTTATCTCTCAAGAAATATTTTATTGAAATCTTTTTCATGTAAAGTATTGTCTCTTATAAATTAAGGGTAACGTTTCTATCAAAATGCAGCCTCTGAGCTTCTATGCCAACAACATCACGAAGTCTGAATGCAAGAATTCAACAACTAATAAGTTTTGTTATCTGGATTCAAAATTTTAAGATATGAATTTTTGCTTCAAAAGTTTGACAAATTACTAGTTTCAAACCATATAGGGAGTTTTTCTCTCATAACCAGATTGGTGAGAAAACTGACACTCAATTTCATATTTTGCAAGTTACTATACTTCAAATTCAAGCTACTACAGAACTTAAAATTATGTAATTTTGAAATTCAAAATATTATGGTTGAGAACTGGTGTGCGACATCCAACGCTTCTTACACTTTAATAATGTGGCCATCATTGCAGTAAAATTCAACTTAGATCATGGTTGATTATATGCTCCTTAATAGCTCTGTAGCAGCCGTAAATCAGTCTCTCTTTGGAATTTCAGGTGGCCGTAAAGACTCAAAATGATGGCATTTGTAGGCCCTGTTATTGATGCACCCAGATCTTCAATCAAACACAAAATTCACACACAAGGAGAAAAAGGTAAAGATCCGCTTGCCGTTGATCATAAAATACAGCATAGAGAGCTTTGATCTAATGGGAGAATTTCAACCTAGATAAGAAATATAAGATATTACTCAGAACAACTTAAATTAGATTTCATAAAATATTTTAAAAGTCCCTCGTTCCATACACTAGATATGTATAAATACTATTGTTAATAAAAGAAGCCCTAAACTTACCATTAAATCACGACCATTACTCTTAATCAATGATAACAGGAATCATATTAAATGCCCTAATTACATTCAAACATGGAAGAAGTTTAAAAAAGATGGGATTTGAGGTAAGTTGTCCGCTAAATTCCTTGTGCAGGCCCCACTTGCTGTCTCGTAGATGCCAACAATTTACACCATCTTAATCAAAGAGTCTAATTTCCAGCCATGTTCCTCTCAGACGATGAACGTACGTCCACCAGTGGCGGCAGCTTTCCCCTTTCGGACGTCATACTTCCTTGGATTAATACTTTCCTAACTCTTAAAGTCAAACCTCTTAATTTCCTCCTAAATAGGAGTCTTAATTATCTTTAAAATGGGAAGAGATTGTAAATAATAAAAAAGAGAGAAAATAGGATCTCCAATTACTTTTGGAAGTTTTTATTTTATGTGAGGCCCTTTTGCTGGTCCACTTTGCCTATTTTGTAACTGTTTAACTCCAAAATAAAAAATAAAACCTTTCTTTCTAAAATTTGAATAGGAGCCATCTGAACCATCTATTTTATGTTTTGATTTTGTCCTTTGGTTGGGCCATTTGAATGACTGATCAAAGCTCTCTTGGATTGACCCAAGTTCTCTAAAAAATTATTATACTTGATTTAGGATTTGGTCCCCTAACATTTGACCATCTGCTGCTACATCAGTTATGGCTCTTGTATCTCTTTCTTTCTTTTTATATAAATCTTACCTTATAGCAAAAACCGAATGATAACTTTGCTCTAATGTTTTTCTGGGGGACATTGGTGTGACTAAGAAGTTCTTTGTGGGGCCAAATGTAAAAAACATGTACAATTTCCTCTAAATGTAAGGGCTTTTTTTTTAAATCAGATTTTGGGGATGGCCACGATGATGGCACTTCATTAGTCTTGTTATGGTTGTAAAAACTGCCTCAATTGAGATCGTTTGTTGACTATGTAACCAGCGTAAAAAGAAGCCCGACTGCAGCCCTTTATAGCCCTCAACTGAGACCTCTCAAGGCTCTAATATGCATCCAATTTATGAGATATGAAAGTTTTTGTTGATTTTGGTTAGTGAATGATCAACGGTTCCTATTGAATGTGATTTTCCTTTGGATCTAACGATATGTTGATCACATCCACATGTTCTTGGTTTGATTAGAAATCAATTTGGTATTCTCTCCAAAATGTAAGAAAATTTCCACAAATGCAGAGAAAATGATGATCGATGAGTCGTTGAAGTTTAGAATGTGTAGGATCACATCATTAGCAATGAGATCTAGATCATCAGAATAGATAGTTACGCAGCATCATTTGAAATTAGAGTCTTCAATATGTTTAAATGGATTAGGCAACACACCGGCGCATCCAGACCATCAACAAAGGTGGAATGCACCTCTGAATCTCCTGATGTGTGGTCCAGATGCACAGAAGTACAAAGCATAGGACCGCAGCAATATTATTATCCAGCAAAGTGAACTTGTTGTCATTCAATTCTTCAGAATCTTACTATAGTAAAAATAAATCAAGGATATTGTTCCCTATTGCAAAACATGTTGACTATGCAGGTCTCTTCAGAAGTTTGGGTTCTTCTTTTAATTGACTTCATTGCTCAGTATCAAGTGGCAGCTGGTTAGAACCGTGAAGTTTAAAAGGAGTTGCAGCCCTCTTCATACTGGGAAACCATGTTTATGCCAGCGTTTGGCAATGTCAAAGCTTTGATTGGTCACTATAAATTCAAAGATGGATACTAAACACTGATTTGTCGATTGGGATGGGTACTAAACAATGATGGTATCAATCCATTTTTAAGTTTTCCGACGGGGTTAAATATTTATTAAGAAACGTAGGCTTCCCTTTTTTTATGGAACAAATCTCATCTCTTGCTTGAATTGGAGAACCTTAAACTTCAAATTTTCTTAAATTCAATATGAAGTGAGTCAGAGCTAGAGATTTAATATGATTGGAAAACCTTTAGGAAAAAGTGAGGTGCATACTTTCACTAAGGGTGGGGCCTACAGACGTGTAATCACAGGTGGTCCCAATTTAGAAGTCAAATTAAGACGGTAGTTTATTTTTCCCCACTTTTGGTGACCTACGGAAGGGGGTTGAGACAAAAAGATAGCCCACAAACGTGGAGAGAGACCAACACAACATATATTGAAATAGAGCCCACATATGTAATAACAAGTAGCCCACATAAGTGCAAACAAGACCCACAAACATGCGAAGGGAGTGATTTTAGATACCCCCATAAGGTTTGTAGGACTAATAAATAGGGTTATCTAGCTTTGGTAACGTAAATAGCCATTTCCTTCTTATTTTAATACCCTTCATGTCCCCAAATTTAGTGCTTCTAATAAGAATTGGTAACCACCATGAATTTTGTGTTGATTTTTTTTATCAAAATGATAGTTTTGACCTTATATCCATTAAATAAGACTGATTTTATTGTTATTTACAAAAATACCGTTCTTTTGTCTCAGATCCAATATTAATAATTGTGTAATGCCGAATCATTCTAGTGAGAAAATAGGAAATTGAACTTTCAAATTAGAACATGGAAAATACGCTTGACAAATGTGAGGAGCATATCTTGGTTGTGGTTGGGGCTGACCCTCATGTAATCACATTTGGATCCATCAACAAATGCCATGGGAAATTATACAATACACTTATTATATCTATTAAACAAATGAAAAGATATATATGGCTGTGGCATTGTGTAATTGGTTGAAGAATTTTTTTTTCTTGCTTATTGGTTAATGTTGTTCACATGCGAAGTGAGAAACCTACAATCGATCAATCAAGCCAAGAGAAAAATTTACACAAGAGCACATGAGAGAGATTTACTTAGTTCGGTGAAGTGCTTACTTTCACAGCCAAAGATAACTCATTATCTCTTTACAATCTAGGGTTACAAGTTATATTATATAAATAACTCCCACTTTCTTAGCTCTTAGAAAGTCCAGTACAAAGTCAAAATACCATAACCCAGTAATGCCTAGTCCCCGACTAATCCAATGAACTAATTCGGTGAATCCGAAATATAAGGCATAAACCTAATAGTTAAAGAGTAATTCACAAAATTAAAATATTTATCATTGAAAATGGTTTTTTTTCTTAATTCTTGATCGGACACAAGTTAGCTAAGAAGAGAATTCCAAATTGATAGATTCTAACCCTTGGATTGGAGGCTCAAAACGATCAATGATAAGGAAAGTGACTGTTAAAGAATTGAGTATGGATACCCAAGTTGGACTTGTTTTAAGATTTGAGTCTAAATCTAGTTCTAATAACATGCTTTAAAAATAATACAAAATGCGAAAACTTCCTCCTAGAGTTAATTGATTCAGCAATCAAACCCGGACCCACAAATGGAGTAGGTTTGGGCATAGATCCGATTACACAGTGGACTCAACTCCAAACCAATTCTATTTTTATCTTTAGATGGGCCTAGACTATATTTACTTTTCCATATTTGCTTGGATTTTCTACAATATCACAAAATCAAGTATATTTATCCTCAATAGAAAGAAAGGGGGAAAGAAGCTGCTGTTTATTTTCCACAGAAACTCAATGAGATGTTTAAAATAGTAACTTCTAATCATAGGGAGAGTGAGCAGCTTGAAAAACTTACTAGTATATTAAATAAAGAGTACTCCCACTATCTCTTAATGAGATACGTACAAAAATAGGAACTCCTGTAATCATATATATTCAGAGAAAGACTTTTTTCCGAACTCAACTACCCAATAAAGAGTCCCGCTCAGGACATTCATTACATTAGCTGATTTGCACTAGATTGGGTGGACCCATTGAAAGATGAAGGCTCAGAGAGTTTAAATTAGAAAAGAAACCATACGTATAAAGAGATGGTAGAAACCGACATTACAGGCGAATTGAGAGAGAAGAAACTTTCCTTTCCTTGTCTAATCTTTCTCATATAATCATCTGGCAAAGTGCCGCAGATACATTACACTCAACACGACCCAACATTGCACTGACCATCCAACTGGTAGAATTGAATGGAGACAAGGAAGAGAAGAACAACAGCAACAGCAACAACAAGAATAGAAGATCTAAGCGACGATCTGACGGTGGATATTCTGCGTTTCTTGCCATCAACGTCCATCATCCGATGCCTCAATGTCTGTAAACGGTGGAGATCTCTGCTCACTAGCAACTCATTCTTCTTCCTGACAGACACTATCAATGTTATGGAAACTTATAATCGTCATGAAAAATACATGTTCCTAGAAAGAGGCCTAGGAGGAGGGATGAGGCGGATTTCAGAGCTTGACTTCTCTTTTCATTTTCCAAACAAAAAACGCTACAAAAGGCGAATCCTGACCTGCTGCAATGGGTTGCTCTTCTCCTCTTATTTCAATAGACGAAGGAAATCTTTGACTCACGGCTTCATCTCTAATCCATGGACTAAAGAGTGTGTTCGTCTTCCAAACACAACCTTTGAACTAGGCGAATATATACACTATGGACTCGCCTTTGAAAAAAATTCAAGCGTCGACAACAATAACAATGTAGCCTCGTACAAGGTTGTGATTGCCGATAGCAATTTCCCTTGCAGTTATCAATTCAACGTGTACTCATCTGATAAAAAGGAGTGGCAACAAATTCAGAAGTCCTCCGACACCTTACTCCATTGCCGGTGCACATTAGAAAGCATCGCGGTTTATTGCAACCGAGTCCTGTATTGGCTATGCAGTAGGAAGTGCCGTGGGAAGCAGCAGCATGCACTCATGCTCAATGTGGAAACAGAAACCCCTGGCTATCTATATTTGCCTGGTGACAATAAAGATGATGAGAATATTCCGGTGGGAAGAGAAGTTTCATACTTATACGGCTTCAAGTTAATAGAGCATGATGGGCAGCTGCGCTACATTCGAATAGTTTCTGCTGAGAGTAGACTAAGAATTTGGAAAAGGTTGACAAGCGACGAATGGTCGGAATTGCATAATGTAGACTTAAAAGGAGCAGTGGAGAGCAATCTGGACCTTTTTCCATTGCATGACCAAGGGAGATGCTTCGAGAATATCGAACCTGTAGGCATGAGTCTCCAAGGAGACGATAAAGTCCTCTTAAAGTATGCTAACCGGCGAATTGTATCATATGATCTGAAGAAGAATAAGATCGAGTTGGTGCTCGAAAAAGATGCACAAGGCATTCTTATGGGGACGTTCTTCCGATACACTCCAACTTCCATGTTCATCATTGAGAGGTAAAGCTATTATTATTATGTTAGATGCACACGTTTGGCTGTAAAAATTATTATTTCCCTGTAATCTTCATTTTCTTATTCTGTTTCTTAAGTATTAGTTTCTTTCACGCTGTTGCCAATCATAAGAGATTTATGTGAACTTCTTAGATGCGTTTGGTTGGGGTTGGTAAAAGGCCCTTGTTTTTATACCCAGAAGTAGAAAAGTTAAATTATTATTATTGTCTTTTCATTAGGTTAATTATCTCCACATTAAGGGCATGTTTGTGTAGGTAGTTTTCCGTTAAAAAAGTGAAGATTGCAAAAATTAAATTCAATGCTACAACAGAATTTATGCTCTTTTCAGCAACCTTTCATTGCAAAGAAGCAGAAAAGTGGGCTGAGTTTTTTGGAATTTAAATTCCTGTGGGGGTGGTAAGAATTTTTTTCCCCGCAAAAGAGGAAACTTTCTACTGAATTGATTTTCGTCGTCCTGTACACTAATGTGACATACAAGGTTGTGATGGAAGTAAAATTTGAAAAACTACTTTGCTATGCAGCAAGGGAGGAGAAGATACTTTTTGGGTTTTGTGGGAAGCAACTAGGCTCAGTGATAGAGTGACGGGGAAACGATCATCTTTTTCTCAATTTGTTTCTTTCTATTTTTTCCTTCTTTCCCTTTACCATAACCCTTCGTCTTTGCCCATTTATGTAGTCCAATTTATTTCTCACATTGAGTTTTATACATGTCTACAATTTTTGTAGAAAATACATTTGGCAGCAGACCAAAAAGAAATATACGCGTAAAGGTATGTTCTCTCAATCTTCTCTATCTTTTCCCAATGGTCTCTCAACCATTCCTCTACATGAAACTATTTACGTTCAATGCAATTGTGTTATTTCATTTGAGTTGTATTTATATTCGATTTTTTATGTTGTTGTTGGTTCCAACTAAAATTCTACATACTAGTTTTGAATTACACACTACTAAATGAAAAGATATCAAAATCATGCAATGCCTAACTTGTCAGCCCAATTCAAATTTAATCAATAATGTGGTGTTTGGGTTTGAACTTTTTAAAAAGAATTTTGTAATGAATGAGAGGTATAGATGAAATACAAACTTATTATCTTTCATGGTCAAACCATTTAGAATTGAACGACAAGAAATACCCCCATAAGTGCAAGTTAGATGCAGGGAAATTCATAAATGGGGAAACAAATACAATTGGAAGAAGAAAATTGCTCCCTATAATATGTCACTGCATAAATTATAAAAATTTAAAAACACTTTATTTAAGATAATAAACCACTATAAAGCTTCATTCAATTCAACTCTTCATTTTATTCAAGAGAGGATACTAAAATTCAAACATTGATTCTATCCCTAAAATCTCTAACATATTTCTTTTCACCAAAAGGCAAATTGTATTAAAAAGAGGAGGGATGTGCTACAAAAATAGAGCTCTAAAAAAGAAGATACAGAAGCATCTCAAAAATCATGGGGACCCAAGCTCAACAAGCCTAAGCAAAGACAACAAAAAGAGAAACAGAAACAAAAAATAATTACAGAGGAGCAGCCCTCAAAAAGTTAATGACGGCAACGATTGGAGGTCCAGTGAAAGGTTTGTGTAGGTGATCCAAGGATGAACTTAGCTAGAACAAAAGAAGCCTTTTGGCGACGTTGGTGGAAGGGACTTTGTTCTCAAATCTACTAGTATTCCTGGAGTGCCAAATGACATATAAGGTAGTGAAGAAAACAACAGCCACATCTTGTTTAGCATATTTGTCACAACCAAAAGAGAAGATATACCATAAGAAGTTGGGGTTGGTATGAGAGGAGGAGCAGCCTGCCGTTATAAAGATCCATTTTCAAAGGGTCAAAGTGAAAGGGCAAGAGAAAAAAAAGATGATGCATTGATTCACCATTCAAATTGCAAAGAGAGTAGACAGAAGAGAGAATGACATCAATTGTTTGGGCCCAATCATCAGTTGGAGTCACCTATGCATTAATCTCCGAGAGAAACAAGAGAGTCTAGGATTCATAAGAGAATGCCGTATTAAGTGAGCCCAAGGCTTGATGGATGATCTTGAGCGAACTAATCCCTAAGCTCCTCTAGGGGAAAGCTTGGTAGTGGAGGAGATGTTGAGCACCAAGGAATCATTAGCCTGCTGATTTGATCGGATAGCTTTAGCCTTGACAAGGAAGTTTGCAACTTTGGAAGGGAGGTGTTGAGGGAAAACTCAATTATTTCCATCAATGATATGAGAAACTCTGACATTATCAGGGAAAAAATGTGGGGTAATCTGTCTATCATAGGTGTGTTGTCCATCCACCTATCATATTATAAATCTGTAACGTCTAATGAACCTAATAATAACATCGATTGTGCAATAAATTTGATGAAGATGGTGAAATTTTGAGATTTAGATATTTAGATGTACAAATAAAGGGAGATGGACAATGATCATCGCAAGATGATAAGATCATACCCAGCTTAAACACAAGATCATCATCGAGCTTAGCTCTAATACCACAAAGAAATTTAAGAACACTTTATTTAAGATAATAAACCACCATAAAGCTTCATTCAATTCAACTCTCCATTTTATGCAAGAGTGGAAACTAAAATTCAAACATTGTTTTTATCCCTAAAATCTCTAGCATCTAACAAAACTGACAATAACATCTTGCTTAGGACAATTGGGAGTAAAAATGGGAGAACATTGGTTGGAAAAACTTGGATCCTAACAATAATATAGAGGGTCCCAAGAAAAGTGGTAGACTGGAAAGGGTTCTTGAATTGTATGGATTAGATGTATAGTCATACTGGTTTTTTCTTTTATAATTTAAATTACAATTTGTCATTCTCCATAGATTGTCCATGTAGAACTCACTATGATAGACAAAACTTAATCTATTTAGGAGACCATTAAGGCTAGGTTACCACTGCAACCGTCAATTGAAAATAACAGCGCCTTGGAGAAAGTTTCATAAGGATGGGTTGAACCGAGTTTTATATTGACTGATACTCGCATGTTTATACACAACGTCTTTATGCACTAGGCTATCATCCACATACGCCCGTTGGATGTATCCAGCCTAAAAATTGGCCTGATATACAAATAAATGGTTGGGCTAGACGAGCTTCAGGCGAGACCTCCATCTCCCATGAACACCCATTTCCAAACATCCAACTTTCATGACACTGCAACTAAAGTTATCACACATGAATTCACAAGAAAGTCCAAGGCCGCTGCTGCCGGACCCATTAGCTAAGTATTACGGCTCAGCCCCTATTATGAACTATGAGTAGGTTTGTAAATGGATTGGTTCTGGTCCGGATCTATAGAATCAGATCGAACTATTAATGAGAGGATGGACTTGGAACTGGAGCTCGTTCAGAGCCAATTTTCTGGTTCTAAAATCGGAATCATTATTGCAAATATGGAACCAAAACTAGAACCGGTTTCATATATGAGGCGGGTTCGGGTCCAGGTCTAGATCTTTGTGAAGAATGCATTTGTGAAAAAACTAACTTTTAAGAAAAATTTTCGAAAATTGAGGTAATATGTTGAGTCTCAGGTCCATAAGCTGAAACTAAGGTAGAACTAGAAGTAAAACCGATTATGTCAGTCCAAAAATAAGATTCAGACTCGGACCTATTTACTTATCGGAATTTAATTAAGGACCTAAACTAGATTATTATTGGGTCAGAACCTCCGGGTAATTGGAGAATCGAGACCCATTTACAACCCTACACATGAGCAAGGCAAGAGTCAGAAAATGGTGAGGCTTTGGCTGAATTTGCAAATGAGCCCAACCCCAACTCTCTTGCATCTAGGTTGGATTTAGCCGGAAGTTTAGGACTTTAGCCAGAAGTTTAGGACAATGTGTAAGTAGATGTGTTCAAGGCGTATGTCTTGGCTGGTTACTCGAGGAGCCGTGATAGAGGATGCGTTTGCCTCCTTTGGTTAGGAGCGATGATCAAGAGTTCTATGGTTACAATAAATGACACCTTTCTTTTAGGACCTATAATATAATAGTAGTATATGCAATACAATCATTTTAAAGAGACAAATAAATAACGATCATGTAATAGGCACTTTGTACAGCAGATCAAGACACCACACAAATGGTTACAGAATCTATTTGCACTCTCAATCCTCTATTCTGTCAATCCTATAGTACTCATTGATAGAGGGCACAGCTGGATGTACCCAGGCTGCAAGTAATATAAATATTTTTTAGCTCTTTTTTATATTCTCTTCATTTTTATCAAAAAATTAGTTACTGATTGGTAAATTCTAAAATTATGTAAATTAGTATAATATATAAAATTAGTAACATTTTAGCCATTTCAGCCTTGTTTTGTAGGTTCTGTTTAATGATAAAATACTAACACTCAAAGACTATAATGTATAAAACTCAAGATACTTTAAGTCCTCAAAGACTGTAACATAATGTCGACAAGAGATCATTGCACAACTATATATGTACTAGTTACATGATTCTCATGAGTATGACATATCTTGAATGGTAATTTAAATTTGACTTTTGCATGCATTGTTCATTACAGAGGTTTCAATGTCAACTCCTAACTATGCTAATCAAAGGCCAAACGCTTACTGGAGTCCACAACAGCACCGAACATTTTTAGAATTGTGTGTAGAGCAAGTTCATAAAGGAAATCGATCCACTCGCTCCTTTAATCGAATTGGGTGGAATGCAATAATTAAAGGGTTCACTCAAAGAACGGGATTACATTATGATAAAAAGCAAATGAGGAATCATTACAATTCTACTAAATGTTTATGGAAGGCGTGGAAAGCCCTTGTAGGAAAGAGTGACATGAGATTTGATCCTATTCTTCACACAATTACTGCTCCAGATGAAGCTTGGGCAGCATATATCAAGGTGAGTTGAGATTATTCTATTTGTAATATTTCTCTTGTAATTATAGGTGCAAACTTTCTAATAACTAGTGTATGTTCTTTAAATACAGGCAAACCCTAGAGCTGCATCTCTTCGCAATCGGCCGTTAGAATTCGAAGATAAATTAGATATAATATTTAGAGGGACTACAACGACCGAGGACAATTCATGAACACCATCATTTTAATGATATAAATTGTTATCTTATTTACTAACAATTTGAGCTTTTAGTGTTATTGATTATTAACATAGTATGAAAGCCAAAGGTTACAAGTTCAAACACAGGATTAACAATCATGGGGCATCTCCAAGACCTGATGTGCTCTTGAAATGGTTGCAAATATGTATGCAATAGAATATCCCTCCGAGGTAAAAGATTCAATTGTGCATGTTTAATAAGGAGTTGGAGGATGATGTTAGGATAGAGGTTAGAGCACTTTTCTTTAATTTTTTTTATTTGAGTGCATGACATTTACTTAGGATGACATATAGATGGTGGACCTTTACTAGTTTTTATAAGATATGATATTTGGTAAAGCAAATGGTTGAGGATTTTGATATTTGCTTACTGCACGTGATTGTTATAGTATTTGTTTCATACAATTCGCAATAAAGTTATACCACGGAATGATTAAGGGCAACAAATGTAGGAAATAAGGGATGTCATTACTGATGCATTATTTGGAGCAATTTTACGCTAAAAGTTGCTTTTTGTATTTCTAATAAAACAATATAAGATGCTAATGTTATTAAAAATACCATATAGAAGTTAATATAGAAGTTAAGCTAAACAAATGATCCTTTCTCTTAAAAAGCCGTTGAAGTTTCTTTTGTAAATTTATCTTCAGAAAAAAAAAAAAAAAAAAGAAAGAACAGCATTTGACGTTAGACAACTTGAACCAAATGCACCCTCAGTCTTCTGATGCAACAAGTACCCCATTAGAAGATGGGCATCATTTTTTCATTCTTAATCATGAAAAAGAGCCTTAGCTGTTTTTATCGTCCATGTAAAATTTACACGCCCCCAGACTGTCGATTTAAAAATCCAGTAAAATATGAGTTCAAATTCATCTACCTTTTTTCTTTCTGATGCATTCCAAATGTATATTGACAAAAAGCAATAATGGTAAACCAATTTTCACCACAACTTGAAAAGAAAGTGTTGTTATCTGAGGATGATCATCGAATCTGATTCAGCTGGGAAGAACATGACTGAAAATTCCTAGGGGTACTGCAGGCTTCAAGCCTGAAGTGCGATGATCCGAGCCCAAGAACTTTTTCCCCAATTCGAGAGGAGATCAATACATTCGCTTAGAGGTGAAGATGGTGAAAAATTGCAACATGTTCAAGGAGATATGAAGTTTTGCTTCAAAGGTTTTACAAAGTAGTTATCTGCAGAGTGAATTCAAATTTCTGCAGAGTTTCCAGCAGAGTTACAAATTCTGAATATCTTTTTTAAAAGCTTGGAGACTTAATTTCAGATTTTGCAAGTCACTTTCGCTGAAACTCTGTGCTTCAAATTCAGCCACTGATTAAATTGAAATTATGTTATTGAGAGGCCTATAGCTGCAGAAAAATTCAACTTAGATCATGATTGATTACATGCCCGTTAATAGCTCTATAACAGCCCCAGATGTGGGTGCTTTAAATAAGTCCCGTCACAAGGTGTTTATTTTCGATTAGAGCTGGCTGTAAAGACTCAAAATGATGGCACTTGGTTGGCTCTACTATGGCTGTAAAATCTACCTCAATTAAGGCATATAGGACCTTTTGTAGCTGTAATGTAAAACTAATTTATAAGATTGAAAGCCTCCTTAATCAATGGTTGGTCGATGATCAATATTTCCTATGAATGGAGTTTTCCTTTGGAATATGTAATGTGAATTTGACGACATGTTGATCACATCCGATAGTTATTAATTTCTCGATGGTAAGAGGCATCATTTTTTACCTGCCCAAAGGTTCGAACTCTGGGTACACCACTCTCCCTTACTTAAGGGCTCTCTCACATCATCCAAGTAGGTATACTTCTCTTACTTAGGGGCTCTATCACCTCATCGAAGATCTACTACCCTCACATGAGGCTAGGAAGGTCTAACTCCTATAGCTCTATATATATATATATAATAGTTTTGATAACCTCCACATGGGCCTAGTTTGATTTCTAATCAAATGGGTTACTATTTCCTCCAAAACTCAAGATGAGAAGTTTAAGGTTTAAAATATATAGGTCCAAGTCATTTTGTAAGATATTTGAGTTTTGGCATATTCGTTGGGTTGTGGACAAAACTTGGGTTCTTTAAATTGTAAAATTTTATTTTCTAGATGGGTTGCAATGTGTGTCAATGGCACATTGAAAGGAGGCAAGTTAAAAGGCTTGAAGCAGCTAGAAGACACTCTTTACTCGAGCATATGAAATCATGCTCGAGCAGACTCAATATCACCTACAATAAACAGGCTGATAGGAAAAATCCCTCAGACACAACCTTCATCTGCTCGGGTGGAGGGTTTGCTTGCTTGAGCGGACTTGACCGTCTTAGAAAGTTCCCAGGCAAAAATGTTGCCCGCTCGAGTGAGTCACTTACATGCTCTAGTGGACAGCAGAAAATCTTGATCCGAACTTCGCAAATCCTTTTCCCAATTTGATCCAAACTACCTTGTTTCAATCCCATTGTAACCCCACCTCTATGGCATGACCCTAAGGCTTGTCTAAGCACTTCATTTCTCTCTCATTGGCTATCTCTCTCCCATTCTAAACCCTAGAAATCCCTTGGAAAGCCCTTTCATCTCTAGAGCAACCTTTGAAGAATATCACTGTGGAGTGCAGAAGTTGCTTGTTTTAGAGATCTTTTTTCAAAGTGTGATAATTCATCGCGAGTAGCTTCAAAGTATGACGATTCAAACACGAGAGACAGTAAATGGCATGTGCATCGAGAAGATGAATTGTAGTCCCTTAGCTTGTGTTTAATTGGGTAGGGGTAATAAGTATATCTTTTAACCTTTGATTTCATAGTGCTTAGTTTCCCTTGGACTTGGGTATAGGTCTTATAGTTTTTCCCATGTTTGGTTTTTCCATGCAAAAATCACGTGTCCTTTTGTTATTGCTAGCTTGCTTTTGATTTACTTTATTTGCTTGATAATTGAACTACATATATAAATTTGGTTTGGGGCCTTAACTCGAATTAGGGTTTAAATCCTTCACATTTGGATTTAGATCTCAGTTGGAATGGATGATATCAATTGAAATTAGAGTCTTAATAAATATAGAAATATATATCTTTAATATATATGAATATATTGGAAGAATTCAGATGCATACGCTGCTCACACTTTATTATGATATATGATGGAAATAAAATAGGACTGATTTTAATGACCCAACCAAACCATCCATACATATGAGATACCTTGAATTACTCTAGATCCGTTGAGTTTTTCTATGGTCTCAATGGACTAGACAATTGGGTTGAGAGTCAAATTTTTTCTTTAAAGTTAAATTGTTAAACTCGTGGGCCATGGATGAAGGAATTAGATGCATGAAATTAACCTCAGACTTAATATCTAGGTCCATCCAAGATATCTCTTTCCATCCTCCTGAGCTTGAGATCAATGGGGCCCTAACAATTCATCCCTTATCGTAATCAGAGAGAGACATTTGTATATAAATATTTTCTTATATAAATAGATTATGCAAAGTGTGAAAACATTCACTAGCAGATTATGCAAAGAGTGAAAACCTTCACCAGCACTCTACACTCCGGTGGTTTTGGACGTCCATAGAGGTGGGACCCACGTGTAAGTCGAGATGTGCAGGAGAAGAGAGCAGAGGACAAAGAGAACTCGTAGTCATTTCAATTCTTCAGATTTTTAATATAATAAGAATAAAATCAAAGATGTTTTCCCTCTTCCAAAACATGTGGAGTTGGTAGAAGGTCTCCGAAGAAGTTCGACGTCTTGTTTATTGATTATTGTTCATTATCAAGCAGTAGCACGTTCGCGCCATCAATATTAACAAGAATCGCATCTCTTTTTAATTTGGGGAATCCAAGTTTATGCAAGCCTTAATTTGGAAATGCAAAAGCAAAGATCGGTGCTTATTCAAAAGCTTTGATTGGTGGTGATTACGTCGATATGACTTCAAAGATGGAACCGCATATAGCACCAATTCCCATTAGATATTCTAATTAAATTGGGACACTTAATATTTTCTAAAAGTCCGTGAAGTGAGGGACTTGGGATTTAATATGATTAGGAAAACTTAATATATTGGGGAATAATTTAAGGGGCATATTTTCACAATGGGTGGGGCCACAAATGTATCATCATGCATGGGCCTGAGTTATCACTACAAGAAAAAAGGGTTTTGCCGATGCAACCACTGCATCGGCCATTTAAACAATTACTTCGGTAAAAGCTTTTCCGCGCACAAAATTGCGTTGGCACCACGTTTGAAACCAAATGCGAGTAAATCAAGTCCCGATGCATTAACATTTAGCGTCGGAAATAAGAAGCAGTTTTACTGACACAATTGTGCATCGATCACAATATCGGCAATGCCCCAACGTCGGCAGGATGAAAAAACGTAATGGTATAGCGCAGCTTATTGCCGACGCAGTACAGCGTCGAGAATACCTTTCGCAACGCAACCGGCAGCGTCGGCAAACCTATTTGACGATGCACTTGCGTGTTGGGATTTGAAAATAATTTTTTTGTAATCTATTAGCCTCCAATTTGGCGACACATAAAGTGCGTCGGTAATAAATATACTAACATATATACGCGTCAGGGAATACCTTTAACAATGCAAAGCTAAACATCGGCAATTTGTAAATAAAGTTTTACCTTCTTTTTTAGCGATGCATATAGTGCGTCGGAAAATATGTTCTCTTATAAATTAAATTAAATAATTGTAAAAATAAAAAAAATTCTTGTTCAGATCTGGATTTGACATTGCACAACCATAAATAGTGATAAACCAAAAACAGCACATCCATCGTACAACAATAAAACACAAAGAGTCATTAACCAATTAATGTCAACCATACACAAGTCATACCATAGAAAATAATATCCTATATCAAAAGAAGTAATGTAAAATAAAGTCCTATTATCATCAAACATCCAAAATATGCCATGAAACATGGCCACTAAATAACAAAATGAACTGGTCAGAGGGAAGGCTCATGCCAATCACAAATCTTTAGTTTTCGGAGGAGCCCAAACCGTCCATACCGACTCGTGAAAGTAGCATCTTAATCTAACTCTGCATTTGAACCTGTATAACTGCCCGATCTTGCAATTGCTTCTGCGACTCTTAATGCTGTTCGGCAACTCTTCTTGTGCTCTCAACTAATCGGCTAGCTGTTGTCGTAGGCTAATTATTTCAGACCCCATCAAAATACTGTAGGAAGATGGTGATGGGCCCCTCGAGTAGTACCATTACCTCCTCGTAACCCTCTTTCCTAGCAGATCCTCAATCACTTGTTACTTAGCCACTAGAGAATTAATTTTAGACTGTGACAGTGTTGCCTCCATTCTTCGCTGCATTGTCAAAGCATTCATACGTGTCATATAATATATGTTAGGAAACTAAAATAAACAATGACCTATAATATTGAATATTCAACAACTCACATGTGTCTCCTCAGCATGATCTGTGATCCATCTATCTTTGTTCGTGCTGCAGTGTCGTTGTCGATATAAATCAGGTTCAGAAGGAGGAGCATGCTGCTCATCTGCATGTATAAGAGCGAACTGGGCTACAAATGATCGAGAGCCAGATGTATGAGTGGTCTTCAATTTGCTCCGGCTCTCTGAATTCCTCTGTGACTTACGCTGAAAATTACAAGTAATAGACAATGTAGTTAGCTTATTTAAAATTACAAGTAATGGGCAAAAGATTACATTTTTGAAGAAAGCATACTAAAAAAAATGATTAAGTTTTACCTACATTTTAAATCAGGACAAAAAAAAGAACAAAATAAAATGAATTTGAAAATAGGATTAAGTTTTCCATATGAGTTTCAAATTAGGACATCCGGTCATAAAAATGATTTTCTAGCCACTTTCTTCTCCACTTTTTTTTTTAAAAACCCTCTTCTTTCTTCTTCCCTTCCAATTTACATATCTACAACCTCACCTTCCAATCTTCCTTACCAAACATCTCATCGTTATCACATCTTCCCTTCTAATTGAATTTCAAATTGGTGAAGTCTAAATGAATGCCATCCCCATCTCATCGTTATCACATCCTTCCTCATCCTAACCTCCATTTCTGGCCATTCATCTCCATCCTTGCCATGTCATCACCTCATAGCCAGTCCATTGAATTCAAACCCATACAAAACTCAATCCCACGAATTTGATTTTCAAAATTTTAAACTCTCTCCCATCATAATCTTCCAGATCTGGAAACTAGAGAAAAAGAAAAACACACAAGAGGTAATGAGAGGGGGATGGATTGAACAATGAAGATAGAAAGAGTACGAAAGGAAAGGAAAGAAATATATATATATAAAGAGAGAAGAGAAGATAACAGTCAGCTAATAGAGAGGAGAAAAAATTTATTAAATGCACATTCTTATATATTTATTTAATGCACATAATTTGCTAAAAATAATTAGACCATATATATAATTATAAAGGGCATTTTAAACTATATATAATTATATATTTTTAAAATAAAAAATATATATAAGAGCCGAATTGAATATTTCCCTAGTCGGACTCTCAAAATTAGAGGACTTGTGAAATTTTTGTCTTAAAGAGCTTTTTGAAAAAAATGAAAGCCCTCCATTCAAGGGCTTTTTAACAGTCCCTTGTAAAAGCGCCAAATTGAGAGGCCTAATTGCTTGGTGTGAATCTTGTTCTCCACAAACAAAAATCCTATCAAACAGGACGACTCTAGTGGGCAGCCCTCTTCTTTTTCTTTGTTGTGTTGCAAGTGAAGGACCCAAGGCTGCCTCCTTCTGATTTGTGATTACTACATGGCCCACCACAAATCTCCAAAACAGCACTGCTAATCTGTGTACTGAAAGATGGATCCGGGCAATATCCTCTGATCCTCTTCTTCCAAACACATCCCAGCCTTGATCCATTAATTGCAAATCCTAAGCAATCTCCACCTCGCTCTGATAGTACTTGTTGGGAAAAACGGCGCAATGGAAATACTCGCAATCGACAAATCAATCACGACGAACACAAGCAATCACACCATCAAGCAATGACACACATTAACACAGCAATTTTACACGGTTTGACAAACTTGCCTAAATGCACGGAGGAGAGAACTCATTTATCATGATCCCATTGCAATCCCTTCAGGATCTAGGATTACACTACATCAATATATATAGTTCCCGCTTTCTTGACAAACAAGAAAACACATACATAATAACTAAAATACCTCTAACACTAAATCTCGGTTCTTGCTAAACCAAACGATCAATCTGGCTAAACCGAAATACAAGACAAAACCCAATAGATATATCTCTAGAAGCAACATAATCTGTAGATTTTTGGTGCCGAATCTGCAACTGTGTTAGAGAGATTATTATTAATTGATTAGGTTTGGTTCAATTAGATGACTTTCTCTTGTGGTTTATGTAAGCTTCTTTATTTCTTTATCATTTATTTCTCTTCATTTCTCTCGATTCATTTCTCTCTGATGGCTTGAATTCAGTTTGGAATATGTTTGTGTTTGTGTTTTGGTGATTGTTGACTTTGGTGGAATCTGTTTGTGTTTGTGTTGGAGATTTTTTGTTTCTTTTTTGGGTGGAATCTATTCTCTCTGTGTTCATATATGTTATTTAGATGCGGTTCTTGTTTGTTTGGAGCGGATTGAGAAGTTGGTATTTTTTTTATTGGGTGTGTTTCTGTGAAATCTGTTTATCTTTCTTCTTCTACGTCGATTTTGTTTTTTTCGTTGGGTCATTTCCATCCAATTTGGGCTTTCTTTGCGATTTGATGGATCCATATGAATTGAGTTTGAGTTTGGATTGATTTCTTGTAGACAGTTTGATGTAAGCGTTGGTTTTTGCGTATTGTTATTGACATTGGTTGAATTCACTTCTTAATTTCCTAAGGTGATATTGTTGATTTTGATGGAACCGTTTTGTTTTGTTGTTTTGGTGGGTCTTTGTTGGAACCGTTTTGTTCTGTTGTTTTGATGGGTCTTTGTCTACTTCTTGCCAGGTTTTTAGTGATTGAAAGTGATCAGACTGATGAAAGTTTCTTTCTTTCTTTTCTTTGTTTTTTTCGTTCTTTTTTTTTTTTTTTTCTCAGAAGAAAAATTTGTACTTTTGGTCAAGGATGTTTTGTTTCCAGAGAATAAACCTTTCATTGTACCACCAGTTTCCGTCTCCTCTCTCTGTTCTGTTTTCTCTTTTCTGTATCCTCTTCTTTTTCTCTCGGTTATAAAAAGTGTCCTCCAGGCCTACCAACATAGGGGTTGTAGAAGGTACAAACAGTGTCCCAACGTTCCAAGTGGGCCCCATGACTCCAGCCATATGGGCCCCTCATGGGCTGCTGCCCTGAAAGATTAACTGATTGTCACTCTGGTTAAATATAGGTTTTATGTGTCAACAAGAACATCAAATGGGCTTTGGATATCTAATGTTACCTTGTCAAAGGCATTTCCTCCGTCAGTTTAGCTAGCTAATTTTCATTTGGTTATGTTGAAATACTTAAATATGCTGAAAGTGGATTGTAGGGTTTACGAACTCGTGGACAAGAAGATACTGTTTCAAGCCATCTGTTACTCAAGTTACATCCTACACACTGAGACTAGAAACGTACTTATTTGCTTCATTGATGTGTACTTTTGATGAGAGAAGGTTTTACTTGTCCCTTGATATTGTGCTCAACATGTCTGTACTTTACCTTGCAAATAAATGTTTTCTAAAGAGGCTCTGTTGTCTGTTGCACTTTACTCAATGGATGTGAGTGATGTTGTGCCAGTGCTGCTTCTGGCTCTTTTAATATGTATATGTTAGCATTGTACTTTGCTTATCCTAGAATAATAAATTATGTATTCAGCCTAATGGGTGACTAAAGCTTAGTGGGTTGGACTAGCTTGCCCGGCCAAATTTATTCGTCCTCAACCCACTTATGGCGGTTTAACCCATCCAATCATACATATATATATAAGTTTCAAGCTTGCAAACTGATTTAATTAAGTACGTAAAAATTCAGATGTGAAGTATAGAATGTAAACACTAAACACTCATATCGTACAAATAAAATCAATATAAAATTATTCAAAGTGCTTGGATTAACTGATTAACCATAACGTTCAAACATAAAAAAAAAAATCCAATTGTATTCACTTTTCAGTTGATGATAAATAGATTTGCCATGGGCAAGCTAGTCCAACCCACTTAGGGCGGATTGCATCCAATCATGTATATAAATTTCAAATTTGCAAATTGATTTAGTTAAGTGTAGGAAAATTCAGAGGTGAAGTTTCTCAAACAATCCTCGGAACTCATTACTTAATTCTGTGTAATACTTGGCTAAATTTCACTAAATTTGATTATGCTCTTATCACGGTTTAAGCTCGAATTCTGGGCAGTTAACACGTATGATTGAGTTCTGGTTTTACTTCTAAAAAATGCTTACAACATTGAACACATTCTAGGCCTTGATGTACCTCTCTTTCCTCATATAATTTATTGTCTATTTAAACAAAAAAATACATCATAACATCTGTTCAAATATGAAGAACTCAACCCACATTATTTTTGCTTAGCTCTAAGCAGAGGTTACTAACTGCTGTGCAACTGTGTTATTATTATAGCTATGAGCACAAACACGATGCTAGAAAACATTCATACATTACTATACTATAAAAGAGATGGATATACATGAGCAAAATTAACATTTTCCCCATGGAAGAAAAGCAAAACACTAAATCAAAGAACAAACAAGATGATAAGGACTTATTTTTCTTTGTAGCAAATAAGAACACAATCATGTGCAGATCTGCAAAAATTCTCACAAACGGTAATTACCAAAAAAAAAAAAAAAGAAGCCAAATGAAAAGAGAGGGTTTTGCATTACCTTCAGAAAACAAGCAATAGAGATGAAGGGGTGCTGGGATTTTAGCCAGAGGTTGAGCAGATCAAGCTTAAAATGGATTTTTAGCCGGCGATCGACCAAGGGGAGTTGGAACGTCGAGCGAGGGTTTCAAAGGTTGAGCGAATTAAGCGAGAGAGATAAGGGGGGGCTTCCACTTTCAGAGAGATGAGGGGGCTTGAGGGATGATGCAGATTGAGGAGATGAAGATCCAAAGGGGCTGCTATATTTTCCCCTTTTCATTTTCTAGGGCAAGCAACTATGAGAGAGCTGCAAGGAAAATCGTTGTTTAAACAAAACCCTATTCAAAATATTTTGCTACAGTCATGTGCGAGTGGGCCCCATCCACTTGCCAGCTCCCATCCACGTTGGTCGGGATTGAACTGGGGAAGTAGATTTTTTGTTTGCATAATGTCGACCTTCGAGCATCCACAATAGATTAGTTAAAGTTTTCATTAATTAAAATAATTATTTTGAAGCAAAAAAAGTGGCTCTAACAAGCTAGCTATCACACTAACTATTTTACATTATCTCATTTTGGCTAACTAAATATAGTTAGCTACTGTACACTAGATAAACAATAAAAAATTCTTTATTGAGTTGACTTTATCATATAGTATGCACATTAAAATATAATGATTGGAATATGTATTTAAAAATGAATAATAAGTTAAGATTTAAATGAGATAGAGAAAGGATGGATGCATTGTTGGAGTGTTTAGTTGAAAAGGTGGCTAGTGTTTTTTTTTTTTTTTTTTTATTATCAGCTAAAAAAAACGAATTCATTAAATCAAAAAGATTTACATGAACAGGTAAAAAGAGAAAAAACAAAGAAAGGTGAGACCGAACATCATTACCAAAGCAGAAGAATCCAACTAGGTTGGCTTCTCCCACCCGACCAATCATGAGCTAATGCCTACCAACAAAAAGAAACCTAAAACAAAGTTGGTGAGGCACCAACAAGAGCAAAAGCAACAAACAAAACCCAAAAGTAAGAAATAAAGGACCACACAATCTACAACTAAGGCCAACAACTTAAGAAGAACACCGGCAAAGGAGAAAGCTACAAGAAAAAATGCCAGTACCCACCACCCCAACAAAGTACACTACTGAACCACCAGAGGCCTGATTAAGACTCACCTTGCATTACACCTTGTCAATGTTGAAAAGCACATCATTTAAGGCTAAGGAAACAATCTTTTTTGAGTTCCTAGTCCAATTAGCCAATCGAATCTTGACAAAGTCAGCGACATAACCCCCATATGGCTGAATCCCACCCTTCGAAAATAAAACGGTTACGCAAACACCACACTAACCAAACAATCACTATGGGAATCAAAATCCATTATCTGCCTTTTCTCCCTCCCCAAATAGGTGTGCTCCAACCACTCAGCAAGTCTGGAAATGACTTAGGCATAACAAACTCTAAGCCCCACCATTATGTATATCATCCCAAAGAAGCCAAACCTTGTAACAATGAAGCAGTAAGTTGTTGAGGATTTTGAATCACCCAAGCAAAAAGGGCATCTGCAATCCTGCAAAGCCTGAAGCACACCAAGGTACTTCAAATGGGCCCGAGTTTTCAATCTATCCACTCAAGGACTTACACTTTCGATGGAGCCTCCTTAATCCAAATGAGCTTCCAATTTTCTACCTCACTACGCGATTTTCACAACATCTAAGCTCTTACGTCTATCACCACATAATTACCCAAGGAATTGCCTTTCCAAGTCATGTTATCTTCCTTCTCCTAGTTCAAAACAGGTTGAGTAGGTAAAGATTGTAAAAGTGACTTCAGCTGGTCTCTTATTAGGTCGGTCTTGTCCTCCATCCCAATCTATTTCCTTGCTCTCTTCAGAATTCCGCAGGAGATCGCCATGGAAATAGATAGGTTTCAAGCAAAATTTTTATGAGGTGGGGGTGAGGGGGTAAAGAAACTACATTTGGTTAGGTGAGACATTGTGACCAAAAGTAAAGACCAAGGTGGCTTAGGCATTATCAATATTAAGAATCTGAATAAGGCTCTACTCCTTAAGTAGTGGTGGAAATTTGCTGTGGATAAATCCTCTTTATGGAGGAAGGTTTTCTGTGAATTGTATGGAATAGATGATAATTCGTGGGAGGAGTCTTATAGGTGGTTGGCCTCTAAAATATGGAAGGATATTTTCAAGGTGGTCACTTCATCACAAGGGCTTCTCCAATTCTTTTAGGAGAACACTTGCATCAGGGTGGAGTCCAACTCTAGAGTAAAATTCTGGGTGGATCGGTGGGTGGAGAACAAATCACTGGGAGTGACCTTTCGTAGACTCTTCTTAATATGCTCTAATAAGCAAGGAACTGTTTCTGAGTTCTGGAACCATCCAAGGTCAGATTCTAGGTGAACTGTGCCGTTTAGGAAAAGGTGGCTAGCTAAAATAGAATTGTAGCTTTTTAGTTAAAATTTGGCTAAAGAATACATAGCTTTGTTATGGATGCTCTAAGAGGAGTAGTGGAGAGCATCCTGGATTTTGTCGATGGTATGGAACAAAGAGAGGCATACAAGGGATGTCAGATTCCAAACCTATATGCATGAGTTGCAGAGGTGATGATAAAGTCCTCTTAGACAATATTTAGAGGCAGATTGTGTCATATGAACTGAAAATGAGTGTGTTTGAGTTTGTCAACTCCGGTGTTCTAGGTGGAATTTATTCAGATACAATCCGACAACCAAGGTCATCAATGATAGGTATTATTGTGTTGGATGCACGTATTTGGCTCTTATAATTTTTGTTTTGCTAGAATCCTTTTTTCGCGCTATAGTATTAGTTTCTTTTACATTGTTACCAATGATAAGAGATTTATTGTGAGCTTCTATTTTAATCTATGGGATGCAACAGGTACCCCTCTAGAAGATGGACTTAGTTTTGTTATTATATATATTACTTCAAGATTTATTGGGTGTGGACTTTGCATTCATTAATCTTGTAAACTGTGTTCAAATTCATCTACGGCTGTTTTTGTTTCTGAAATGCAAATATATATTAGCAAAAGGATACAGCCACCCCCAAAAGAGCAAAATGACCCAGGTAGTACAGGGCAGATGACGGCCTTCCCCCTTCCCCACAAAAAACTCGAGAACCCATCAGAACATTAAATAATATAGAGACCAAACTACTGCTTCTAGAGGAAACCAACTTTTATGAAGATGACTAAATGGCTGTTAAGTAGTTAATTTGTGCATTGGTTAGCAACTTGTGATGGTATCAGAGTCAATACGTCGAGCGTTTGAATCCATGCATGACAAAAAGGCAACATGCCGCTAGCAAGCACATATGCACAGGGTAAAAAGGCCGCATGCCACATCTTACACAGGATGAGGGTAATCGGAACCATTGAATTATTTTGAGCTAAGAAGAAGAAGGCTGATAATTCGTAGGGGCTTGCAGTAAGCAGGCTTGCAAGTCCGAAGTGATGATCCGAAGTAGCCCAAGAACTTTTCCTCGTTAGTCGAGGAGACCAATAAATCAGCTGGGATGAGAAGATGGGGAAAGATTGCAGCAATTTGACGACAGTCCAGCCAAACATGGTGCCAAGCTCTGGCTTTTTGATTTTGAAACAGTAACAAATGTTATTAAGAGAAAAATGATTACAAAGGACACAAAAAAAAAAAAAAAAAAAAAAAAAAAGGAAGAGAAAAGGAGAAGGCGTAAGAGAGAAACAATCTATCAGGGGAAGGGTGTGGGGGTTGATGTTGGTAGTGTGGATGGGTGTTAAGGATGGGTATGAGAGTGGGGAGAATGAGAGAAAGAGGAACTCTTTTCTTTCTTTTACTACTTAGTTTTGCTCTTCCCTATCTATTTTGCTCATGGTCGACTACTACCCTCTCTTTTTTTTTTCCTCTAATTTGAGATGGGGGATGATTGAAATGGGTAGAGTAGAAATTTTTGAAAAATCCCATCGGATTAGGTTGGGTTTGGGTTTAAATTGAATAGGTTGGCTCGGGTGGGATCGGATGGCTAAGATGGGCTTGATAATGAGATGGTGATAAGATGGTTGGCTGTGGTGGGATTAGATGGCTAAGATGGGTTTGATATATAATGAGATGATAATAAGATGATGAGGGAGAGAGAGGATTAGGTTGGATGAGATGAGTTTAGTACAAAGAAAAACTCTTAAGCGATGGGGGAGAGAGAGGGAGAGAGAAGGATTATTTAGAGATAAAGAGAGTTGAAAATCCTTCCTAATCCTCTTCACTTCTTGGTATATCCATGTAGCCAAACTCAAAAATTTAATCGAAGATTTAAATAAAGAACATGTGGCGTTGACTGCAGTTCCTCAAATGATCCATACAATGGGCCCACAAATTGGCCAAAAAATATTTAGACATAATGATGCCCTCCACAACTCCCATCACCATCCATTGTACATCAAATGCTAATTATATGTTTAGAGGGTCGAATGGCCATGATGCATGGCCTCAAAACAAGTCCAATTGTTTTTATACATTCCTTAGTATTTTGTGGGCCCCCACCGATTTGGAAAGTTAGCAATTAAACATTCCTTAGTTTCTTAGTGTAATAACCCCAGGACGCATCAGGTATATGATGAGGAAATAAAACATTTAATTGAGTAGATAGGAATGAAATTGTCAACTTTAACAATGTTGCTTCCAAGCAAGACTATTACGTCAGATGGGATCTTGTAAAAGACTATTACCAAACATGGGATCTTGTGATTTCTACTTTGAAAGCCCTAAAACGATCGGAAAGAATCTCACGACTAGAATAAGATGGAATGCAATGTCAGGACTTCTATTTTGAAAGTCCTGGATAAGATTTCCTCTTGATCACATAAGTAGTATCTATGGTTTCCAATTATCAACAGTCTTAAACTTTGGGACCTACATAAAATCAAATCACCTGATCATGACATGTAGACCATGAGCAGCCTTGCCATATGCGAGTTTAGCTAAAGCTCCGGGCCTTACAATCCCTAGGCCCCTATCTATCCTTTTGGCAAAAGACCACCCTTTCACAGGAGAGCGACACAAGGCACCGAAAATTCTCCCTTTAATTAAATGTTTGGTTTTGGCACAATCACCAACTATGGGATCAAGGAGTTCATTAAAGCCCAGGTACAAGTTTGCACACACGGAGTGTAGGTTACTACTTACTACCTCATATAAGTCTTTGAGGGCCTACTCTTTGACAAGAATTCGAAGAATTTATGTCTGAAGACTTTTGAAATTTCCAAACATAATGGAATTCCTAAATGCTCCCATGTACTTAGCATCTAGAAATTTCGGTAAAAAGTGAAGCAAGTGAAATTCTAAAATTTATAAAGTTACTTAAAACCTTTTAAGTAGGTGGAATTCAGAAATGCTTGTAAAGAAACAAAGAATTTAGAAATGCCAAAAGACAAGATGTCACATCATAGCCCAAAAACCCTAACCACCCAAATTTTTTATAGGAATTCTTGTAAAAAAAACAGACCTTGAAATGTTTTGCACAGCAAACTTTTCTTCCTTTTTTTTCTTTTTCTTCTTTCTTTTTTCTCTTATGTTAACTTTTTTGTAAATGGAATGTAGATCACCTTGCAAAGGCCACACACCCCTCTTAATTATTATAATATTAGGTGGGCTTCACATGGTAGGCCATTCCTAAACTAGAATATGCATCCATAGTATAACCATGTCTTGCAACTTTATTTGCTAAGTTTGCCCATAATCTGTTTCTTTTCTCAGGTGATTTATTTTGAATAGACCGGAAGCCAGCTTGAAAATTAAAATTTCAAGATTAATGTGCGGTGTACCTTAGTTCAAGCCAATCACAAGGGTAGAGTTGAGATTTCTTTATGTATATTAGAGTTGAGACAAACATCATCACCATATTTAAGATTATCAAAATTTTGATGATTATAAATATTGGATCATATTAATAATTAACCCACTTATAATTCAAATCAAAACTTTCCAATCTTACCTCCTTTGCAAATATAATTTTATATATCAGATGTACTATGTGTTGTTCATCCACCCCCACATTAGACTTACATGCGATAATTCACATTTAGGGTACTGCGAGCATGCAACCAAACATTGTGTATAAATTTTATTCTTAAAATATTTGGTTTTTTAAATTTAATTTTAACTATTTGTGTTATGATATATATGGTAATAGATATTTATATTTCATTAAAAGTTTCAAAAAAATTAAAAATTTTAATTTTTAAAAATAAATTTTAATTTTTTCCCTAGCCAACGCTCAGTTTTTTTCCATGGCCCATGTTGGACGCAAGCCTTGAAGTACTAGAAAATTATAATGTGGGGTCATCTTGTTTTTTTTATTGTAAACCAAGGATTCAACGTTAAAATTTTATTGCAACCATATAACTCACCTTTAAAAATTAGAAAATGCGGCCACATTCATATGATTCACAATGTAGGTCTATATTCATAGGAATTGCAATGTCGCTCCCACCTTTTGTGATTGTAACCATATAACCCGCCTTTAAGAATTATAAAGTGGGGTTACCGTTCGTGACTGTGACCATATAACTCACCTTCAGAAATTAGAACATAGGGCCCACACTAAGATGATTTGTAATGTAGTTCCACCATTATAAGAACTTAGGAATTATAATATGAGTCCACCTTTTGTGATGGTTACCTTGTAACCCACTTTAAGAATTACATAGTGGAGATATTTGAGATAAGGGGAGGGATAAGTGGGAAATAATTGTGGCAGCAAGTTAGTTCTTAAGAAGAAATTCCAACTTTATTATGCCAATGGGTTAAGATTTTGAGTATCCTTCCAGTGAAATCAAAATTCAAAACAGTGATTTGCACATACCAAATATTCTTTTTATAGCTTTATCTTATGGAAATATTGGAACATCCTAATGGCACGATGCCAAATGTACCCTTAATATTTCTTAAATTCAATAAGAAGTAAGTCAGAGCAAGAGATTTAATATGATTGGAAAACCATTAGGAAAAAGTAAGGTGCATATTTTCACTATGGGTGGGGCCTACAAATGTGTAATCACATGTGGTCCCAATTTTAGAAGTCAAAATAAGATGTTTTTATTTTTTCTTTCTTCTCTTTTTTACCCCTTTTGGTAATCTAGCCAAGGGGGTTGGGACAAACAGAGAGCCCACACGTGTGGAAAGAGGTAGCCAACACAAGTGGGAACATGACCCACAAACATGGGAAGAGTGATTTTTATATACCCCATACGGTTTGTAGGACTTGTAAATAGGGCCCCTCTTGCTTTAGTATTTGTAAATATGCATTGCATGCCTTCTTATTTTAATCCCTCTCGTGTCACCAAAGTCAATATTCGTATTGAGAATGAGTAACCACCATGATATTTGTGTAAATTTTTTTTAATAAAAATAATAACTTTTCCCTTACATCCATTAAACAAAACCGAATCTACTATTATTTACAAAAATACCATTCTTTATCTCAATTATTCTACTTAAATAACTCTGCAATGCCTAATCATCTAGAGAGAAGATAGGAAACTGATATTTCAAATTAGAAAATGGAAAATATGTTTTACAAATGTGAGGCTCGTCTCTTTCTTTCTTTTAATCTAAATCTTACCATCCAGAGAAAAAAAAATTTTTGTGAGAAGCGTATCTTATCTGTGGTTGGGGCTGACCCACATGTAATTACATTTTGAGAAGCGTATCTTATCTGTGGTTGGGGCTGACCCACATGTAATTACATTGGGTCCATCAACAAATGCCAAGGGAAATTATACAGTACGCTTATTATATCTATTAAACAAATTAAAAGATGTAGATGGTTGTGGCACTGTGTATTTGGTTAAAGATTTTTTTGTCTTGCTTATATGTTAAAGATGACTTTCAATAATTAAACATTTTTCATTAAAAATAATATTTTATTCTTCACCGTAAACAAGTTAGCTACCAAAAGAATTCCGGATCGAGAGATTCCAACCCTTGGATTGGAGGCTCAAAATGACCAATAAAAAGGAAAGTGAGTGTTTAAGAATTGGGTATGGGTACCACAACAAGACTCATTTTAAAATCAGGGACTTCGGTCATAGGTCCATATATATTTTTCCACGCTATGACAGGTTGACGGACTAAATGTTTGCTACATCATGTCTTTGACTTTAAAAAACTACTGTACATTGACAAAAATGACTCTCTTCCCTTCTTTACCCTAAAAACATTTTCAAAGCACACTCTTTCTCTAACACCATTGTTCCAATCTCTCTCTCACCATCGTTTCAAATCATTCTCTCTCTCACACAACCATGGAAGAGAGAAGAGGGTGGAGAGGCTTGCAACGGTCCCCAGGGCAAGCCCAACGACGTTGGCATTCACCAGCATCTCAAGGAATGACATGCAGTCCTTTCCTTTAAGACTAAGCTTATAGATTGAACCCTCTTCTCATCTTCTCCTTCAAAAATGAGATCCATTATCTGCAAGAAAGAAAATGGGTTGCATTTATGATGCAAGAAGGTGTTTGATGAAAATCCTGAGTGAAAGAGAATAAGTTGATGATTGCGTGCAAAGTGTTTGATGAAAATGCTGAAAGAGTGTGAATCTACTCTTTCTAGTTTTTTTTATTTGTTGGTCTATCAATGAGGCCAAACAAACAAAATTGATTTATTCACAGTGACGAATAGATAACATTGATGCTTTCTTTCAAAAGATAAACCCTTTTTTTAAACAAATCAAATGTTTTTTATTTTCAAACAAATTAAATCTATTTTGTATCTGTTTGTACATCAATGAGGCTAAAACAGTACATAGAGTTTAACAAATTTTATCTATTGCGTTTCAATAGAAAATTACCAAACATAATAGATTTTATCTGTTGCATTTAATAGATTTTGTTTGTTACATTTTAATATAAAAATACTAAACAGAATAGAATTTATATGTTGTGTTTCAATTATAAACACCAAATAGAACAAATTTTATTAGTTAACTTTAACAGATTTTATCCGTTGCGTTTCAATAGAAAGTTCCAAACAAAGCAAATTTTATCTATTGTGTTTAATGGAAAAAATACCAAACAGAACAGATTTTAATGGTCGATAAACTTTACAGTGAATGCATATTTACTTAACATGTCTAGGTACCAATAGGCTGAGCAGGATTTTTGACACCTATATACTGGAACTCAAATTTCGGGTTAGATGTATGATTGAAAAACTCTTTCTAAATCAAGGTTTGCACAGTTTTTTTGGCTTTCGTTGACTAGTCTACACTATGCCTTACTCGAAACATGTGAAGACATCATGTGAACAGATTCTTTTATAAAAAAAAAATTCTATTACAACATAGTGTCATGCCTCAAATATGAACCCTCCACGTGAGTTTTCAAAACTGAATCAAGTTTGAAGTCTCTCAATAAATCAAGATCTTCCATAATCTTTTAAGTCTCAAATCCGAGCCATACATGATCATGTAGACTAAGTCCTATGTAGACAGAAAAAAATTCCGCAACATAATCATGTTTGACATCCTCTTATGACTTGACAAATCTAAGTTTGCAAGATGGGTCCGAGACTCATTTGTTTGGATACTTCAAACTTGTAAAAATAATAAGAATAATACTAATGCTTGAAAATATATAAATACCAAACAAAATAGATTTTATTTGTTGCGTTTAACAAATTTTTTTTGTTACATTTCAATAGAAAAATATCAAACAGAACAGATTTTGTCTATTGCATTTCAATGGAAAAATACATAACAGAACATATTTTATTTGTTGAGTTTAACAAATTTTATCGGTTGCATTTCAATAAAAAAAAATACCAAACAGAACAAATTTTATCTGTTGTGTTGAATAGAAAAATACCAAACAGAGAAAATCTTTGTGTCTCCTCTTCTCTCTTTATTTCTAACAAATAAATTTATCTGTTGAGTTTAACATGTTTTATCTATTACATTTTCAATAGAAAATACCAAACAGAATAGATTTTATCAATTACTTTCAATAAAAACATATCAAACAACTCAAATCTTTCTTTTTGAAGTTATATAATCAACATAGATCTTTTTTTGTAGATCTCGAAAAAAAAGATTCCAAATACATAAATTTATTACAAACAAATAGATTTAATGAAAATTATAGAATTTTAAAGCTTACAAAAAGAACTTGTACAAGTAATGTCATTGTTTATTAATGTCAATTCAATTACAACAAAAGCGGGGTATTTTCATCAGTTTTTATCCTGATTCCTAACTAAAGTGACCTAATTAACATAATACTAAATTATTTAAGCTATACTAAGTGGGTTAAGCAAAATGTAGCTGAACCTAATGTAATATAAAATCATTTATAGGGACCGGTCTTTAAATAAATTTGGGTCTTAGTCTCTACCTACTAGCTAATTGCAAAACTTCCTTCCTAGAGTTATTTGATTCAGCAATCAAACTCGGTCCCTCACTTAGAGATGGGTTCAGGATAGATCCGATTACACCATGGACCCAACTCCAAACCAATTCTATTTTAATCTCTAGATGGGCCTAAACTATATTTTATTGTCCATATTTGCTTGGATTTTCTACAATATTGCAAAAATCAAGTTTATTTGTCCTCAACGGAATGGAAGGGGGAAAGAAGCTGCTGTTTTTCTTGCACAATCAAGAAGTTTAAATTAAAAAAAACAATCAAAATAACACCTTGGAAATAGGAACTCAATGAGGTGCTTAAAATAGCAACTTCTAATCATACTGAGAGTGATCACCTTGGGAAACTAACTAATATATTAGATAGATAGAGAGTCCTCCCATTATCTCTTAATGAGATATGCTTACAAAAAATGGAACTCCTAATCATTTATGGAGAAAGATTTTCTTCCAAAATCAACTAACCAAAAAAGTGTCCAGCGCAGGACATTCCATTAGCCGATACATTTGCACTAGATTAGGCCGATCCAGAGAAAGATGAAGGCTCGGGGAGTTTAAATTTGAAAAGAAACCATATCTTTAGACGTTAGAAACCGACAATATAGGAGACTAAAGAGCGAAGAAATTATCCTTGTCTACGCTCACTCCTTCGTTTGAACTTATCTTCTGTCGAAGTGCGCCTGGTACATTACACTCAACTCGATCCAACTCCAAACCAATCGGATCAAAATTATCCTCCTCATTGCACTGATCATCCAGCCCGTACAATTGAATGGAGACGAAGAGAAGGAGAACAACAGCAAGAAGAATAGGTCCCATGTTAAGAGGATTCTATTTTCAAGAGTAAGCCATTCGTGGTCTTCTTCTTCTGTTGAAGCAGTTCCACACCATTCTACTTTCTCCTTTAACTTGATCATCCAAACACCACAGTTGAATGGAGGCAAAGAAGGGAGGCGGAGGAAGAAGAAGAAGTACAATAGAAGATCTGAACGATGCTCTGATGGAGGAGATTCTGCGTCCCTTGCCGCTAAGATCCATCATCCGATGCCTCGTTGTGTGTAAATGGTGGCGATCTCTGATTGCTTGCAGCCCATTGCTCCACAACAACACCATCAATGTTGGGACCAGTTATGAACGCAATAATGAAGAATACATGTGCGCAGAAAGTAGCCAAAGAGGAGGAATGCAGCAGGTTGTTTCAGAACTTTACTTCACCATTGATTTTCCAAACAAACCGAGATACCATAATCGGATTTTCGCTTCCTGCAATGGATTGCTTTTCTCCTGTTATTCCATTGGAAGAAGTAATCTTTTTCCTCAGTCTTTCATCTCCAATCCATGGACCAAAGAGTGTCATCGTATTAAAAACCCAACCTTGTCGTGCAATGATTTTCTATGTGGACTCGCCTTTGAAAACAATTCAAGCGACAACAACAACAACAACAATAAAGGAGCAGTGTACAAGATTGTTATGGCTCATAGGGTAACGTGGCGACCGAATAAATTCAAATTCCAGATGTACTCATCCGATAAAAAGAGTTGGGAATGGGTTTCCAAGGCCTCCGAATCCGAAACCGATTTGGACTGCAGTTTCAACGAAAATGCAGTCTATTGCAATCGATTCTTGTATTGGCAGTGTGAGAGTAAGACGGCAAAAAAGGCACTCATGTTCAATTTTGAAACAGAAACCTTTGGCTGTTTGGGCCTGCCAAGTGACAATGATGGTAACTATGATGATAACCGGTATGGCCACCAGTTAACCGAGTGTGATGGGCAGCTGCACTACATTCAAATCAGCACAGCTCACCGTCTAATTATTTGGAAAATGTCAACGGGCGGCAAATGGTTGTTATTGCATAGTGTATGCATCAAAGGAGCAGTGGAGAGCAATTTGGGCAATTTTCTGTCAGATGGAGCACTAATAAACTTCTCACTTGCCATACCTATAGGCATGAGTGGAAAAGGAGATGATGAAATCCTCATAAACCATAATTGCCAGCGGATTATATCGTATGATCTCAAAAAGGGTGTGGTAGAGTTGGTTCTCGAAAAAGAGTTATACTACTGGAATTTCTTCCGATATACACCGACTACCAAGTTCATCTCTGAGAGGTAAAGTTCTGATTATGTTAGATGCACAAGTTTGGCTTGTTTTCTCAGAATCTTCTTCTTTTTTCACTCCCGCCTCCCCAAAACAACTATTTTATTTTTTAAACATTGTTGCGAATGATTAGAACTTTATATGAGCTTCTGTCGTCTTAGTCTTATGGATGCTATAAGTACCTCACTAGATGATGGGCATCATTTTGTCAATCTAAACAGTTAGAGAAAGAACCTTAGCTGTTTTTATTGTCAATGTTAATTTCAGAGGCCCCCTTTTGGCTGGCTTCTTCAAAATATTAACTTCTAAATTTATTAAGTCTTGAACTTGGAGTCAAATGTCTACTAAAATATGAAGATTTGAGAAAAAAAAGTATTGTTATCCGAGAAGAATCATCAAATTGGAATGAGATAAGCAGATTCAGGATATAGCCCAAGAACCAAGATGAGATCAATACATCAGCTGAGAGGTTAAGATGTTGAAACAGTGCAGCAGGGTTTAAGGAGACACGAAATGGGCGGAACTAGAGGGGCGCAAGCAGGGGCCATGCCCACGCCCAGACAAAAATTTTCAAAACCCCCCCTTTAGTTTTAATATTTCTATAATTTTTTTTACATATCCTACGAGGTTTTGCTTCAAAAGTTTAATAAATTACTAATCTAAAGTGTGAGTTAAAATTTCAGCAGATTTACAAATTTGAAAATCTTGTTTCAAAGACCTGAGATTCATTTTCAAACTTTGCAATTACATGGGCAAAAACTCTATGCTCCAAATTTAGCCTACTACTAAACTGAATTATGTTATCCAAAAATTCAAATCATACAAAATCTAAAATCCTATGCATCTTATAGTTAATTGAGGAGCCATCATGAACCCTCACAGCTGTATTTCAGATTTGAGTTTGCGGTAAAATTTTCCTGGGAGACATAGTGTAATTAAAAAGTTCATTGAGGGGCCTAATGAAAAAGTGCATGAAATTTTTTCTAAATGTTATGGTTTTTTTTTATAACTTTTGGGGATGGCCACAATGATGACACTTTTTCCTGCTTTAAGGTAAATTGTATTGATAGAAGAAAAAAGACAAAACATAGACAAGAGCCCTTAGTTAGAAAGGAAAGATTACAAGCTCAAAAAACCCAAAGGGAAGACCAAAAAATAGAATACAAGAGAGAAGCTTCGAGCTGTTGCCTACTTTAACTTGGTTAAGGCCTCCGTTAGCATGGGAGTTATCCATTCACAATGATGACACTTTGTTAGCCCTGTTATGGCTGTAAAAACTACCTCAATTAAGGTCCTCTATTGACTATGTAACTGGTGTAAAAACCGGCCCTGCTACAGCCCTTTATGGGACCACTTAATGGCTCTAATATGCATCCAATTCATGCGATATGAGAGCCTCTGTTAACCGTGGTTAGTCAATGATCAATGGATCCTACTGAATGCAATCTGCATTTGAATCTGACGACATGTTGATCACATCCACATGTGCCGGGTTTTATTAGGAATCAATTTGGTATTTTCTCCAAAATTCAAGAAAATTTTGACAAGTGCAGAGAAAATGATGCAAGATCAGATGTTCAGGTTTAAAATCATTAGCATTGAGATCTAGATCATCAGAACTTTTAATATAGTAAAAATAAAATCAAAGAGAACTTGCAGCCATTCAATTCTTCAGACTTTTAAGATAGTAAAAATAAAACCAAAGATTTTGTTCCCTGTTGCAAAACATGTGGAGTTTTTTTTTTTTTTTTGGTAATGAAAACATGTGCAGTTTTTTTTTTTTTTTTGGGGTAATCAAAACATGTGGAGTCATAAGAACCCAAAACTCAGAAGAGACCTACTAACTCCACATGTTTCTGAAAACAAGTGGATTTAGTAGAGCTTCAGAAGTTTGGGTTCTTCTTATAATAGATTTCATTGCTGGTTAGAGCCAGGAAAATTTACAAGAATTGCAGCTCTCTTCATCTTGGGAAACCTAGTTTATGTTAGCCTTTGGCATTGTCAAAGCTTTGATTCGTCACTATAAATTCAAAGGTGGAACCATGTGAAGAGCGGAGATTGTCTACCAAAAAGATCAAACCCACGTTTCATGGTACTTGATTTGTTATTTGGAAAGGATACTAAACACTGACGGTCTCGATCGATTTAACTAAATTCTGAAAACATGTGGAGTTAGTGTATGGTCTCTTCAGAAGTTTGGGTTCTTCTTTTAATTGACTTCATTGCTGGTTACAGCAATGAAATTTTACAAGAATTGCAGGTCTCTTCATCTTAGGAAACTAAGTTTATGTTAGCCTTTGGCGATGCCAAAGCTTTGATTCGTCGCTATAAATTCAAAGGTGGAACCGGTTATAGTACACATGTGAAGAGCCGAGAGTGTCTACCAAAAAAGATCAAACACACTTTTTGGGGAGAAGATGGACCCCATTTGATTTGTAGATTGGGATGGATACTACACACTGACGGTCCCGATCGATTTAACCAAAGTCCCTAGTTTTCCAAGGGTAAATCAGGATTGGGATTTGAATAGTTATAAGAGACGCAGGCTTCCTGTTTTTTTATGGAACTCATCTCAATCTCCTACTAACATTAGAGAATCTAACTAAACAAGAAAACTTCATATTTTCTTAAATAGTGAGTCAAAGCAAGATATTCTTTTTTAATATGATTAGAAAACCATAACATCCTAGGAAAAAGTGAGGTGCATACTTTCACTGTGGGTGGGGCCTCCAAATGTACTATCACATGTGGTCTCAAATTAGAAGCAACGGAGATGATCTACTTAGTTTTTTTTTTTCTCTTCTGGTAATCTATCCAAAAGGGCTTAGACCTAAGAAAGAACCCACACATATGGAGAAAGATCAAAAGAGATAGAAAAGAAAGCTCATAGATGCGGTAAGTGGTAGGCCAAATAAGTTAGAATAAGAGCCAACAAATACACATGGGAAGAGTAGCATACCAAGACCTTAGGTAGCTTGGTGATTTTTACATACCGATCTAAGGTTTATATGATTTGTAAATAGGGCCCTCTTGGTTTAGCAATTGTAAATAGGCCGCTCCTTTTTATTTATTTAATACCTTTCATGTCCTCAACATTATTATTCCTAAGGTAACCAGTACCATGAGATTCGTGTTGAATAACAACTTTGCCCTAAAATTTTCCTAGGGGACATTAGCGTAATTAAGAACTTCTTTGAGGGGCCAAATGTAAAAAAGAGTGAAATTTCTCTAAATGTAATGATTTTTTTTTAATTTTTTTTATTTTGGGGTTTGCCACAATGATGGCACTTCATTAGGATTGTTCTGTCCGTAAAAACTACCCCAATTAAGATCCTTTATTGACTATGTAACCAATATAAAAACGAGCCCAACTGCATCCCTTTAAAGGACATCTCATGGCTCTAATATGCATCCAATTTATTAGATATGAAGTTTTTGTTAATTTTGGTTAGAAGATGATTAACGCTATTGAATGTGATTTTCCCATGGATCTGACGATGTGTTGATCACATCCACATGTGCTTGTTTTGATTAGAAATCAACTTGGTGTATTTTCGCCAAACTGTAAGAAAATTTCGACAAACACAGAAAATGATGCCGGCTGAGTTGTTCAGGTTTAGACTGTGTAGGATCACATCATTAGCAATGAGTTCTAAATCATCGAATAGATAGTCATGCAACATTCCAGTTGAAATCAGGGTCTTCAATATGTTTAAATAGATTAGGTAACACACCCGACCAGACCATCAATAAAGGTGGAATCCACCTCTGAATTTCCTGATGTGTGGTCCAGATGCACTGAAGTACAGAGCGTTGGACCGCAATAATATTATTATCCGGCAAAGTAAACTTGTAGCCATTCAATTCTCCAGAAATTTAACATAGTAAAAATAAAATCAAAGATATTGTTCCCTGTTGCAAAACATGTTTAGGTTTTTTTTTTTTTAGGTCCCTTCGCAAGTTTGGGTTCTTATGTTAATTGATTTTATTGCTGATCAGTACCAACTAGCAGCTGGTTAGAACCATGAAATTTAACAAGAATTGCGGCTCTCTTCATATTGGGAACCCAAGTTTATGCCAGCCTTTGGCAATGTCAATGCTTTGATTGGTCACTATAAAAATAGAGTGCTGCTACGGGGACGAAAAAACCACTCCCTTCACAGTCAATGGTTTTCTAAAGAAAGGGAGCGTCTACTGGCATAACAAAATTTAGACTTCACACGCACACACAATTTTTTTTTTTAACAAAATTTTAAACTATCCCTCCACCCTCCCCTTCCCCCACCATCTCCATCATGGCGGTGGAGCAAGTTAAAAAAAAATCATAGTGCGTTTAGGGGTCATCAAGCTCGAGCTGATCACCTTCACCACGTCAAAGTGACACTCTACTGCTGAGTTATATCCCTTCCCTGCCCCCATTGGAACTGACTAATCTTAAGGCAAAGGGTCGAGAAACTCAACACCACTATTCCTAAACAACTCGGAGTTGGGATATGAAAAGAATGGAAAAATTAGATTCAATTGTCAACTGCTCCTATTGGAAATAACATTGACCACGTATTCAAGCCACAACACATGGTTTCATAAAATCCGTACGATTTTCCCGATCTAAATCAAGCAAATTTTACAAAAAGAAGATTTTATTCACCATCTTCTATTTGATATTGGTAGGAGAAGAACCCAACTCAGTGTTGTACAAAAAATAGAAGAAGCAGAACCAAGTTAAGATAATACTGGTCAAAGATCTTACCATTTCCAAAGGAACCGGAGCTACGTACCTTTGCGCCCCACACCCCCCCCCCCCTGCTCTCTCTCCTCATCGTCAGGGATCGGACGGCAGTAGGGGTTTAATTAGAACATGACCCCAAAATTGAAAATAGGTCTACTAGAATTCTGAATTAGTTGGTTGGTCCAAGTTATGGATGCAATCAAGTCCTTGGAAACAAGGGAGGCCCTACAGTCCCAATCAAGTCATGCCGAGCCCCAATAACCATCCATGAGGCCTAGCCCTTTCCTAGCCCATTTGAACATGATATGATTGTAAGGCCGGCTTGTTTCAAATCACCATAGGGCCCACTTGAACCCCATAAAAATCTCCTCACAAGTCCTAAGAGGTTTCTATTTTCTTGACTCTTAAGTTATTCTTCCATTGAAAGACGACATTCTATATTTGCATGTGTTGTTGAGGAATTTTATCAAACACTTGGTAGACAAAGTGATCTTTTAACACTTATCACTAACAAAGTATTATGACAATGCAACTAAGGCAAACATAAATTAAACTATCATTATGTAGAGAAATAAAAACAATGTAAGGAACAAACAAGAGACAATATATATGTGGCTCGGTCACAATAGATGACTACATCCACGGGAAAACAATGGAAAGCTTTTCTTTACCTTTAATGGTGATTACAAGCCAGCTACAAGTGGAGCTCTAGCAATCCACTTACAAGTCACAAGCTCTTAAAGCTTTCTTCCTCCCTTCTGTTGGTTTTCTTCAAGAAACTCTTATCTGGCCTCTTCTCCCAATCTCTACACTCTTTGTTCCAAGGGCCAAGGAATAAAATGAAATACCATCTCGTATTCTCTTAGAGTTTTCTTAAAAGAAAAGAGCTCTACAACCATCGGATTGACTCAATCCAATGGCTCACAATATAAGAACTAAAGAAAGAGTAAAAATAGAATACATAAAAGCAAATAAAGGAATTTGACTTCACACATGTGTTGCACACACACATGCAACACATATTCAACAATCTCTCACTTAAAGGCAAATCACAAACCCTTAAGCCAATCACCAAGCATGCATTGTCCTCCAGCTCCAAGTTTACATCTCTTTCATGTTCAGACCCATTCGGCTCATTCGAGTCTTTTCAGTTGGAAAACCTTTGTCAACATATCAATAAGGTTTTTGTCGGTGTGGATTTTGTCTACTTGCAAATTACCACTTCCTAATGTCAATCGAATGAAATTATACCGAACAATTATTTGCTTTGTCTTGAAGTGATAGACTGCATTCTTTGAAAGATCAATTGCACTTTAACTGTCATAATGTACAATATAGTTTTCTTGTTTCAATCCAAGCTCACCAAGCAATCTCTTCAACCAAATCATTTCTTTGCTACTTTTGTCAAAGCAACATACGCAGCTTCAGTTCTAGACAAACCAGCAACATCTTGTAACCTTGACATCCAACTAACTGTTGAAGACATAGCCAATAGTGGACCTTCGTGCATCTCGATAGCCTACATAATTAGCATCCACAAAACTGACAACTTCCAATGACAAAACCTCCAAAGCGTAAGCATAAATCTCGTGTCCCTTTCAAATATCGAAGAATCCATTTTACTGCTTGCCAATGCTCCCATCTTGGATTGGATTGTAATGTGAAACAACTCCCACTGCATGTGTAATATCAGACCTTGTACAGACCATAGCATACATTAAACTGCCCACAGCAGAAGTGTACGAAACATTATGCATCTTGGTTCTGTTAGTCTTATTCTTTGGAGAGTTTTGTTTGGACAACTTGAAATAATCAGCCAATGCTGCATCTTTGGGATTTGAGGTGGCTGTAAAGGCTCACAATCACAGCACTTTGTTTGCCCTCTGATGGCTGGAATAACCACTCTCCTTAAGGCACTTCATTGACGTTGTAACGGATGAAAAAACCAACCATATCACGGCCATCTATTAGACCTCCTGTGAGATATTTGCACAGCTAATTCTAAAGTCGTAGCTTCTACAGTTGCTGCTTCAAAATTGGCCCCTCACAAGCCCCACCATCTCAAGGTCCTTTCCTGGAATTGTAGGGGAATTGTAAACTCCCCTACAGCTAGAGTTCTCCGTCACATGGTTGTCTCTCATTCCCCGGATGTCCTCTTTCTCTCGGAGCCCCTTTCTCACTCCCTTCTAACCTTCTCAATGGCTTTGGTTTTGACATTATCTTTTCTAATCAGACCCTCCCCTCTCCGCCCAAAGGCAATGCCTCATGTACTACCTGGTGCCTTTCAAAATCCAGGTCCAAATTCAACACTACCGTCATTGATTGCTCTCCCCAACACCTATCTGTTTCACTCTCCAATTCTTCAAATGGCAAAACCTGTCTCCTAACTGGCATTTACGGCTCCACAAGCTACATTGCAAGTAGAGCTCTCTGGCTACACCTAGCTCAAGTAGCTACAACTAATCTCCCTTGGTGTCTTACTGGAGACTTCAATGCAATCCTTCCGGCATCTGAAAGCCTTGGTCTCAAGCCCCCTGTAGCAGCTTCTGTGAAGGATTTCAATGACACGATTGCTAACACAGGCCTCAAAGACATGGGCTTCAAAGGTAATCAATATACCTGGTCTAACAATGGAAGTGGCTCTACTTATGTAGCAACTTGTCTAGACAGTCTCTGTAACTCTATTTGGGTAGAGTCTTTTCAAGATTCAGTCATTCACCATCTTCCCCACCTAGCTTCAGATCATTTGCCCCCTCCTCTCCCACAAGCCCCCCTTACCTGGTAAAAATATTCCTTTCAAATTCGAGGAACTGTGGATTTCCCACGCATCTTTCCTAGAAACTGTAGCTTCAAATTGGATCCTTCCATGCGATGGAAACCCCCAGTTTGTGCTTGCCCAAAAATTGAAAAGATTGAAAAGTTGCCTAAAGCCTTGGAACAAATATAACTTTGGCCACCTAAAGTCCAATATTGCAGCAACTGAAACAATGCTCCTCAAAGCCCAGCAGGCCTATGACTCTAACCCCACTGACTAAAATCAAAGGGATTTAACATCAATCAGGACTTCTCTGAAGAATTGGCTTCAAGCGGAGGTTGACCAAAGAACCATTTTCTTCCGGGCAAGGTTAACGGTAACTACAAAAGGATAGACAGCATATCTGCTAGTGGACCCACCATAAAGAAACCAACTCAGATCCTTGCATGCTCATGTCATGTGTCCATTGGTCATAGCATTCCAAGAGGCCAAACTTCTCATGGTCCCTGCATCTTTAGAGATCAATCAACAACAATGTCTCATCAAACTTCTTGTGTCACATTTGCATCTTGACGGCACAGCATTTTATCCCGCATTGAGTTAAGCCAAATCCATGTCCCTGCTCTTCAACTTGAAGTCGACCTTGGAATTCCATAATCCACATTGCTTTAGGTCTGCTCTCATCAAATAGGAAGCACGGGTACCGGTATGGGTACCGATGTGGGTTTGGTATGAGTACGCCGATACGGCGAAATCCTTAAAAAATAGGGTACGGGTACGGCTGGGGTACGTCCATTAAAAAATTATATTTTTTAAAATTTTAATAATGAAATAGGCTAATAATTAAAATTTTAAAATAAATTAAAACTCTTACATGCAACAAGCCAATAGAAAATAACAGCAACAACTATGGCAAACGGCAGAGCAGAAAAAAAAATAACAGCAGAGCAGGAAAAAAAAAGAAAAGAAAATTAAGCAACAGACATACAGCGTAGCAAAAAAAAAAAGAAATTAAATATCACAACAAAGCAACAGCAAAGCAGAAAATACAAAAAAGAAAAAAAAACAGAGGAACAAAATACAGCAGAGCAGCAAAGCAGAGAAGCAGAGCAGAGAAAAGAAGAAAAAAAAACAGCAAATGCAGTAGCAAAACATTTAAAAAACAACAGCAAAGCAACAGCCGAGTATAGCAAAGCATTTAAAAAAAAATGGAAACGCAGAGTAGCAAGGCTGATTTGCATAAACACAGATTAGCAAAAACACCGATCAGCAGCAGAAACACCGATCAGCAGAGAAGAGAAGAGCAGGGGCAAAAAATTACAGCAGCAAAGCAACAACCATTGGGGAAAAAAAATCACAGTAGAACAGAGCAAGGTAAAAAAAAAAAAAAAGAGGACCTGCGGTTGTGGTTGATTTGCAGTAGCCAACGTGCAGCAGCGGATGCAGCGAAAGTGTGGAGGCAGCACGTACGCTTCCTCCTCCTCCTCCTCCTCCTCCTCCTCCTCTTCTATGTTTTTTTTTTTCCTGAGCCTCTCCTATTTTTTTTTTTTCCTATTTTCGGAGAAGCATTCCCTTCAATGATGAACCTCCCCTTCGATGAGCCTCCTCTCCTCCTCCTCCTCCTCCTCTCTTCTTCTCTCGGTCCTTTCCTTTTTCCGTTTTTCTCCGCGGCAGAGGTAGAGGCTCTGGGATTTGGCAGATTAGGGCTTCCGTGTGCCTCTTTTTCTTCTTCTTCTTCTTCTCCTTCCCTTTCTCCTTTCTTCTCCTATCACTCTTTTCCCCTGCCAGTCGAAGAAGAAGAGGCGAAGTCTCTCTGTTCTGCGATTCGGGTGATTAGGGCTTCATCTGAGAGGTGAACTTTTTATATAAAACAGATTTTACATTTTGCCCCCTCCGTTTTTCTTTTCTTTTTAAAAACATAAAACGTTAAAAAAGTCATGTATATGTACCGGTATGTACCCGGTATGTACCAGGTATGTACCCGGTACGTACGTACTGGATATGTACCGAGTACGTACTGGATATGTACCCATGAAGTCAACACCGTACCCGGTACGTATTGACCATACCAGATACGTATTTTGCTATACTCGTATCCGGTACATACCCGGTACGTGTACGCGTGTATTTTTGAGTACCCATGCCTCCTAGCATTGAATACTCGTTGAGCACTCTTCATTAAATTGGAAACAAATGTATCAAAAGGTTTTGCAGTTTGATACTGAGGGAGTGGACAGGAGGGAGGAGTAAGATGGGAAGGAGGAAAGAACGAAAAGATTTTCATGTTTACCTTTCTGCAAGTCCTTTTCTAAAATTTGATGCACAAACATGCTTCCTCAGACTTTTGGGCTTTTAGGAAGCTAAAAGCCAGAAAAAGCTCTTATGCAGAGTCCAATCAAACACACCTTAACATGTAGGAAAGTCCCACTCCTACTTTTCAAGTTGCACCATATTATCTAAATAAAAAACATTGAACCTCATTTGCAAATCCCTCTAGTTATCACAACAATATAACAATAAAACAAAATCCAACAATAGAATTCCTTCCAAACCACCAAAATCATTAGGTAGTGATTGAATCCACTTATTAGCCCAAGACAAAATTCCCAATATTGAGACTGTAAAGTAATTAGTTTATTCTACCAAGATAATATCCACAACAACTAGCCATAGAACAGATATAGAAAAGGCACTAATTAGTGAAAACCTACCACAAGAACCTGAAATCGACTCACCCCTAGAGTGGGTCTCTCAATGCCAGGGTCTTCCTACACAAGCATCAAATAAAATGTTAACCAACACAATTCCTTATCAACCAAATGGTTAGGATGTTAACTAGAAACACCCAAACCAACAGAATTGCTTGGACTGTCTGCAGTTCTTTTATAATAATCCTGCAAAGGGAAAAAATACCATTAATAAATGGAAATTCACAACACAAATTTTAATCTCTTTTCGCTCTTTTCTGCTATGCAAACAAACTGTATAAAACAAAGAAAGATCACAACGCCTAAAAAAAACAAAAAAAAGAACAAAAGACAGACCATGTGAAAAAACAATGGGACTAAACAAAGATTAAAAAGAAGCAAAAAAGCACAGCGCATCCAGAACGGGGCATCCTGCTCAAAAGCAAGTCATAAAACTTGGTTGAAGGAGAGAAGAAGCCAGGTGAGAGTAACATTAAGCCTAGGCCTGGAGAGCTTGATTAGAGGCTGACTTACTTGTGTTTGGTCACTCACGAAATCTCAATTTTGAAAAAATAAATTCATATTCAATCGAAAAATATAGGACTGGATATTCTGTGCTCATGATTTTGAATCTGTGCTGAGATTAGGTTTGTGCTGAGAATGTGTTGTGCTGCAAATGGGATCCACAGAACTTGTTTAACAAAGGTTCTTTTGACAATGAGAGTGTGATGACTGATGACAGATGAATGGTTCTGACTTGCAGGTTTTCTTGCAAGAATGTTGCCTAACTCACTAAAATAGATGGCCATGCATCTAATCTAAGGCATTTAGATAGAGGGTTGAGATAGGATATAAAAAGCAAATCCCAGCAGAATCAATTGGTTAGGACTACCCAATCAGCTTAACTTTTAAGGTTTTGACCCAATCTAGGATGGGCAATAACTTCTAATCAGTGAATTGGCATGTTTTTCATTCCATGGATGAATTTTTGTCACATAAACGAGTAGGAGCACTGAGGTGCTTGAATGAAAAAGTTTCAGATTAGCTATGCAAGATTGTGCTTGAAGATGGCTCACTGACATCAATGACATGTGATATGTACAAGGATGCAAGAACTATAGCTAATAACCTTGACCAATCACATTGCCTACCAATTAGAAGGGGGTGCACAATATTTGGATGGGTTTAAAAATTTTCCAACTGCATTACGGAATTAATGCCCCAAGCAAGGTATCAAACAAGTTGACTAAATGAGTTCTACTAGAAAATCCAGCTAAACTTAGACCCCAAAACCTACTATATACTTGGAATAAAGAAAGTGAAGACCTAACTTTATACTGCAAACAAGAACAAGAATGTATCCCTTGTGAAGGGGGTTAGAAAAAGAAATATGATGGGAAACCCATATTCCTATCCATGTCCATATCTTAAAATTCAGAAACTGGCAGCTCACCAATTTCCCTATCTATATCCATATCTAGGCAACACAGCCTTATTAATGTCTTAAGTATGAGGTTAGTAGATTTACACGTTGTATTATCCTCTTCTGTTAAATATTTTGTGCATTATTCTTCTTTTGAATCTTTGTTTACTTGTTAAAGTAGTTCACATGATTTGTCATTTTGACAAATTTACAAATTTGTTACAGACAAAGGGTGGTCCTTATAATGCATCAATACCATTAAGCCAGGCAGAAATTACTGATGATGATGCTTTACTTGCATAGGAATGAATGGGGAGGTAAGGATTTGTAACGACCCCAAAATTCGGATTTCCGAAGAACTCCCAATTTTAAGGTGTTAATGATGAAATTAAATGGATCCACAATGTGAGATTAGCCAACTGAACATATTCACAGCGGAAACATAATTGTAAAACCATCATAGGTACCATCACAAGACAAAGTAATTAATCCTACTCAATTTAATAATATAAATGCATCAAAGTCATGAATAAATCCATAGGTAATAACATAATTCAATTGACTAGATCGTAACACAAATAGCCAACCAAGGGCTTACAACTAATCTAAAATTAAACTCAGCATAAATAAAATAATTATCTAATTATCGTCTCTCTCACGCAGGCATGATATTTTTAAGCTATATCGTCTGCGCTCCACGCGTAGTTTCCCTGTGGTTCCTCCTCAACCGCCATTCCCTCCGGTTCATTGGAAGGGGTGTTGTTACCTACAAGCGCCAATCAGAAGGGGGTCAGGTTATGAAATAACCTCAGCAAGTATACTTACCCAATTTTCATATTCCATATCATTTTTGAGTAAAAATCAAAGGCAGATAAATCACGGGGTTTTTAAAATAAATTGACAAGATATAATAATACAAGATGTAGATTCATGCATAAAACCAAGGATTTTACAAATATCATAACATTCAAAATAAATTGGCGTCCCACATTGGCTAAGTTGTCACAGGTATTATAGCGGCCCCCTTTAACGTGACGGGAACAGAGAACAGAGTTTGGTACCCAGAGATTCAGAATTATGGCCATTGGCCATCAGAACAAAGTAACAGAGTTTAGTACCGAAGTGACTGATTGTCACAAACAGAGAGTTAACTAATCTGCAGATAGTTTCAGAAGAATAGCCCCTACACAGTGGTGCCCCACTATGCTAGACTTAAAACAGCCTAGTGGTATCGCCTTAATTCAAAATACGGATAAACGGCCAAATAATCATAAAAATAGAATTTATTTACGTATAACAGATTCCAAAGTTGACAGGTGCAATGTCTGAATACCATAAACCATATAACAGAGAAAAATATATTTTTATCATGTCAGAGTACATTTTAGATATGGTTGAAAACATAAAACCAAATAATAAAATTCTATTATATAAAAATCCAGATTTTACGAGTCATATTGTACGCCGGGTCTAAGCGAACTTAACCCTATGATATCATGGAATTTCAAACACCGTATACTTGCCCTAAATCTAAGTTGGATGACCGCGAGGATCTCCTCCCTAGATTTAGGTTAATTCTTAATTGGCACTTCTGAAGTTGGTTGGTGTTTGAAGAACCCATGACGTCATACCATTAAGTTTCTTAACTCTAGGCAAGTTTTAAGATAATTTGAAGGTGGATGTCAAGCCATGAAGACGTGACTTATTATTGGTTCAGATTTAGTTTAGATATATATCTAATTTTTATTTTAAACAAATCCCTAAATTCTTAAAAGAAATCCCTAGCATAATCACAGTATAGGTTCAAGTATTGTTTCATGGTCCTATAAGTCCATACTAAAAGAAGGGCTATAGAAATTGATTAAACATGGGCCAAGGTAACAGATTCTTACTAGTGAAACATAGAATTGAGGACTCCCCAGAATAGTCAAATGGTTAGGTGGTAATAGTAAAAAAAAAAGTATCATAACTTTGTAATATTTTACTCCAAGGAAAAGGGTTGTTTATGATTTTCCAGCACTACCTATGACAACAACAGTAGAAAGCACAGTGCTTCATCGTCTGCACTAGTTTTACAGCAATTTTTCGAAATGGGTCTCACGTTCCTTATTGTTTGGTCACTTGGATGTGGGTCATAGTGGATCAAATCCTCAAGCGAGTGGGTCCCCAAAGTCGCCCAGGAGTGAGGTTTCAGATGTGAGGTCTGGATTTCCAAATCAAGTGGGCCATGGGTCCCACAGCTCTTTTGACTGAAATGCTTTTGGGGTGGACTGGTTCTGTATTACTCCCATTCTGGCTGGGATTTGGGGCCCATCTTTGGCTGGATTTGGCAAAATCATCATCTCTAATTGTCCTACCAATCTTACCACCTAATGCCACGAATTCCAAGTGTAGAGGAAGAGGCTTAAAACCCAAGACCAGATCTAGCTTTTGATGTATGGGCAGGGTTTGGGTCAACTAGATAGTGGCCATAGGAAGCCCAATCCATTGGGTCTCTAACTGCTAGGGTCGCCCAAGTGTGCTCCATCAGATGGCCAGGCCGGATCTGTGATCCAGTGGAACACGCAGACCCCACAAGCAGTCACAAGAACAGCACATCGGTGGCCTGGGCCCTGTAATCTCTTCTCAAGCTTACGGCAGTTTGGTAGCATTCACATCCTAATAGTATGACTAGGCAAAATATGGATAAGTCCAACTTCTCAAGCACAATGGTGGGTCGCCAGAGATGGCTGATGGAGTACCTCTTTACCGTAGGGTAAATTTAGTCCCAACATTCAATTAGTTTAATAAATATGTATTAACGTTATATATACCATCTGTTGTGAAAACATCAAATAAATCAAGCTCATAGTTCTACATATAACAGTCTATAAGGAAATACATAGATTCAAGTAAAATTAAGAATTTTGCCAATATGAAATTGGGTTTCAAAGGAAAATTGTATAAATCTCATTAGAGGAATGAAGATCAGGCAGGAAAATAAACATGGGTTTGTGCACTTGCCTTAATCGTTGATTTTATCGAAATTCCAAACCCGTAGAGAGCCTCAAGATATTTCTTCTATGGCTTCCTTTCAAATCCTTAAGCCTAAAGTTGAACCTTCTAGTTGAAGGAGAGAGAACTAGGGAGAGAGAGTTGGAGAGAATCGTATGTAGGAGAGGGGCTCTAGTCATATACATATATATATATATACATATAGAATATAATATAGGTACTTAGAGTAAAACTAGGAAGTAGAGGTAGGGTGGAATTCTTCTTTTTCCCATATAGAGTCCTAGGATGTCTCTCTAGTCTTAGCCTTATTGTATTCCAACCAAACTCCTACGAAGGTAAATTCTACTCTTCTTTGAAGGAGAGACAAACACGTGGTCCCCCACACCACTAGTAGTGGGTTTATCTAAATCTCTATCAACTAGGCACTAGATTAATCCAAATGAGTTCGGACCTTAAGAGAAAGTTTCATATTTAATTATTCTCTATCCAATGAGTCCCATTTTGGAAATATTTTTAAAATTATGAAAATACCCTTCATATTTTCTAAAAATTACCAACATGCCTTTAAAATTCCCAAATCAAGTCCTAATCGTGTTTGTGCCCCAATTCTGCCCTAATTGTTCACTGTAAGTTGATTTCCCCCAATTCGATTAATGTCATTATTTATTTCGTAAATTATTTTTAATTGAATTAAATTTATTAATTTGGGCCGGGATCTTACAGGATTATTTGGTACAGGAATTTTTGTTGCTTTGAGTCTGTGTCCGCATGTTTCTTTTATAAGCTTCCTCAACTTCTAAAACATTGGGCCTACATATTGTTAAGCTTGACTGTCATTAACCTGAATTTCGAACATAAACTTCTTGCATAATTTGAATTTTGCATAAAGGTACTTTCAATTTTAACTGTTGGCTAAATTTGGAGAATTGATCTTTAGCCAAGTATCATGCAGAATCTGGAATTGAGTCTCAGAGTTTTCTCACTCTGCCAAATTTTGAAAACAGGTTTTCAGAGAAGTAGTCCTAAATTTTGATATTAGAGTTTCAAGTTTGTAACTCTGCTGAACTATTAACTGACACTTCATATCAGTAATTCATTGAACTTTTGAAGTAGAAATATTTCAGCTCTTCTTACTCAGAATCTTAAATACAAACATATTAATTCCTATATTTTTAGCATTCGGGCTTCAGGAACTTGTGAGTATAAAGATTGTAGGCCATTCTAATTTGTGCAAGCGAATAAAGAAAGTATTCAAAATTCAAACATAACCTTGCTAAAAAGTTTTGTTCAAACCTAACAATTCATCATCATCATCATTATCATCATCATCATCATCAAAGCCTTATCTCAATCATGTTAGGGTTTTCTCAGAATTCATGTTTGGGTTGTGACAAAGTTTTACGCTAGCTGTCACCTACCTAAAGCAACCCTCCTCATTTACCCAGGCTTGGAACCGGCAACAAAAACTGGCCGAGTTGTTCAAACCTAACAATACTAAAAAAAAAAAATCGAGTTTTTGGTGCACAGTTTATCAAATTAATCAGGTTCTTTCAAAGCATAAATAGGGAGAGAGAAGATGCTTGATTCTTTTACCAGAAAAGATTCTATGAGAGACCTATTATTGCCATCACTGCCTTGTATAGAAACTAAGAAGAAAATCTACCTCATCTCTAACTACTCATGTTTCATGTCCTGTTTAATGAATAAGAAAATGAACTTGAAAATAGAGGCTTACAGAAATCTCTATCATTGGCAATGGCAACAATGTTAAAATCATGATATAAAATCATGGTGTTAGGTGCGATATCTGCAGACCTCAAAAACCAATACAGGAACAATATTGGTCGCAATTTGCAATCTATCACAGCATATAAAAAATTTAGTCCTTTTTTTTTTGGAAAAATACCCAAAAAATCCAAAATATTTTAAAATTCTAAAATAACAATCTTTTTTATCATTACTAAAATTATAAATCAAATTCTCAATCCCCTAAGTCATGGCATGCTGTTTCGTTGCCTTATCTGAAACTGCACAAATTATATTTCCAATTAAATAGATTTCAATGCATATACCAGAACAAGTTGAAATATCACAAAATTTATAAAATGCAACCATAATTGTGACTAATGAGCAATCTATAATTGTAAATTTAAGAAAAATAAAGCTTATTTTTCTAGTTTTCACTCAATTATTAAGTAAGTTGTGAATTTCAAAAGCATCAAGACAACATATTACATTACGATGATAAGATTAATTGCAAAGCAATTGGACATTTAAGGTTTACCTCCAATTAGTAGATCTAAAATCAATATGTGTAGATCTAATAGAATGAAACATATCCACAACAAAAAGAGCATGCAATCTTCTTCAGTAAAATATTTCAATATAAGTCTATAAAGAATTTAAAAAATAGATAAAACACTTAACCTTGGTGGAGCTGTATGTGATTTTTTTAGACCAAATCCGCAAAAAAATAGGTATTTTTTATGGCCTGAGAGGTGTTTGAAGTGAATGAGAAGGAAGATGAGCTGCTGAAAGCTTGAAGAAGAGAGGAAAACAAGGAAAATAAGGGTTTTATTCACTCGGCTGAGAATTTGAATTTCTCAACCGATATATAGGTGAAGACCAATATTTTGAGTTCTCAGCCAACAACAACCGATAAATTGGAGTTGATTTGATTTTTCAGTACTGAGAGATCAAAATATCATACCGATCAGTGTCAATCCTGTTCTTATCAGCCGAGATTTTAAATCATGGTCAAGATACTAAAACTTTTAAAATAAAAAAATAGCTTCTAATAAAACAAAAGTTAGCATAATAATAGCTTTACCTTTCAATGATTGACTTGTTAGTCGGAGTGTATCGACAGAACTTCAAATCCTTAAAGTCTTTTAGGAGAACTAATTCCAACACATCCCTCCTGAGATCATATGAGATAATCCGGTAATATAAATGGATCTTGTTGGAATACTCGGCAAGGAGAACCTTATTATCTCCTTGGCAACTCATGTCTATAGGTGTTAGTTCCAGTGAGTAACCGCATCTGCACAATGGGAAAAAATCCAAATTTCTCTGAAGTACTCCTTTCAGGTCTACATTATACAACATCGACCATCCACCGGTCACCATCGACATCGTCCACACATGTAGTCGGTGGTAATTGTAACGGGAGGCTGTTCGAATGTAGTGCAGTGGCCCATCACACACACCGTCAAACTTCTGCTGCCAGATAGGTCTCCAACATCATTGTCGGTGCTTGGCAGCTCCATATAGCCAGAGGTTTCTACATCCAAATTGAACATGAGCACATGGCCCTCCCTATAGCAGTGCCGATACAAGACCCAGTTGCAATAAACCCCTTTTTGGCCTAAATCAAGATAACCCCATGGTCCATGTCAACAAGGATGGGGTTGGGTGATGCAGTCAAGTAGTTGCCACCACTTTTTCACCAATGAGTAGATCTCGAATTTATCACTATAATTATAACATCCCTCCATTGTGTGAGGATCTATCCGATGGGCCATCACAATCTTATATGAGGTTACATTGTTGTTATTGTCGTCGTCGTCATCCCTTGAATTGTTTTCGAAAGCGAGTCCACACAGAGTAGATCTATGGGACGTCATGGCTGGCTTGGGAAGCAAACAGACTCTTTGGTCCATGGATTGGAGATGTAGCACTCATGGCAACTACTGTGGCTGGAAAGATAGGAGAAGAGCAATCCATTACACGAGTAGATAATCCAATTATCGTATGATCTTTTACAACTGGGAGAAGTGTCAATAGAGACTTCAAGCTCTGAAGTCTCTAAAATCTGCTGCATACCTTTTTCTAAGCCATGCAACTAAGACGTTTATCATTGTAACTAGCCGCAACATTGATGGTGTTGGCGAGGGAGACTGGACCATCACGGATCAGAGATCGCCATCATTTATTGACTTTGAGGCATTGAACAATGGAGCTTCGCAGGAAATAATGTAGAATCTCCAACTTTAGATCGTCACTCAGATCATCTATTGTTGTAATTTTTACCTTCTCTATCGCCGTTCTTTTTGTATGGTATTTTGCTTGGATGATCTTGTAATGGTTTGAGAAAGGAGAAAGGAGAAAGAAATATGAGGTTTCTAATAGATAGACGTTGCATATTAATACAATACTATAGTGTTTGGATAAACCTAGCATATAATATTAATAAAATTGAATATTGTAAGATTTTATTATTATATAATAAAATAATATCATATAGAGACGAGCATTTAATTTCCTATAAAAATGGGAGTAATAGGAGTCAGATAGATTTTTTTCTAATTAAAAAATAGGACCGATTAGCTTATAAAGATTGCAAGGTTATCCCAAAAAAGAGTTTGATCACGCAACATAAGCTCAGAGTTTTAGATAACTGCATTAGAAGTAAAAAGAGAGCGGTAGTAAACAAAATGGGCCCTAAAACAAAGTGGAGAGATTTGAAGGGGGAAAGAGAAAATTTATTTGAAGACAAAATGATTGAGAAGGGATAATGAAATCTTGAAGGTGAAACTACAGTAATGTGGAATCAAATGACTAATTACATTATAAAGGTTGCAAAGGAGGTACTTGGAGAATCAAAAGGAAAGAGACATGTTAATAAAGAAACATGGTGGTGGAGTGTGGAGGTTCAAGAAGTTATTCGAGAGAAAAGACATTACTATAAAATTTGACAAGGGACTAAGAATATGAAAAATTCTGAGTTGTATAAGAAGGCAAAGAAAAAAGCTAAAAAAGTAGTAAATAGTGCAAAGTTCAAAGCATACGATGACCTCTATAATAGGTTGGGAACAAAAGAAGGAGAGAAAAATATTTTTAAGCTCGCAAAAATAAGAGAACAGAAAAGTAAGGACTAAGATCATATCAAATGTATCAAGGACAATGAAAAAAAAGTTCTAGTGAAGGACAACGATATTAAATAAGATAAAAAGATTATTTCAGCAAACTTTTAAATGAAGAACATATGGGAGATATAAGAACTAGGGAGGATATTTCATTACCAGAACATACTTTTCTCCGTAGAATTAAAAAGGTGGAAGTGAAAGAAGCATTAAAGCGAATAAAGACAAAAAAGGCTACAAGCCTAGATGATATTCCAATAGAGGTATGGAAATGCTTAGGAAAGATTAGGGTGAGTTGGTTATATACACTATTAAATAAGATACTAGTAACAAAGAAAATGTCAGATGAATAGAGAAGAAGCATTGTAGTACCTATATATAAGAATAAGATAGATATACAAAATTGTACCAACTATCGAGGAATTAGACTTATGAGTCATACTATGAAGTTATGGGAGAGAAATATGGAGCAAAAACTCAGACGGAAAACCAAGATCGCTGAAAATCAATATGGTTTTATGCTAGGGAGGTCAACTATGGAAGCTATCTTTTCATTTAGGCAATTAATAGAAACATATTGAGCAAAAAGGATACACATGATCTTTATTGAGTTAGAAAAAACCTATAATAAGGTACCGATGGATTTAATTTGATGGGTTTTAAAGAAAAGGAATGTCCCAGATGTTACATTAAAATTTTTAAGAATATGTATGAAGGAGCAGTAACAAATGTGAGAACCACATGTAGAGAAGCAAGTAGATTCCCCGTGACTATAGGTTTGCATCAGGGATCAGCCTTAAGCCCTTATCTCTTTGCATTAATTATGGATGAGTTAATTGCGCATATTCAAAAAGAAGTACCATGGTGTATGTTGTTTGCAGATGATATAGTATTGGTGGATAAATCAAGAGAGGGTGTAAATGCAAACCTCAAGAGATAGCAGGGAGCATTAGAATCAAGAGACTTTAAAATAAGTCGTACAAAAATAAAATATATGGATTGAAACTTCAGTGAACATATACAAAGTATTGAAACCACTGTTAAAATTAAAACTCATGAGATATTACATAGAGATTTTTTTCGGTATCTGGGGTCGATTATTAGTAAGGATGGGGAGACTGACGAAAATGTAGAGCATAAGATAAAAGCTGGATAGCTGAAGTGGAGACTAGCTTCTAGAATATTTTGTGACAGACGAATGCCAACGAAATTGAAAGATAAATTTGACAGGACAGTAGTTAAACCAATTACAACATATGGAGCAAAAGGTTGGCCAATTAAAAAGATGCAAATACATAAATGAATGTGGCGGAGATGAGAATACTTAGGTGGATGTATAGTAAAATTAAGAAAGATAAAATTAGAAATGAACGCTTTCGAGAACACATAGGGGTAGCACCAATAGAGAATAAGATTAAATAAACCCGTTTAAGATGGTTTGCATTTGTTGACCATAGGCCGCTAATGGCACCGATTAAAAAAAGTTTGGCTATACCGGTGGATGGCCCATCAAGAGGTAGGGGTAGGCCGAAGAAAATATTGATGGAGATCATTGAATCAGATTAGAAGAAGTTTAACTTATCTAAGGATTTGGCTTAAAATAGAATAAAATGGAGAAAAAGAATTCATGTAGCCGACCAAACATAGTTGGGATAAGACTTTGATGAAGATGATGTTGATGATGAATAAAATAATATTATATAATTAATGATGCTTTATAGTATCTTCAAAGATTTGTTTCCTAGACATTTGCTCATATAGAGATATGGAGAAGAATGAAATATTACAATTTTTAGTAGAAAGTTGTAAAATGCATGTTAAATTAATTGAAGACCTAATTTTCAGGTATGTAGATTCTATCATCATGTAACATATAATATCACATATTCTTTCAAAATATCTTGTTACCAAACACCTCTTAAACAATAGTTAACAATGCTTAAAATAGGATAGGAATCTCCTTTTCCAAAGAGACTTCTGATGGGTTTTAAGTAGCCCCCAATAGGATTGGATCCACACTGGTCTTGAGCTTTGATGGTTTTAAGTGGCCTCCACACTTGATCCCTGCATTTCAATTCAACATACTAATGAACCAAATAAAACCATCGATGCAAACGACAATAATAACAAAAATGACATAAACATGAAAAAAGATATAGAATTTATCAGCTAAAAAAGGAATCATAATAGTTGTGAATCTAAAACAAATCCATAAAAATATGCAAAAGACAGATTAGCAAATATAATAAGATTTCAGAATCTTTAAGAATGAAAGGATTATATATATTAAGAGAATTCCCACCTTAGTGAGAATGCGCGAGGGTGCGACACGTGGCATGCTATCTTTCCCTAAAATCTTTCTCTCCCCCTCTGAATTTATGCTCCTCCCCTAAAATATCTCTCTCTCTCTCTCTCTCTCTCTCTCTTAAATTTCTTTCCTCTCAAAGTATAGGGATTCTCTACATGAGGCCCTAAGATGGATAGCTCACTTTTCACATTTATCATGAAAAAGAAAGTTACTTTTATGATATCTTTTTCAAATAAATTATATTTGACAGATCTTAGGGTGGTCTCCAAAACATATTCAGTTAATAATTTACCAAAACCGATACATTTTAGAGCCATTTTCATATAAATAGTTGCTGAAGCCTGAAATTTTAAAAAGGTCCCTCTACTAGACGTAGGACCCGCGTTAGATGATGGATCTGGTTTTTTACCCATCCATATGTACCTGATGGATGAAAGATCTTATTTTTACACATATTATACCCATCCACATACGATCAATTAGATGAAACAAAAACCAACCAATTATATATATAAAAAGAATTCAACCCCTTGGTGAGAGAGCATAGAAGAGTGACACGTGGTGCCCTTAAAATAAATCGAAAATATCTCTTCTTTCTTAAAATTTCTCCATATCATTGTCCTCCTATGAGAACCCACCCACCATAGATAACTCTAAAATCTCCCCATGCCAACTTTGAACTAATTATATTATTTTAGCTCATCCAATACCCTCCATCTAGCCAAATAAGGGTTGGTAGGATAGGTAGGGTTAAGAAAGTAGTGCCGTTCTGTGGGAGACACTCTCATTGAGCAAAAATTTAAAGGTAGGTCGTTCTATGGATAGGACTGTGGGAGCCACTCCTATTGAGTAAAAAATTCAAGGTATGTTCCCAATAAAATTAAGTGAGCATGAGTGGACCTATAGCCCATGTAGCCTAAGTGTCACAACCCGAGCCCAAGAATTCGAGTATTAGGATTAAAACCAAAAAAAAATAATAATAATAACACATGTACTCCTGTGTAATTCACACCTGGACTCAAGTCTAAGCGGAATTACACAAGGAATGGTCACACTACTACATGTATGAGGTATTAATAGTGGAACTTCGTCTAAGCATCCAATAAGCAGAAGCTGTCAATACCAAACATGGAACGCGTTATTACAACACCAGACTAAAGTACATCTATGTATATAAGAGTTAAAAGAAACTTGTCTTTACAAAAGGGAAGAAAGTTTCCGAACGAAGTGGGAGAAGTTACATCGTTTCAAAATACAAAATGATCATGTTCCATGCATATCAAAATAAAACTGATGCAGTCATGAAACCCTAGATACAGTTAATCCCAAAATGGAGCCTAACTAAATCCTTGATGCTCTCCGTGATTGGACCGATCAAAATTGATCCATCGTCCACTCATCTAGGCCGAAAGAGTTCTCGAAAGCCTCCTCTGAATTCTTCTTGATCTTCTCAAGATCGGAGCTGAATCCAGGCTTGTAACACCAAAACAACTAGTGAATAAGACTATTCAGTAAAGTATAAGCATAATTAAGGTAATACGTATCTACAAGAATCATCGACCAATGATCATAGATAGATGTCAAAATAGGACACTAGGCATGTTGTGCATTTGAATAAAACATGCTATAAGGTTCAAATAACAGAATACTTTACTATGTGACCACTACATTTGCCATATCCTCCCTTTAGGGATCTTTACGTTAAGAGCACTATTGACCGAGCCAAGGTACGAATGGGTCTTTACATATATGGAGTCCGAAAGCTCCAAAGCACGCTGCAGGGCCATCGTTCGTTACTACACCAAAGTCAATCCCGCTGGGTATCATAAGGCTAAGGCTAAGGCTGAGTAGAACCAAACTATTTTGATTCATTTGATTGAATTTAGAATAGCGTTTCGACTTATTCATTGAGGACAATACAGAACAATATACGTTCGATTCATTCATACAATTTATTCATACTCAATTCAAAAATTATATCAATGCCGAACAATTCTCAACACAAGTAGAATCATTTATACAGGATCATTCAATTCAAGAATATAGAAATAAGGGAAAGCAATACAAGGAACACAATATGCTATGCAATTCAATTTAATAGCATCAAAGTAGTTTTACAAACCAACCTAATTTAGTCGTCCATTGTTTCTAACCGTGCATGATGATGTAGTTTTAAGTTATCCGATACACAGTTATTGTTCTTTTAGTGTTACATTGTGTCGGGAGTGTGTAGCGCAGTCCCTTAAACCAACACTCATGAGGAGGTTCTTAACGAATGGACGACACCACGTGAATGAGTCTCAGCTCTCAAGACTCTTCATAATGTTCAATTATTCCTTTTGGCCAATTAATAGGTTATAGGAATTCAAAAGCTAAGGCCCTACAAAGTCTCACAACAATACCTACTTAATCCTAGTTTTAGTGGCCTTATAGCTTAGCCGTGGGTGACTTACGGTTGAGCCGTAGACATCTTACGACTTAGCCGTATAATGCACTACGGCTTAGCCGTAGTTACCTAGAAGTTCCCCCGCATTCACGGTTAAACCGTGTTTTATCATACAGCTTAGCCGTATTTGTTCTACGGTTGAGCCACGGCTTGAATATGGCTTAGCCGTAGCAAATTATACGGTTTGGTCGTGGCTTAACCTTAGAAGGTCTTCGATTTTTCATGCTCTCTAGATTTCAAGCCTAAAATTTCTTACGGTTAAGCTTCGGCTTAGTTACAGCCTAACCATAGTACATCCTATGGCTTAACCGTAGCTTGACCGTAGAATATATTTTAAATTTATTGCTCTCTGGACATTAAACCATAGAAGACTTATGGCTTAGCCGTAAGCTTCAAATTTTCTAGAGCAATTCATTGCATTTCAGAACTTGATAAGTTACATGCAGATTCAAACAATGAAATAGAAGTACAAATGAAGGGCTGTAAAACAGATTAAAATTGAGAGATTTATAAGAGTCATAAGAATCATGATATACCAACGTGCATTCAACTAAGATTTGCTTATACTTGCCTTAAATTAAGCTTTTCAAACTATTAATCCTTCTTTTGGCTCAATTTGGGTATTCTTGGACCTAAATGCCATGCATGCAAGAAATAAGGAAGGAGATGAGTGCATGTATTAAAATGAGAGTCCTCTAAACTCAAGAGAGCTGTAATCGGAAAAACTCTTACCTTGAAGATGGATTAGAAGGAGAAGGTGCTTAAGTCTTCCAATTCAAAGACGAGAAAAGGGCTCAAAGATGATGGAATGGAGAGGAAGAGCCTTAGGTCACACATGCAAATCTTCTATCCCCTTAGTTTGAGAGAAAAGCTGGTAAAGAGATAGAAAAAGAAGATGTCGGAGAGGAGTCCATACAGGAAGAGAAGGTCGAATGGGTAGTTGAGCCTTTTATATGACATATTTTTTCTGAAGTTTATAAGCAAGTCCATATTCCTTGGGATAATTTCAGTTTAAGTCAAGTGAGCGACCAACTAATTCAAACAAATTCATTTGCATTCGAGTCAATTACGGAAGTTAACAAGCTTGATGAGACACATGTGATGACGCCAATATGATACATGAATGACGTAAACTTACAAAGTTTAAAATTATGAAAAAGGGCTCGTATCTACCTAATCTAGGTTAAACTCAACTCAACTACCTATCCATGACCCTAAACGTGCCTCATTAGGATAAAACATCATTAACTAGGCTAATTCTATGGAAATTTGCTAATAATTTAATCAATTAGTCGCTAAACATACTTAATTAGGATCGGAGTCTTACATTAAGCAACCACCATCATCAAATATCATATTCAATTTATCAACGAGAGGCCCATTTCTTTGAGGTCTACACCACTAATCGAATGAGACCCACTTAACATAAGAATTGAAAGAAAGTCCCAATTTCTACAAGAGGCCTTCAAATAAATTATTTTGCCCAACCCATCCACCATTCTACGAAGGACTCATTATATAAGGGAAGACAACCCACACTTATGTAAGAAAAAAGCCTACACATACAAGAAAAAAGGTCATATTATATTGCCACAAAAAGGTGAGAAGTGTCGATCAATGAATGTAGGCCTACATTGTGAATCTTATGAATGTGACCCCATGTTCTAATTTTCAAAGTGGGTACCATGTTGAAAATTTTAAAGGTGGGGTCTTGTGTTCACAATTAATAAAAAAGATGGTCTCATATTATAAATCCTAAAAAGTGGGCCCAAATTGTAATTCCTGTGAATGTGCCCCATGTTCTTATTTCTAAAGGTGGGCACCACATTATAATTTCGTATCGACAACCACAAAAAAATGTGACTCCACTTCATAATTCCTTAATGTGAGTCACATGGTTACGGCCACAAACAATGGACCCACATTGTAAACACTATGAATATGGGCCCCATATTCTAATTTGTAAAGCTATCGATGACGTTGTAGTTTCTAAAGATGATTCTCATATTTGCATTCACGAAAAAGATGGTCCCATGTACAACAATAGTTGAGTGCTGCAAAAAATAAAAGGCGGGTCCCAAGTCCAAACAAACACACCGTTTAATGTAGAAAAGTCATACTCCTACTTTTCAAGTTGCACCATATTATCAAAATCAAAAACACTGAATCTCATATGCAAATCCCTCTAGTTATCACAACAATATAAGAATAAAACAAAAACCAACAATAGGTTACTTCCAAACCATCAAAATTATTAGGCAGTGATCAAAACCACCTATCCCAGAACACACATCCAATCTATCATAGAACAAAACCCAAGACAAAATTACCAATAATGAGATTGTAAAGTAATAAGTTTATTCTACCAAGACAACATCACAAGAAATCGCCATAGAACAGAGAAAGAAGAGGCACTAATTAGTGAAAACCTATTGCAAGAACCTGCAATCGACTCGCCACAAGTGGCTGATTTCCTTATCAACCAAATGGTTAGGACGCTGACCTGAGACGCCCAAACAATTTCCTATTTTTAGAAGGCTGCTTGGACTGTTTTGACCTTTTAGTCTTACACTCATGCTGCGATTCTTTTGTAATAATCCTGTGAAGGGACAAACACCATTAATAAATAAAAATTCACAACCAATTTTCTTTTTTCTTTTTTTTTTTTTTTGTGCTATGCAAAAGTACTTTATAAAACAAAGAAAGATCACAAGGCTTACAAAGGGAACACAAAGACTAAAAAAAGTCAAAATCAAAGCATTAAACACAAGGCATCCTGCACAAAAACAAAAGTCATAAACTTGGCTGAAGGAGAGAGAAGCCAAGTGAGAGTAACATTAAGCAGAGACCTGGAGAACTTAATTGGAGGCTAACTTACTTGTGTTTGGTCACTCTAGAAATCACAATTTTGAAAAAGAAAAATCATATTCAATCGAAAAACATAGGGCCGGATGTTTTGTGCTCATGATTTTAGTTCTGTGCAGAGATCAGGTTTGTGCTGAGAATGGGTTGTGCTGCAAATAGGTTCCACACAACATTTTGACAAAGGTTCTTTTGACAATTAGTGTGATGACTGATGACTGATGACAAATGAATGGTTCTGACTGGCAGGTTTTATTGCAGGATTGTTGCCTTAATTGCTCACAAAAATAGATGGCCATGCATCTAATCAAAAGCCTTTAGATAGACAGTTGAGATGGGATATAAGAAACAAATCTCAGCATAATCAATTGGCCAGGATCACCCAATCAGATTGATTTTTAAGGTTATGATCCAATCTAGTAGGGGCCAATAGTTTCTAATCTGTGAATTGGCATGTTTTCAATTCCATGGATGAAAGACATTAAGGTGCTTCAATGAAAATTTTTCAGATTAGCTATGCTAGATTGTGCTTGAAGATCACTCACTGACATCCATGACATGTGACATGTACAAGGATGCAATACCTATAGCTAATAACCTTGACCAATCACATTGCCTACCAATCAGAGGGGGTGCACAATATTGGATGGGTTTTGAAAATCTGCCAATTGAATTATGAATTATGGAATGCCCCAATCAAGGTATTAAACAGGTTGACTAAATGAGTTCTACTCGAAAATCCAGCTAAGGTAAGACCACAAAACCGACTATATACTTGGAACAAGAACAAGAAAGTAAAGACCTAACTTCATACTGCAAATAAGAACAAGAATGTATTCCTCAACTTAATAATGTACCCCTTGTAAAGCAAAAAAAAAAAGGGGGGGAACTATAATAGGAAACCCATATCTCTATCCATGTCCATGCCCTAAAATTCAGAAACTGACAAAGTAAGCTCACCAATTCCCCTTTCTATATCCATATCTAGGCAAGACAGCCTTATTAGTCTCTTGTGTATGAGGTTAGTAGATTTACATGTGTATTATCCTCTTCTGTTAATTATTTTGTGCATTATTCTTCTTTTGAACCTTTGTTTACTTGTTAAAGTAGTTCACATGATTTGTCATTTGATAAACTTGCAAATATGTAAGAGAAAAAGGGTGGTCCTTATAAGCCTAATATACCATTAAGCCAGGCAGAAACTCCTGATGCTGATGCTTTACTTGCATATGAATTGAATGTGGAGGTAAAGATTATTACGTACAGGGTTTTTGTTGCTTTTGGTCCGTGAGTGCATGCGTCTTTTATAAAGCTTTCTCAATTTCTAAAACATTGGACCTACATATCATTAATCTTGACTGTTGATTACCCTAAATTTTGAACATATACTTCTTGCATAATTCAAATTTCTCATAACTGTACATTCAATTTTAACTGTAGCCTGAATTGATCTTTAGCCAAGTATCTTGCAGAATCTGGAATTGAGTCTCAGTGTTTTCTCAATTTGCCAAATTTTGAAAACCGGTTTTGAGAGAACTAGTCCTAAACTTTTGATACTAGAGTTTCAAGTCTGTAACTTTGCTAAACTTTTAACTGACACTTCTATGAGTAATCCGCTGAACTTTTGAAGTAGAATTCAGATCTTCTTACTCAGAATCTTAAGCACAAAAAACAAAACATATTAATTGTTAGATTTTTATTATTCGGGCTGCAAGAACTTGTGAGTATAAAGATTGTAGGGCATTCTAATATGTAAAAGAGAATAAAGAAACTATTCAAAACTCAAACATAACCTTATTAAAAAGTTATATTCACACCCAATATTACTAACAAATTTTTGAGTTTGCGGAGAGAACATTTTATCAAATCCGATTCTTTCAAAACATAAATGGGGAGAGAGAAGATACATGATTTTTATACCAGAAATGATTCTATAAGAGGGGCAATTCTATGGCCATTACTGCCTTGTAGTGAAACTCAGAAGAAATTTTACCTCATATCTCTAACTACTCATGTTTCATATCCTGTTACATGAATAACACAATGAACTTGAAAATAGAGGCCCACAAAAATCTCTATCATTGGCAACAATGTTAAAATTATGATTTAAAATCGCAGTATCAGGCGGGGTATTGGTCAACCTCGAAAACATATATAGCATCAGTGTTGGTCGCAGTTTGTTGTCTGTTGTGGAGTGAACCTTTTAGTGCAAGAAATTTTGATAAAATATCCAAAAAAAATTTTAAATATTAAAAAATGCTGGAAAACAATGTTTTTCTTAATTAGTAACAATTCTAAATCAAATTATTGTTCCCCCTAAGTCATGGCATGCTATATCACTGGCCTATCCAGATTTGTATAAATTATGCTTAAAATTAAATAGATTTATATGTATAAACCAGAATAAGTTGACATATCAAAAACTTTATAAAATGAAACTATAATTGGGACTTATGAGCTATTATTAGGATGGAATTTAAGAAAATAAAGCCTTTTCTTTTTTTCCCCTTCACTCAATTATCAAGCAAGTTGTGAATTTCAAGAGCATCAAGACAACATATTATATTATGATAATAAGACAAATTACAAAGCAATTGGACATTTAAGGTTTACCTCCAATTAGTAGCTCTAACAACAATATGTGCAGATCTAAGAGAGTGAAACATATCCACAACCAAAAGAGCATGCAATCATAATTTCTAAAATATTTCTAAAAAAATCTTTACAAAAATTAAAAAATAGATAAAGTACTAAGCTTGGTGGAGTTGTATGTTATTTTTTTGGACCAAATCCTCAAAGATTAGGTATTTTTGATCAGGTATTAGAAGTGAATAAGAAGGAAGAAGAGCTGCCGAAACTTGAGACTATATTGAAGAGGGTGAAACCGAGTAGAAGATGAGGAAAACAAGGAAAATAGGGATTTTATTCACTCAGCTTAGAATTGGAATTTCTCAACCGATATATCCATTAAGACTAAAATTTTGAGTTCTCAGCCAACAACTATGGATAAATTGGAGATAATTTAATTTTTCGGTACCGAGAGAGAGAGAGACACATCAAAATACCATACCAAAAAGGGCCGATATTGGTCCATGTTTGCCGAGATTTTAAATCATGGTTAACATACAAAAACTTAAATAAAAAAAAGGGCTTCTAACAAAACAAAGGTTAGCATAACAATAGCTTTACCTATCAATGATGGACTTGTTAGTCGGAGTGTATCGACAGAACTTCAAATCCTTGAAGTTTTTGAGGAGGACTACTTCCAACACATCCCTCCTGAGATCATATGAGATAATCCGGTAATATAAATGGATCTCTCCGGAATACTCGGCAAGGAGAACCTTATTATCTCCTTGGCAACTCATGTCTATGGGTATTAGTTCCAGTGAGTAACCGCATCTGCACAATGGGAAAAAATCCAAATTTCTCTGAAGTACTCCTACCAGGTCTACATTATACAACATCGACCATCCACCGGTCACCATCGACATCATCCACACATGTAGCCGGTGGTAATTGTAACGGGAGACTGTTCGAATGTAGTGCAGCAGCCCATCACACACTGTCAAACTTCTGCCGCCAACTATGTCTCTGGCACGTTCGTCGGCGCTTGGCAGCTCCATATAGCCAGAGGTTTCTGCGTCCAAATTGAACATGAGCGCATGGTTCACCCTAGAGCAGTACCAATACAAGACCCGGTTGCAATAAACCCCTTTTTGGCCTAAATCAAGATGACCCCATGGTCCATATTGACAAGGGTGGGGTTGGGTGATGCCGTCCAGCAGTTGCCACCTCTTTTTCACCGATGAGTAGATCTCAAATTTATAACTATAATTATAACGTCCCTCCATTGTGTAAGGATCTATCCTATGGGCCATCACAATCTTATACGAGGCTACATTGTTATTGTTGTTGTTGTTATCGTTGTCGAAGGCCAGTCCACACAGAGTAGATTTATGGGACGTCATGGCTGGCTTGGGAAGACGAACAGACTCTTTGGTCCATGGATTGGAGATGTAGCACTCATGGCAACCATCGTGGCTGGAAAAATAGGAGAAGAGCAATCCATTGCACGAGGAGATAATCCAGTTATCGTATGATCTTTTATAGTTTGGAGAAGAATCAATAGAGACTTCAAGCTCTGAAGTCTCTAAAATCTGCTGCATGCCTTTTTCTAGGCACATGCAACGAAGACGTTTATCACTGTAATCAGCCGCAACATTGATGGTGTTGGCGAGGGAGAGTGGGCCATCACGGATCAGAGATCGCCATCGTTTACTGACTTCGAGGAATTGAAGAATGGAGCTTCGCGGCAAACGACGGAGAATCGCCACCTTTAGATCGTCGGCCAGATCTTCTATTGTTGTTGCTGTTGCTGCTGCTGCTGCTGCTGCTCTTCTTCTTCCCTTCTTCTCCTTCATTTAATATAATCTGAATTGAATTGAATTTGGTGTGAATGATCAATCAAAAGAAGATGGAAGAAAGGAGAAAGAAAGGTGGGCTGCTTTTTTCTAATGGACGAGATATTGATGGCATTGAATAAGTATTTGAAGAGTACAATTTGGAAAGTTCTCCAATGATAAAATAGTACAATTTAGAAAGTTCTCCAATGATAAATAGTACAATTTAGAAAGTTCTCTAATGATAAATAGGGCTCTTTAAGAGAAGAATTGTTGTGTGAGCTCATAAGATGCTTGTTTTCATGATTTCTTGTGGTACTGTGAGTTGTTACTGGGATTGAAACAGAGAGAGTGGGGTGGGGTGGTCAATCAGAGGGGGTCCAAGGGCATGGGGTCGTGAGAGAGAGAATAGAGACAGAAAAGGTTACCTGCTTGGTGGAGCTGCTCTTGTTGCTGGCTGGGGTTAGTAGAAGGTTGAGAGAAGGAAACGATTAGGGCTTTGTGCAGAACAGAAACAGAAAACGATCCAATAAAGGGCCCAATGTTTTATGTTTTGGTAGAGATGAAAGTATGGAACTCCATTTCCAACTTTCCCAACAAAAAGTCTGATGTTTGATTCGCCTGATAGAAATTGAATCTCAGTTGCTTATATCTTTCTATTCTTTCTTCATTTTTTTTTTTTTTTTTTGAGCATGAAGTATTTGATTAGATGTCTGAAAATTGAATCTCAGTTGCTTATACTGTGCATTTTTTTCCTTTATAAATCTTATGTTGAGCATAACGTGTTTGATTGAATGATTGATAGAAATTGAATTTCAATGCTTTTATTATTTCAAACATTTAAATCCCTATTACAGGGTAGCACCTTCTCTCTTATCATCTATGCTTAGTGTCATATGAGATGAGCATAATGCAAAGAACGGTAAGAAGGAAAAGGATGATGGAAATTGATTAATCGCATCGCTTATTAAAGTGACATGTACCTCTATTCTTAACAATGCAATTTAAAGGCTATTTAATTATGAATTACATTCAATTAAGGACTGTGTCATTTGATGTGCATAATGAATCACAAAAGAAGTGAGTCTATAGAGGACAATAAAATGAGACATGGGATTAATTTCCTAGCGGCCTCTCCAGTTTGATAATGGTAGCCGACATAATCAGTAAAAGGTATCTGAACCTGGTCATGCACACCACATATCGACCACATACCATCTAAATCGTACTGCAAATGAATTTTACTCCATCAGATATGAAGTATGAGAAACAACAATGATCCCACTATCTATCGACAGATAGTGTTGGGAAAAGCGGCGCAACGAAACAACCCACGATCAACGGATCTACCACGATCTACACAAGCAATCACACCATCAAGCAATCACACACATGACACAGTAGTTTTACGTGGTTCGGCAACTTGCCTACGTCCACGGGAGGAGAGAACTCATCTATTATGATCCCATCTCAATCCCATCAGGATCTAGGGTTACAATACATCAATATATATAGATCCCGCTTTCTTGGCCATCAAGAAAACCCATACATAATGACTAAAATACCCCTAACCCTGAGCCTCGGTTCTGGCTAAACCAAACGACCGATCCGGCTAAACTGGAATACAAGACATAACCCAACAATCTCCACCTTGGCTTGGATTCCGCAAATCCTCAGAGCCACCTTGAGATACCCGGTAATGTCTTCACGTACCTTGCTGAAGGGTACGTCTCCGCACACGCTACAACCTAGCGTGGCCACAATTGCCTCCCTTGACCTCAACACCACCGTCTTGAACCTCTGAAGTGTTTTCCATTTGTTGCCACATGCATGCATCCTTGCAACACAATGAACCTAACTTCCATCCGTCAAGACAAAACTGAAGACCTCCCCGAATCCGGATCTCACTGGTACCTTGTGAATCCTTCCTTCTGTCTCCATCCCGGTGTTCTTTCCGTCAAACCTGCAACTGTCCTGTTCTAGTCTGTTCTGATGGGTTGGGCACAGTACATGCGGGTTAAGTATGACCCGATGCTTAAACCGGCTTACTCCGACCTGAACAAAACTACCTTTTCCCGAGAAAATCATCTCCGTTCAGGGCTTCCTGGATTTCCACTAGATGATATCATCGAAGATCCATCAATCCATCTTCCAATGATCGGTCGCATCTAACTCCACCTGAACCACAGATTTCCTCTCATGTTATTTGATGTCACCAACACTGCTCCACCTGAAAAAGCATACCCTATCAACCTGTAGAGATTTCTGACCATCTCACCCTCCATGATGACCAATGTTCCCTTTTCCACCTTCAACTCCACCCGCTACAGTGCACTTGCAGCCTTTGAAGTATAAGGCACACAAAGAAATCCAATTCTTTGTAATCCCGGAACATATATCACAACCGTTAGGGTTTGAATAACATCATTATACATCTGGATTTCTACTGTTCTTATCTCAAATGCTCATCAGTTGCATGATCCCCCCATAAGAACAAATCCATCAACCATGATAGTTATTTGCATCAAACTAATCTCTACGCGAACCACATGATAGAAAGAATCCGAATCCCAATACCATGAATCAACAACCGGATCCATACCTGTAGCGACAAAAACTGATTCCCTGTCAACCGAATCCGAGCTTTGTTGCACACTACCTCCTTCTGATTCTGATTCCTTTTGCTTTTTCTTCCACTTTGGCATGTCACTCCTACCCGATCCCTTCGACGCGGATCTAAGCTGTCCATCAAAGTACTTGGAGCAATCTACCATTGACGACATCAAGTAACACTTTTCAATCATTGCTGTGTCATGGAGTCTAACACTCTATCATGCCAATCTCTGAAGTCGTTTCTCCATCAAACACTTCAATCTGGCCCGTGATGCTTGAATCTATTGCTATCATCGTGAATCTGTCAGTTTCTTCAGTCCCCCAATTTTCTGCCCATCAAACTGCCAATATCTTTTATCAACCTCGTAGATCTCGTCACCGTGAGCACGCTGGAAGAAACGGATCTGAAATCCGACTCCGGATGGCTTCGATATCGCAGAATTAATTCTCTACACTCCATTTGGTCAAACATCCATGTTGACCGTTGACCAGCCCATCTTCTTCCATATATGCGTAGATCTGCTCAAAACGAGTCCGTAGGCTCAAACGGATCTCCAATCGGACATCGGACGATCAAGATATCGCAGAAACAATTTCAGCCGTTGAATATGGTCAAACCTGCCTGTTGACCGTGCTGACGTCACTGCTGACGTCACGGCTTGCTGGCAAACTGGGCTTCTGAAACGGATCCGGGTCGGGTTCACCTGACCCGGAACTGAACTGAACTGCGCTGCTCTGCTGGGCTTCTCTGGCGAACCTGGTTCGGGTCCGACCTGACCCGGAACCGACCTGCTCTGCTGCGCTGGGCTTCTCTACCGCGGGTCAGGTCGAACTGACCCACCGGACCTGGAACCGACCTGTTCTGCAATCCGTCTGGGCTTCGCACTGTACCCGGGTCAGGTCTTCACGACCCAACCCAAACCCGACCTGAGGAGATGTTGCTTGGGCTTTCTGCACAGTGGGTCAGGTCAAGCGGACCCGACCCAGACCCAGACCCAGACACCTGAATCTGGGTCGTCTTCAACCCAGCGACAGGCGCTGCCTGCAACCCGGTGTCTGCAACCCGGTTGCAGCCCGTGCTGCAGCGGCCGGCTGCGCGTCCTGGTCCGGCGACGGCGGCGCTGGACCGGCTGCGGACGGCGACGGCGACAGTGGTGGCGACGTGCGGGCTGCCGGCGATCGCTGGTAAGATGCAGTTTTTTTTTTCTCTCTTCCGATCCGGCAGCGGACGAACGGCAGTGTCAGCGAAGGAGCTGCAGCGGTCACGGCTGAGTCGGCGATGGCAGAGGACAAACGGCGACGACCCTCTTCTTTCTTCTCTGGTGGACAGCAAAAGCTTCTCCGGCGATGGCAGTCGGCGATTTCACCTGTGGCCCAGTAGAGATCAATCAACTGATCTCTTATTTCCGATGATTTTCCGCGCGCAAACAGCCTTGATCCGTCAATCGCAAAATCCAAGCGATCTCCACCTTGCTCTGATACCACTTGTTGGGAAAAGCGGCACAACGGAAACAACCCACGATCAACGGATCTACCATGATCTACGCAAGCAATCACACCATCAAGCAATCACACACATGACATAGCAGTTTTACGTGGTTCGGCAACTTGCCTACGTCCACGGGAGGAGAGAACTCATCTACTATGATCCCATCTCAATCCCCTCAGGATCTAGGGTTACAATACATCAATATATATAGATCCCGCTTTCTTGGCCACCAAGAAAACCCATACATAATGACTAAAATACCCCTAACCCTGAGCCTCGGTTCTGGCTAAACCAGACGACCGATCCGGCTAAACCGGAATACAAGACATAACCCAACAAAGTGGTATGACTAAAGAAACTAACTGTTTTTACAGGAAGAAAATAGGTAGCACCGTCTCTTTTATCAGTCTAGATGTTAAGATGAACTCATGGCTTCCTATATGCTGGTGTTATATGAGATGAGCATACTGCAAAGAAGGGTAGGAAGGAAAAGGATGATGGAATTTGCCTTATTTTAGTTTTTCTCCCCTTGTTTTTTGCTAAGGTTTTTTTTTTTAAATGTTGATAGGCATTATGAAAATAGAAAATGTAATAGTACTAGAGCAAGAACCATATGACCGTGGTGATGCACTACAGCTTCCGCATCTTTTTGTTGATTTGAAGTTTCTATTTACGAAGGAACAAGGAAGAACTAGAAGTTAAGGGGTCGTTTGTTTCACCCTATTTACATTTGAAAATATCCGGCATGTGAAATGATTTCACACATCTATATTTGTTTGAAGATTTTACACATATGATGTATAAATTACATTTTCATTTGGTATGTAAATGATCCGCAAGATGTCCCTTATATTTGAGAGCTACTAAATAGACACCGACTTTTGCTCAATTTACATAGCAAAAAATAAAAATAAAAAATTTCCAAAATACCCCCACCTATTCTCCCCCCACACCGTTCTTCTCCTCTCCCTCCTTCCTCTCTCCTCCCCTTCCCTAACTCCCCCTCCGGCCGGTGACGAGCTCCAGTGGCAAAGGGGGGCTCTCCCTCTCATTCCTCTCCCTTTCCCTCTTCATCTTCCTCTCCCTCTCCCTCTATTCTCTCTCTCCCCCTCTCCCTCCCTCTCTTTCTTCCCTCCCCCGTCTCCCCCTCCCTACAACAAGTTCTGTGAGGAGGGGGGAGGGAAGAGAGAGAGGAAGGGAGACGGGGAGAGAGAGAGAGAGAATAAAGGGAGAGGAAGAGGGAGGGGAAAGAGGAGAGTCCCCCTCTGCCGCCAGATCTCGTTGCTGTTTAAAAAGGGAGGTAGGGGAGGAGAGAGAAGGGAGGGAGAGGAGAGGGAAGGTGTGGGGAGAGAAGGGTGAGGGCATTTTGAGAATTTTCTATATTTTGGTTGTGTAGACTAAGCAAAAGTCGGTACTCACATAGCAGCTCTTTTATATGAAATCACACCATCAACAAAAAGGCACTGATACAGTAAATAGAAAACCCATCATGCCTTTTTCATTTATTTCAATATTTGTGGGCTCCTAAATGATCATTCGAATTGTTCAACATATTAGGAAAAAAGAAAACGACTATCATAACAAATTTCATCCGTTGGATCATCATAGTTTGTCAAATATCTACGAAAACATCTAGACTATTAATTTTCATCTAATGCAGTTTTCAACAAGTGAATAGGCAGTTCACTTTTTTCAAATTATGGGACCATTAGAGCCTCAAATGAAAGATCTGAACCGTAAAAATATCTTTATAAGGCCAAACATGGCTATAATGCCAAACTTCAACTGTTGGATCACCAAAGTTTATGAGATGTTTATGAAAACATCTAGACCATCAATTCCATGTTATGGAGATTTCAACAAGTGAACAAGCAATCCATTTTTTTCAAATTATTGGACCATCTTAGCCTCAAATTCAAGATTTGACCCATTGACTTTCTTTACAAGCACAAACACAGCTAGTTCATTAAATTTCAACCGCTGATCATTTATAGATTATAAGATATTTGTAAAAAATGCCCAAACTGTTTGATCTTAAATTTTTATTTCTTTGAGCCTTTTTCCCTATCCAAACCATTGATTCTCTTTAAAAGGCCAAAAATACTTACTAAATCAAATCTCATCACTTTGATTCAGTGTGGAATTTTCAAAATTTGTGAAAAATATGTGAATCATTAGGTGCAATAAGATTTATATTTGAAGTAAAGCATTTTCACATCACATGTGAAATTAACGAATGACCCTAAGTGGTGGATGAGAAATACACACAGAAAGAAATCAGCGATAAAAGAGAGAGATTTAAAGCAAGTTTGGAAACGGAAGGCATTTTCACAGCATAATTGGGAATAGTGTAGGTTCTGCATTTTTTATTCAACACAGTGATAAACAAAGGAAGAGACAGCATACTATTTTTCAATTTTTTTTGTTTATCAATATTAGTAGTCAACAATCAAGGGAAATCAAGGGCTCTGATCCAGTGAAAATTGTTTTCAAGCACTGTAACGCCCCACCCTTCACACATGCATGATATTGTCCGCTTTAGCCCATGGGCCTCACGGTTTTATTTCTGATGGGCCTCAACCCACCAAAAGGCCTCATGCATAGTAAGGGTGCAAGCTCTATATATAAACCCATTCACTTTCCTCTCTATAGTCGATGTGGGACTCCAGGAGATGTGGGACTCCAGGATGTCACAATGTAGCCTGTCAGCCCTCTTGGCCAGCCCACATGGAAACCCGCCCACTTGCACCAAGTTACGGTAGGGACCCACACTCGAACTAGTCGAGAGTCGGCTCTGTACCAGTTGTCACGCCCTACCCTATACGCATGCATGATATTGTCCGCTTTGGCCCATGGGCCTCACGGTTTTGTTTTTGGTGGGCCTTTCATTTTTTTTCGTCAAAGGCAAGTAGCATGTTTATAACTTCATATATGTAATTACCTTGATTGTGCTCTACATATTGATGAATTGTTTAGAAAGAAACCCATCTCTAACTAAGCTCATGTCATACTTAGATGTATAAGTGGAAACCCCTTTTAATGGCCCTAAATGTATTAATGATGAGCAACTGCATACCAGTGTTGTAACACTCCGACCCGGCTTGACCCCGTTTAGCGGTTAGTTAATCTTGTTTTCGTTGCTAATTGTGTTTTGTTGTGTTTTGGTTTTCGTTACGGGTCATGGATAGGTAGTTGGGTTGAGTTTGACCTGGATTAAGTAGACCAAGCCCTTTTTCGTAATTTTAGCTTTTCTTAGACATGGTCAGTTTTGCATCATCTTGGTGTCAACACGTGTCTTTCGTTGAACTCGTTAACTTTCGTAACTACGTCATTTGCAACCGAGGTCGTGTGATTCGATTGGACCCGCGTTTGACTCAAACTGAAATTAGCATTCTAGCTTGGACTTCTTTGTAATATGGACTATACCTTGAGCTTATATAACCCATTCCATCGATCGACTCACATTTCCTTCTCTCGTTCTCTCTCTCATTTCCAAGTTTCTTCCTCTCTTGTGCACGTGGAACTCTTTCTCTCTTTCTCTCCTCCATTGATCAAACTCTATCAAGAGGAATTGGGTCCTTTGCATGTGAGGTAAGTGGATTCTTTCCATTTCTCCTCTCCATTCTCTATCTCTTCTCCTTCTTGTTCTTATTGGTGTGTATGTCTTTGGAATTTCTCTCCATCCCTCATGCATGCAGGTGAGTTTGGTTGTGTTAGGCTGTGATTTGGGCTTTAGAACTTCAATTGTGCAAGTGATCTCCCATTGAGGCAAGTATAACCATAACATTGAGAACCCATGTTGGTATGCTTTGATTTTGGCTAGCTCACATTGATGTGTGTGGAAAACATGTGTTTACAGCCCATTTGATACTTATTGGTTCAGTACTTGTGTATTCCCATTGATAGATTGCATTTCTGATGCATTTCCAGACATTCTGTACATGTTTCAGATTTCTGAATTCGTGCAGGTACGGCTAAGCCGTATAACACCTACGGCTCACAATCCAGAGAGGAGAAAAACCCAGTTTTCCTCTACGGCTAGGGCACGGCTAAGCCGTGGAATGCCCTACGGCTAAGCCGTAGCTCAGCCGTGGCCCAGCCGTAGAACAATACAGGGTGCAATTTCTGGAATAACTGAGAGTCCGCAAATGACAGACCTTCTACGGTTCAGCCACGGCTAAGCCGTAGACCACACACGGCTAAGCCGTAGCACACACACGGCTAAGCCGTAACCACACATGAAGAATAAGGCTAGGTGTAAAGATAAGACCGATATGACCTTCATGACAGAATGTAGAGCACCTAGACTTGCCCAACGGAATGTGATACTACGCGTGAATGATCTCGAGGGCTGCGAATCATTCATGTTCGTTATCCGGATGTTAAGCACCTCCCCATGGGTGTTGGTTTAAGGGACTTCGTGCACCGCCCGATTCAAGGCAACACTAGACAACGGTGTATCGAATAACTTAAAACTACATCATCATGCACGGTTAGAAACACCGGATAATTAGATTAGAATTGGTTTGTAAACTTAAGATGATTCGATTCACATGATTTGTTGCATAACATATTGCATTCGATCCTTGATCTCAACTCTCTAACATGATTACGTATGTTTCGTTACTTTCACATTGTGATTTATTTACCCTGAGTATGCATGTATGATGTGTTCATTCACGGATCTGCACGTATGATAAGTTGTCACGACCTACTCAGGATTTTCATGATTGACTCCGTATGGTCAGGCACTACTTAGCCTCAGCCTTAGGATCCCGACGGGGTGAATTCGGTATAGTTTATATGGCCTGCTGCAGTATGGATTTTGTCTTGGGGAACCGGACCCCAGGAAACCGAGACCCATTGTACCCTGGCCCGGACAATGGTGTTCTTTGCATGTTATAAGATCCCTCTTTTGGGAGCATATGGTAATGTAGTAGCCACTAGTTATGTACACAGCATGTTATCCTTGATTCACACAGCATCTTTCTTTCTTGCATGATAGCCTAGTATACGAAAATGCTTTCTTTAATCACATGATGTTCTTATTCTGTTAGATACAGCGTGTGTTAACTTGCTATGGTTTATACTTTGCTGAATCTTCGTATTCACAGTTGTTTTTGGTGTTGCAGGCCCAGATCCCCCTGCCGAACCCCCGCAGGTCGGCCAGGCTCCAGTTGAGACCCCCGGGGCCCCATCAGGCCTAGAGGAGTGGATGTGATCACTCCACGGGAGAGCGTTCATGGCATACGTATCTTTGGAGTCTTGTTTTGTGGATCTCATACTTGTATTTGGATTGACATGTCAGATTGTATCTGTTATTTTGTTCTTTTTGTAAAACTCTCACCTGTAATTATGTCAGTTCTTTCGTTGTATCCTCTTCTTGTATTGTTAGGTTTTGTTTCTGATATTTACAGCTTCCGCGTACTTGCTTGGCACGTGTGAATGTTCCCTTGTGCGTGTGCATTTAGACTCGGTCTACGTGTACAGGCACGGGAGTACGTGTGTCATTAGGTTTGGCTTTTGCTAACCCCCGAACCCTGGGCTCGGGTTGTGACATACGTATTGTATGGTATCAGAGCATTCCTTGCTCATTCCTTGTTCTAGATGATAAGCATGCAGGCATGTATAGGATCGTGGTGAGGATACGATTATTTCTTTGTGCTCTTTCTCGACTTTGGGGTTTGTTGGGCGCTCTTGTGTTGTGTTTGTGTCTGACTCGTTCCATTTTACAGGATGGCATCAGGTTCTGGTTCGCAGCAGAACGCCGGAAATAACGAGAGCGGATCTGCCCCGTCACCGCAGACACCGAACACAGATGAACGCATTCTCATGCTATTGCAGTCCCTTCAGGCACAATCACAAGCAATGCAGAACTTGCAAGCCCAAGTGACAACTATGTTAGACCGACAAAGCCAAGTCCCAGCTCAGTCACATGTAGATCAGCAGGTGATTTTACAGCCTCGAGAGAGTGACCCGAATGCCCTTTTCGGCAAGTTTCGCAAGCGAGGAGCTATTGAGTTCTATGGGACAGAAGAGCCATTGAAGGCAGAACAATGGTTGGAACAGACGGAGGATGTGTTTGAGACTGTCGTGTGTACGAACCGACAGAAGGTCGGGCTGGCAACTTCTATGCTGAGAGACGTCGCTAAGACTTGGTGGAAGAGCATGAAAGACTCCTACAGAGATATTCCTAGTGCGACGGTGTGGGAGATGTTCAAGCAGCAGTTCAGGAGGAAGTTCATCCCAGCTCATGTGTTTCGAGCCAAGGAGGTTGAGTTCCTAGCTCTCCGACAGCAGCAGATGACAGTAGCAGAGTACGTGAACAAGTTTATGCAGTTGTCGCTTTTTGCTCCGGATATGATCAGCACCGAAGAAAGGAAGGTGAACCGGTTTGTTGAAGGTTTGCATCCCCGGTACATGCATCACGTGACTGCGTTTCAGCGTCCGGCTACGTTCGATGACGCAGTGGACAGGGCCTATTCTGCCGAGGCCATCCACCAAGCTGCTAGAGCCGTTGAGCCCAAGCGACAGCCGCCTTTCAGTGCACGAGGACAAGTACAGAAGAAGACCAAAAGCCAGCAGAGTACCTCTAGTTCCAGTGGGGTGGTTTGTGAGTATTGTGGCAAGAACCACGCGACTGATGCGTGCTGGAGGAAGGCCGGTGCTTGCTTTATTTGTGGTTCGAGGGAGCATAGGATCGCCAATTGTCCTCGACATAGAGCCTCCGGTGCAGCTCCACCTGGCCCTACTTCCGGTGCAGTTCCTAGCAGACCCAGTGCACCTACAGCTCCGAGCAAGCCACAGTCAGCTCGTCCAGGTTCGAGACAGCCTCGCCAGTCAGCCCGTGCTTACGCTGCTACTCACGAGAGTGCCGAGGATCCACAGGTGGTTGAAGGTACTGTTTTGATTTCGCGCGTCGAGGCATTAGCTTTGTTCGATTCGGGGTCTACACGGTCTTATGTAGCACCTCATTTTGCCGAGCGGTTACCTCAGCCGTCTAAGCCGTTGCCATATGTGCTGGTTGTATCCACCCCAGTTGGCAAGCGAGTGGAGTGTAGTATGTACTACCCCCGTTGCGACGTGCAGATTGCAGGTCATCAGTTACCTGTTGATTTGATCCTGTTGTCCATGTTGGACTTCGACGTGATCCTTGGTATGGATTGGCTCGCTCGATATCGTGCCTGTGTTAACTGTTACAACAGGACGATTTTCTTCGATTTAGGCAAGGGCTTCCGTTTCGAGGGCAGTCAGCAGAAATGCCCCAGGCGTGTGATTTCGGCGTGTAAGGCAGATCGCTTGATCCGCCGAGGGTGCGAAGGCTTCATTGCCTTTATCTCATCGAAGAAGGAGCCGAAGCAGCTAGGTGAGATCCAGGTGGTCTGTGACTTCCCCGATATCTTTCCAGATGATGTGCCAGGCTTACCCCCGGTTCGAGATGTGGAGTTCGCCATTGAGCTTGTTCCCGGCACGGCACCGATCAGCAAGGCTCCGTATCGCATGGCCCCAGCAGAGTTGTCAGAATTGAAGAAGCAACTGCAGGAGCTTTTGGATAAGAGTTTCATTCGCCCGAGCGTTTCACCTTGGGGAGCACCAGTCTTGTTTGTCAAGAAGAAGGACGGTACTTTGCGGATGTGCATAGACTATCGACAGCTGAACAAAGTGACTATCAAGAACAAGTACCCCCTACCCAGGATTGATGAGTTGTTTGACCAACTTCAGGGTGCAGCCTATTTTTCGAAGATTGATTTGAGGTCTGGATATCACCAGTTGAGAGTCAAAGAAGATGATATTCCTAAGACTGCCTTCAGGACGCGTTATGGTCATTATGAATTCCTCGTGATGCCTTTTGGACTAACCAACGCACCTGCAGCTTTTATGGCATTGATGAATCAGATTTTTGCTCCTTTCTTGGACCAGTTCGTAGTGGTGTTTATTGATGACATACTGATCTATTCTCAGTCAGCAGAGGAGCATAGGGAGCATTTGAGAAAAGCCTTATCGTTGTTGAGAGAACATCGATTGTTTGCTAAGTTATCGAAGTGTGATTTTTGGCTTGAGCAGGTGGCATTTTTAGGTCATATCATTTCACGAGAGGGATTGGCAGTTGATCCATCTAAAGTAGAGGCAGTGGTGAATTGGCCTAGCCCCAAGACAGTGACAGAGGTTCGCAGTTTCCTTGGTCTAGCAGGTTACTATCGTCGATTTGTCCAGGACTTTGCTAAGATCTCTTCTCCTTTGACTAAGTTGACCAGGAAGAATGTACCATTTGATTGGACTGAGGAGTGTGAAGCCCGTTTTCGGATGTTGAAAGAGAAGTTGACTACGGTCCCAGTGTTAGCCTTGCCAGATGGTTGTGAAGGATTCGTGGTTTATTCAGATGCTTCACGAGTTGGTTTGGGTTGTGTGTTGATGCAGCATGGGAAGGTTATTGCTTATGGATCGAGGCAGTTGCGAGAACATGAGAAGAATTACGCCACCCATGATTTGGAGTTGGCCGCCATCGTGTTTGCATTGAAGTTGTGGAGGCATTATCTATATGGTGTGCAGTTTGAGGTTCGTTCTGACCACCACAGTTTACAGTATTTATTCACACAGCAGGAGCTGAACATGAGACAGCGGAGATGGCTTGAGCTTATTAAGGATTATGACTTCCCGATCAAATATCAGCCAGGCAAGGGGAATGTGGTGGCAGATGCGCTCAGTAGGAAAGCAGAGTCAGTGCAGCTCTTGAGCAGTTTTCTCTTAGAGTTCCATGGTCTCCCTGTTGAAGTTAAACTAGTGGATGAGTGCGTGACTTTGGCTAGTACGCTAGTGTTTCAGCCTGAGTTGATTCAGCAGATTAAAGACAGGCAATTTGAAGATCTAACTTTGAAACGCATTCGAGACCACATTGGAGACAGACCAGATTTCAGACTAGAGGATGGTATACTCTATTTTCGGAGTAGGTTGTGCGTGCCAGCAGTTGATGAGTTCAAGGAGAAACTGATGAACGAAGCGCATTACGCTCGCTATACGATGCATCCAGGCAGCACGAAGATGTTTCGGAATCTCAAAGATCGCTTCTGGTGGAACAACATGAAGAGAGAAGTAGCAGGATTTGTTGCTCGCTGTTTGACATGCCAGAAGGTGAAGGCAGATCATCAGAGACCGCCAGGCTCGTTGCATCCTTTGCATATACCGCAGTGGAAGTGGGAACACATCACCATGGACTTCGTTTCCGGATTACCGCCGACGAGCAGGAAGAACAACGCCATTTGGGTGATTGTAGATCGATTGACGAAGTCAGCCCATTTCATTCCTTTTCGGAAGGGTATGACATTTTCAGAGATGGCGAGGAAGTTCGTGGATGAGATCGTCAGGCTCCATGGTACCCCCGTGTCGATTGTATCCGATCGTGACAGCCATTTTGTTTCCTCTTTTTGGAGAGCATTCCAAGAGGCTTTGGGTACGAAGTTGAGTTTCAGCACGGCATATCACCCACAGACAGATGGACAATCAGAGCGGACGATTCAGACTTTGGAGGATATGTTGCGAGCCAGTGTGTTGAGCTACGAGAAAGAATGGGATCTTCACCTATCGTTGTGCGAGTTCGCCTACAACAACAGTTTCCACGAGAGCATTAGGATGGCACCATATGAAGCATTGTACGGGAAGAAGTGCAGGAGTCCGGTTTGTTGGGAAGAAGTTGGAACCCGCAGCTTTCACGGACCGACGATCATTGCCGAGACTACGGAGAAGGTACAGAAAGCAATTGAGAACTTGAAAGTTGCTCGGTCGAGACAGAAGAGTTATGCAGACACCCGCAGACGACCCTTAGAGTTTCAGGTTGGCGAGTGGGTTTTTCTGAAAGTCTCTCCGATGAAGGGTACGATCCGTTTCGGCCAGAAAGGCAAGCTAGCTCCACGCTATGTCGGACCATTCGAGATCAAGAGTCGGATTAGTGATTTGGCCTATCGATTAGAGCTTCCCGAGATGTTTTCAGGAGTGCACAACGTTTTCCACGTTTCGATGCTTCGGAAATATGTTCATGATCCCTCCCATGTCATTCGCTACGACGAGGTTCAGATTCAGCCGAGTGCTGCATACGTTGAGCGACCGCTCCGTATCGTGGGAACCCGAGAGCAGATACTCCGCACCAGGACGATTCGATGGGTCAAAGTGCTTTGGGAGCATCACAGTCCCGATGAGGCTACGTGGGAGTTAGAAGAGCAGATGGCACGTCAGTACCCCGATTTGTTTTCCCAGGTATGAGTGAGTTAGTGTGCATTCCGAGGACGGAATGATTCTCAAGTAGGGGAGGATGTAACACTCCGACCCGGCTTGACCCCGTTTAGCGGTTAGTTAATCTTGTTTTCGTTGCTAATTGTGTTTTGTTGTGTTTTGGTTTTCGTTACGGGTCATGGATAGGTAGTTGGGTTGAGTTTGACCTGGATTAAGTAGACCAAGCCCTTTTTCGTAATTTTAGCTTTTCTTAGACATGGTCAGTTTTGCATCATCTTGGTGTCAACACGTGTCTTTCGTTGAACTCGTTAACTTTCGTAACTACGTCATTTGCAACCGAGGTCGTGTGATTCGATTGGACCCGCGTTTGACTCAAACTGAAATTAGCATTCTAGCTTGGACTTCTTTGTAATATGGACTATACCTTGAGCTTATATAACCCATTCCATCGATCGACTCACATTTCCTTCTCTCGTTCTCTCTCTCATTTCCAAGTTTCTTCCTCTCTTGTGCACGTGGAACTCTTTCTCTCTTTCTCTCCTCCATTGATCAAACTCTATCAAGAGGAATTGGGTCCTTTGCATGTGAGGTAAGTGGATTCTTTCCATTTCTCCTCTCCATTCTCTATCTCTTCTCCTTCTTGTTCTTATTGGTGTGTATGTCTTTGGAATTTCTCTCCATCCCTCATGCATGCAGGTGAGTTTGGTTGTGTTAGGCTGTGATTTGGGCTTTAGAACTTCAATTGTGCAAGTGATCTCCCATTGAGGCAAGTATAACCATAACATTGAGAACCCATGTTGGTATGCTTTGATTTTGGCTAGCTCACATTGATGTGTGTGGAAAACATGTGTTTACAGCCCATTTGATACTTATTGGTTCAGTACTTGTGTATTCCCATTGATAGATTGCATTTCTGATGCATTTCCAGACATTCTGTACATGTTTCAGATTTCTGAATTCGTGCAGGTACGGCTAAGCCGTATAACACCTACGGCTCACAATCCAGAGAGGAGAAAAACCCAGTTTTCCTCTACGGCTAGGGCACGGCTAAGCCGTGGAATGCCCTACGGCTAAGCCGTAGCTCAGCCGTGGCCCAGCCGTAGAACAATACAGGGTGCAATTTCTGGAATAACTGAGAGTCCGTAAATGACAGACCTTCTACGGTTCAGCCACGGCTAAGCCGTAGACCACACACGGCTAAGCCGTAGCACACACACGGCTAAGCCGTAACCACACATGAAGAATAAGGCTAGGTGTAAAGATAAGACCTATATGACCTTCATGACAGAATGTAGAGCACCTAGACTTGCCCAACGGAATGTGATACTACGCGTGAATGATCTCGAGGGCTGCGAATCATTCATGTTCGTTATCCGGATGTTAAGCACCTCCCCATGGGTGTTGGTTTAAGGGACTTCGTGCACCGCCCGATTCAAGGCAACACTAGACAACGGTGTATCGAATAACTTAAAACTACATCATCATGCACGGTTAGAAACACCGGATAATTAGATTAGAATTGGTTTGTAAACATAAGATGATTCGATTCACATGATTTGTTGCATAACATATTGCATTCGATCCTTGATCTCAACTCTCTAACATGATTACGTATGTTTCGTTACTTTCACATTGTGATTTATTTACCCTGAGTATGCATGTATGATGTGTTCATTCACGGATCTGCACGTATGATAAGTTGTCACGACCTACTCAGGATTTTCATGATTGACTCCGTATGGTCAGGCACTACTTAGCCTCAGCCTTAGGATCCCGACGGGGTGAATTCGGTATAGTTTATATGGCCTGCTGCAGTATGGATTTTGTCTTGGGGAACCGGACCCCAGGAAACCGAGACCCATTGTACCCTGGCCCGGACAATGGTGTTCTTTGCATGTTATAAGATCCCTCTTTTGGGAGCATATGGTAATGTAGTAGCCACTAGTTATGTACACAGCATGTTATCCTTGATTCACACAGCATCTTTCTTTCTTGCATGATAGCCTAGTATACGAAAATGCTTTCTTTAATCACATGATGTTCTTATTCTGTTAGATACAGCGTGTGTTAACTTGCTATGGTTTATACTTTGCTGAATCTTCGTATTCACAGTTGTTTTTGGTGTTGCAGGCCCAGATCCCCCTGCCGAACCCCCGCAGGTCGGCCAGGCTCCAGTTGAGACCCCCGGGGCCCCATCAGGCCTAGAGGAGTGGATGTGATCACTCCACGGGAGAGCGTTCATGGCATACGTATCTTTGGAGTCTTGTTTTGTGGATCTCATACTTGTATTTGGATTGACATGTCAGATTGTATCTGTTATTTTGTTCTTTTTGTAAAACTCTCACCTGTAATTATGTCAGTTCTTTCGTTGTATCCTCTTCTTGTATTGTTAGGTTTTGTTTCTGATATTTACAGCTTCCGCGTACTTGCTTGGCACGTGTGAATGTTCCCTTGTGCGTGTGCATTTAGACTCGGTCTACGTGTACAGGCACGGGAGTACGTGTGTCATTAGGTTTGGCTTTTGCTAACCCCCGAACCCTGGGCTCGGGTTGTGACAAGTGTCCATATTGATAAATTGTTTATGATGAATGGAATGGAGGGTGAATAATGATGATTGTGTTAAACTAGAAATAAATGGGTACGATTGATGGGGGACCCACCGGAAGTGAAGGCATGACTGATCATGCTTAGATACTTGCATGCAAGTTGGTAAAAGAATGAGAATATAATTCTCCATTCGGAGAAGAATTTCCAGATCGCTGCTAAGCGTACTATGCAATAAAACTTAGTAATTAGGAATAAAATGGATATTCTAAACCCAGACCTTGGACACCATTTGAATTATATCTAACCCTGACAATAGACCATAAAACATGCCCATGTGGATTCAGGGTGTGAGCTTTGCCTTTATCCACTTGTTGTAGCATAGTAAAGTATAGAGAATGAGATGCATACCAATAGATGGATGTTTGGATCTGGATGGGGCCCAACTATTATAACACCCAACGCGTACAACCCCTACAGGTTTGGAATGTCCATCATATGATAACTCAAGTCCTCTATAACTCGAAATGTACAACTTAACCTAGGTTTGGCTAACTTTATTATACGTTCTATTGATGGATAAAATGATATCGATCTTACATTGCTATTGTATTCTTGCCTTCCTTTTCATAGATGTTTATAAGATATTATTGCTCTTCCTTTCAATTATTTAAATGCATAAATGGTAATTGACCTAGGGTATACTTAGAGATGACCGGGGAATATGAAATGGAAATGAAAGTAATGTCTATGGCTGGGACAGCTATTCAATAGCTGTGTATACATGAGAAATTATAATATGGATGGAGATATAAAGGCATAAATGAATACTATAATTATTACAGATGAGATCTTATACAGGGATGATCTTGCTCACGCAAGGAGCCCAGCCAGACATAGACCTACCCTTATTGATCCAGTTCTATTGGCACTTATATTCATTCAGTTGATAGCTTAGCCTTGGGTAGGCCAACCCTTGGTAAAAGCATATTTTATAGGCCCCATGGTTGGCTGAGATCCGACGGGATTGTTTTTATATAGCTGGATGCGCGGTCCAGTGGATACTACGGTATCAAACCTATACCGAGGATTCGGAACTCTTTTCTAAAAGTCCTACGGGATGGATAAAGCTGGTTTATCATACCATGCAATAGACGTTTGGATGTGCCTCTTGTTTAGGTGATGGATGATATAGATGTTACTTAATTTGGTTGATTCTTAATTATCAATTCATGATATTATTGCCTTTGATATTGTTAACATTGACTTCATTAATTATATCGTTTCCTTTATTCTATCTTGAAATATATATGATGTTATTTACATGCCGCGTTTGCCAAGTTCTACGTGACTTGACTATATTTGCTTTGGGTGTGTAGACGGTGAGCCCGCTACCTTTACTACGGAGGGAGAGGCGTCGGAGAAGGCCCTTGAGGTACCTCGACTAGACCAATTTACTTGGACAGCAATTAGTGAAGAAATTTAGTCGAGCACTCGGAGATCATCGTCATTAACTGAGAGGTTGTTTATCTGGATGGTTTTCTTCTAGTTTTATTAGACGAGCAGTTTTGAGAAGTTTATAATAAATTCAAGTAATCCCAAAATTACTACAATTTATTATAAACTTCTCAAAACTGCTCGTCTAATAAAACTAGAAGAAAACCATCCAGATAAACAACCTCTCAGTTAATGACGATGATCTCCGAGTGCTCGACTAAATTTCTTCACTAATTGCTGTCCAAGTAAATTGGTCTAGTCGAGGTACCTCAAGGGCCTTCTCCGACGCCTCTCCCTCCGTAGTAAAGGTAGCGGGCTCACCGTCTACACACCCAAAGCAAATATAGTCAAGTCACGTAGGACTTGGCAAACGCGGCATGTAAATAACATCATATATATTTCAAGATAGAATAAAGGAAACGATATAATTAATGAAGTCAATGTTAACAATATCAAAGGCAATAATATCATGAATTGATAAATAAGAATCAACCAAATTAAGTAACATCTATATCATCCATCACCTAAACAAGAGGCACATCCAAACGTCTATTGCATGGTATGATAAACCAGCTTTATCCATCCCGTAGGACTTTTAGAAAAGAGTTCCGAATCCTCGGTATAGGTTTGATACCGTAGTATCCACTGGACCGCGCATCCAGCTATATAAAAACAATCCCGTCGGATCTCAGCCAACCATGGGGCCTATAAAATATGCTTTTACCAAGGGTTGGCCTACCCAAGGCTAAGCTATCAACTGAATGAATATAAGTGCCAATAGAACTGGATCAATAAGGGTAGGTCTATGTCTGGCTGGGCTCCTTGCGTGAGCAAGATCATCCCTGTATAAGATCTCATCTGTAATAATTATAGTATTCATTTATGCCTTTATATCTCCATCCATATTATAATTTCTCATGTATACACAGCTATTGAATAGCTGTCCCAGCCATAGACATTACTTTCATTTCCATTTCATATTCCCCGGTCATCTCTAAGTATACCCTAGGTCAATTACCATTTATGCATTTAAATAATTGAAAGGAAGAGCAATAATATCTTATAAACATCTATGAAAAGGAAGACAAGGATACAATAGCAATGTAAGATCGATATCATTTTATCCATCAATAGAACGTATAATAAAGGTAGCCAAACCTAGGTTAAGTTGTACATTTCGAGTTATAGAGGACTTGAGTTATCATATGATGGACATTCCAAACCTGTAGGGGTTGTACGCGTTGGGTGTTATAATAGTTGGGCCCCATCCAGATCCAAACATCCATCTATTGGTATGCATCTCATTCTCTATACTTTACTATGCTACAACAAGTGGATAAAGGCAAAGCTCACACCCTGAATCCACATGGGCATGTTTTATGGTCTATTGTCAGGGTTAGATATAATTCAAATGGTGTCCAAGGTCTGGGTTTAGAATATCCATTTTATTCCTAATTACTAAGTTTTATTGCAAAGTACGCTTAGCAGCGATCTGGAAATTCTTCTCCGAATGGAGAATTATATTCTCATTCTTTTACCAACTTGCATGCAAGTATCTAAGCATGATCAGTCATGCCTTCACTTCCGGTGGGTCCCCCATCAATCGTACCCATTTATTTCTAGTTTAACACAATCATCATTATTCACCCTCCATTCCATTCATCATAAACAATTTATCAATATGGACACTGGTATGCAGTTGCTCATCATTAATACATTTAGGGCCATTAAAAGGGGTTTCCACTTATACATCTAAGTATGACATGAGCTTAGTTAGAGATGGGTTTCTTTCTAAACAATTCATCAATATGTAGAGCACAATCAAGGTAATTACATATATGAAGTTATAAACATGCTACTTGCCTTTGACGAAAAAAAATGAAAAGCCCACCAATAATCCAATCAAGCTCCAAATCGCATAAATCTAAACCCAATCAAATCCAACCTACAATGTAGTGAAGAAAACTACTGAACATGTTAAATCTATATTAAATCACAACTATAATGGCCTAGCTAATGAGGGAGGAAAACCTTACCCAAGGCTTGTTTGGTTTGGGGGAAAACTTTAGAGAATGGGTTCCTTGATAAGATGGAGGCTTGAGGGGGAAGATGGCAGTAGAAGAAAAACCTCCGGCGACGGTCTTCCGCACGGATTCCGGCGACAGCAACAGGGAGGAGGAAAAAAAATGGGAAAAAGGGAAAATAGAAAAATAAAGAGAAATGAAGAGGAAAAGGAAGGATGACAGTGTGGTGGCCGATTTCGTGAGAGGAGACAGAGATCGAGAGTAGAGAGGAAAGGAAAAAGAAAATGGCGAAGTGGGTCGTCGCTGGATGGAGTTAAGGGAGGAGGAAGAGAAAAGAAAAGGAAAGGAAATAAAGAGAGAGAGGAGATCCCGCCTGTGACTGAGAAATGGGAGAGAAACTCACGCTGGAGAGAGAGAGACGCGTGAGAGAGTATCGCTGGGAGAGAGAGAAATTACCGCCTGGAGAGAAACGATCGCTGGGAGGGAGAAGTTACCGCCTGGGGAGAGAAAAATTAGCAGAGACGAGCGCTGGGAGAGAGACGAGCGCTGGGAAATAAGGGGAAATGGATTTTGAGTTATTTACCATTTTGCCATTGATTTAATAGTTGGGCTAAAAATTGTTTTGGCCATAACTTGTGAACCAAAGGTCGGATTGAGTCACCGTAAGCACCATCGTTCATGAAATAAAATAAGCTTCCCAATGAGTATACTTTTGGCATGGTTTCGACGAAGAAAAATTTTGGCCTATTTAAGTGGGTCTTTTAAGTATTTTAAGTGGGTTGGGTTTGGAATGATCAAAATAATCCCAAGAACCTCTAATCCAAATCTAAACACCACAAAAATAATAATAATAATAATATATATATAATAAATGAGCGGGGCCTCACATCACTACCCCCTAAAGGACATTTGGTCCCCAAATGTAAAATAATCAGAAAGGAGGTTCTTGCCTCAGGTAGTAACTCCGGGTATTGCTTTAAGACTTGATCTCGTAACTCCCAAGTTGCTTCTTCTGGCGTATGATGTTCCCATTGGACTTTCACCCATGGAATAGTTCGTGTCCGCAACACCTGGTCTTTGGTATCGATGATGGCAATTGGTCGCTCTTCATAAGTTGCATCTGGTTCGACCTCCAACTGCTCATAGTGCAAGACATGAGTTGGGTCTTTAACATACTTCCGCAACATTGAAACATGAAACACGGAATGCACTTTGGACAATTCTGGTGGCAACATCAACTTGTAGGCAACATCTCCAATACGCTTTTCAATCTCAAAAGGACCGATATATCTTCGGGCTAGCTTACCCTTCTGGCCAAACCTTAGAGTACCTCTGGTAGGTGAAACCTTCAAAAATACAAAGTCTCCCACTTGAAACTCAAGATCTCTACGTCGATTGTCCGCGTAACTCTTCTGCCTACTACGAGCAACTCTCAAGCGATCAACAATCTTTTGAATTTGTTCTGCCGTGTCACTCACCAAGGCTAGACCATGAAAACTTCGAACTCCAACTTCTTCCCAACAAATTGGTGATTTGCACTTCCTTCCATACAAAGTTTCAAATGGAGCCATGCCAATGCTAGAATGATAGCTATTGTTGTAGGCGAATTCGCACAAAGGTAGACAATCTTCCCAATCTTTTCTCTCAGTCCTATAGTCTAGCACACAAGCCCTCAACATATCTTCTAAAGTCTGATTGGTGCGTTCCGTCTGACCATCTGTTTGAGGGTGATAAGCAGTGCTGAAGTTCAATTGAGTACCCATGGCCTCTTGCAAACTCTTCCAAAAATGAGAAGTGAACCGCGGATCTCTATCTGACACAATGGAAACAGGTACTCCATGAATCTTGACGATGTCATCTACATACTTCTTAGCCAATACATCCAATCCTGACTTCATCCGTATTGGTATGAAGTGAGCTACTTTAGTTAATCTATCGACAATCACCCAAATTCCATCATGATGTCTCTTTGTCGGAGGTAATCCAGCAATGAAGTCCATGGTGATATGTTCCCATTTCCAATCAGGAATCTCAAGCTGACGTAATAATCCTGGAGGCTTCATATGATCTGCTTTGACTTGCTGACAAGTAAGGCATTTCGCCACAAAACCAGCAATTTCCTTCTTCATATTGTTCCACCAATAATGATTCTTTAGATTTTGATACATCTTCGTGCTGCCTGGGTGGACTGAATATCTGCTATGATGTGCTTCTGACATGATTTTTTCTCGAACTCCCTCAACATTCGGTACACAAAGTCGGTCTTGAAAATAGAGAACACCATCTATAAGTTGAAATTCTGGCCTTTCTTCTAGATGTTCGATGATCTTAACCAACTCTGGGTCATAGGGCTGAGTGACCTTAATCTTAGAAACAAGATCTGGATACCAAGATATCAGATTGGCTAGCATAACTCGGTCGCTAATAGGGTTGAACTGAACATCCATGTCTCTAAAGGTCTGAATCCAATTCCACTTAGCACACATGAAACTGGCCATAGCCGTCTTTCTACTTAATGCGTCTGCCACAACGTTCGCTTTGCCCGGATGATATTTGATAGGAAAATCATAATCCTTGATATACTCCATCCATCTGCGCTGTCTCATATTCAACTCGGGCTGCGTGAACAAATACTGCAAGCTACAATGATCTGAATGTACCTCAAACTGCTCTCCATATAGATAGTGACGCCACATTTTCAAAGCAAACACAACTGCAGCTAACTCTAAATCGTGAGTAGCATATTTCTTCTCATGGTCTTTCAATTGTCGCGAACCGTAGGCAATTACTTTCCCATTCTGCATCAACACACAACCCAAACCAACACTTGAGGCATCGGTGAAAACTACAAATCCACCACTCCCTGAGGGCAACGTCAAGATCGGTGCTGATGTCAATTTCTCCTTCAGTTCTTGGAAACTAGCCTCACAAGCATCTGGCCATACAAACGGTTCGTTCTTCCGCATTAGCTTTGTCATTGGGGCTGCAATTGATGAGAATCCTTGAACAAACCGGCGGTAATAACCTGCCAAGCCAAGAAAGCTACGGACCTCTGTAACATTCTTCGGTCTTTCCCAATTAACCACTGCCTCAATCTTAGCTGGATCCACTGACAATCCATCTCTGGAAATAATATGTCCGAGAAAAGCTACTTGTTCTAACCAGAATTCACATTTGCTAAGTTTCGCATACAACTTGTTATCTCGCAACAGCTGAAAAGAAGTCCTCAGATGCTGCTCATGATCCTCGCGAGACCGCGAATAAATCAAAACATCATCGATGAAGATTACTGCGAACTTATCCAAGTACGGTGCGAACACCTTATTCATCAAGGCCATAAAAACTGCCGGAGCATTTGTTAATCCAAATGGCATCACAAGGAACTCATAATGGCCATATCTTGTCCTGAATGCTGTCTTGGGCACATCTTCCGCTCTAACTCGTAACTGATGGTAGCCTGATCTCAAATCGATCTTTGAGAAATGCTGCGCTCCCTGAAGTTGGTCAAACAATTCATCGATTCTGGGAAGCGGATATTTATTCTTGATAGTGACTTGGTTCAACTGACGATAGTCGATGCAGAGTCTCATAGAACCATCCTTCTTCTTGACGAACAAAACCGGCGCACCCCATGGGGAAATACTAGGCCGGATGAATCCTTTGTCTAATAATTCTTGTAGTTGGGCTTTCAACTCTTGTAACTCTGCTGGAGCCATCCTATAGGGAGCCTTTGATATGGGAGCTGTGCCTGGCACAAGCTCGATGGTGAAATCAACCTCACGGATCGGAGGTAATCCCGGAATTTCATCTGGGAACACATCGGAAAATTCACAAACCACTGGAATATCCTCCACCCGTTTAGGCTGTTTATCCTCAGTGATAAACGCCATGTATCCCTCACAACCCAACTTCATCAATCTCTCTGCCTTCAAGGCTGATATCAAGCGAGTTGTCACTGGTTTCTTCTTGCCCACAAACTCAATTGTATCACTATTGTTCTTAATCTTAAGCTTCACTAACTTGTTAAGGCAATCCATTATTGCACTTTATTGAGTCAACCAATCCATGCCTAAGATGATATCGAAATCTTGCATGGGTAATACAATCAAATCTGCAAACAGAATAGAATCCCCTATTTGGACTCAGCATCTAGGGAAGTAAACATCACAAGCTGCACTTCTCCCTAGTGGAGTTGCCACTAATAACCCACAAGGCATAACCTCTGCTCTACCCCCGAAACTCTCAGCAAAAGATGGAGATACATAGGAATGAGTAGAACCGGAATCAAAAAGAACTTTAGCTTTGAATCCATTAACAGAAAGAGTACCTTCAACAACATTGCCGGAAGCTTCGGCCTGCTCATGAGTCAATGCATAAGCCCTGCCTGCTGCTCGAGGCCTTTGCTGGTGCTGCTGATAAGATCTTTGAGATGCTGCAAACCTACGTTGGACTGGCTGCCCCTTCTGTTGTGAAGATTGAGGTGCACGGGGTTGCTGAATCTGTTGCTGCTGGGGTCGAGGCTGAGGTGCAGATGTAGGTGCACTCTGATGAAGTGATGGAGCTGTCGCTGGAGCTCTAGGAGGAGCTGGTAACTGAGGAACCCGAGACTGCCCTCTGCGATAAGGACATGCCCTAGATATATGGTCATGCCTTCCACATTTGAAACAAGCTCCAGTCTGAGATCTACAATCTTCTGATGCATGATTAGTCATGCCTTCACTTCCGGTGGGTCACAAGGTTGGAACTGAGGTCGTGATGAGACACTCCAGGATGAACCACTGTGAGAAGAAACACTGTGGGACGCAGATCTCTGATGATGAGAAGTATGGTATTGTTTGGCCCTCTTAGATTGCTGTTGGACATCGTATCTCCTACTCTGCTGCTGCACGGAGACTACGGCTCTGGACTGATGCAGTGTGTCAATGCGGCCCAAAAAGTCCTCTGCCCAAAATGCCTTTTTTAAGTTCTCCGCAAATGTTGGGAGTGCAACTTGGGTCACCTCTTTCTGGATATCCACCCGAAGTCCTTCTACAAATCTTCGAATCCTCTCAGATTCTGGGGTGATTAGCGTCGGTGCATAACGGGATAGTCGGGTGAACTGACTTTCATACTCCCTGACTGACATGTCTCCCTGAACTATCTGTTCAAACTCCCGGAACATCTGACGCTGGACATGTACTGGGATGAACTTATCCCTGAACTCCTGTCTGAAAGTATTCCAAGCAGTCGCATCATCAATAGTCTCAAATGCAGCCTCTACTGATCTCCACCAATCTTCTGCGACCTCACGGAACATATATGTAGCGAATTGAACCCGTTGGCGTCCGGTGCACTGGAAAGATTTGAACATCTTCTCTATCTGGACCAACCACTCATCTGCCTCGAGTGGAGTCTCAGAACCCTTGAACTCTGGTGGACGGCGCTTGACGAACTTGTCAACCAAGTCGTTCGGATCTGTCTCTCGGGCTGGCATCACAATTCGTGCTGGTTGTGCTACCCTCCGGATCGCGTTGGCCACCTGATCCTCGAATCGTGCCAAATGCTCAGCTTGCTGTGCCTGATACTCGCTCTGTGCATGTTGAGATCGCATGAAGGCGTGCATGAACTGCTCAAAGCGCTCTTCCCACTCTGAAGGTTGAGGAGATTCAGCTCTCAAAGTAGAAGCACCTGTTCTTCTCGGCATCCTGCGAAAATAACGAACGAGATTTGATTAACCAACCTAACGTTTCCTCACCACGTTCTAAGTGTCTAGTGTATTTTATTTCCTAGAGACTTAACTTCGTCTCTGATACCAAAAACTGTAACGCCCCCAAATCCGGACTATCCGAATAAGGCGAAAATTCGAACTTGGGGAGCGATACAAACAGGATCTTTAATATGTAGTGAGGATCAATTTAAAACTTTTCTATACATTCAATCTTTATAAAAGGATAAGTAAAACATTTGCACAACTGCAAAAGCAATTGATTATTTATGACCCTTATAGTAAATGGTATCTGTCACATTGGTCAAATCAACAAGTACTGGAAGTATAAGTCTTATCTACGAAATTCAAGTAATCCCAAAATTACTACAATTTATTATAAACTTCTCAAAACTGCTCGTCTAATAAAACTAGAAGAAAACCATCCAGATAAACAACCTCTCAGTTAATGACGATGATCTCCGAGTGCTCGACTAAATTTCTTCACTAATTGCTGTCCAAGTAAATTGGTCTAGTCGAGGTACCTCAAGGGCCTTCTCCGATGCCTCTCCCTCCGTAGTAAAGGTAGCGGGCTCACCGTCTACACACCCAAAGCAAATATAGTCAAGTCACGTAGGACTTGGCAAACGCGGCATGTAAATAACATCATATATATTTCAAGATAGAATAAAGGAAACGATATAATTAATGAAGTCAATGTTAACAATATCAAAGGCAATAATATCATGAATTGATAATTAAGAATCAACCAAATTAAGTAACATCTATATCATCCATCACCTAAACAAGAGGCACATCCAAACGTCTATTGCATGGTATGATAAACCAGCTTTATCCATCCCGTAGGACTTTTAGAAAAGAGTTCCGAATCCTCGGTATAGGTTTGATACCGTAGTATCCACTGGACCGCGCATCCAGCTATATAAAAACAATCCCGTCGGATCTCAGCCAACCATGGGGCCTATAAAATATGCTTTTACCAAGGGTTGGCCTACCCAAGGCTAAGCTATCAACTGAATGAATATAAGTGCCAATAGAACTGGATCAATAAGGGTAGGTCTATGTCTGGCTGGGCTCCTTGCGTGAGCAAGATCATCCCTGTATAAGATCTCATCTGTAATAATTATAGTATTCATTTATGCCTTTATATCTCCATCCATATTATAATTTCTCATGTATACACAGCTATTGAATAGCTGTCCCAGCCATAGACATTACTTTCATTTCCATTTCATATTCCCCGGTCATCTCTAAGTATACCCTAGGTCAATTACCATTTATGCATTTAAATAATTGAAAGGAAGAGCAATAATATCTTATAAACATCTATGAAAAGGAAGGCAAGAATACAATAGCAATGTAAGATCGATATCATTTTATCCATCAATAGAACGTATAATAAAGGTAGCCAAACCTAGGTTAAGTTGTACATTTCGAGTTATAGAGGACTTGAGTTATCATATGATGGACATTCCAAACCTGTAGGGGTTGTACGCGTTGGGTGTTATAATAGTTGGGCCCCATCCAGATCCAAACATCCATCTATTGGTATGCATCTCATTCTCTATACTTTACTATGCATGAGGCCTTTTGGTGTGCTGAGGCCCACCAAAAACAAAACCGTGAGGCCCATGGGCCAAAGCGGACAATATCATGCATGTGTGAAGGGTGGGGCGTGACAAGCACCTACCGTAAGAACTTTATATGGGGTCCACTTGTGGATCCCATTTAAAGATGAGACCTGAGGATGAAAAGATCTATGTGGAACTAACCTAATTGTCAAGTTTGGCCCCAATCACATGTCCTTAATTACTTCATATATGGCACACAAGTCCAATATATTCGGATTAGTGCATAGTTGATCCAACGATCTAGTAAATTCTGATTTGATTAAAACTTGGGTGTATGACTATCAGGGGAATCCCTGTGTATTGCAAGGTTTATATTGGGTGATAAATGAGCCGCACCTAAAATTTAAAAAAATGGTGAAAACTAATTCTCATAGGATTATTTCCACGAGGCACATCATATGACACAATTGAGCATGTATGCAATGATTGTGCCAAATTTTAAACAAACCACCCGGCAAGGTGCAATCCACCCCCACCCCAAATCTTTGGATAAAATTCAGAGTGCAGACCGAGATATTTCACCTTGGACCCGTCTTCGAACCTGGTTCTCTTTCAATAATTAGAGTTTATGCGACCAAAGACCTAACCCTGGCCTACACCAAATTAACAGAAGACTGCACATAGGACCTCTTTGATCACTTAGGCCTTTTTTGTATAAGGCCTTTTTTTTTTTTTTTACTGGATAGGGGCTCTGCTTTCCTCTCTAGCAAAAATAGAAAAGACTTAAAATTTTCAATTTTTCCACACTAAGCCACGCTGCACTTAAAAAATAAGCACTACACCAAGCAGAAACTACCCTGCACTACGTGCTCTTAATTACTTAATGCAGTCAAATTTTCTCAAAAACTAACAAAGGCCTGACTTTTGGCAGTTCCATTTAAATGTATTTCCTATTGAAGGGTTAGGAAAGACTTTTAGTTTTGAACGCAATTTCTAACACCATACTATAATTTGGATTAAATGTTATTTAATATTGTTATTATTTTAAATATTATAAATTACATATGCCCATGCTAAGTGCGGACATTTTTTTACTAGTCATTATTAAAAAAACGAAGAACACCATGAGGACACTTAGATAGTTTTTAAAAGTTTTGAAGGGTGTTTTAGAATGTATCAACATAATCAATCTCAATAATATGTGTGCAAATAAACAACTATGTAGTAGAAATAAATCAAACACAAAAGCACACACCACAAAAAAATATATAATTTTTTACCTAGAAACCCAACTCCGAAAAAACTATAAGTCCGTACTAGACTAATAATCAAGCACTATAAATTATCACAAAGTTATAGGCCATTTACAGACATCCATATGACTTTGTAGCGTCAACTTCTTGTAAAGAATCGCTCTACAACAACCATCTGTCATTGCTTGTTATAAACCTAATTAATTAGACGCCTTCTAATTATTAGCTTGACTCCTTAGATCTTCTATACTTAGAAAATGATCTTCTACAAAGAGATGTAAATGACAAAAAATCTCTATAATTGAACTTCAGCCCTTCAACTCTCCAATAAAAACTCTAGAGGAAATGATCTCCAAAATATGTTCTCCACTTTAAACAATGAGATCTCTATTAGGGGTGAGAGAGAACCCCTTCTTATAGCTCCAACTTCGTGTCTCATAATAGTAATTCAATTAGAAAAGGAATTGGTACAAAACAAGAATGTTTCACTTAAAATAGAAAAAGAAATTCATAAAATAGCAGTTTCGTAATTTCGGTCAACACAATTTCTACAAATTTTCCAAGGCAATAACTTAGTTGTTTTATCTTCGATTAACGTAATCTTCAAACACATGGATATGTATTCGACACATGCTTTTTAACGGTAGGTAGGTCACCTATGTCTGACGTTCTGTTTGTGAGATATGATATTTTTAATTCAAATACTTTCATTCAACTCTTTTGGGACTCTTTAACCTCTTCAAATTTCTAATCGAAAATAAATAGAAAATATAACTTTGACTATAACTAAAGTTCTATCCAATTCATAAATTTAACTAACATACTAAAATCTTTACAGTCTTGCTTTTAATACCTTTTGCATTATATATATAACATTTTTAACTAAAAACATAATTATTTGGATGCAATCCATGTTTGAAAACAAATCTAGATGAGGACTCCAAAAACAGGAAACAAAGACGTTGGGAAAAACAAGTTACCTTGATTAGTTTGGGACTACCCACTTGTCAATGAAGTACATGAGATGTCATTTTAGCAAATTTTTCCATCAGCGAATTGCATTGCCTCCTCTGTAATCTAACAGTTTGCATACAAACGGACCAAAGCCTTCTTCACATACTTGGTTGCATCAAATGAAAGAAGCGAGCGTACGTTCCTCTATGGGAGAGAGAGAGGGAAGCGGGAAAGAGGCATTTGTGCTTCGATTTTTATGGAATACAAGTGTTTCAAATAGTTCCAATTGAGATAAAAAGGTGTTGTGACTTATGAGATAAGCGTTTCAAAATTAAAAAACAGAAAGACAAACGGATGGAAAGGACATCAATTTAAAGTGAAGAAAGATGACCCATTTCATTTGCAGGAGGGTTCACTACTGCAACAACCCCCTGTCGTTATCTGTGACAGATCCAAGAATCGAGATGCTTTCTAGATGTTGTACTTGACTCTCCAAAGTAATCTTCTACACTCAAAGAAGTAGAAGACAATGATCTCTAGAGCAGAACTTCAACCCTTCAACTCTCCAATGAAAGAACTCTAGAGAAGGTGATTTCCAACAAGTAATCTTCTTTTTAGAATATTGAGATCTGTGTTCCACACCTTAGAGTTGAAAGAGAACCCTCTTTTATAGTTTCTAATACGTGCCTCATAAGTAAAATACGATCAAGAAAGGAGTTGGCATCAAACAGGTAAGTTTCCTTTCAATTCGGACTGAAAAATCACATGTTGGCTCACTTTCTGCACTTACCCGATTAGTCGGATAAATTGCCCGATCGGTCGGATTAAGGTTTTGTCCGGATGAATATTTCAGTATTTTTGTGCAAACTTCCGGAGGCCATAACTTTCTCGTTTCAGCTCCGATTGATACGATCTTAGGCTCTACGCGATCCTTTCGAACGAACTTTCTAACGGTAGGTCGTAAGCTCATATCCGATGCTTGGTTTGTGAGATATAATCTTTTTAATCCATATTATCCATAGAAAACCACTTCAATTTGTCGTTTTTTCTTCTATTTCTTCACTTCAGTGTATCCGGCAAGTTAAATCATTCTCCATACTCAAAAATATATAAAATACAACACTAATGGACTCAAGTTTTATCCAACCCATGAATTTCCTAATACAAAAATACTTACATGAGAGAAATGGACCACGTGGGTAGGACCATTAATTGACTTGGTTGCAGAAAGAAAACAATGGATAATGCCAAAGATGGTGGTTTTTCTTAATACTCTACCACATATATTTATTTACATGTCCCCATCCTTGAGATATTTTGTCAGTTTTATACTTATTTATGATGGAAAATATTCATGTGCATATGTCTCTCACCATTTTTTTCGTGAGAACTCTAGGTGGGACCTACTGTATGATCCATCCAAATGGACCACACACACGACCCTCTTGAATTGAACCCGTTTACCAATTTTTGGTCAAATCTTAATTTATTTGACCATTGGATTGACTATGTACCCATTTGAATGGAATGAATTTGTGGGTTATGGATGAAGGGGTTAGAGACATGTGATTGGGGCTAAACTTGTTATCTATGGTGGTCCCAAATAGATCTTTCCATCTCCCCCGGTCTCATCCCTTGATGGGATCTACCATGGACCCCACAGAGGAATATGCACGGTCCCTTGGTGAGAGACATATGCACATGAATATCCCTCGTTTATGATTATATCAAATACAGCATGGTTGTTTTATATTTGTTTATGTTTGAGTGATTGCAAAGATAAAGGCTATATTAAGGAGGTCTAAATGATACGTGTTTAATTCTTGGATTTGAATAATGACAACTTACAGATGATTGGTGGGCCCATCATGTGATTTGCATCAAATATATATTACCTTGGGCCCATTCGGTCCTTCCTAATCAAGGGCCCTTTTTTCCACAAATATATTGAGAATAAGGACGATACACATTAATTTTTCATCAGGTCAATTGGCTGTCTTTGACACCAATATTATCCTACACTTGGCTATGGATGCGAACCCTGATCAAATCATATTTTTCAAATCTGTATTGGTAACAAGTTTGGGTACCTTTCACCCTAACATCGTTAAAATAAGGGAAATGGACCACGTGGGTAAGATCATTAATTGACTTGGTTGCAGAAAGAAAACAATGGATAACGCCTAAGATAGTGGTTTTTCTTAATACTCTACCACAAATATTTATGTACACGTCCCCATCCTTGAGATATTTTGCCGGTTTTATACTTGTTTATGACTATATCAAATCCAGCATGGTTATTTTATACTTGTTTATGCTGGGGTGATTGCAAAGATAAGGCTATATTAAGGTGGTCTAAATGATTCATGTTTAATTCTTGGATTAGAATAATGACAACTTACAAATGATTGGTGGGCCCATCATGTGATTTGCATCAAATATATATTACGTTGGGCCCATTCGGTCCTTCCTAATCAAGTGCCCTAAACATGTAGAGTAAAACTGAATATCAATGTAAAGTCATCATCGAATGGTCTGTGAAATGTTTATAACCATCAAATCAAGGATATATAAATAGACCATTCATATGTGAATCTCTTTTTATTTTTTTAACTGGATGAGATCAATGACAGCTCCTTACCAGCAATTCTTACTTGACTATTTAGGTTTTGAACCCTTGATATATCACATTTTTTTCTTTTGTGTGCAAGCTGCCTTCCCACTTTGTGAATTTTCTTTAAATGTTACACACCAGGGTATGTCCATTGTAGAAAATTGGGAAACATGATTGCACACACTTGTCCTAAGGAGGACTTGCTAACATAAAAGTGGATTTGCACTTTATTTTTAAAAGCAAGCCTCAATTTGTTGGACACCAACTTAGATGGGCAAACCTAGGTATTGCCATGCGGGTGTGGTCGCAACTATCCCATCCACAGTGTGCTTCATATACTTATATGAAAATTTTGGGTTCACATCAAAAAATCTAATAAAAACTATGAGTCTATCTTCAAAATCCATATGAAAATTCTAGATTTATCCAAACTACCTATTATACCCCTTGAACAAAAATCCTAAGTGTGCCACTGTGCAAGGACAATAAGAAGGATGCTGTTGATTTGGGCTTGCCCAAATATCACTAGTGTCATATCATTCTAGCTCTTCATTCTAAAACAATGGAGTTTAATAATTGTATGAATTCATCCTTCGCTGTAATCAATCCATCACTATATGATCCAATCAGTATCAAATGGAAGGAACAATAAGAAGGGTGCTGTTTTATAGCATGCTTGTATTGTGTTTTTTTGTTTCTTCATTCGGTCCATGCTACACATGGAAATTTTCAGCTAGTTGTGCCTATGCCACTGTAGAACTTGTGTTCTGCCCATTTTTAGCTTTTGGGCGCATGGGTCTAAAATGAATGGCAAGCATCTGGCATGTGACAAGCACGCAGAGGGGGAATGTGATGGATGTGGTTGAGGGTGAAGTTGTCTCTTTGTAGGATCTCTTTGTAGGAGAGGCATTTATGAAATGGATGAAGGGTTGCAAAATATCCCGAGGAATATGCTCTTAGGATCATCATTAGATCAGGATCAAAATATTTGATTTCGATACATATTGATTGTGCATATATCTATATATAGGGATTTTACAAAAAAAATTAATCCTACATTTATATTATATGAATCGATTAAGAAAGATTAAAACAAAATCCAATTTGGAGTTTATACTCCATCAAAAGAGAAATATGCCCTCAGCTAACGATATCGTCAGGTGTACAAAACCTTACAAATATTTCCTTTCGTCTCTGCTCCATCTTGAGATTTTGTTAGTGTCTTTATTTCTCACCCTGCGACAACATCACTATAACCATAAGCGTCCTATCTTTTTTCTTATTCTTCTTCTCCTATTTCTCTTTCCCTTTCTGCAGAACTGGTATGCCCTCGTCCTCCTCCTCCTCCTCCTCCTCCTCCTCGTTCTTCTTCTTCTTCTTTCACTAGTACGCCTTCTTCTTGTTCTTTTTCTTCTTCTTTTTCTTCTTTTTTATTTCATTTTCCTTTATCTCTTTTTCTATTCTGACAATCCCTTCACTCTCTCGTGTTTTTTTTATTACATTCCTCTTGGTCCTCTCTCTCACTCTTTCTGTTTTCTCATACTCTCAACCTTTATATTTCTCTCTTCTCTATGTTAAGTTATTTTTAATTTTTGTTTTGTTTCTTTTTTTTCTCTCGTAAGTCCTCTCTCCTTGCTTCCTTCTATCATCCCACTCGATCCCCTTCTTCTTCTCCTTCTTTTCTCATTTTTTTCCTTTCATCTTTCTTTCCTTTCATTTTTTTCCTCTTCAACCATAAACTAAATATACCAAAAAATTACTCTCTGAATTGTGTCCTATGAGTTTTACGGCTTTGCCATAAATTGTTCTATAACTAAGCCGTAAGTTCACCGTATGATCAGCTGTAAGCAAAAAATACAAAAAAAAAACTCTCTGGATAATGACACGTGAATTCTACGGCTTAGCCGTAAGGACCTTACGGTTTAGCCGTAGGGTCGGCCGTAATAGAACTAAAAATTCAGATATGAATTTATAATTGTCAGGTAACGATATCATTATCATCTTCAATGCTTTATATGCCCATTTTGGTTTCCAACATTCATTCTCTAAATATCTTTATACTGAGATACCTAAACTATGTAGAGGGCATAGGAATTGACCCTTAGGTAATGATATTGTTACTATTCTTTATGTATTATCTTCCCCAGTTTGGTTCTGTTCATACATTCTGTAAATATCTTTATACAGAGATACATAAACTATGTAGAGGGCATAGAAATTGACCAAAAAGAATTTGATTCACGCATGAATTTATAATTTTCAGGTAAAAATATCGTTACCATTTTTAACGCTTTATATGCCCTTTTTTTTTATTTCATCTTGATGGGGTTTTTGGTCAAATTCTAATTCACTATACCCTCTCTATATTTTAGGTATCTTAGTATAAATAAATGAATGTTAGAAATCAAATTGGGGAAGATAATGCTTAAGGAATAGTAACGATATCGTTATCTGAAAGTTATATATTAATACATGAATCCTTTTTTTTTTTTTTTTTTGTTATCATTTGCCCTCTACATAGTTTATGTATCTTAGTATAAAGATATTTAGGGAATGAATGTTTGAAATCAAAATGGACATATAAAGCATTAAAAAAGATAACGATATCGTTACTTGAAAGTTATAAATTCATACATGAATCAAATTATTTGGGTCAATTTCTATGCCCTCTATATGGTTTATATATCTCAGTATAAAGATATTTAGAGAATAAATTTTGGGAACCAAACTGAACATATGAAGCGTTAAAAATGGTAACAATATCGTTCCCTAACTGTTACGGCTTAGTTGTATAACTTAGCCGTAAGTGAAAAAACACTGCACAAATACAGTCTATCGGTAAAATGACCTATGGCTCAGCCATAAATCAAATTCAGGTAATGATATCATTACCTAAAAATTATAAGTTCATGCATGAATCAAATTATTTGGATCCATTTCTACGTCTTCTACATAGTTAATGTATCTCTGTATAAAGATATTTATAAAATGAATTTTAGGAACGAAACTGGACATAGAAAGCATTAAAAATGGTAACGATATAATTACCTAACTGTTATGGCTTACCCGTCCGGCTTAGCCGTAAGTAAAAAAATACTGTACAAATACGGTCCACTCATAAAATGACCTATGGGTCAGCCGTAAATGCACTACGATTTAACTGTAAGGCCTAGCCGTAAGTAAAAAAATACTGCCCAGATATGGTCAACCCATAAAATAACCTACGACTCAGCCGTAAATGCACTACGGCTTAACCGTAGGACTTAGCCGTAAATAAAAAACCTTGCGCAAATACGGTCCGATCAAAGCTGAGGGCATATTTGTCTTTTGATGGAGACGAACTCTAAATTAGGTTTTTTTAAACATTTTTTAATCAATTGGTATAATGTAAATTTAGAATTAATTTTTTGGTAAAAATCCCATATATATATTGATGTGAATTAAAAATGATATCAAGAGGAAAAAATATATATTGATGTGAAGAAATAAAACGGAATGGAGAAACAGAATTCATGTACCCGACCCCAAAATAGTTGGGATAAAGCTTTGATGATGATGATGATGTGAAGAAATAAAAAATTATTAAAATTCAAAATATTGAAAAATATTAAAAGTTCAAAATGTTGTCATATAAGTTTTGCATCTTTGAATGATTATAAAATAAAATAGTGATCTATTTGTCCACTTATTATTATTATTTTTTTTTTTTTTTTGTAAAATTTGTCCACTTATGTTGGTCAACTATTTTAAGTAAAAAACCAATGATCAAGCTGCTTCATCAAAACTTCATTCCGATTCTGCATTTCTAGTTCAAATGAGAAATTTACCACAGGGCACAATAGTTACAATCGTAAATCATTTTAGAGATACCATGCACAGGGCTTTGTATAGGCATTTAATTGTATGAGTCTGATTCTAATAATTATTGCCTCATTTCTACCTATGTATGGATAAAAGTATTGCCCTTGTGTTGGATCCCCCCCTCCCAAGTGGTATAAGATTTGGGGACTTTTATGTATTTAATTATGATGTATGGAATAAAGCATCTCTTTTCTTTGTGTAAAAGAGGACATTGAAAGGGCGCATTTTCTACAATGGACGTCCGTAAATGGAGTCATGACCAAAATTCAATGTCTACCTTTGCAAGGTGATCCCCTCTACTTAAAGGGCAAAGATTGAATTTCACTGAAACATCATCATGGGAACATTTGCAAGAGAAAAGTTTGCCCGAAAGAATATATTCATCCTTTATGCATAAAGAATACTCACTGACTATGCATTGATTTGGCCTGCTTTTGAAATTAAAACTGCTCATAATCACTATCCCACCTGGTTAAAAATCCATCACGTAGTGAGTTTCAAAACATTTTATTGTCTACTTAGTAGATCCTATTGGTACCTGACTCAAATGACCCTATGCAGAGAATTAATGAAGAACTGGACAAGGAAACAGGAGAGAACAATGAATAACAGGAGAAGGCTATGGACCCCCCAACTGAGACAGTATTATAGTACACAATTCAAGCAAAGGAAGAGTTGGAATTTTAGGGAGGACATGCTGCCAACTATCATCGATGAAATGTGAATGTGACTCAGGAGCCAGAGAGCAAACTGTGCATATTCATCGATTCATTTGAATCAATCCTACATTCATTATTATCAACCACGTCATATCAATATCTTGTACAGGGACTTTTGGATAAGTTGGCCTTTTGCGTTTTCGATTGGCCGCCTTTTGATGTTCCATAAAGGTGTCCTGGATGCTCATATGCTCCTAACCATACAAGTATAAACAGCATTCACAGATTTTGAACATTGCTTAAAATTGATTCCAGAAGCTTTTGACAAGGACACAACCACAAGTATAGATGTACATGTGATTCCATAGAAGCTTTTGATAAGGAAACAACCACAAGTATATATGTACATGTCAAATTATAGCTTGTATTTAGTCATTAAACCTCTACTTTGCAGTTCGGATTTAGATATAATCTGGATATAGTTATAGGACCCATGATAGATTGAAATTCAAGGGTGAATAATTAAAAAATGACAAAAAAAAAATAAGAGGTGATTTTTTAAATCTAATATTTTTTTATATGAACTCTTTTCTTTTTTCAGTTATTAGAGTGTCCTTTTATTTCATTTCACTTTACAAATGAATTACTCAAAAAAGACTCTAAATCAAAATATATTGAGGAAACATGGAAAATGATTTGGTATGAAAGCTCCATAATGAACCTTGCTCAAGGGTCATGTCACACCATGACAGCTGATTGCTTATATGGAATTCTGGCTTGATTATTGGGAAGTGGGCCTTCTATTCTTTTTAATATTTATGGACCTGGAATCAGTTCCTTTGCTTATTACTCAAATGAAATGAGACATGTCTTCACAGAATAAAACAAGGAATTGGGCCTTCACCTGCATTCTCGCCGTCAAAAAACAATACAGGTTTCTATATTGGATAAAAGGCAGGATGGGTTCTTCACTCTTGGCACATCGCAGCCGTACATATCAGATCACATTTTAATCAACCATCCAATTTCAATTGCCTCAGCCAAAGATTGCCCACAAGTGAAACCATGCGCGGATTGGGGAAATTGTCTTTCAGATCAATCAGCCTGTACTTTCAGATGGTGGGCCATCATTGTAGGACCCACCCAAGGGGCTAAGAACTCCTTTATGTAGTCCTTGGGTCATGGGCTCTTCCCCAATTGGGTATTATCAAATCATCTAAGGGAAACAATCCTATGAGAATTATGTTTTACCACTGCTTTGTGAGAAGTCTAAGTAAGGCCTTTCTATTACCTAATTCAAATCTTGCAATATGTTAAAGCGTGGTGGACTCCACTTTTGGATTTCCTGCTTACTCTAGTGATTGGGCAGATCAAACGATCTTAGACAATGAGTGCCATTCAACTTCATAGCTAAGAATACAGAGCACTTTCCCATTTGATCAGCCTCTTGAACTTTCCCATACCCATGGTGTTCACTAAGGCATGTGGAATGAATGGTTGAGATCATCCCAATGCAAGTAGGCTGGCCAGCCACATCTATGCTCTGGCACATATGCAATTGGACTTGATCAAATCAACAGTCAAGATCTCACATAATGGAGTCATTCTAAAGGGATTCATCAGTCAATAAAGAAAAACAACAGGGCTATATTAGACATGTAAAGTAAATAAATTATAACATGGTCTTTATCTTTCATAGCTGTCTGTTTGAAAAGCATTCGCACTTAAGAAATATAATCTTGGCTTCTCCAGCAACAGCTTCTCTGCAAATCTCTTCCATGGAACCAAACCAACTTGCTGAACCCTCAACACCAATTCACATGGAAGGAGGAGGAAGAGAACAAGGAGGAGAAGCAGACCCTGAAAACAACTCCCTGCACCAGCCCCTGCTCAAAAGAAGTGCAACACTCTCCTCCAACCCATTAGCTATTGTTGGAGCCAAAGTCTCTCACATAGAAAGCTTAGACTATGAGTAAGAGAAAATACCCATGTACCATTGATTCAAGCATTTGTCACTACAATGCAGATCTTCCTTTTTTTTATTGGTAATGATGCATTATATTAATGCAGAGCTTCCATAAACCAATCACATAGTAAACTCAACTGGGTCTCTTTCATTTTTTTTGCTTTCTTATTGTAGGATCAATAAGAATGCATCTGATCAGACCATGCTTTTTTTTTTTTTTTTTTTTGGCAATCCAAACCTTCCATAGCTCAACATACTGTGAACTTAATTGGGTCTCTTTTTTTTTTTAGCATTTTTGTAATCCGTTTGAACCGATTATTTATTTCTACAACTATCAACTGACCAATAACAGTAGTGAAATTCAGCTGGATCTCTTTTTCTCTTTTTCCCTGTCAGGAACAATGAAAAGTGTATCTAATCAAGCCATGTATTTTTTTACAACAAAATTCAAACCTTCCATAGCCCAATCATACTGTAAACATAATTGGGTCTCTTTAATTATTTTTTATTTTTATTTTTCTTTTTATTTTCATAAGAAAACATTACAGTGATCTATTCAAATCATGTATTTACTTCTACATTTTTCCATCGGCCAATAATACAGTAAAATTTAACTGGGTCTCTGCTACTTTTGCTCCTTCAGTTGCAGGATCAATGAAATGAAAATGTTATTGATCAAATCATGTAGCTATTTCTAAAATTCAAACCTTCCATGGCTCAATAATTCTGTAAATTAATTGGGTCTCTTTATTTATTATTATTATTATTATTATTTGTTTTTGCAAACACAATGAAAATGATTTGTTCAAAGAATATGTTTATTTCTTCAATTATTTTAGAAAATTATAATTGGATCTCTTTTTATTGCCTGTTCTTTTTATTGCAGGATCAATGAAAATGATCTGTTCAAGCATGACTGGAGGAGCAGATCTAGAGTCCAAGTGCTGCAGTATATTTTTCTCAAATGGACACTAGCCTTCCTTGTTGGGCTTCTAACTGGGTTAATTGCATCTCTCATCAACCTTGCGATCGAGAACATTGCCGGTTTCAAGTTGCTAGAAGTGGCCTGCTTGGTCAAGAAAGAAAGTTGGGTTTTCTTTAATGTGATTTTGATCACCTTTCGCTTTCCTAATTCAGTGATAGGAAAATTGGACATCGGACTGTTATCATGGTTTAAGTGGCCTGTTCACAAGTCCCATATCACATGTTATGCCATAAACAAGCCCGTAGAATTTGACATCAGTTTGGTTCTAGGCTATAAAATTACCGTTTCTTTTCCCATTTGCATTTCCTTGTTTGAGAAGTTCCCTGGTAAACAGTACACATGGATGAGATATCGATTTCCTTAAGGCCCAAGTCAACCTCTGAGTCTGTAGCCCTTGATCTGCAGTCTGTAGAGTGGAAATTGTGGAAGATTTATAGGTTGAAGGATTCATATTTGTTGTGCCTGAGATGGCTGGTTTTGTATTGATTATGGTGGTGCAGGTATATTACAGGATTCCTTTACTTCACAGGCACCAATTTAGCTCTGACCCTGTTTGCTTCAGTTCTCTGTGTGGTGTTTGCACCAACTGCAGCTGGACCAGGCATTCCAGAAATCAAAGCTTATCTCAATGGAGTCAATACACCCAACGTGTTTGGAGCATCAACATTGATAGTCAAGGTACATTGCACCATAAAATTGAGTCACTTCATTGGTTTTTTTAAGTACAATGTCTGAGTTTCGGGTTTCACTAATCTACGAACTGGTTTTATGGATGAATTTAATTAGGAAACAAAAAGCAATTCTTCTGATATTTGGGTTCAAGAGAAGTAATATGGCAGTTGTTCAGTTGAATCAATAAAAATAATTTTCCAAACTGTAGTTAAAGAGAAAATCAGTTTAGAGAGAAATCTAGTAAAGAACTACCTTCTGATGTGAATTCTACCAGGGACCAATTTCTGAGACAGTTTAGTTGGATTGGTATTTGAGGTCTCCTCCAGTTATCATTGAATGAGCGTTTTTCCACTAAAGAGTTGGCAGCTGTTAAATGGGTCAGGCTTCCATAAAATTGTTGTCTTTGGAGGCAGGGGAAAATAAGAAAGAAAGAGAGAAAGGTGTAATGGATTAGAAAAGCCTTGCACCATCTGTCTAGTGTGGGCCAAATTGAAGCCTTATCCCATTTTAGTCCAGTATGCCAGTAATTCAATTTACAGGGCATCCAGACAGTTCCTAAAACATTAAATGAGGCAATTGGGTTCAATAAAAAAACCGATCCTAGCTGCTTCCAAATTTAAAGTATAATTTCTCTTACCTCAATTTCTGAGATGAGTGACTTAAAAAAACCGTTCTTGTTTGCATGAAACTAGTACTGACTTCAGTCTAGAAGAAAATTTCTGAAATTGATCAACACAACCCGGAATCCCATTTCCTGAACTAGTTTCAATTTCTACGGACTATTCTATTTAGACCGTAGGCCTCTATGATTTGAATTGACCCGAAGCAAGTAAATGGATGGAAACTTGCATTCCCTCAGATGACAAATCTCTAAGACCATTGACAACAATTAGATGAAATGGCTTCTAAAAATCCATGTTATACTGAGAAGTTTACGCTAGAAATCAGGTTTTTAGCTGCGTCCACTTAGAAATAAATAAAAAGAGTTTCTGAGTCGCATCAAACCAAGTTCTCTGAAAGTGAATAATTTCTATCAGAGTATCATATTTTGAGTTAGATTCAATCAGAAAACCATTTTTGTGAGTTTTGAGTAAAATAAGTATCAGAAGTAACCGGACAAACAACTTCACAATTTGATTTAGACTAATTCAGAAGACAATAATAAGTTCTGTGATGCATTTCTAAAACAAGTTGAATTTTCTCTATCTTTGCAGATTGTAGGAAGCATTGGAGTTGTTTCTGCAGGGCTAGACCTTGGAAAAGAAGGCCCATTGGTGCACATTGGCACCTGCATTGCTTCCTTGCTAGGCCAAGGTGGGCCTGACAATTACCGCCTGAAATGGCGGTGGCTGCGATACTTCAACAATGACAGGGACCGTAGGGACCTCATCACCTGTGGGGCTGCTTCAGGTGTCTGTGCCGCTTTCAGGGCCCCGGTTGGTGGAGTTCTATTCGCTCTCGAAGAGGTTGCATCATGGTGGCGGAGTGCACTTCTTTGGCGGACTTTCTTCAGCACTGCTATGGTTGTAGTGGTGCTGAGGGGATTCATGGAATTCTGTAACTCAGGAAAATGTGGATTGTTTGGAAAAGGAGGGTTGATCATGTTTGACGTTAGCTCGGTTACTGTGAGTTACCATGCAATGGATCTTCTTCCTGTTATTGTGATTGGGATCATAGGGGGAGTTCTCGGTAGCCTGTACAACTATGTTCTCCACAAGGTCCTCAGGCTCTACAGTCTCATTAATGGGTAAGCTATTCCTAAACCTAGAGAGCGCACATTTGCATGTACCCAAATCACAGGTGGCTTGGATCTTCTGTTGGTTTGGGTGCTTTAAATACAAAGGAATTTCTGTTTTTCTATGAATTAGATGGCCAGAAATTGGAAAGCATATTAGCTGAGGTAGTGTTTTTCTGTATCAACTTTAATCATCAACATTTATTTTGGGATGAAAAAGTAACCAGCTATGATACACAGATGCTTCAAAATGGACAACGTATCATGTCGTATCGTATCCAATACTTCACTTTTTATGTGTAAAATCCATGTCCCTACCGTATCCACGGCGTGTCCTTACCATATCCATGCTGTATCGGGGCATCATAGGTAACCAAACACTTATACATAACTTGAATAGAAGAAGAAAGTAAAGGAAAATAACGAAGATAAAAGAAACTTCAAAATGAACTTGCACTTTATTGAGTCACACACAAATCATTGTACATGAAGAGCTATTTATAGATTTTCAACTCTAAAATATATTATAAAAAAATTCAAATCAACATTCAAAATTCAAACAACTATCCTTATCTCCTCTAAATTGTTTCACTCCACCGAAATCATTTACTTTTAATTGATAAAGCAGTATCAAAAATACCAATCCTCTTTTTTAAAATTTAAAACTTTCAGAAGGCTGAGACCAAGAAATTGGAACATAATGAATAAGAATTTATTTATCTACTGTCACTGACAAGAAAAAGGTAGCCCCGTTTTTTGTTTACTTGTTTCTATTACTAGAATTTCAAGAAAACACATCCAAAAATCGACAGCTATATAACTAAGGATTCTAAAATGCACAGATACATACATACATACATTGTCACCAGGATATAAGGCATATATCCACCCACTCATAAGAGGTTTTAGAAATATGGCAGAATGAATGAATATATGTAATAATTTTCAAAAACAATGAATGATTATATGTTTTAATCATTTGAGATCGAGCTAAGCCTAGAACACAGAAACCACATGACTCCAAATAGACCGCCAATATTGATTTGGGCCAACAACTTTTGGACAACAACCTAGATAAAGAAACTCCAGAAATATAGATTTCTGATCAAATTTCTTTGTACTCTGTTCACAATGCCATGCATATGAGGCCAATTGGGAAAATTGGTTTTGGGGTTCTGGCTTCTGCAGTTTTTCTACCCTATATCATTGTCACCACAAGTTGCCAGTGCTCAGAAATTTCAGAAAACAGTTTCCATTTGGCATGGTTTCCAATCTCCGTGTTGCCCAAGTACACATCAGAAATCAGAAAAGGCAACCGTCCATTTGGAAATATTATATATTCAAATTGCTTGAGGTCTGTTAGATCCAAATGCACTTTGGAAGATACAAAACACAGAAATCTCCTGTAATTTTGTGAGTCTTTTAACACAAACTACCTATTGGATGTCTCTAATCTCTCCTTAATTTTATAGGAAGGGAAGAATGCACAAAGTCCTACTCAGTGTTGGGGTATGCCTCTTCACCTCAGTTTGTCTCTACTCCCTCCCATTCCTTGCTCCATGTGCACGCTGTGACCCATCGCTCCCCGACAATGCCTGCCCTACCACTGGCCGGACTAGGAACTTTAAACAATTCAACTGCCCCGACGGCTACTACAATGATCTCGCAAGCCTCCTCCACTCCACCAATGATGATGCTGTCCGCAACATCTTCTCCACCTCCACTCCAACTGAATTCCACCCTATCTCCCTTCTCATATTCTTTGCACTTTACTGCATCTTGGGCCTCATCACCTTTGGCATTGCTACCCCCTCTGGCCTCTTCCTCCCCATCATCCTCATGGGGTCAGCCTATGGCCGACTACTTGGTCTAGTCATGAGTCCCTACACTGACATCGATCAAGGCCTCTATGCTGTACTAGGGGCTGCATCTCTCATGGCTGGATCAATGAGGATGACAGTATCCCTATGTGTGATCTTCCTTGAACTCACCAACAATCTTCTCCTCCTCCCCATAACCATGATTGTCGTACTGATCTCCAAAACTGTTGGGGATGCCTTTAACCCGAGTATCTACGAGATTATCCTCCACCTCAAAGGCCTGCCTTTCTTGGAGGCCCATGCTGAGCCATGGATGCGGAATCTAACTGTTGGTGAGCTTGCAGCTGCCAAGACATCCCTCATCACACTTCATGGCTTCGAAAAGGTAAGCCGGGTGGTTGAGGTCCTACACAACACAACCCATAATGGATTCCCTGTTGTGGATCATGGTGTGATCCCACCTACGGGGCAGCAGAGTGGTGCAACAGAATTGCATGGACTCGTTCTAAGAACACACATTATCACAGTGCTGAGGAAGAAGTGGTTCCTCCCAGTGAGGAGGAGAACAGAGGAGTGGGAAGTGAGGGAGTGTTTTACCTCGGTTGATCTGGCAGAGCAGGGACAAAAGGTAGACGAGGTGGTGCTGACTGAGGATGAGATGGAGATGTATATCGATTTGCATCCATTCACCAACACAACCCCATATACTGTGGTGGAGAGCATGTCGGTTGCGAAAGCAATGGTACTCTTCCGACAAGTCGGGCTTCGACATTTGCTCATCGTTCCCAAATATCAAGCAGCAGGGGTTAGTTGATCCATCATTTCTTAAACACTTCATAAAACCATTGCACATATATATGATACCGAGCTGCAGCATGACATTTACACTAAAAGTTGAAGTGGTTGCTGATATAATATGAATAAATTATCTATTTTGAAGTATCTAGGCACCATAGAAACAAATCACACGTTTCACCGTGTTTTTGAAATTCAAAGTTCTACCTGTAACTTGTTTATTCTAATGATTTTTCTAAAAAGTAGTTGCATTGGTAAGGAATGATGCAACTCTTTTCCTATATATCCACCCATGACCATGACTGCAGTTTATTCATGTAGAGCCGGCTTTGTTAGTTCTTCTAGCATTAGTGTTTCTGTGATTATATTATGATATTTTTGTGCAAGTTCTATTATGAATGGTTTGGGGTACTTCTTGTTAACTTACTTCTTCTGTTTTGAGCTTCTGCAGATGTCTCCTGTGGTTGGGATATTAACCAGACAAGATCTAAGGGCCAACAACATCTTGGTTGCCTTCCCTCATCTAGCAAAAAGCAAAGAAAGAGAGAAGAGTAGGGTGGGCCATGCATAGTGATGTGGCATCCAATCTCATGGAGCATTTCCTTTCATTATTTTTTTCAATTTTGCATTCTTTTTCAAAGATAATAAAATAGATACCAAAATAGGTAGAGTTTGCATCAGCATAAACGTTCTCAACATATTCCATCCTTTTTTTTATCTTTTAAATCTTTGTTTCCTTCATTTTTAAGGAATAATCTGTTGTCCCATTGCTGGTTGTTGTATCTTTCTTTCTTGCCATCTTCTTCTTCTTCTTCTTCTTCCTTCCTTCTTTTTTTTTTTTTTTTTTTTTTTTTGAGTTGCCTTGCATTGCTTTTTCTCATTACTGAGAGATGAATTAGCAGAGATGGATTGCTATGAATTGCACAAGGCTAGTAACAAAACTAAAGTTACACAATGCAACAGATAACGCATTTCTCTCTTAAGAAAAATGATTCTGTCCTCATCAACGGAAAATGTTGCCTACCTTTCACCCATCTTGGCTCCACCTTTGTTTGCTTAATGAATTTCTGAAGGTGCATTCAAGTGAAATTGGTCGGTGCCAATACATGACGATCGAGGTCAACATGTAGGCTGTTTAGATCTCAGATGGGTGGGCCCTTCATTGGTCAAATGGGGAGGTTACAAATGTAAGAGTCGATGGTACAGATTCCTTACTACTGATCCAGAGATTTTAGTCTGGGAAATTTTTCTACAGATCCTTTACTAAGAGTCATAAAGTCGACTCCAGTGACTTCGGAGTAGTCACTTGCTTAAACTCGATTCCAGTCAAAATTGACCCCACTGTTAAATTGATCACATGGGAGTACATTCACCTCACATGGGAGTACATCCACCTCGCACAATTCATATGTGGACTGTGCATCAGCGCTTCTATCACACGGCACTCAGTGGTACGCCCCACCTCTAGGATGCACTTGATGCATGGTGCGCATGCGCACCATGTGCAGGTGAATATTATCCTAATCACATGAAGAAGACAAAATTAACGACATTGCTTGGATGTGCATCATATATTTGCTGGCATGTCCTTATTTGCTATCATGCGATGGTTAGATATGTCCACTGGAGCGGATCTTTAAAAGATGAAAAATCTCAAGTTTATTGGAATTTTCCAGGCTAGTAGGTGTCATTGTGGCATGTGTCTAACAGGATCCAGAATATGATAGAGATGCATCATGTTGGACTTTACAGAAGTAACATTTAGCTTCATATAGGGTTGCAAATGGCACGGTTCTAGTTCGGATTCATGGTAGACCGAAATCGTTAATGAGAATATGGACCTCAACCTAAACCGAAACCAAACCCGGTTTAGAACCCGCTTCCTAAATCCAAAAGTAGAACTGTTAATGAGAATATGCAACCATAACCAGAGCAGTTCCATGTATGAGGCGTGTTTGACTCTGGGTTTAAGTTTGTGTAGAAAATACTTTGGAGAAAAATAATAAAAAATGGAGGTAATATATTAGGTCTCAAGTCCACAGGTCAAAACCGGGATGGAAGCAGACCCAAAACCATTTAGATCATAGGTCCAAAATAGGATCCAAACTTAGATCCGTTTACTTATCGGGACCTAAATATAGACCCAAACCCAATTCTTAATAGGCCAAAACCTCTAGATAATCAGAGAATCAGGGACCCATTTACAATACTAGTCTCATAGGACAATTCACAAGGGTCTAACTTCCCCAGAAACCAATATTTTGAAGTGTATTTAGATCCAAGTGCTGCTCGCCAAAAGGACTCACATGTGGTCTGGGTGGCTCTACCCACTCCATCGCATGCAAATTGCAGTGATGGTCCATCTGGGTGGCCCATCTGATCAGCCTTTGCAACTTATGAAGAGAAAAGCCTAAGCCCTGCTTGGATCCTCTGTACTCAAGTCACCCCGCAATTAGATTAAATTAAAGGCGGCAAAGAACAAAAGCATGAATCCACATTTTCCTGTAACCCAAGTTACCCACACTAAAAGAAGAACCAAACAGGCCCAAAATCTGTGTTTTGAGGACGTTTCATTACAGAAGAGTTCTGCTCAAGGTATTCAATAAGAGGTTTTAGAATAATCAATTACAATTTCATATGAATTATCACAGACAAGAATGACAACAATATAAAGATGATTACGACCCATACATGTTATGTACTCTCACCTTAAAAGGTGTATACACCTAGTCATATTATCTGGTTTTCTGATTAAAATCATGAGTAATACACAAACAGGCCCTGGAGACCAATCTGTAAATCATCAATCATCTGTACCAAAGTAGCGGTCTCCAAACTCCCCCATCCCAGGGATAACACGGTACTCTTCGTTCAATGCAACATCAATCTCTGAAGTAACAATTTTCAATGATGGGAAACGTTTACAAACACAGTGAATTCCTTCAGGTGCCTAAATCAGCAGTAACCAATGCCAGGTATCAGACTTATAAGCTATAAGCTGTAAGACAAAAACTGAAAGAGTTTTCTGTAAATACCACCATAAGGTTTTCAGGATTTGTAAATAGACCCCTGTGATGTTAGTATTTGTAAATAGGCCCTCGCCTTTTTTTTTAAATAACTACCAGGTCTCCAAAATAAAAATTCCTAACAAAAATGGGCAACCATCATAAGGTTTGTCTTGCATGTTTTAAAAAATGCCAGTTTTACCCTTAAACCCATTAAACAAAAAATGAGTACATTATTATTTCAAAAAATATTATTATTTTACCCAACTTCCAATGGCCTCGCTCTGAATACATCTCTTATGCTCATTAAGCTTAATCAATATTTTGAAACTTTCATCAATCAAATGGTGGGCCGTGTATGGATACGATCAATTATAACCAATTATAAGTAGATGTGTTAATTGTCATTATGATGGATTTAAACTCGATGAAGTGGGCCCTAGATTGAAAAAGTTAGATTTATGTAGGTTATGCTCTCCCACTAAATATAACTCTTAGGTAGCGTTTGGTTCGCTGGAATGATTGCTGGGAGGAATGGAATGGAGGCTGGAATGAGCCTGGAATGGAATGAGGCAAGAATGGTAATTCTTATTCCAACGTTTGGTTAGACAGAAGAATCATTCCAGTAATAGGACTCTCATTCCAATTCCTGTGTTTGGTATGATGGAATGATACCAGGAATGAAATAAAATTTATATTAAACTGACCAAATATAAAATTTATATAAAATTTATATTTTATTAAAATATTAAAAAATTAATAAATTTAGCTTTTTCAAATAAAATTTAATTTTTTTATGTGACCAAACATTGTATATAATTTTATTCTTAAAATTTTGATATTTTAAATTTAATTTCAACTATGTTTATTTTATGATTTATATAATAATATTTATTTATATTTTATTAAAATATTAAAAAATTAATAAATTTAGCTTTTTCAAATAAAATTTAATTTTTTTATGTGACCAAACATTGTATTTAATTTTATTCTTAAAATTTTGATATTTTAAATTTAATTTCAACTATGTTTATTTTATGATTTATATAATAATATTTATTTATATTTTATTAAAATATTAAAAAATTAATAAATTTAGCTTTTTCAAATAAAATTTAATTTTTTTATGTGACCAAACATTGTATTTAATTTTATTCTTAAAATTTTGATATTTTAAATTTAATTTCAACTATGTTTATTTTATGATTTATATAATAATATTTATTTATATTTTATTAAAATATTAAAAAATTAATAAATTTAACTTTTTCAAATAAAATTCATCAAAAATAAAATTAGGAAAGGAATGGAATGGCCATTCCTCCGCCCCCCCGATGGAATGGTGATTCCCTTGTATAAAGGAATGGTGATTCCTGAAGTAATGGTCATTCCGCCGTTTTTTCACGAACCAAACGTGGGAATGGTCACTCCAATGGAATGGTCATTCCATTCCAACCTTCATTACAGCGAACCAAACGCTACCTTAATGTTACAAGAGAAAAAAAAAATAAACTTGCAGAATTTATACATATGGGGATAAAAGAGAAAGGCAAAAGTGTCATTTCACTCAAAAATTTTATGGTGGCTGAAAGTCTATTGATTTTGGTGACACAAACGGTATTAAAATGCAGAGGTAGAAGCCTATTTATAAATACTAAAACCACAAGGGCCTATTTACAAATCCTATAAAACCTTAGGGTATTTACAAAAAGCTCAAACTTAAAAAAAAAAAAGTAACCAACCGAAATGAGATTGAGGAAAATTATATGGCTCTCAGGGACGCCTTTCTGTATGAGAAGCTCAATCGCTTGTCCAGCCGAGTTACCTAGAGGCAGTCATTAGCATATCAAATTCATATACGTAGTAAAAGAAGCAGCAGTTGAGTACGCCTAATTTTTTGTACATATTATTGCCAAAGAGGAAGAATGAACTTCAATATAAGGTTCAATGCCCCTAAATGAGTTACACAAGACAGCCCAGAGAAACATGGTTTCAACCATCTTGTGCACCTCCATATTTACAGGAACAGAATAAACTGCATTTTCAACACATTTTTTTTTTCTTTCTCAGATTTTCATTGAACGTCAAAAACTTTATCTACATATGCATTTGCATTCACAGCCCACAAAATATCTTCCACATGCTCCCTTGCCTATGAGGTTCCCTCAGTCGAAGGAATCTCATTAGGACTCTACCTCTCACCCCATGAGAGACCAAGTTGCCAAACCCAACGTCGGTTTACTTAAACCATTTCATTTTTACACACCCCACCTATTCTGGTTAGGCCTGTCTACCCCCCAACACTTCGCAACCTGCAATTACCAGGGGATTATGGGCACTCCAAGTTTCTTATTTCTTTCAATGGAGCATCTGCATTGCCCTTTATGTCCTCCAAAGACAACCTGAATCTTTAAACTCTCTCATTACACAAGTACAGCTGATCAATATTGACAAAGATGCATGACCAAAAAGACTACTGATGTTTTTTTCCTGAAGACGGTTCTTCATGAATGGGAACAATACAACTTGATGTATAGTCTAGGTTTCACAAAAAATAGATTACTTATTTTAACAGCAGCAACTAATAAGCAAATAGGCATAAAAATGCTTATTTGAACAATCTCTTGCACTAAAGCAGTCTAAGCAATCCAAGAATGCTTCATCATGTAGGCAATCAACCAATGAATGGCAGATGTGTTGGCCAGACAAGGGGTGAATAGGATGATTACTTTAGTAGCTCCTGAAATTTAGTTGTTTGTTTTGCGTAGAATGTACATATACCCTGGTTGGTTGTTTTGCTTCTTTCTTTCGTCTTGGTTTTTTCTGTATGACTATTTTCTGTTATTAATAAAATTTTACCCGTTACATAAAAAATAAAAATAATAAATAAAAACTGCTGCTAACCTCAAATGGCAAAGAAAACAGGTCCAATCATAAGCATTGCACCTTTACACGATGAAATTAGACTTTTTAAACAGATCCTAGGTTGGACACATTTTTGTTGGCGGAACAACTATGCACCTAGATTAATTACCGTATTTTCTGTGAAGCAATAGCCATATATTAGACTATTTTCTAAGCCATATAACAACAGGCATATGCGATGAGCCTATAGCAGAACTTAGCACATCTTTGACAAGCCTATAGACAAACCCCCTCGATCTAGGAGGGGTGATGGAAGGGAACTCCTACAGGTTTTGGCTTTATACCTCACCCAGACAATCATGTGCTGAAGCCATCTTAACCTTACATGTACTGCCCGATACAAACAAAGATTTGTGAGTTACTGCACACAGGCACTTACAACTCACAGATTATTTGCAGTCTTCTCCAGCACACTCGTGAAGTTCACTCTAAGTACTCACAAGCTCGAGATTTAAAGCTTCAACACAATTACTCCCTGGTAGCTCGTTGCTCCAATTCTCTTTGGCTTCTCGAGCATAATCCAATTGCTCTCATTCAGTAATGATTCTTTATACTTTAGCTAGCAACATGAGAGCTCTGAAAATCCATCCAAATCCATAGTTTGGGGCTTCGAGACAAATCACAAGCAAAGCTCTATGGCAGAGCAGAGTGCACATTTCCATTATAGAGAAACATCTACATGACCGAAGATGTCATTGCTTGTTTACTAGGGTTATACTCCGAAGAGTCATTCTATCTCAGATGGCAACTGGTTCTATCCACTGCACAATCCAGTTCACAAATTATTCATGCAACCTTAAAACAGATCCTAAGTCAAGGTTACATTAACAACCTGACAGTATCCACTCAAGTATGTATTGTACTTTGAAACCCAATGCACTTCTGCAAATGTATAGCATGAAAAGATAAAAGCATTTTTAATTTGGCATACACCACTTTGGCTTGTTAATAGTTTTCAGCTGCTACCTAAAATGGCTATTGAGAATTACCCTTTAAAAGCCAATCAAGCCCATGGTTTTTGTCTAGAGAAGAATTATATGGATGTGAAGAGTCTACTTTTTCTTTAGTCATTTCTGGATGGGTAAAACAACTCAGGCTTGCAACATCATGGTTGCAAAAAAAACTGTGCTTTCAGTTGCACCCCCCCACACACCCAAACAAAAAAATAAAATAAAATTCTGAAGAGTGATTAGTTTCTGAGAAAGAAAATTAACAGTAAAGAAATCTGTAGCAGAAATTAAAGAAATGCAGAGTTACCTGTAGCAAGAACTGGGTCGAGGAGGAGGACATGCCTTTCTGAGATATCTTTAGGCAATTTTTCATATATAAGCTGTTTGAAAGAAAAATATTCTTAAAACAATTGAACTATAGTAATTTTTCAACTCACAGCACAAAGTAGATCTATCCTTAGCAGATAGTTCACCTGCTTCCCATTGTCTCCGTCACGGTGGATCAGAATTTTTCCAATCTTTATTCCTTTACAACAAGCACGTAAAGCATTCTCCATGCTTTCACCACTGTAACCACCCAAATGAAGATGCCGTATTTTTAGAAAAAAAAATAAGCAAGAAAGATTACATTGCTACCCACTACAACAAAATACAAATTTTACATCTCTAATCTTGAAGCCAATATATAATTTAGATCATCCTATGTACTTAATCAGTTATCTCAAAACAGTGCACTGGTAATGATCATTATTCGTCTCTGCAACAATTCAAGGTAGATATAACCAGTAATTTCAAAATAGCACACTACCAATTTGATGCAACCACGGATATCGAAGGAAACCAAAAACAATACCCCAACAGCTGTAAAAGCAGATCCGTGGACTGCTCTCACTAATTGACTGGGGTCTTCTAGCAAAAAAATTTCATGTGATGTCCACCTCCAATATACAAAGATTCGAGGGAATGGATAAATCAGATAATCGAAGAAGGCCATGGAAGAATGAAACAGATCCCTCCATCTGCCACAAGGTACAAACTACAAACTAATAGTTGGAAGCTCAAAAACAATACAGAACAACATGAATATAGAAAAATTACAATGACCTCTTTAGGGGAGCAAGCCACCTGCTGTTCGTTTTAAGGTGGAGATCACAGCCATTAAGGATGACATAAAAATAATCTCCTCCCACTTCCACCAACCAACGGTAGCGGAAGGGGACCCCAAGGAATGCCTTCTCATGGGCAGGTTGTAAGGCAAATGGTCCTTAGCGAATTGTCTATGTTCTTAAAAAGGTTAAATGCATTGGCACTACATTTGAATGCATGTTTCAGATATGTCCTACAAAAGATGCTCACCATTGCAAGAGCCCATGGCATGGTGGCAGGTGCTCACTATTACAACCTTAAGGTTAAAAGTCAGAGATCATGGCCATTAAGAAAGACATAAAAATCATCTCCTCCCACCTCATCAACCAATGGTAGCAGAGGGGGAACCCAAGGAATGCCTCTCATGGGCAGGGGATAAGGCAAATGGTCATTGGCGAATTTTATATGTTCTTAGAATGGTTAAATGCATTGGCACTATATTTAAATGCATGTTTCATACATGTTCCTACAAAAGATGCTCACTATTGCAAGAGCCCCGTGGCACAGTGGAAGGTGCTCACTATTGCAACCTTGCGGTTGTGGGTTTCAGTCATGCTCCTGGTGAAACCAAAAAAAAGGAAAAACTTTCTGCAAAAGAAATTGAGGAAATTGACATAGTTGAGAATTTTTGTTTGGTTCAGACAAAATTCACGAATTTATTTGCTCGGCAGAAAAACCTAACCTAAGAACTTTGGCTGAAATTTTGGTCCACTACCGTTATGTGGGTGTGGGTGTGTGTGTGTGTGTGTGTGTGTGTGTGTTTTTTTTTTTTTTTTTTTTTGCCCTAGCCGAATTTCACTCTAAGAGGAAAAACACAGCCCAACTAGATTTCACTTCAATAGGAAATGAGCCCTTGCCAAATTTGGAAATAGGACCCACTCTAACAGGAAAGAGGGCCCCAACCAAATTTCACTCTAATAGGACTCAGAATATAGCTGAATTTTTTATTTTTTATTTTTTTCCCACATAATGAATATATATATTATATTCTTTCCAAAAGATAACTCCAAAACATTTTGCCAAAAACCTCAAACTGGCCAAAACATTTGGGTTTGGAGGCCAAATCAAACAAGTTCTGAAATGAAGTTCTCAACTGTGAAATGAACTCACTGAAGAAAGTAGCAGTTGATCTTAGAGTATCTTAGTTACTTAGTTGCTATCATTTGTTTCATATTAGAGCCTCACCCATCAACTTAAGGGGGTAGAGTTTCTTTACATTCTTGTTATTACTTAAAATTATGTCATCAGTTAATCTATAAAAAAAAACATGGTAATGGGGCCCCCTCTTGTAACCTAAGACATTAATGGTGGAGTCTGGTTTCAAGATGGGCCATGGCCTATTCTCTCCCTTAATAAATCAGCCTCTTTCTAATTTGACTGGTAGCTTGGACATGGATTAATGGTGAAATTTGATTGTACAATCGTCCAATGAAGACAATTCATTGGGGAGTCTCCATGCAGAACAAAGCCAACTAGCATCATCATTAAATGTGAGCCCCATATTCTTGTAGGACCAAGAACATGGCACAGTCAAGGAAAAACCAAGGTAAGAAAACATGAAGAGACTATGATTTACTGTAACGAAAGTCCACTTCACTTACTGGGACAAGTTTAAGCAAAAATATTAGATTTGCCACTCAAATACCTGAACAAGCCTCACCTTCTTATGATTGACACCCCACACAATTTCTTACAGAAATCCACTCCAGTATACACTGAACCTGAACAAGAATAAGGAACAACAGTATTAAGGATTTGCAACAAAAAAAAATCATAATGAAAATTTTTTGAGAAGTTAAACAATGCCAATAGAATGAGAAACAGAATTTATGTGCCAATCCCAACATAGTTGGGATAAGGCTTTGATGATGATGATGATGATGATGTAAACAATGCCAATAATTAAGCTCTCTAATTTCTAATCTAATGCACCTCATATCCTAACCATCCATTCAAGAGATACAAAATCCAGAAGCAAATTTGGATTTTGCTGTGGAAAAGGATTATCCAAAATAAACATATATATACTTACATTAATGTGAACTAGGCCCTAATCCAGTGCCATGACAACCCTACTTGACAATGCCAATCAGCACCAAAGTACCAATAAAGTATCCATCAACTTTTTGGGCCATTGTTAGAAGGTCTTCAATAAAACATTGGCCATTCATGTTCAAGTCTTAAGTTTTTCTTGAATCACCAATGATATTAGCTCTTAATTCTTCACTAGTATAAAAGGAACTACATCTCCATCAATCCCATCATTTTTATCTCATCCTCATTCCTCAGAAGAAGGAAAAAGGAAGTCCTTTTTAACATAGGCACTTCCTCAAAATGGTTTACCAAACAAATGGAGGAAATGAACCAAAAGGAGTTTTCTCACACATCCATCTATCAGGCACATGAAACACCTAAGTATCACCAGATAAAATCAATGAGAAACAGCATCATGACAATAGTAATTAAGGGGGGAAAGAAATGACCAGGGAGAAATGTAAAAACTTATTTTCTTTTTTCTTTTGTTTATTATTATTATTTTTTTAATGTTAACATTCATTGGATTAATCACCCATTCCAAATGAAAAGAAATAAGTGGTTTTAGAAATGTACAAGTCCGTCTAGCTCAGCAGATATCAGTGGCATCCTTCATAATGAGAAAGGAATAATTGTGATTTTTCTAAGCATGCAAGTGTTATATATTCTAATAAGGCTTAGGTACAAACTATCTTTGAATGTCTTTCTATTTGCTTTCACAATTTTGTTAATAAGCAAATTGGGGAAAGCAACTTATCCAATGCCATTTCTAGGATGATTTCTATAGTTAATTGTCCATGGAAATCCTTCTATCTTTTTCAAGAAATCAAGTCACTTTTTATATCTCTTTAAGAGCATTAAACATATGGGAAGGGCCGTCAATGGGATGGCTGACTCTTTGGCCAAGCAAAGGGTGGATAAGGCTAACTCTTTTAGTGTTATTATTTGTTCCTCTTGTTGTGTTGCATATGGTATTATGCTATCATACCTAAGCTTTAATTTTTTAATTGTTCGCATTTATCTGTCGTGCAGTGTAATCTTTCCTTGGTTTTTTAATAAAATTACCTCTTACCCTTCACACACAAAAAAAAAAGGTCCACTAGGTAAATCTTTTTTTAAGACAGATAACAAAATAATTTTGTTAGAGGATAATAGAAAGAGTACATAGAAAAGCAAAGACAAAAAAAAAAAAAGCAACACAATCTATGGATATGTATAAGAGATCATCATAACATACACATGCAACACCACTACCCAATCACAGCAGTTAAAAAGGAATTTTATATCCACCCTTTGCTTAGCCAAAGCATCTGCCATCCCATTAAAGGAAAATGTGCCTTGATCTCTTGAAAATAATATTAGAATTTCCAAAGGCAGGCAACAATGGAATTCATCCAAGTAGTCATATTGGACAAATCACTCTTGATTAGTAAACATCAACATGGCTAGCATCTCCACCTCATTAGAATCTTTCATGCCTACATGCTTCGAGAACATACATAAAACATTCCCTTTCTCATTGCAAAGAGTGCCACCAATTCCAAGCAGATGTGCATTACCTCTAGTTGCCACATCTTAAAATACCAATTGGAAGGGAGACCAAAAAAGTGAATTCTTAACCTTAGAAGGATCAATGCTCATACACGCATCCCACCTATACAAAATCTGATCTAACTTCCAATCATTGTTTGTATTCATGTCTGGAAAAAACCCACTTACTTTCAAGTTAAGTTCATTGTTTTTTCGTCATTCAAGCAAAACACAAACAACCAATTAGAGATATAATCATACAATATGGAATATGATGCAAAAGAAGGGTATTCACTTCTCTTTTCTTCATTCCAGTAAAACAGATTATGATTAGCTACATGGATTTTGATGGAAATGTACTTTACTTTTCAAGGGAAAAAAACAAAAAACAAAAAGAAGGGTGCTTGGATGACTTTAAATCCACAGTAACATATTTTCTGCGTCCCTCCAGGTCTGATGCCTATTTCCTTATTTTCTACTAATTTTAACTCAAAAGAAAGAGAATTAAAAGAAATGGGTGAAACCCATATAGCCATTAGCCAATAACATAACTCCAAAAGCCAAATCCACTGGGGTAAAAATGAAAGAGAGAATCTGCAGCCGACAGCAACTGCAACAACAGTTGGCTGCTGTTGTAGCAATCAATGGCTGCAGCAGCCGACCACAAAAGCACTTCATTAAAGACAACCCGATGGAGAACTTGCTATGTTTTCCATTCAGCTTGCTACATTTTAAATTAAAAACAAAATGCCTCTATTCAGTACATTCTCTCTTCTTCTTCATCTCCTTACTCTCTCATTTTTAAGATGAGGAAGTCCAAAACAATTGGTTTTGAAGAGCCAAAATGACATAGGGCTTTCATTAAAAAAAAAAAAAACTCCAACACCCTTACGAGTTACAAGAGGAATAAAAATAGGTGCACCAAGTCATATTGGCCACACAGGCCCCTGGGTGTGCCAACCAAAGAGCCAGTTAAGCCACTGTAGGCTTATGCACCCATGGCTTGCACCTAGGTATGCATGTGGACAACATTAGTAAATCAAATCAAACTCGAACAAACTTGCTAAAAATAAGGACCCCTTAAATATCATATAATGCAATCTTATTACAACTGATACAAGTTTATTATATTACTCTCATCAATGATAAAGATAAAAACTACATTTATTAATTGAACACCACAAGATAACCAAGATTAAATCTCTATCCAGTCCCTGCAAGTTCATTTTATAAAAAGGAACAATGTAGCATAACTCACAGGGTGGAAGCAAAAACAAATATGGATAAGTTAAACCAAATTTAACTGCTACTCCTGAATTTGAAACCAAACAATGCTGACTTTCTTCTACAATAAGGTCCTTAGTTTGTGACTTGGCAACTCGCAAACCTTAGGATCCATCTACTTCTATCTTTCTATATGCTCCAAATTCTGACATATGATACACTGAAGAGTATTTGCCCATTTCATCAGAAGAACCTCCCTAAGATTGAAACATCTCCAACAAAGCTTTTGGGAAAAAGAAAATCAATCCCATATCGATATAAGAAGAAAAAAATGTCATTAATCATAAGATCAAACATATATAGTTCGCTGACTCACCAAAAGAAAACAATGTTCATTATCTAGAATGGAGATGTAAGTGCTGGCCAACCAACGAAGAGGATCAACTTTTTGTCGATTGGCTCCTCATCACAATATACAATGTTCACACATGTGGAGATTATCTGGAGTGTTTGTGTTTGCAAACCAACAAAAAGGGTCAACCATAGTGAAGCATGTCTTTGGGGAACCAAAGAAACTTTCCAAGCACACCCAGTCAAAAGCCTTCTATATCCACAATAAGAACAAAGCTAACTGAGTATAGAAGACAAAGTACTAAATTGAGAAACTCAATTTTGCCTCACTAAAATTATGTGAAACTTGATGTGCCATTCTTAACCACTCTCTTATTGCATGGAGACCATTACCTGCAGTGTCTCACCCCTGGGACAACAAATGAATTTACAAATATTTTCCACACATCCCAACCCTGTCCTATCAACAACCTTCCAAAAAGTCCACCCATATTCACCAACCTTGTATTTTGCCTTGGTAACCTACATCAAAATGTGCACACCCCCCCACCCCCCCCCCCCCCCCCCCCCCCCAAAAAACCCCAAACACCCTCCATGCAAGAGCAAACGAGGGAGAAATCCCCTGCCATGTAGGAAAAACAAAACCATAATCCTTATCTGTCATCGGTCTTTACTTTTTAATCACTATATCTTCCATTCAACAAGATGATATTACCATTTGTTCCCCATCAGTAGTCCTTTACAGCCCCTCAGGATGTCCCCTACAAACCCTCCATGCCCCCACAGAAATAATAATAAATAGGACATTTCGTTTCTGTGACAGTTAACCATCCCCCAAAGTAATTTCCTTTCCACAGTGGTGTTTCATTTTCAAGCCTAGGGAGCATTGTATCCTATAATGATGAAGTCCTTGCACCCAAATGAAAAATAAATAAATAGCTCTATGAAGAAAGAATGTGTTTACCACACCAAAAGAAAAAGGCTGGTTGGAACGCCCAACCTTCCTTTCCAACTAAGGTTCACTTTTAACCCAACAACTAGAACAGTCTCCACTTTTGCCTGAGCAATTGACTAAGAAGCCCTACAGCATTACTAGATAAGAATCAAAAGCAAAGGTATCCTTTCCAAAATCCACAAGAACTTCTGATATATCCAACCACAGTGCCATTCATATGGATTCACAGACGAACAATGCCTTTTGTTGCCACATATTCTTTCTAACATCAAGTCTACAGTCGGCGAGCCATATGGTTAGACTCCCTTCACATAAAATGCTATAGCAGTTCCTTTAATTTATTTCTCCATTCTTTATAACTAAGGATGTCAACATACATCGGGTTACCCAGTTATCCAAAGGTTCTAACCTTGAAAAAGCCAGGTATGGGGCCCCTTTTTGGCCCAAATGATAATCAGATCCAGGTCCAGATATGTGTGTGTGGGTGTGTGTGTGTAGACTCAATTTTTGAGCTAGGCCAATTTGAATGAGATTTTCATGCAAGGTATCTTCCAATAAAATATCAAATCAACTCCTAATAGCAGCATCATCCTGTTTTTAACGCACCCGTCGGGGTAACCACTTGCTTTTCAGTGAACGGCAAATGACCAAGACCATGCTCCACAACCTGATAAGCCATTAATGATGTCAATACACACAATCATGCTGATCATAATTTGAATACAGAGTTTCATGCATCTCATCACTTGTCTGCATCTAAATGTTGTAAAAGAATGAGTAAATGTGCAGAAAATACCAATCGGATAAGGCGATCAGAATAAAAGACGAAGTCATGCTTTGTTATTTCCTTGTCGCGAATTAGTGTATGCATTCCTCTTATCTGTGTACAAGATTGTAGCAATCAGTGATGAAATATATGCTAAAAGAGTGGAAAATAACATTGGAAGGTATGAAATCATAGAACTATGAGAACCAGTGTACCTGGAAAGTTGACTGAATAACATACACATTGGGATAGACTTTGCATAGATCATGCTGACCAAGTTTTGTGCGGATATGTTGCACGATTAAATCAATGGCAACATGGTTATCGCCTCCTCGGGGAATGATTACATCAGCATATTTCTTTGACGGCAGAACAAAATCATCAAAAGCAGGCTTGACAAACTTTGCATACTGCGTGATTAAATAAATAATCCAAAGCATGTCATTCATATGAGGCCCAAAAACTATAGAGAGTTTTGTCGATTTCAGATACTCACATGCAAGTCTTGGGAGAGTTTTCTTAAAGCACTTAACATATTCTGCTCAAATATCTTTCAAACTTAAAATTTCCAGAACAGACGCATACAACGTGTAATCCTAGGATCATTAATAACTTCACTAAAGAAAATATCTGCCAGCAGAATCTTACTAAATACATGGCTAGAAGTCCTACTGGAATATGGGGAATGTTAGGTGGAACACACCACACACAGAAGAAATGCTGAAGAGTGTTTTAACCTCAGTGAAAAGAGTAAAGTTACATATTAAATAAAGAAGGGGAGAAAAGGCCACAAAATGTAAATGAAGTAAAAACACATAAGATCCCAACAAGCAAGGCTATGAAAATTAGAACCATATTGCAAATCACTCTTGGGGCCAAATCAGAATCATAAGATTTTTTTTTTAATGCAGAAATTTTTTTATAAAATTTAAAAAATGAGAGAATAATAAATATTTATTAATATTCATACATATAAAAAAGGGCCCTCATCAGTTGAGCACCAGTGTTTATGATCTCTGGGCCCCCATCAGCTAAGCACTAGTACTTTCAACCAAACAACAACCACCACCCCCCCCCCCCCCCCCCCCCACCACAACAAAACAACACACACAGAAAACCCAAAAAAAAAAAAAAAAGGAAACAAAAACACCTACATATGCATGGTGATAGGAGGCTCCAATCATCATCCAAACCACTTGATCAACCGGCGACAAGTTTTCACCATCCAAAAGACTACACAGTTGATCCAATAGTCTAGCCCATTCATATGGGTACCAAACCTGGGTTCCCTGTTTTATGATCCGCTTGGATGGATCATAAGGTGGGCCTCACTAGGTGTTTAGGCATGTCGGTTACGTAATTGTGAGAACCAATGTCCAGTGAAGGTTCCTCCATATATAAAATGACAAATAATGTGAAGATGGGAGAGTATGATATGGTCTAATTGGCATGTATACGAATATAAAAAATAAAAAAAAAAAGATTTTAGTAAAGAGGGATATACTCATAGATCCAACACAGGTGTTCATAAACACTTAACAAGTATATAACCAGTACACAGTATACACCATAAAGATTTTCCACAAAAATTTTCTTTCCTCTCATGGAGACAAACCTTTACATATTATTCTCTATGGTCCTGATTTTACAGATTCTTCATGTAAGAAAAATGCAATCCCAGTCCAATAAATGATAAGAAAGTTATGTCAATTTTCTTTCTCATAAGGCTTTAGGTGTTTATGTCAATTTTCTTTCTCATAAGGCTTTAGGTGTTAAAAAGCACAAAACCCATCTCTCTCTCAAATCTCTCTATCAAGCAAATAAAGAATAAATAAATTAGTTGAAGAGAGCACAAGCCTTGCTGTTAAAACATAGGAAAATCCTATGATTCGTATCAAATTGAAAGGAAAAAGGTTTGTATGTATCAACAAATATATTTACAGATGGATTTTAGGGCTTAGGTTGGAATCCTACGATTAGTCATTAGATACATTTTTTTATCAAAGCTTACAATTTATATGATTCATCAAGCAAGAATAGCCACAAGTAAATGGCTAAATTAGTATTTTTTTACTCTGCATTTTGTTAGTATTTTATAAGGATAGGCATGTGACTGGAGCATTTGACTGTACATATGGGTTTCATCCTACAGTTTTTTTTTTTATTGTTTCTTTTGTTTTTTATTCATGAACTTACACTTAACTTTTAACTTTAGAAGACAATCCTAACCATGTAAAGTCAAATATTTAGATTTTATTTTCATGTTTTAATCCAAAGATAGGAAAAAAACATAGCAACTCTTTTGCTTTATTCTAATTGCATTTATATTACAAACATATTTAACTATCCACATCTAAATCACTTAATGAAACATTAATACATGTCATGATGCTCTACATATGATTCTATCAGATTCTTCTTTGTCACTAGCTTGATTATATTATGGAATGAAAATTAATGGACTATGAATGACTTATATTTATTTCTAAGTCTTATTACTTTCCATTTTTACAAGAAATTTTTTTAAAAACATACGATACAAAATATGACGAGTTCAACCCCTAGACCAATTGAGATATGATTTCGATTTTTCAGAACAATGACAAGAATTTTACCAGTTATGGTTCAGATCCTCAATATGAATCATTTTTATCTAGACATGAAATTGTCAGATTCATATCATGAGATTTTGAAAACTTTGCTGACAAGTGATCAACATAATGCAACTGCCCAAATGTCTAAACAAATCACTTCCTACACTTTTCAACAAGTTGATGAGAGGGGGATATCAATTTTAATGTGTCTATCGAAAGGTTAAATAAATTCTAGGTTTGGTTAGTTCATTAGCCGAAAAGAGTCCAGAGCTATATGCATGAGTGCTTCAATGTTCAGCACGTGGATGGAGGAAATAAGCCCATGCCACTTGACGCAGCACGGTGAAGAAGAATAGCCAACGCGCTACTCTCCAAGCCAAAAGACTTAGGATAAACTGTCTAGGCCTCACACTAAAGACAACCAACTCACTCTGGAAAAAGAAACTAAAATCTTATTCAATATTATAGTTTGTCCCATGACAATGGATTACATCCTTTATATAGATCCATACCTTAAGCTATTCTTGAAAACAATACTAATTAAAATAAAAGTCTAAATCAAATAAGATTAACTTTCTAATTCTTCTCTTTATGCGCGTGGTCCCAATGAGTTGGCTAATCATGGATCTGGCCTGCATCAGTTTCCCCCCTCTTGGGGAAAAACTCATCCTCGAGTTCGGTAAATGTCCAACTGGGTCAAAAATCATTCGAACAAACTTTTGAATCGCTTGTTGAGCTTCATTTTGAAGATATGACTTGAAAGAGTGATTTGATCTTTTCTCCCAATTAGAAGTAGGTTAGAGGTGTTGCTTCTTCTGAGGACTGCATGTGTCTTGAATTTGTGATCGGACCATTAGATGCTTCGATTGTTGGCTGTCTATCATCCATATTTGATCTCTAAATATGAAGTCAATGTGGTGGACTTCAATAGCTTGATCTTCTTATAAAACCATTGAAACAATTGTTTTGATATCTGACGATTCAATTGATTTTTCTGAAATTGGTGATGCAATCATATCCATTGGATGACCAATGTCTGCCTGTACTTCTTCTGGCTATACCTCTTGCTTTTGTAGATCAACATTGTCTCTAGAAAGAGATTTAACTTCTTCTTCTCGAAGTTTAGACAAAACATGACCCATTTTAGAAGTTCTGCAACTTATTTCACTTGAAGTTGTTATGAGATTATCCTTTCCTTGAACTTGCTCTGCAATTTTAGCCTTGATATCTGTTTCCTCTTTGTGCTCCTCCTTTAGTTATTCAACAGTAGGGAGAGCTATAGAAAAAGATGGAAGGGGCGTGACCCATACCCATTGTCCTTCCCACCTAAAGGTATAAGTGTTCTTCTCATTGTCATTGTGAACATTTCAAAAAGAAATCCATGATTTTCCCATAAGAATATGAGTTATATTCATAGGGATTACATCAAACCAAGTTTTATCTTTATATCCACCAATCTTGAAAGATACCAAACATCTGCGAGTCACAGGAATAACAGAATCATTAGACCATGTAACATTGTAAGGCTTCAAGAGAGTCTTTGTAGGCCAATTGAGTTTGTCAATAACCTCTTGTGATACAAAATTGATAGCACTGTCACCATCAATTACCAAATTGGCTAACCTGTCTTCACACGTCGCTTGTGTCTGGAATATCATAGTCTTCTTCCTTCTCTTTTGTGGTGAAGAGTTTGTGAAAGACAAGTGTAGGATTATCTTCTCCTATTTCCACTACATGAGCTCTTGTTCGTTGCTGAAAATTTTCTTCTTGAGACTTAACTTGTCACATACAGGACTGCCGAAGCATATACTCAACACGAATGAGCACAGGGAAGAAGAATAACCAACGGGCTACTCTCCAAGCCAAAAAACTTAAGATAAACTGTCAAGGCCTCACACCAAAGACAACCAACTCATTCTAGAGAAGAAACTATAATCTTATTCAATATTGTAGTCTATCCCATGAGAATAGATTACATCCTTTATATAGATCCATATCTTAAGCTATTCTTGAAAACAATTCTAATTAAAATAAAAGTCTAAATCAAATAAGATTAACTTTCTAATTATTCTCAAACTTTTCCTAAAATTAAGATACTGTTAATATATAAACTACCACTGGATTTGAAGATCTTCTCTTTATGGGCTTGGGCCCAATGAGTTGGCCAATCATGGATTTGGCCTGCATCACCGCCCATCTCTGCCACTGATTTGGGTGAGATTGGAGTTTATCTCACTTCATGCACAAACAATAACAATCTTTCAGACATTTCACAAAAGCTTAGTAATTTGGTGATCAAAAGCAGTGGAGTTTGTCTACTGGGTGCTTTGTGCTTCACCAATCCTAGGTCTCCCCACCTTGATGCTGATGGTGGCTTGCACATGCCCATGTGATTGATAAGGATGTCAATGCTAATGAACTGCAAGAAAGAGGATGCAGAGGGTTTGCTTCACGCTAAAGATGCAAAGCCAGTAGACCATTGGATTCAAGCAAAATGGGCTTGACCCAATGTAGAAAAGGAACTTGGGTACTTTCCGGCTGTTGAGACTAACATGGAGGAAATGATGTTTAATCAAAGAATGAATGGTAATTCAAAGGTTCTTGATGCAAGGATGTTAAGCCCCAAAACAGAACAACAATGATGATTAGTGGCTTTTACCGAGGGACTTTGGATGAAGATAGTAACGGTGACAAACCTAAAAATAAATTGAAAAGAGAAGCAAAAGCACAAACTTTATAATCTTATGGTATTACTAAATATGACCACCCTTTTGGAGACCAAGGAGAGAGAAAATTTACTAGTATGTTGACATCAGTTGTTTTTCCTGTTACTGAGAGTCTGGTGGGTGTTCTGTGACAGGGGTTTGTATTATTAGAGATTTCTTAGGAGCATGTTTGGCGAAGGGGTAGAGTAAAGTTAAGTAAAGTTAAATTTTTAAAATTCAAATTTCCCCCCCTTTTTTTAATTCAAATTGCCCTTCTCTTTCTTCAAGACAAGTCAAAAAGTCATCACTAAACTACAAAAAAATCTCTACTTTTTATATAAAAAGTCAAAAAGATTCCATATCAAACAACTAAAAACAAAAAATATCATAACCCAATCATATATTATTCTTTTTTGATTTTGGGTTTACTCTACTTTACTTTACCCTACCCCCCTCCCAAACGTGCCCTAGAGGATTCTTGCAGGTCTTTTGTATGAGTTGGCTGTGTCTGTTGTTATTCTTTGCTTTCTTTCAATAAATGGCTGTCATCGAAAAGAGGTAGAGTCTGTCTTCAATAAAAGAATCTAAGAAGTATCTGTTTTAAAGGGAGAAAAACTACACACTCGATGGATTATAATACCGAACTACATTTTTTTTTAAAAAAAGGTACAAAAAGGATTCTCACACTGCAATTCCTTACCTGTTCAAGAACAGAGTCTACATCTCTACCCCTCTCGACAGTGTCCCGCCTTATTCTTCGAGCAAGCCTCACATCAGCATCTAGATTTAAATATGAAATGAAAACATTTGCCAGTTATGCCTAGAGTAAATAAGAGAAAACTAACAGATACACAAAGTAGCTTATCCCATGCAATGCTTCAAGAAGATATCTGACCGTTCTCTTCAGAAGCTACCTTACCTGCCAGATAGTATGCATGGAAAAAATTATATCAGGGAAGTTAGGACAACAAGGACAAACTTTTCAACAATTCAAAGCCTTTGTTGATGTACAGGTTCATGTTATCAAGTAAATGACACCTGATCTTTTAAAAAATAAATAACAATTATTATTATTATTGTTGTTGTTGTTGTTGTTGTTGTTGTTAATTTATACTAGAAATCTGGAAAATTCATCGCCAACTTAGTTAGCATTCAGTTATGCAAATATTGGCTAAATGCACCCCCCTCATGTCGTCACAATTTCATAAACATCTGATATGCATACTTCTATGCCCCCCACCAAAAAAAAAAAAAAAATTCTCCATGGTAATTAATTAGCATTTTATTTACCAGCAGTACTCTGATTAAAGACATGTCATCCAAAACGGATTACATAGAATATAGGCATACAAGGAACTAACAACCTTCGAATTATGATTCAGCATGGCCAGCATATAGAGTTTCCAAGAAGTGCCATTGAATTATGATCCACCATGGTAAGCATATAGCGTTTCCAAGACATGTTTAACCTCCTCAACTCATTAATAGGACATGCCAAACACCACATAGGTATTCATTGAAATCCAATGCATTGTCACAACCACAAGGTTTTGGGTCAGGTTACCAATCAAAATTAGTAAGTACTATCATACTGAATTCATAATTAAGGCAATGTATTAAACAAAACTGAGAAATAAAATTTAACGATTTCTAATAATTAATAAAGTTCCAACTTCCAATGCAAACAAACAAAAATAAAATTGATAGAGTTGGAACAAAAAGTTGGAATGCTGACATATCCACTGATTTCAACCAATAAGCTTTTGTAATAGTATACCATAACAGTCTGGTTGTAGCAAAGAGAACCAATAATTAATAAAAATTTTCAACTTCCAATGTGAACAAATAGAAGTAAAATTAAGAGTTGAAATAAAAGGTTCTGATGTTCATGCATATTCACCGGTTACAATCAATATGCTGTTGCAATATTTAACTGAGAGCTGGAATAAAAGTCAAATAAGCTGCAGTAGTAGCAACTGTAACAGTCTTGGAGACTGTCGTACTTGGCTAAAGAAGAAAAAGAAGAATTCAGACCAGTTCAAGAGGCCCATTATTAAGAAGAAGTGGAGGAGTAGGAGGAACTCATGCCACATGAATACTTGATGCAGGTCAGATCCATGATTGGCCAACTCATTAGGCCCAAGACCATAAAGAGAAGATCTTCAAATTCAGCAATAGTTTATATTTTAATAGTATCTTAATTTTAGGAAAAGTTTGAGAATAATTAGAAAGTTAATCTTATTTAAATTAGACTTCAACGGACAACTCATTTTGCTTCAAATTGAGAAATTGTTTGAATAAAAGCTGATGCTCAAAATACCAATTGCCATACTTATGCTCATACGGCATTCTTTGAAAACAATTCTAATTAAAATAAAAGTCTAAATCAAATAATATTAACTTTCTAATTATTCTCAAACTTTTCCTAAAATTAATATGCCATTAAAATATAAACTACTGCAGGATTTGAAGATCTTCTCCTTACGGGCTTGGGCCAATGAGTTGGCCAATCATGGATCTGGCTTACATCAATACCCCAAACAAACAGATAAAAAAAAGTAGACCTGTGTCAACAAAGATCTTCATGTTCATCAAGTTGCGGACTCGCTGGTCATGGAAGACTAGAATCCCTTCCAAAATAATGACATCAGATGCATTGACCTGTCAATGGATGCTTGGATAAGAAAATTAATAGATACTTAATTCATCTACTGTATACCAGGAGAAAACATACACATATCTGGAACTTTTGAAAAATATATAATTAAACTAACTCTTCTCCATTATACTGAAGAAACCTAAATAATATTACCTACTGCAATTTTCACATCTATATAAAAAATAAATTAATTAATGAATAAAAAGAATCAATCCATATTTAAAGAAAAGGAACCAATAACTTTTCTAAACAAAAATAAAACTGCATCAAATAAGAAAGCTGTAATAGGGGAAAAATTAAGCAGCCTACATAAAGGCTTACCTTCCGGAAACTTTCAGAGCAACGGCGATGGTGCTTGAAGTCGTATATAGGAACATTAACAGAATGCCCACATTTGAGTTTCCCAATGCACTCCAGAAGTTGTTCAGTGTCAAAAGCATCTACAAAGAAGCTACAAATATCATCCATTTGATAAAAATGCAGTGAGTTTGTATCTGAGAAACTTGTATAAAGGGCAGAAGTGTCAGTTTTCTAAACCTATGGTAAGCAATAAAGCAGTATTCATTTTTATCAAAAAGACAACAGCATTATATGCTTCTTCTATGAGAACTGAAAGAATGTAAACCACAATAAGTTAAATGCACCTAGAAAGAATTACCAGGATGAAACTGTTCAAAAAAATTTATTACCAGGATGATCAAAATTGTACTCGTGGACACGTTCAGATTCTTCAGCAGTCAGCCCACGATAGAATGAATCCTGTAAATTACCACAGTAACACAGCATTGATGAGTTTTTTCTAAGCATGAAGAATTTTATAAAAAAAATTTATTATTAACAAAAGTGCTTGGAAGGATCTATTAAAAAAGAAAAAAGAAATTGAAGGAAAGATCCAGGATTTCGACAGTTTGGAAGAGATGAGAGATCCTTCTTCACAAAAGTGGAGGGACAGGTGAATTTCAAGGAGGAATTCAAGAACCTGACAAAACAAGAGGAATTTTGCAGAGGCAAGAACCAAGAACCAAATAGATCAACACAGAAAGAAATACAAAATTTTTCCCCATTATGGCAAATGCTAGAAGCAAGAATACATTGGATAGTATTAAAAAAGGAAGACTTCTGGAAGATCTAGATGAAATATAAGAGGGGAATCAAATAGCAGTTCTTCTCAAAAGAAGATGATGTCCAACTTTATCTTTATGGTTGCATTTTGAGATGCTATCATGGGAAGAAGCATTTTGGCAGGAAAGAGATTTCTTAGACATTAGGTTGAGCCATGAGGTGGCATTTAAAAATTTGGATACTATTTAAAAAAATTAGAGGGATATTTTTCTAAAACAAAAGGAAGGAAAAAATAAAAATACTATTACTTTTTATTATTATTAATTGGATGTGAACCGTCAAAGGGGGGGAATGCACAGGTGACAGGTGCCACATCGTACAGTGACTGGCTCAAGAGAAAGAAAGAGGAGAGAGTAAAAATATTTGTCTTCTTCGATGAGAGAGAAAGAGAGAGGAGTGTGTCTTATCATATTTAATATCCACCGACTCAAGAGGGATAAGGAGGGAGAGAAAATATAATCGTATATTTCATTACCCTCCTCAACGAAAGAGAGAAGCGAGATCAAGCAAGCAAAGCTCAAAGGGAAAACCACACCATGTTACAAACTGCAGCAAACTTTGAAACTTGTAGAGTCCAAACTCACTGAATCGGAACTGCAAATTATCCAAACAAATTGATTCACAGTTCATGACCTTTTAGAGCGAATTAGGTAATACGAGTGAGACAATTGACAATTTGATTGTGCAATGTAAATGTGTTGTTCGGTTAAGAGCAAAATTAATACTCTTATTCGGGATTCAGAAGGTCTTCGGTAGCAATTTTGAGAAGGCTCCCAAAAAAAAAAAAAAAAAAAAAAGAAAGAGGAAGAATGATGTAGAACATGTATTCTTCAAGCAGTGCAATGATCCATATAGAAGAAGAGTAATGAAAGGATCTTCAATCTGAAATAGAATAGCTAATAGAGACTTCAAACTTGTTAAGGAAAGGGTGACATGACATCATCAGCAATACTCAAGAAGGAATTTGAAGGCTACCTATGGCAAGTCCTTAGCTAATTGGGGTACTACATTGTTTGGGGAAAGAAAACGAACAAGAAGCAAATGACATGCATTTTACCAATAAAAGGATGTGGCTGAAGTTTACAATGGACACCAGGAGCAAGGGAAGACAGGACCTGCATACTAAGCCACCAGGATACTTCAGAATAGGCAACTTATTTTATCATAGCTTATCAAATACTTCACTTTATATGGAATAGGCAACTTATTTTATCATAGCTTATCAAATACTTCACTTTATATGTATAAAATCCATGTCCCTGCCATATCTATGCTGTATTTTAACATCAAGAGATGATTGTTTCATCTATAGGTTCTTTACTCCACACCAAGCAAACAAAGCAAAATCTTTAACTAGTTTGTTCAGGCATTGAGCATTGTCAAAGACGGCTCAGGTTGTCAATCCTCATTATTGAATGAGATTCCAAGCAGGCAATTATTAGCAAAGAGCAAGGGTGGAATGCCACTAAGGTTGTTCACTTTCATATTCCAGTAAATTAGGAAGCCAGCAACTTCAATAAAGGTGGGTTTTTTCCTCAAACTACAAGGAGACTAGTGAGGAAATCAATGCATTAGCAAAGAAAGGAGTAAACTTGGATCATATATTTATATATATATATATAATCCTTTCCTTTTTTTTCTTTTTGTATGTATTATCTCAATGCTTAAACAAACTTTCCAATATCAATAAAAAAAATCCAATTATGATGATACTTTGCACACATCTTTGCACATCAAACCCTTCCAATCCCTCCCACCTTGATAGCCTACTAGCTAAATCAGCCTTTCTTGACTTTGGGTCTGATTCCAAACAGACTCAGAGCAGATGAAAGAGAGAAAGAAAGAAAGAAAGAATACCTGATTAACGAGACAAACACGATGATCATGGAGCTGCTGGATGATCATATCGCACACAGTCGTCTTCCCGGACGCCGTTCCCCCCGAAACTCCTACCCCAGTTTCCAATACCAAAAACCCATCATCACCCACCAAACAAAAACCCCAAGTACAGAACAATACAAATTCATTGCAGAGAAGTCCCAATTAGCAAGACCCCAGAAATCGAAGCGACAAATCCGAAACAGGGTCATTCAAATCAAGCATTATAAGGCAATAAAAACAGAACAGAAAGGGCGAAAGAGCATTGAAGGAGGGTACCGATGACAAATGGTTGTTTGTGGGGGTCGTCTTCGAGTGAGTTGGAGATGCTGGAAGGAGGAGCAGAGAGAGAAGTTGGAGAGAGGAATCCGGAGAAATGAGCGCCTGATGCAGCCTCAATTAAGTCCACTGCAGCTCCATTGCTGCTCATCTTCTTCTTCATCTTCTTCTTCTTCTTCTTCTGCTTCTTCTTCTTCTTCTGCAGGTCAATCACAGAGATCGTTTGTTGGGTTCAGAGATTTTTTACTAATTTATTACCCACTCCTCTGTTTTCCGCATATGCAAGATCATAGACAAGATCTGTGTATATATGAAGATGGAGGGATCAATGGAATCAGCAGCATTGAGCATTGGCTGTCACCATCAAGACCGTCAATGCTGGGTGGGTGGGTCCCACCATAATTAGAAAGTGGGCATCCCGGATGTCTTTGAACCACTAATCCCCCGGTAATCCAGCATAAATCTGTACAAGGCAGCAGGCTGAAAACCCACACTTTTTTGCTGCTCCAACTCTTCTTCTGCATCGTTCCTACTATAGGGTATTTTTACCACAGCAAGATACCCACCCGCAGTGGCGGACCTAGAGTATTTATTTAAAGGGTGCATACCCAAACATTCAATTGTGTTTTGAAAATAAATATTAAATTTTCATTTGGATTTTGAGGTGGATGCAGAAATTTCATGTAAATTTTTAAAGTAAAAATAGAATTTTCATTATTATTTTAGAAGCAGATCAAGTTCCAATGGGTGCATCCGCCCTCACGTGGATGTATATAGATTTGCCCATACCCACCAGTTTCGAATCCTGGTGTACACTATGGAGTGGAGGTCCAATCCATCGGGAGAGCCTGTGATTCTCTCCTACATCAAAGTTTCAATTTAAATTAGTGCTTGTTGACCATGGGTGTTGATTTGACCTAAATTTAACTTAAAACACGAGTGATATGTTTATTCATCAATAGAAATTCTTTAAACTTGGTGATAAAAATCTATTTTTTGGCATGTAAGTGTTACTAAGGTGTCAATGGTACTTAACTTAAAGTTCATAATTTGCATATTTAATTTATATTTATATATTGCTATAAATAAATTTATGCTTTTTTTTACTACTGATACTAAGTGTCAATACCATTTAACATACACTCAATTGTATATTTATGTCAAACAGGCCGCGCTGTGCTGGAATTGAAGCATAAAAGGCCTGTGCATGGCTCATTTAAAAGTTGGGCCTAATCGTGGCGCCCAAAGTCAGCCCAATTTGGGTTGGGCTGGGGCTGACCTGGCCTATCAGAATCCCTAATTACAGACAAAGTGATGGAGGGTTGATACCATTTAGCGAATGGTTCACAACTAGCGTCGGATTCAAGGTGCAGTGATTCGAAGAAGTTGCGTACTGTATTCTGGCGAATAGCGTGGGGGAGCACCAACATTGTCTTTGCTTTGATTATATGCTTCGGGCACTAGGGAACTTGGGCCCGGCATGGCGTGGCCTGCATGAACATATAATCTGGGTTGGGCTTCCCTGTAGGGTTTGGGCACGGTCTCCGACCCGGATTTTGATGCCCCCAAGAATTTAGCCTGGGCTTCGTTCCCAAATTACATATATATTTTGCTAACAACCTTCGCAATTATCGGCTTTATTTTGAGAATATCATGAGATTTACCTGAAAATGTATTTTCTAATAATTTTGTGTGTTTTCAGAGTAGGCACAAAAGTAATAAATAAAACAAATTAAAAGTTGGGAAGTAATCTATATTTAATTTGTTTCTATTCACTTTTAATTAATTTCAATGGAATTTTCCATATAATATCCTAAAAATATCTCCTCATTTTTATGCGAGAATAATTTCTTAAGAATGATAAATGCGAGAATGACTAGGGATGGAAATGAGTCGGGGTTTAAATAGGGACTCACCCCAATCCACTCCTATTAAGGGCAGGTTTGATAGCATATCTATAGGGTTTTAGCCGGGTATGATTTTTCAAAGTCGGGTTCAAGGAAAGTTTGGGTAATTGGGTGCATCAACCCAACCTGGCTTATGTATTTTTACTTTATATATCAGTGAGTTACCAAGTGCTTTTCTTAACATCTAAGAGCTTAGTAGTATAAGTGGCAAAGGGAATGGATTTTCTTTTACATATGTATATTTTCATACTTTTCAATACTATTACATAAACCACTAATAAACTTGACCTGACTTGTAGCAGTCTTGGGGCGGGTTTGTATGACAACCACCAAATCTGTCACAAGTCTGAGCAGGTATGATACAGTAGAAAGACCACTCAAGTTGGGTTTGTGTCTACATTATTCCGAACCCACCCTGCCCAATTCTCATCCCTAAGAAAAATGCTAACCAGCAACAAATACCTTACAGTTCTCATACATGAGGAGGAGGACAGACCTGAAGGATATATCCACATCATCCGAAAAAAAAAAAAACGCCGTACAAGGCAAAAAGATCCTTTTGCTTGCAAAAGATGGCCCATGAGGCTTGGATCTATGCCACTGGCTACCGCATCAAAGCCTGAATTCAAGCCTACAACTGCAAGCTAGATCCAGGCAACGTTTGTGCAAAATATATGAGGCCCATGCACCATTCAACTGCTTGATCAGTGGATATTTTCTCTATGATGTAGTGACCTGGGGCTTAGATGTAATCGACTTCATGAATCCAATGTCTAGTGCCGAGTGGTTTGTGTCAGGTAGGTAGAAGCAGCACTCGATTAGAATGGATTGCATTCAAGGTGAGTTGGTTTGTAGTGTTAAAACCATGGGCCCAACCTAAATTTGACCCATTCATTAATTAAATTGTTGAGCTGGTTAGGATTCGGTTGTGGGTAGAAGACAATAAGTTGGATCGGGTCAGACTGAGGTCAATTACTTTGGCAGGTTGGGTTGCATGAATGAGCACAATTAGAATTCAGCCCATTTATTAACCTGGTTGAAAATGGTAGCCCAAACTTTAATATAAAGGGTTAGGTTCAGGTCAGGTTGGCCAGCCATAGTTAAGGCCCTCGAAATGTGTTCTGATAAGTTTCTGCTCACAACAATTCATTCCTCTCTCACCACCAATTTGTAGGTTACTCTCACCACCAATTTATTGGTTGCATGGGTGTGTCAACGACCTGATATTACAAGGAAATCTTCTGGTGTAGGCGATCATTGAAGTAGTGGGGCACGTTACATGAGCCATCAAGATCATTAGTTCATTTTACCAACCAAACCATTTATTTCCCAATCTCCCTCAAATACATTATGCAATTTAAGACCTTCGTTTTATTAGGATAATCCTGCTCAAAACATAATAACATCAAGCTCTTTCATAATGGCATACAAAAAAAAAAAAAAAAAGGCCATCTCGAATTGTAAAACAAAAACCACACAAATCAAGTGAAAATAAAATACTTCAAATCATGCCAATCAACATAAACAACAGTGATATGATCACCATAACAAAGGAAGCAAAACTGGAGGCAGCAGATGCGGTAGAAGAGGAAACAGAGGTAGAGGAAGGCGATTCATTCGCAGGGGGGGCCTGGGATTCATTTGCAGGGAGGGTCTTGACCTTAAGTTTCATGCCTTCAGCACAGTGGCCTAGGGTTCCACAAGTGAAGTACCTGTAACCAGGCTTGTCTAGTCTCACCATGCTGGTTCCACCATTCATGGAGTTCAAGGTGTTACTCATGTCACAGTTTTTGTATTCCTTGTCGCCAGCCAACTCCACGACACTGTGTAGCCCAGGAGAATACTTGAAAACTGCCCAATGAAAAATCGTATACAAGGAAGTTGTTGATGCCCGCATTGTGTGTTAATAGTCCCTTTCATTGTATTGAATTGAGTAGATGAATTGAGACTGAATATTAGATATACTACTTAGTACATAAAACAAATATGAAACAAAAAAGAAGGACAAAACTTCATATTTACTATTTATTTCTAGTAGCAGGGGCCATGGTTTGATGGTTCGAATCAAATGATCTATTGAACTTAAGGATGATGAATGTTTCACATATCTTCATAGTGTATTAATCAAGAAAATTTTCTTCTGCGGACATTCCCACATGCGAACATCTATCATCGTGGCCAACAAGAGTCTCAGCTTTTAATGTGGGGCCCACCTTTTAACACTCAACATTGAGACGTCAACATGGGGATATCCCATAGGACAATTTTTGCCTATATAGAATACAAGTTTCAGAATTTACACCAATGCAAAAGAGAAGAAGGCCCAACAAATTTGAATCCATGGTCCCCCATATGAAAAGAATAGGCCTATCAGAACCATATTCTCCTGATGGATCAGTACCAAAGCATCAGTTCATCCTGTCCATCTATCCTAACATGCAATTGTAAAAAATAGAACTCACCAAGTTGGTCTCCAACACTAAAGGTTTGGCTTGATGCCCATGACCCCAAATCAGCAGTAACATCCCAACCCTGGCTTCCTCCCACCTCATGCTTTGTTGCCAAGGCCTCTCTTGCTGAGCACAAAGCCACAAAAATGGCCACCATTACCACCCTTCCATACACACACTTCATATTCACTTCTTGTGAGGCTCAGAAAGAGAGAGAGAGAGAGAAGTAGGAAAAAAAATGCTCGAGGCCTTGAATTTTATATTGCTAGTTTGATACTGAATGAAAGTTCAAGTAATCACCATGAAAATTGATTTTTCCAATGAAGACCTATAGAGTTTCACATGTTACCAATATGCCACTCTAATTGTAAAATACAATTCTTTCTTCTGGAGAATTTTTATGGGGTATTTCATCAAAAAATAATCAATCAACTCCATGATCCACGCACTCTGCCGTCATTAATATTCAAAATTCTGTCATTTGCTGATAGAAAACATGTCTAATTGTATAAATGGAACTAGTGTAATAGCGGTCATTTGTCTAATTTATCTTTTGGTGGAACAATGCCTTAAATATTGCACCAATTACCTGATTAGTGAAACCCAAGAGAAATGCCACACCGGGCCATCTATGTAGATGGCTTGAGCTTGGTGCCACCCGTGTGCTGGGGTCCATCACAAATTCATCAAGATCAAAACGGTTGCAATGATTTGGATGAACCTAGCTTTATGGTTGATTAGTGACTTTCAATAAACTGCAAAAAATATTTTTGAAACGGGTAGTAGCATTTCCGTTATTTCAGCTAGCACAGAACGTCAGTTTTGTACTTTTACATTTGCTTGAATTACCAGCCAAAAAAATGCAGGCAGACATCTGCTGTAGCTTGGCTTGTAAACAATGCCTCTATCATCATCAGTTCACCACCCATGACCCATCCAAAAGAGAGAGTTAATGAAGCAATCCCACCTCTGGAGGCCGTTGGATTTGGGTGGCCCACTGTATCATAGATGTATGAGTTCCAATCCGAATAAGGTGACACCGGAGTTTTGGATCCTGACCTTGAAATGAGTAGGATTGTTAAAAGGGCTTGCACTTGATGACATGTGTACAATATCCAAACCATTCGTTTGATCATTCCCTAAACCTGACTAATTTGCAATGATATTGAATAAGAAACTGCAAGGAAAGCTATTGGCATCCATAGACCAGCTGCAACTTAAACTTGCCAATGCTAAACTTGAGCAATTTGAAGTAAGTTTTGAACGAGAAATTGTGAGTCAAAATTCAGCTACAAACCAGTTGCAGCTTAAATAGCAAACCCTTTCTGTGTCATACGTTTGCTAAGATATTTAGATTTGAAGGATAATTTATTCCTCTTTCCTGTTCTCATTTCTAAAATTTCTTGGCGACTTTTAGAACACTAGGCTAACACTATTGAGTCATAGGGATGCTTGAAGCCTGACAAATCTGATGGGGGAATTCTCTCTTTATAATTATTTTTTTAACCTTTTGGTCTACTGACTACTGCTTGTCTGCTACAAAGGTTCATGTTATGACTTACGTTAATATTAGTAATATATATCTTTGTTCTGTATAGTTTGTTTAACATCATGAAATGTTCTTCAACTGTCGTATTCTGGCGCTGTGATTGGAGCATGCCATATACAACCGCTAGGCCCATGTTTGACTATGCTTGACCCAAAAGAAATAGAGCTGGCCAAAGTCTGGACCACTAGAAAAGCCAGTAGCTCACCTGTGCTGCACTAGTGTCTAAATTTTGGCCAAAAGGAAGTCCATGATAGGGTCAGAATCAACTGGATCTTCGCTGTGTGGGCTAGACCCTTCTAGGCCAAAAACCGCTGCACTTTCCGAAAGTTTCTAAAGGGAAAGGATCCTGTGTAAGGGAACTGGGAAGCCAAACAGAGTGCGTCATTAGCATTCGATTTAGGAATTAATAATACAACCCCTACTGTTGCAACCCGTTAACCTTGTTTCCTTGAGAACTAGAACAATTTAAACAACTCCTTTCTTGATTGTGTTCTTGCTTCTTTACAGCTTTGTCAGATGCCTGAACTGTTAAACACCGAAAGGGGCAGTGAATACATGCCACCTTTTAGTATGTATGGAATGGTCCACCTATCATTGCATCAGTTTGAGGCCATCTAAGATGGTGAAATCTCAATTCAAATCAAAATTGACGAATTACTTTGATCTAAGGTGATGGACTGAGCGGCTGCAATGAAAATGAATGCAAGGGTCAAAATCACCAGACAAGGTTGGTCATAGTTTAGGCCAGTCCTTGATCAATAGATAAAATAGGTTTGGCACTAGTGGCTGCAGTCTTAAAGCTCTAACAGTAGGTTCCAACAGGCCAAGCTCAGAATGGACAGGTGTTGGACTGGTTGTTGGGACAATGAGTTGGGCAAGGTTAGGGATTATGTATGACTAAATACCTGACTTAGATTGTGCTTGGCCCACTGAGATTAACAGATATAATAACTAAATAAACCAGACTATGACAAGCTGCAAACTGGCCTAGGCATCAATTGGTCTATGACCGGGCCTCACCATGAATTGGATAAATAGGGAAATAGTTAGATGCTATCGAAATGAAGGTTATGAACAGACCAATTAGATTGATCAAATGGCTTGGGTGCCTCCACAATAAACCCAACAGGATAAGCAGCTCAGCTCATCCAATATACAATTTCCACTGTAGCAAGATCGAATTGCCCTCTTGGAAGCGTTCTATTCTATGTTGACCCAGCAAAGTTTCAAGGAAAACGTAAATGGTTTCCCAAATGAAGAAAGAATTCCATTTGTTCGGTGTTAAAACATTTTCTCAGGTATCTCTTCCTAGGTTAGAGGCATTTTGCAGAAAACGGATGAGTATCCAAGAGGTAGAAAACCATTTAGAAGAATATTTCACTGCGAATCTCAATGTGTACCCAAGAGGCATTATTCAGCTGCATAAAATTTAAGTCTTAAGTATGCACTTTCTGCAGAAGATGAAATAACTGCAGAAGTAAAATGGAGTGAAGAATTTGCTCCAAAGAAAATGAAAATGGTTTCCAAAGGAGAATGATTTCCCATCATTCTCAGTTTTCATTTTCCAAGGTGAAAACATTTTCCATAATGTATGCAAAAATATCAGATACAGACCCAGAGGTAGGAACCCATTTTCTGCAGTTTTTTAAGAGATGCAGAAACGCATTTCACTACAATACACACCAAACAGTAGAAACTGAAAACCATAGAAAAAGAAATCCTCTGTTTTTATTTTATGCAGAAAAAGAAATCATTGTTGAAATAGGATTCCATGGAAATTGCACTGCATAAGAATGCCCTCAGCACAGACCTCCTTTCTCTTCTTGTTGTAGCATAAACATACAAAGCAGCAATGAAAAGAAGTCATACAGATATGAGTACTTCTATATGTGCATTATATCAACATTCATCCATTACAAGGGCCTTCTCAAGACTCATGCCTACAGAAAGTGATATTCTAAGCTAATCAAGAAGGAAGTACTTAGATGGTGATTATCATGTAGAAGTGGAATGTGCCTGTAATCTCTGCTTTTTACAAACTGTCATTGACCTCAACTTCTCACAAGAACAAGAGAAATATCACCGAATATAACATTTTTATTATGGTAAACACAACCAGATCAAGGAATGCACAGCTGCTCTAGGAGAATTAGGCATGAAAGGAGTTGATTATCTGAGATATTTGTCTCTTCTTCCATTTACATTGAGTAATATGTAAAACTCTGTAACTAAAGGGATCAAATGAAGATTCATCGTACCAGTGTTAGCCTCCACTGCGGCGGCCAGGGCTCAGGGGGTCAGGGCTCATCCACTTCTTCCTGTTAGTGGAGCTAAGGCTTGGAACCAAACTCGGCATGCAACACTGGGCAGCCTTGACACGCTTCTCCTTCTCAAGCTTGGTGCCTCTATCCGGGGTAGTCTCGCCGCTACAGGCAGAATCGGCCTTGGACATGCAAGGGGTACCTTCTACTGATTTTGGGGGGACCACGCTGGTTGTGATCATGTCGCTACTTATGCTTTGGTAGTCATCCATCTGACTGCATTCCATGCTCTCCTTGAACAGGTCAGCTAGTTTCTTCCTTTTCTGAGTTGGAGAAGGTAGGGGAGGCGTGGGGGCAGGCACTCTGTCTAAGGAAAGGGCTTTGTTGGGCCGAGGTGTTCCTGGGACGCTTCTCTGATGGTTTGGAGTGTTACCGCAAGATGGGGTGAAATCTTCAATGGAGTAACAGAAAGTAATGAAAATCAATTTGGTGACCCCATGTAAAAGTAAAAGATACATGCAAAAACATTGCGAATTCCTATGGGGCAGAAAAAGTCAGACAAATTCCTGCTTAAGTCCCAAGAATTCACAGCAAATTGGCAATGGGGTTATAGAGTTCAGATGAAGGATATATCTCTTTAAAAATCATCAAATGTTCTCTGAGAAGAAATGATTGGGGCAGAAAAGTCTGGCAAATTCCTGCTTAATTCCCAAGAATTACTAGAAAATTAGCAATGGGGTTACAGAGTGAAGGATAAAGGGTATGTATCTTTAATAAGCGTCAAATCTCCCCCTTCTGGCAAGAAATGATTATCCCCTTTAACCCCATAAATATGAATCCTACGCAGGATTTTGACCGCTCACTTTATTGCTGCTATAAAATTCATCCTAAAAGTACTGGGAATTTGGCAATGTGGCCATTAGGAAAAAAATAAAAGAAAAATGAAGAAACTACATCTAGCTACAGCATTAGTGGCCGGAAAAGTCTAGGGCATGGCGGGCCCACTAGCATGGTAGGTGTTTTTGTTTGTTTACCTACATGTATAAGGCCATACAACGCTGTCAGGACCATGTCCATGTGTCTAGACTCAACCCAAATCAAACCAAAGCAAGCTGGAGATGAGCTAGTTCTACAATGGTCAGGTTTTGTTGCACATTTTAAAGCAGATGAATGATAGTGGTAATCTTACCACCATTGACACTATAGAAATCATCTTCACAATCAGATTCTATCCAGGCACGGGTATCAAAGAAAGCCTCGTCTCGACTACCTGCATGAGAACAGAATTTTATACATCAAATGTGTGCCTTTTAAAGAATTTAAAGAACTAGATGAACAGGATAAAATGCATTCATTTCTATTTGGGAAGTGGACCCAACTGAGCCACACAGGACCCAATGACAATAATATGTTTGAACCAAGATTAGAAAATAAATGCCAAACTACAGCTTTAAGCAATGCCTACAGGGAGATTAGGATAAGCATAACCTGAAATCATCAAAACCACAACAATGAATTTATACTATTGACCTCAATCAATTTGCACACTGAATAATGTCAACCCCTCAATGATTTTGGGCCTTGGGGTTAAGAATCAAATGGTAGTGTCCGACTCACAATGGTTTCTAATTACCATGCTGACTTAAACATGTAGCAGTATTGACAACAAGGCTGGCTGTCTGCCAAAAATATCAAAACTGCAATTGAGGTAGTAGATCTACATGAACTTTTGAGGGTTGGCTAAAAAATGCACTTTTGGAAGTTGTCCAAAAGATGGGAAACACATCTGTAAGGTATTTCAGCAATGTTTCTAGTGTATTATCCAGCCTCTAAGGACATTATTTTCCCATAAGATGACTATCATGACTTCCTAGTTCCCCCGACACTTGCATGGCATACTATATCCCAAATCAGATTTCACATTTCCTGCAATTCATCTTCTTTGATGCAGGCCTCTATTGTGGTTCTTATGTTGACACCTCAAAGTGACTACTATTATACCAATTTGCAACACAACGATGTGCAAATGCCAGCATTCTACTGGTCTGTTCATATTTTGAAGTGGTGAACAAAACTCTATTCTTGTGCTATTCACAGGGCACTTGTCACAGAGATGTAAAATTATAGATGTAAACAGGTTGGGCCACTCTGATCCTTAGCCCATGACCATCTGGGAACAGGTTCAGGCCTATAGTAACTCAATGGGTCGGTTTGCTCAGGTCAATGTAGAAGTTTGCAATATTGATCCTTTGCCTTTTGTACTGCTATCAACATGATCATAAAAGAAGTAATTTTGAAGCATAGCAAAATGACGGTTTTCCAAATCAAAGGCCTATCAAGTATAAAGGTCAAAAAGGGGAAACACAAAAACACCACCCTGCCTTGACGTTTTATTTTATATATGTAGGAGAATATTAGTATACATCCATTGCTCACCACAGGGTGAGGGATATTTACATAATTGGAAATATTTATGTGCAAAAGACAAAAAGGTTACGCAAAAGAGGAATGCTTATGTGAAAAATAAGGGATGCTAATGTAAGCATCCCTCACCCTATGGTGAGGGATGGATGCATGCTAACATTCCTTATATATAAATTTATAGATTTATATGAGGCCTCTTCCTGTGCATACATCCCTCATGAATATCAATTTAAATAGCAGAAAGCAATGAAGTAAAACAAAACACCAAGGCTAAGGACTGCCATGAAAAATTTCCTCCACTAAAAACACAGAAGGAAAAACTGTGCTCTCCATTAAAGATATCAGATAGAAGAAAGAAAAGAAAAGAATAGAATAGAGGATACGGACACATCTCACTTTCCAGATAATAAACATCATTGAATATACAAAAACTAGCACTAGAAAGAGATTGGGATGATCCTATTCATACCACATTGTACTTAAAGAAAATAGTTTCAATGAAAAACTAAATAACATTGACTATATCAATTGGATTGTTATGCATAATCTGCAATAAACAAATGACCCATGCAAATTCGGTGACCCTTCAAGTATAATTTCCTCAACAAACTGAAAGCTGCTCAGTTCTCACATAAACAGACACAAAAGCACATGGTAAACTTTCCAATAAAAAAAATCAACTTCTAAAAAAAGCACATTGTAACTGAATAAAATTTGTCCTATTTCTTGCTTTTCATGAAAAGGAAAACAAATGATCACCAAATCTTATTGTACTGAGGTACATTCTATCACACCATCAAATCTATTAACATCAAAATCTTATTGTACAACGTTCCAACCATCAGATTACCCTTTCAAATGCCAATATAGTATAATTTCCTAATCAGAAAAGTCTGTCATGTCAGGTTGAGAGAGAAAAATATGATAACTTAAGATTAGATTCACACATAAAAAATATTTGCACAAAACACTAATTTATTTAGAGGAAAAAATTATTTTGATACACATAAAGAAAATTCTTTTCTCAAAAAACATAAATTGAACAAAAGATTTTACATCACAGATACTATTAGCTGACATAGATAATCTCCAATTTAACAAATTTCCCATGGGAACTCAACAAGCGATTCAAATTTTGATTCCTCAAAAAACTATGGATGTACACAGAAAAATTAACAAATTAGCAATAATTTTAAACAACAGTCGGCACATAAAAATCCTGGTCTTGAAACAGTAATTCAACACAACAGAAATCAACTCTAGAATCTATCCAATTTCTTGATCTTGATTAAAATTTTATCTACTCAAAATCATAAATCTTGAAAAAAAACTCTCAGAAACCAAGATTAATGCTAAATCAACATTTTCATTTGCACACCGCTAAAAATATATTTTCAGAGATAGAAATCTGCAAAAGACTAACAATTAGCGAGGCTGTAATTGAAAGATGCATAATCTCTGATATACCAATTTACACATCTAAATCTCATATCCAGTGTTCATGATTACTCCTAGAAACATATATTTCTGTAAAATCTTAACAGGAAAATAAGCAAATTTAGAACATTCATAAATTTGATACATAAATTAAAAATGTTGTCCAAAATAATTCCCATCCTACCCACTTACCATTCAAAATCAACAAACTTTAAAAAAATAACAAAAAAAAATCGCTCATAAATTCTCTCTCATGTTGAATCTATTCACAGAACAACCCAAATCTACCACATATGAAAATTCATGTCTTGATAGATAAAAATTCAAGAGAAAACCAGAAAATCTTGACTTCATAAACTTTAAAGTCTACAGACTCTAGATCACACCAAATGAGCCATCTGAACTCAATCACCCATTAACATTAACTATCATAATCTGAAAAGTCAAAACTCACATCTTGCATCAAATCAGAAAACTGAAAGAACACACTAATCCACAAAAAAAGAAAAAAATAATAAAACTCTGGCAAAAGTTTAAACGTGAATAATCGGACTATATCATTTCCTCAAAGTTTAATATCATCATCATCATCATCATTATAAAACAGTATCGGGAGCCAAATTTGCCCAGAAATGATTAAAAAAAAAACAGAGTAATCCGAAATCTGGGTCTCACCAGAATCCAATAGATTAACTCAAGAAGTCTCCATCATATCAAATTACCCACAAGAAATTAACTACCCAGAACAAGATTTTCCAAACAAAACCATATCCGTTTGTTGTATCATCCAAAACAAACCCAAATTAAAAAGAAGACGAAAAACAACAAGAAAACAAAGAACAAGAAAAAGAACTAGAATCTCAAACTACCCAAGAACCAGAAAAAGAACAAAAAAAGGGTGACTGAAAAACAGCACCACAAACACAATCACGAGGAAACAAGAGAACCCCAAACCCGAAAAACGCTGATAAAGAGAAACCCAGACCATACCAAAGTCCCTGCTAGCTACACGAGACGACGGCGAGTAAAAACCAAACTGGGAGCCAGGCATCTTCGTCTGAAAGACTGATTTAGCAATTGGGTTTTCTCCATTCATCTGTTTTTCCCCATTAGACGATCGGTTCTCGCCATTCATCTGCTTCTCCTCAGTGGGTGATGGAATCACCATCTTCTCGGCCTCGGAAGCTATGGAGAATGGGATTTTCATGGCAGAGTCTGGCTTTCTATCTGTCGACACACAAATACCCATTTCAAGAACACTACCCTTTCTTGCCACAGCACAAGAAGCTCGAATTGCTTACAGTAATCGTAGAGAGAGAGAGAGAGCAGAAAGCAGAGAGAGAGAGAGAGAGAGAGAGAGAGAGAGTCTTATTTCTCTCCTTTGGCAGTCATTTTTCTCTCATGTCCTGGCTTTAGAGAGAGAGAGAAATGAGAAATAGTAGAGAGAGAGAGAGAAGACAAATGGTAGAGAGAGAAAGAGAGAAATGAGAAATGGAAGTAGGCAGGTTTCGAATATATGGTTTTGGGATTTTTCATGGAAAGTGATTTCAGGGAAAAGTGATTTCTTTGTATGGTTCTTTTTTATCTTAGAAGGGAAAAGAACAGACACTTGAAAGGCAAGGGATGGAAATGGAATTCTCTTTTTTCTTTTTTTTTTTTGGCACTGTGGGTCCCACAAGGTTATGGTTTTATCTTGATCCTGTGTGAGTTTACTATTAAGACAAACAAGTCTGATGTTGACTGCGCACATTGACATGACCAAAAAAAGTAAAAAAAAAAAAAGAAAGAAAAAAACCCATTAGGCCTGATTCATGACACGGTATGGATCTGTCGCTGTGACTACTTTTTTAAGCCTGATTTATAATTGAAGGGCCACACCCAAATATTTATAAGGGCATGTTTGTGCTGCCAATTTTTAATGAAAAAGTGAGATTATAAAAGTGGTTTTTTAAGATATATTAAATCTATTTTTAGTGTATCTACTTCTCCCCAAATAAAATTGTGTGAATGAATTAAAATTGTCAAAGATCAGAAAAGTCTTTAATACGGAGGTCAATTCTTTAATAATTAAATGTATTATATAATGACATATAAAATCCAATAAGCGTGTTCTCAATAAAATGACCATGCCTGTTTTCTCGTTCGCGTTAATGTGGATCCTGCTTTTCTAGCATCCTACAAAGGAATTTCAAATCTTTTTTTTCTGAGAAAAAGAACGTAGAAAGGAGAAATTTTTCAATACAAACAACACCCGCTGCAAGATACCGGATTTTCCAACGCCTTATCATAGGCGGTTTTGCATCCTAAAAATGGAAACTAAGTGACCAAAGGGTTACCTTTTTAAAGACATCAAATTAAGTCTTTGGAATCTTAGTCCATCATTAGAAAAATCAGAGATGAGTCCCAAATTTGCATGATTGGTCTGTGATTTGGGTGAGTGCTAATTTGGGGCATAGAGATTGTGAAGGGTATGAATTGATTATCGGTCTAGGTGGGCCACATATGTCTGGTTGCTCCATGCTTAGGAGCATACTGTTGTTCTTGAAATTTAACAAATATTAGCATTTTTTAGTTGGGCCCTGAGTCAAGTTCATAAGCATGAATTGGGGCTAGGCTAGATCCCATCCACCATTTTGTACGATGCTTGAATGCATAGAAATTAGAATAAGATTTGCTGTCATCAAAGACTTCAACCGTTGAATTTTTTGCGCTAAATGGGTTGTTAAGAGCAATGGCTAATAGCTTAATTTAAAAAATTACTAAGTTAATTATGGCTGTTAATTGATGTATATTTAAATGTGATTTTCCAATGTAATTATCAAAAAGAATAGAGATTGTACAAGGTTGACCACAGTGTCAAAATGTGAATTGACATTAAATACATATACACCATGGCCTCCCTTTAAACCGTTCAAAATGCAGCCCCACCCCATTTACCTAGATTGGGTCATGGCTTTTTTTCCAAATAAGAAAATGTTATCTACCATTGGATTGAAAAAGAATGTGGCTAAAGCAGTGGTTGATAATGATTTTAGTTCCTATTTTTACATGGAATCATGAATTTTCCGAATCCCAGCAAACAAACATGGGAAAAATTTGGGAAGGAAAAGGTGCACTCATTGGCTGTTGGACGCTCATGGAAAATTTAAAAACAAATAAAAGGAAAAAGAAAAGCAGCTCTGATTGGCAATTCGGACGCCACTCACATGTGCTTTGAAGAGCTCTGATGCTTTGATTCTTTGTCATATCTCAGGCATGTTGGATATTTTAGGAGACCAACAACAGGCTATAGGTGCTACCAAAATTAAAAAAACAAAAAACCTGACAAACTCCTCCACATCCATGATACAATATATATTATCATCTCAATATCTCATTTTTTTTTCTCTCAGGATATTTATCTTGTAAAATATTATCTTTATTGATAAAAAATTTCTCAAAAAAGTAAAAAACTTTTTCGTTCATTATCGAAAAAATTACATAAAATGTTGAATTTAATTATTTTAAAGATATATAAAAAATTTTTACAATTCTTTCAATCAAGTTCTACCGAAAAAGGTTTTGCAAATGACAAAAACTCCATTTCCTTATGTCAATTTTTGTCTTTTGTTAACCTTTTTCCTCCCAAAATCAACCATTGTGATCTACTAAAGTGGGTCCCACTAAGTTACTTGGGTTGTACTTCATAATTTTTCTTAAATAACTTATCATAGGAAAATTTTGAAAAATGGCATGAGGGTTTTATTTTTATTTTTTAATATTATATACTTGTGAGCACTTGATTGAAAGAAATATAAAAAACTTTTATATTCTATTTAGATATTCAAAATTTCATGTACTTATTTGAAATGATGTAAAGAGTTTTATACCATTTTGAAAATCTACCTAATTAAAATACTTCATGATATAAGACACTACTAGGAACCATTGTTCTAGATTCTTATGGAATTGAAACTTTTGGATTATTTTATGATTGTCTATATACAAAGGATAAGTTAAAAATCTGTTTCAGACCCCAAGTGCTTTAGGTGGATAAATATCAGAACAACTACCCATTGGAATTTGGAAGTCCTAAGCTTATCTGACTAATCAAAGATTGCATTTAAGGAGTCCTAATCCTATGAGCCTTTGACTTGAAGAAATCTCTATTTTTAAGGAAGTAAGACTCTCTACATTGGAGACTACAGAGTCAAATCCTTGCCACTCAAAAGTACCATTATTCTCATTGTATGAGTATTCCAAAATTTAATTTACACAGATAGGAGTTGTCTCTCCATGAAGATTGATAATTTTATAGTAGGACACATTTTATTGAGATAATAATTAGAGACACAAATTGTAAGGGATTTTATTTTGGACAAATCAGGTTTTTCAGTGCGTGCGTGGGTCCCACCATAGAGTAACGATCATTCAAACGAAGGATTTTTCCAAGTCAAGACCTCAGAGATGTGGACTGTACTTGATGTGAACTTTCTTTACTGTGCTCTATCCGCTGCAACCGGCAGGCCCTTCATTTACTCAAAACTGAAACGCTGGTTTGACTGTTTGAATGTACTGTTTAGCAGTTAATGCCTAAAGAGAGAGTTTTGCCTAAAAAGCAGGTCACCCAACTCTATCATGATTCATGCATTCATGCTAATGACAGTTTTACAGAGAATTAGACGTGGGTTCGGTTGGAAACGTCTAACAGACTAACCATGATCAAGGGCATCTATTTAAGGATATAAATGACCTATCTGTTTTGAGTAGTTTTTTTTTAAGAGAAATGCTCCGGGAGAATTAGGGTGGGCCCATCTTACAAATCATCTGAACTATTCACACACGTAAAACCTATATGAGTTATATGGGGTCTTATGGGTTTGCACTTATTTGAATGAAATGAATAATTAAATATAATAATTTTTATTTTAATATAAAGCTATAAAATTTATGGGTCACAGACAAAAAGTTAGATGTATGAAATTGGATTGAAACTTTATATTTAGAGTGTTCCATTTGAATCTTTTCATCCCCCACTATACCATGATCTTTTGGGGCCCAAGGTGGGGATAGTTGTGAAAACCTTCAAAAGAAGGCACATCCACACATGTACAGTTCCGATTTGGAAGGATGGGCGTGCAGTGTGCACAGCTTTTCATACCAAAGTCTGTGTATTAGATTTTAATTAGGTTCATTTAAGTGATGATATTAAGGAGCCTGCTCTCACTTCTTACCGATGGAGATGCCTTTGACGTGGCCCATCAACATCCAAGGAAGTGTCTGTAACTTTTGATGAGATATTTTAACAGCATATATGAAAGTTTATCATCTTTGCTTTCCAAAAATCCATAAAATTTCCATTGTTTTAATGCTTTTATGTGCTTTGTGAGTAATGGTTGTGATGTTACAGTTAATTTCCCAACCAAGACTTTTGAGGGACGATCAGATTTCTATGAATCAAAGCACATTTATGATGTGGTCACTATGGATAAGCCACAGCTCATATAGTAGCCAAGTTTGGTGGGAACAATAAAAGAGATGAGGAGATGTGCCTGTTACGGCCTTTATGAGCTTGTTTAAAGAAGCAAAATTACAGTTACAAGTTACAGAAGAATATTATATCTCCTGTTTGGCACTTGAACTAATGCCTGAGAAGATGAAAAATTGAGATGAAAATTTACGTAGAACGCCAATCACCACCAGTGACGGCCTATAATCACTACTGACGTCATTTGTTAGGTCTGAATTTTAGGTCTAGTCAAACCCGCACGACCCCACCCATCGACCCCCACCCGACCAAAAGTGAAACATTAGCCTAACACTAATTAATAGGCCTTAAGATGACATCGATGTTAAAGTCCCAAGATGAACAGGGAAAAAATGATACGAGCTTTTAAACATAAGAACCAATATGGTGGATGAAAGAGATGAGTGTGGTTAATTGGTTCTGTGCAAATCACGGCAGTAGGTGTTAAAGAGGGACATGAGATCTTAGGTGGGCCAAACATGGGTTAGCGCTTGCGCAATCTCAGTGAGGAAATGATTTTAGTATCTTATAAAATCTTTCCATCGTTAATCTAAGCCCTTCACATTCACCCCCTTACATTGGCATTCATTTTAATTGACTACTCGCGAGACAAATACTTAGCATTGCATACCATATACCATGTACAAAGTCAAGTATGTTTGGGTTTTCATTCAAATTGGGGTCTGGTTTTAGTTTACTCGTGCAAATTAAGTTTTTTTTTTAATCAAACAATATAAAGGAAAGCAAAATATCGAAGAAAGGTATAAAAGCCTTTCCTCATATGCAAAATAAGTGGGGCTAGGGTTGAGCCAATGCTGACCTAGTCTACTTTACAACTTAGTGACGGGAAAGAGTTGGTACAATAATAGGAGGAACCTCCTGAATTGGAAATATTAATCTTGAAAGGCATTTTGAAATCTAGAATGTCGAGAATTAATTAAAAAGGCTACTTTTACCAAAGTGAAATAGCAAATGGGAATTTCCTCATAAAATGTATAATTTGGAGAATTCAAGAAGTTATGATTCATCAAAAGCCTAGAGTTCCCCCAACAAGGTGAACTCATTTTTGAAACTTCAGTTATCAAATAGACTCTCAATTATCTTTAATTATAGCTCAACTGGTTTGAAATGTAGGTGCAATGTACAAAAAGAGAGAGGATCAAACTTTCAAATAAAAATATGTTCAATTACATTGTATAATTCTCTTTGAAAACTCTAGTCAAAATTCATCACATACGATAGTGTATTTGTACATATGCATGTGCACTAGTAAACTTTTATTGGGAATAATACTATATTTCATATTACTTTGTAAAATACAAATTTTATAGATATTAGCATATATGTGAGGGGTGTTTTGTGTTTTAAGAGGAGTTCATATTTTAAAGTATTTCTATTATCTGTTAAAGACACTATATATATATATATAACAGCCAATCATATTAAATGTTGTTTGCTTGTAAATTGGTTTAAAAGATTACGACGGTCCAAAAGGTTCAGTATCGTCCAACATGGAAACCATTTCATTGGGGGAACGTAATTGATGTTGAAGTGATTGGTTAAGGAGATTAGAATAAAATAGTTTAGTAATAATTGATGTTGAAGTGATTGGTTAAGGAGACTAAAATAAAATAGAATAGTAATTGATGTTGAAGTCATTGATTAAGGAGATTAAGATAAAATAGTATAGTATATCTATAAAGGGAAATTTTGAAATATGTGTTCAATGCAGGGGGTGGGATACCCTATATATATTTTACATACATTTACCTTCTTGGGAAGGTTTGTTTCTCTAGTTAATTATTTGAGGTGAAGGAGGATCTCCGAAGTCCCAACTTCCTTTTCATGAAAGTGATGCCGAGGAGGATTAGGGACAAGGGTGGGTTCAAACAAGTGAGTTGCTTTAATCCACAATTACTAGGTGCAGATTTGGCTCTTATTTTCCTCTTCTTCCTTTGTGAAAAAAAAAAAGGATTATAATATGGATTTATAAATTTTGAATTGAGTCCATGTAGAAGCAGGTTGTAATCCTACTACCCGTAGGAGAAAATATAAATGCTACTATGCACTTCCACACCAAATGTCACTTTGATAGGACTAAGTATACGATCAATTTGATGTATAATAAACAAGTATTTCTTGTTGGCTTTTATTCAAGTGAAATGATAAATCTTATGATAGACCCAAAGCATATTCAAGTGAGATCTAGCAGCACATATCATATAAAAGATAGGAATTTCTGTTAGATGGTTTAGATTTTAAATAAGTCCGCTCTATCTTGGAAGAAACAATATGGTTTTGAACTTTTTTTCTTTTTTGGTAAAAGACGAAACGATGTGGCTAGAATAAGTAATGGCACTAATTGTAACTATGCTAGCAATGCAGTTATGATATGGTGACTGTGAATCCACCAATGTATATCCCTAATTTAAGTAAAATTTGATACAATGCCTATACATAAGGAGGTGTATAATATTATTGAGGTTGCTCCCACGAGGATGGGCCATAGATCAAATTTAGTAGTCTTCTCTTGTTAACTTTGTGTTAACAATATGATTATATGAGAAATAATTATTATAACTTGTTTTTACTTTAAAGGATGAAATGTCACACACCAAATAGAAGGATAAAATGAAAGTATGCCGGGAGCTTAGGGATGTCTCGGTTGTTATGACTCCCACTCCCATATCTCCTATATTACTCACCAAAAATCAATCCTTGATGGGTGTCTTTACCTTTTTCCTCTCTTGGCCATTGAGCTAAGTCAGCAAAAAGAAAAAAGTATATCATCTTATCAATAGTTTTGCATATGTAGCATAGATAGAAAGAAATTTCTAGTGTTGAGAGGTGTCCCACATGCATAAGAGGTAAAACTTAAGCCCAATGTGGGAGCCACTTGGACGCATAGCAATTATGGTAGACAACATTATAGAAAAGTTTTATTATAGTTATGATTTTAAATATAAAAAAAAACTTAATCAATTGAATCATTGCAACTATTGATGAGTGGATCTCACATGATGTTAAATTTGTCTACTCTTAATAGCGTGTTTCTGCATGCTGTGAAAAGAGGTACAAGAAATGCTTTCACCTTTCATAGCTGCTTCAGATCATTGTGTAACTTGTGTTGCACATTTCATCCAAAAAACCAAAAAAAAAAAAAAAACAATAAAAGCACCCCTCTTTCTTCTGACAATGAATTTGCGATTCTTACCTAAAAGGTCAACCACATACTCGTGGAAGAGGAAACGTCCGCAGCTCATGCATAAAGGCACTCTCATCATGCAAGTAGTGGGAAGTCCTATGAGGAATTTTTATATATAGATTATATTATATATAAAAGTTATTTTTCCTCAAAATAGTTTCTCTCATTTAAAAGAAAACGTACACTTGGGAAACAATACAGCAAACCTGACCGTTACACATTCGAAATTTTCTACTACGGAATCCTCGTATTCTACTAGAATTAGACCCATTCAACAACAGTTGCATCAGATGAGAAGATCCTGGGGGCAGCTGTCCTTAAATAGCTCATATTCAAAATTGAAATGATAATATAACCGGAGTCCCATAGCAAATAACTAATCAAGGTAAAACACTCACCAGTTTCACAAATTTTAAAGTTGCCACTGGGTAGTGTTGGATCGTGGGTTGCGTTGGGTACGAGAGTGTGAGTTGGGGTGGTTACCAGAACAATACCCAAGCCTTTACAATCTCTAGGTCTTAAGAGTAAAATATATTTACATGTGATTAATTCGATAGGAAACATGACTTTGATCATATGATATTGGTATATGCTAACTAAACTGGACAATATTTATTAGATGGTTTCAATTGATAAGAGATGGGCATCACCACACGTGAGGGCTCAAGCTGTTTGTTTGTGTAGAACAGAACTATGAAGAATTCTAAGAAATGTACTTGGAAAGATCCACAATTGGCCATCAATCTCTCCTTTGTTGGAAGATGATTAACCAATGTGAAAAATAAGGATCCATCTTTAATATTCCTTAACCCCTTATCTCTTTAATTATATTTCTTCCTTGAATCCATTTGTCCATGAATTTTTGAAAATTTAATTCCATGCAAACAAACAGGCTTACATCAAGAGACCAAACCATTGTCACCTCAAGTAAATCCTTTCGAACAGAAAAAAAAAAATTATCTGCATTGGTCCATTGAAAGGCCCACCCTAGTGATACAAAATCCGGGCTGCCCAATCAACAGCCGGTCCATTCATCGAATAATCAAAATCAAGTACAGTTGCTCATAAGAAGAAATGCATAGTTTAATGGACCACTTGGGCAACTTAAAACGGGTAAAACTTGATTAGAAACCGCTAATTGAGAATTCGAGATGCTTGTGACTGCTTTCTTTTTTTGTGTAGGAGGATGTCGATTTGGTCGGTGTCCCCTGTCCGAATCTTCAATATTTTGGGTGCTTGTTTAATAATAGATTAATGTGGAAAGATCAAGTACAGTTGATAATAGGCCATTTCTTCGATGAATGATGATGCAGAGCTTTATCTTGTACAGTTTATTATTGGCCATTTCTTTAACTTTTGTGACTAGTGATAAATGTGAGCTTTGTTAGATTTACCATAATCTGATAATCAACTTGACCGAATCAAATCTAAATAATACAATATATAAATTACATGCATACCTAGCTCTATCGTATGTTGAGCATGTGAAGCAACTGTTTAAGATTATCCCTCTTATTATTAATTTTAATAGTGAGCAACTATTAATTTCCAAGTCCAATAAGGTCTTTAAATACTAAAAAAAAAAAGAGGAGTCTTTAATTGCTTTTGGACTCCAAAAGTGGGTCCCACGTATCACCATGTGGTCAAGTAGACCACATGTCTGATGCTAATAGGCTTTGCTTCCTCTTGGAGAATCAAAAGAGTCTAATAATTGCTTGAAAGCTTTTAAACCAGTGGGGTCTTTCAATTCATATGCATGCATGATACAGCACAAGTTTCACATGCCAATCAGTTCTCTTCGTGTGATTACATTGAATTTATGGGAAAGGGCTCCAATGATTTCGATGATCATGATAGATCATATCTCATGTAATTAGCCTTTAGGCGAACATGGGTTAGCTGGAGAACAATCTATCCTCCACACATAAGGCTCCGAAAACTCATTAGTACCAAAGCCCACTTGACGCCATGCCAATATAGGTGAGGAAAGAGGGGATAGAAAGATTAATATGAGACTTAAGAGTGCAATATATCCATGCAAATATCATGATTATGGCCTTCAAGTTATTTTTCTTTTTTTTTTTTGTAAGAAAGGCTAAATATCAATATAAAAAAAAGGAAAAAAGAAGAGACATGCATGAAAAATTAAACCAACTCAATTAGTAAAGGAAAATTCTCAAACCAAGCCTAGACCTAGAACAACTAAAATCCTGTTGAGCAAGACAATCAGTACATTAAAGTTTCTAGGAATGAACTTGAATGGACCAAACTTGACCAGCAACTTAAAAAGGTCAAGATGATGGAAGGTAGAGACCTCTGGATCTAATACCATGTTAATAATACCGAAAGCTCAATCTGTTAATAAAGAGTGTAACAATGTATATCAATAGAAATTCTAATAAACATTTATCTTTGACTGTCTTTATTGTAAGGAGGATTGCATGCGATTCAACTTCCTTGGATGCTGTGAGGGTCTTTAGCTGCCCCTGTACCACACAATTTATTGAATTTTAAAAAGTAGCTATTTTTCTTTTCCCAATTAACATAATAAGTGGGTGATGTAACTTTAGGCTGTTGCAAATTCACCTGGGTAGTGTGTGAGAGAAGGGTAACTAGATCATAATTGGGTCAGTTGGCTCAGAAATAGGATAAACTACAAACAAAAACTACGTGAATGGTTCTCACCTCAATAGTTCGCCATGTATATGCAGTAATATAAGATGTTGATTATGAGTGACAACTTAAGTAAATGTTAGAATGCAAAAAAAGTTTGTCAAAGCAAAGTTTGATGAGCCATGCATATTGTTCAAGTTGGATTCTTAAGGTTGTTCAATAGAGAAGATTGTCCTAAAGGCTATCAAAGGAGGACCCTGCTGAATAGATAGCATGTGACCCATGGATATCTAAAAGATGGGTCATATATTCTACCTAGCTGCAGTGGCACCTCTGTTGTATCTAAAACCTGCCAATAAAAACCTTCCCAGAGTGTGTACACTTTGTTTTTGGTAAGGTCAAACTTTGATCAAAGTGAGATCTACTGTGGGAGCAAACGAACTCAACACTTAAATAGTAATAGTTTGGAGCTTCAAATCAATGATTATAATCATTCAACAGTGATTTTATTTTCATTTTTACCATGCAAAAAACTCTCTACCCTCCTCCCTTTAGTCATAAAATGGATGGTCTACTAACAAAGAGAGAAGTTTCAATCTTAAATCGGCGGATGAAACTTTTTTTCCTCTCATATCTAGATTTGGAAGCTTTTTACTCCTACTTTAAGTGTAAATCATTGTCTCTTCCACATGTTGTTTAAAGGAATATGATTGCCTTTACAATAGTTCTTAGAAAAACCATTTGCTTATGAACTGTATAAGTGTTTTCTATAAAACTATATACACAATTTTACACACATCAAACTACGCATGAATCCTATACAATATTTTATAACTGTATGATATCACACCATTATTGTATGAATAATTTTATGGAAAATATTAAGACTTCACGTGTTCCAAACACAATAGCCTTTACTGAAATAAAAAAAATTTGTATAAGCATTGCATACAAGGAAAATATTTGTCCGCATCCATCTCTTACAATAAAATTAAAGATATTTGTACAATTTAAAATATTTACGTATAAAAAATGAAAAAGTATATAGAAAAGGGAATTACTTATGTACAAACAGTAAAAGCCATCAAATCATTCCTTATCATGAGGTGAAAAATAGATACATGTTAACATTCTGCTATTTACAATAGTGGTGGATCAAAACAAAATTCTTCTTTAGGAGGCACATTAGCAATATCATGTGTCACTCATCGAAGCAAGCTTTACAGAAGTACCTACCAAGTTCCCGAGAAAAAGTAAATGTAACTGCAAAGTTCCATCACTTGCAAGGATTACCACTTTTGACCCTTTTTGCAGACGAAAGAATAGAATGTAACTTTAAATTACTTTTCTAAAATCTTAACTAATATGACGTTGACTTCACGTGCACACTTGAAACATGTACAGACAGTGAGAGATGTCATGTGCACTTATTGCCTGGTCTGTTCAAAAGTAGGCGTTCACATTGGAATTGTAAGGCATTGGTGGAAATTAGATTTTGTCCTGCAGGCATTCCGCCATATCACTATGAGGCCCAATTCGGCCGCGCTTCGATCATTGCTGTTGCTTTGACACTCTCATTATCCTATTATCTTGTACCGTGTCCAATTGTATGCTCATTATATTCTCACTGGATTGGATCTAAAAAATAAAATTTGTGGTCAAAATAACATTAATTAATTTTAAATTTATCAAATTAAGGGTCTAGAGTAATCTAATGGGGTAGACTATTTGTCTGACCACTCATTCATAAGAGTCACCTTTCCATCTACCCTCCGCCCATTGGTAAGCATGCTCTAAGTGGGACCCACTTGTAGGCATGCTCGATCTGTGCATATAGAATGATTATAAAATAAGTTTAATTCTTAAAAACAATGGTGAAAGTTTGGTAAAAATAACTTGAAGATAGAGAAGTTGAAAGTGATAAAAAAAACTAAAAATATCTAAAACAAGCTATTAATGCGATTCAAGAAGAGTAGATTAAATAAAATATGTAAATAATAAAACATGAAAATAATAAAAATTGAGAAAGTCAAGTGATATCACTTACATATTGTAGATGTATATAATACATAGATATTCATGGTCAAAGATTATTAAAAATATGAGGGGTGAAGGACAATCTTAAAAGTGGATGTAAACCTCACTTTCTAGGATAATGCCCCACTGTTCATTTCCTCATCTTTACTTGATTCATTTTTTATTATAATGTAGGTTATTAGACCATCTTTTTGATATTCCACTTTTGACTCTTCATTTTCCACCACTTACAAAACTACAAAGTTTTTCAATCCCTAATTTTTTCAATTGCATGAAACAAATATGTCCTCATTAGTCTCGGGCTTGGGTGTGTGCTAGGCTCAAAGCTTATATTTAGGCTTACGCTTGATCATATCAATTTGAATTTCATCAGGATTTAGATCACCCATTTGCAATACGAAGTGGGGCATGGACTGGGTCAAGACCCAACTCAACCTGCCTAAGTTGCACCCCTAACTAAATGATTGTTCTTGATAAGGATACAAGAGTTGAGAAAAATAGTTCCTTTTCAAACCCAAGTGATATGCCACTATCTAATAGTTCCTTTCAAAGCCCAAGGGATATATGACTCTATCTTGAGTCATTCTTTGCTCACTATAATTGTAAGCTTGTGTAAAAGTCAAGACCAACTTCTCTGTCTTTTAACCCAAGTCATGAATGCGGGCAAGTTTTCCTTATGAAAGCATTGGTAAAATCCAAACCTTCATCAAGTATAAGCATAGAAATTTCAGTGATAAGACCACCCAGATCATGCTAAAGGAGGAATGCTGTGTACCATATTCAGCCTCTAGCTTGTAGTGACATGGAATAGACATGACATGATCAAGTGGCTTTACTGGTGCCCCTTTAGGCACTTCAAAGCATGGTCGTGTGGGGTCCAATATCACTTCCAATTAAATAATAAAAAAAGGAAGAAGGCTTTTATCAGTCCAGCTCTTGCCACAAATTGTATGTAAGTGAGAAAATAAGGTAAGGATCCCCTCATTTATATTTCATTTATTGTCTTATGTGCTACGTGTTTGGATAGCACCAAATGTTCTCATGTCTCCTTGCTTTGGGTTGTTGGATTTCACAATCACGGCGTCTAAATGCAACATGTGTACGTGGGGGATTGAATAGTAAGAATTGAAAAAAGGGGGAAATCTTAATTACAACCACCAATCTTTTTATATAATTACGGCTGATCTTTATCTTTTAGAAATATAAATTTTTTCTTGGCCCAAGATATCTCTGCTCAACCTTTGAGAATTTTGGCTGCCAGCTTGGGTTACACGATTTTGATGAGTAGGAACTGTTTCCTCTTAAAAATAATTATATTCACAAATTTAAAAATCTTAATTAACCACCTCAGCTGATAATAAGATGCCTATCGAGTCTATTTCAATAGAAAATAAGTACTGCTTATTTTAATCACAAACTAGAAAGTTATCTTGGATTTAACTCAATTTAGACGGAGATGGTTGAATCTACTCAAATTTAATAGTGTTCTATATTAATCGCCAGTATTTAAAGCAACTTTGCTAGAATTGTAATAGGATTTTTAGTTGTATATCTTGTATTACAATTAAAAGTATTGGCTAATTCATGTTTGGACAAAAATCTATTTCGAGTCAAAGTCTTATTGCTATTTATGTTAAGCTAGGAATTTAAAAAGTTTAAAGAGTCCCAAAAAAGCTAAATTGAAGTATTTTTTTAAATAACATGGATTAAAAATGTCATATTTCACAAACTAAATGTCGGATATGAGCAAATCACCTACCATTAGAAAGCTCGTTTTAAATAAATATTCGTAGATTCAAAGATTGTGTCAATTGAAGCTAAAATGACAACGTTATGACCTCAGGAAGTTTACAGAAATTGTGCTATCTGAAATTACGGAATTGGCATTGCGTGAATTTCTATTTCTATTTTAAGTGGGACTTTCCTGTGTTGTGCTAATTCTTTTTCTGGTTAGATTATCATTATGAGGTATGAAATTTGGGATATAAAAAGGGGTTCTCTTTTAATCCTAAGATAGATATTTTATTGGGTTGTAAAAATTACTTATTAGAGATCATCTTCTCTAGAGCATTCATTAAAGAGAGCTATGCTGAATTTGAAGTTCTAGAGTTTTTGTCTTCTATATTTCTTATAGAAATCGTCTTTTAAGTGTAGAAAATTTGAGAAGTCAAGCACAACAATTAGAGGGTATTTAGTTGAATGGATTTATAGCAGGTAGCGGCAAGCAGTCGTTATAGAGTGATTCTTTACAGGATGAGTGCGTCACAGATGTTATATGTAAGTAGTTTGTAACTGTGTGATAATTCATAATGATTGATTATTAGTTTAGATCGGACTCATGGTATGTGCCTGGTTAGGGCTTTCCACGTAAAAATCTTTTCTTATTCTGGTGTGTGCTTTTGTGTTGTTTTGATTATTATTTTTGCTACGTACGTATTGATTTGTACAAATTATTGTTGAGATTAATTGCATAGATCTAACCTAAATGACCCCCCACAACCTTCAAAGTTTATTAGGAGATGTGACCTTGCTTATCACTCCCAAAGAAATATTACAGAATTGGCAAAGTGTTGGTTGGGTGGGTGTTTCGTGGGTGTGGCTGAGTCTAATGGAAGATGATCCCTTGTGCTATTTTGTGGTCTATCTAAAAGGAAAGAAATGAAGTGATCTTTAGGAACTCTTCCCCAACAACAAAAGATTTAATTACTAAAGTGACGGTTAGGATCATGAAATAGACTTTGATTAAAAAAGAATTCTTTAACTTTTCTTTTGACGACATATTTTCTAATTGGAAAGTTTGCATTGGTTGCTGCCTTACTAAGGAGAGGACATCACTCCATTAGTGTTCCCCTCATTATGGGATTTTGAAATTTAATGTGGACGGTGCCACAAAGGATAAGCTGAGTCCCGTGGGTATTAGAAGAGTATTGCACAATAGTGGGATAAGGTGCTTTTTATGTTTTCTAAGCACGTTGGTTTATATGACTCCAATAAAGCGAAGGTACTAACTATCTTGACGGTGTCAAGTTGTTTTCAAGAAGATACGGCGGATTATAAATTATAAAAAGTGATTCTTCTAATGCAATTACATTGATATCTAATCGGAAAGCTTTCTCTTGGAAGTTTTAGTTTTATTTTAATGAGATTAGGAAGTGATTGGCTGCCAACAATATTACTTTCCATCATGAGGTTAGATCCACCAATTCCATGGCAAATGTGTTAGCAAAGCAAGGGATTGAGAGGATGGTTTCTTGGGTGAGTGTAATTGTGTAATTGGGGTCGGAGATGGTGCAACTCTCTTAGACCTTCTCCATTCCTTTTCTTTTGTGGTAGCGTGCTTTGTATTTTGTCTTCCTATTAATAAAATTTGTTGTTACTGTTAAAAAAAATCTAAGCTAAGTTAAATTTATAGAGTTCTTTACATTTTAATGAAAAAATCCCGTACAATGCATTTTCTTACTTGGTCGAAAAACATCCTTGGACAATTGTCAATTTAGAGGAGTTAGCTGTAAAATTAAGAGAGATTAATAAGAAAACTTATGAGTCTCTCAAGGAAGAAGAAAAAAAAGAAGAAATGCTTGCAAATCTTCCATGCCATTATGTGACTCTGTAGGCATTATCTATGGTGAGTTTTCTCTCCCGAGCATACCACATACAGTTCATATGAGGTCCAGCTTGTGAGGTCCACCTAAATGCATGTCTAAATGTGTTGGGGATAGCTTAGATAATGCCTATTAGTGAAGGGGAAATTTTTCTGGAATTTAAAATAGCCTTAACGATAGATCTGCTGTTGGATTCCATGGGTTTTTGGCTCAGTCTTAAAATTTAGCTCTCAATGCAAAGAAAAGCCTTTCAAGAAAACTATTTTTTTTAATATTAATCATGGGTCAACATGGTCCAACTACTGGTTCTTGGCAGCAGGAGATACTGGTATTCTGGGTTGGGAAACCCCAGAATGGGTTTGCATTTGGAGGGATTTGGGTTGTGTTTTAAGCTTGTGGCATAGGGACATCAATAAAAATCAAAACGACAATTGTTCATTGGATATTCTGATGTGAACCTCCATCCCAGGGCATTTTCCTATTTCAGAAAAATTAAGTTGGATTTGGGAGCAGTTGAATTCAGCCTGGTCACTGTAAGTACTGATCCACGGACTTTGGCCCAGATCAAATCTGATGGACTTCAGACATGGACAAAAAGGCCAGTGATGAGCTAAGTCGGTCTCTCTGACTTCTGGTCTGGGCTTTCATAGGCTTTGTTTATATGCCAGCATAGGCCCATGAGTCAGATTAGGGCTTTCTTGAATTGCCACAAAATGGTTCATGTCCATGCTTTGTAAGGTTCAAGTGGAGATCTGGGCAGTTATTTGGGTCTATGGACCAGGACATATTAAAGTCTGGATTTTCAAATAGGTTTGTTGTACTTGTTGGCCTGACCTTTATAGGGATTAGGCTTTTGGGCCTCAGAACACTATGCTGCGGCCTCGGCACTTTGGATCTTACATTTACCGTCATCAGGACTTCTTGTTGTGTCATGAACCTTGGTAATTGTTAATGCTGACTTGTTTCTAAACAAACCACGCAGGCTGAACCTCTTGGTCATTTAATACTGGCTTAGAAGCATTTGCCAAAAGACTTAATCCAGCTCGATTCTGGTACAAGGCTAAACCACCTAGGACTGGACTTCGTCCATGAATTTGTGTATTTAGATGTTCCCATGGCGAGGAGTGGAAGCATGCTTTGCAAGGCATAGCCTAAGCCTGTCCCATGACCACTACTCTCCTGAGTCCAGACCCATATTGAGCTCTAAACGAATCCAACGTACGCAACCAGTGGTGGCATTGAGTCTGGTTGGGTCAGGATACTATGTATAACATATCAACCTGTATAGTTCGGAACCCAAAGCCCAGTCATTCATTAAACAGGTTAGAAGTAATTGATCCGAAGCTCAGGGTGGTCGGTCAGGTCAGGAATTGTCACTTTGTATGCACCTGGAAAATGCCAAATGCTGCCAGTCCCAGGCCCAGTTCTTTTCAATGTACATGCATCGTTACCAACATATATTCATACATCTTGACTGATGGGCAGCACACTCAAAACCATTTGCTTATAAGGATCAATATTTACATTTTTATGGGTCATTTTTTGGTTTGTTCTTCTTTAATTCATTCATCAAAAGGATAATCGCCCAGTTCCTTATTCTTTCATTCACCAAAGCATAATTGCACAAATCCTAACCATTGAATCATTATGGTGCAAATGGATACTCCATGATTTATCATCATTGAAGAAAGATCCATTGATTGGATGGGCCCTTCAAAGGGCTTTTTTTTTTTTTTTGTGTTTTATGATCGATAATAATGAAACTTATATTAAAAATAGAAACGAGCAATGCAAAGGAAAATAAAATATCGAAAAAAGGTACAAAAGTCTTATACCAAACCTTTATAGATGAACGCCTTGTGGACTCTCTATTAGTTGCGCCAGCAATTACATCCATAGGAGTTTGGTTCGTGGTTGTGAATCAACACAAATCCTAACTATTGAGTCATTACTCCAAAAAGCTCCCCAAGAGGCTCACCTATTGATAATTTGGACCATTTAGAATGAATGTCATCCCTCTAGAGACATGTTCAAATTTTACTTCAATAAAAGTCGATTCCACAGTAAAACTAACAGTTTATAGCGTCAGTATGTGTTACTTCAGTTTTGTTTTCTTTTATTTATATGTTGTTTTTCAGCATCGGCAAAGTCTTGTTTCCACTATGTCCGTATTACCTACATAAACTCCCTTTGGCCATTCCTATCTGATCTCGGGCCAAATCCTGGGATATATAACATGTTGCACTTTTTTTTTATCTCTTGTTATTCATCTTTATTTATAGCTGTAATAATCATAATATAAATGCAAATTGTAATTTGGGCTTTTGAGCGAAAGCCAGAAAATGGGCAAATTCCACTTGGGCTTCAAAACCCAGGCAAGGCTAAGCATGCTTGGGTTGGGCCTGATACAAGTTGCATCCCCTCTAGATATTTGCATGATAGCTGCACCCATGTCTTCTAACAGAAGCATGATGTGCATTGAAACTGGCTATTGTTTCTTGTTGTATCCTCTGAAGAAACTGACAGAAGAAATAGGACGCAGTCAGCGAAGAGTTCAAATTCAAATTGGTTTTCTTTTCCAGTTCTTGTCTTTATGTGCGTAGAAAGATTTAATGTATACTGAGTTCTGATCATCACATTGTTTGGATGTGCCCCAAGTCACCGTGGCTGCTCGCCCTCTTTCTTTCTCTCTCTTTGGTGATGATCAAAACTCATCCAGTTTGCATGAGAGATGGAATGGAGATGCATCCAAATACACCCATGAATTAACTGACAAGGTGCAGGAAATTAAACATTGTATGGACAGTGACAAGTCTCTAACCCCCAACATGTAGTGGTTTGGGTTTAGCCAAAATCTCTTGCCACTATTGAATTGTGTAAACTTTAGATTCAACAATTGAACCATTTAAACTACTCGATAATATTGTAAGAACTAGGCCAATAAGCAAGGTGTGAGAGAAAATCTCACAATCCGTATCCAAAAACATCAAGTGTCTCTTTGCACTTGAATAAATAGGAATTACGATAGTCCATACTAAGTGCTTAAAAATGAAGATCAGAGTTGAGTATCCAAAAATGCCCATTACATAATCTTTACTTTAATGGAAATTCAATTAATAGAAGATGAGAAATGAATACCTAATCATCTACTTAAGAGTCAAAAGGAAAGTCAATGTTACCTACTGCTCCACCTATTTTTCATCTCAATGATCTTATATTTTTCACCCCTCACATATTTAAAAGTCCTTTTTGGATCTCATTTTACCTTGAGTTTCTATGTATTCAAATATTCATATATAATCTAATGCAAATTAACGGCCCCGAATGTTATATATATTTTTTATTTTTACAACTTATAAATGTTATCTTTAAAAATATAAATTGGATCATGAATTTAGAACTTCAAAATTTTTTATGATTTCTTTAAGTTGTAAATTGTAAATCTACTTCATGTTATCTTCTACTTTTTTGTTTGTTTGTTATTCTTTTTGGTAAAATTTGCTTTTTACATTATTATAATGTCAAGTTGGTGTCATGGTGCAATCGCAATAAAATCACGGGTTAAACTTAGCCTTAACCCTCCAAAGTTCAATGCTTGGTTGTTTTGTTTTCCTATATCCTTTGTAAGTGTTTTGAATTAATAAAATGATTCTAATTAATATGCAACTTTGTGGTAACGACACTAAGCCCCTTTCAATTGTATATTAACTCCTGTAAACAAGTCCATTGCCATTTGTTGTTCGCAATTTTTGTACTGAAAGGGCTGGCTCAAGCCAGATAGCAAATGCACATCGGGTCAATTATCCAACGAGTCAATAATGTTGATCCACACCCGGCAAACTTGGAATTGACCTGAATCGACAAGGACTTTGACTTTTTTTAGCCCGCAATTGAAACCCATACCCATTGCCATCTAGAAATTTCAGATTGTTTTGTAATAAATCACCAAGCTTCCAAGTTTTAATCGAAAGAGATGTCACCAAACTTCGCTTTTTAACTAGGACTGTCAATTTGTGGTTGCACCTGCAAACCCAACCCAGACCCAACACTGTAATTTAGGGTTTGGGTTCAAGCTAACCCTACACTATATGTTAGTCCCAGTTGTTTTTGCTAGACCTGTCAGCCTGAGCTGAGCCCTGTTCCAGCACAACTAATTCCATTGTAATTTGCCAACCCGACTAAACTTAACCAAGTAATTAAGAGTTGAATTACCCCTGTTTATCAGTACTTCATCATTATTTATTGGTTTGTTTTAAGCTTCTTCCATTAACTCAAGGAGTTTTAAAAATAATAAAAGGAGATAATTGCAAATCCTTCATCTGTTAATTACTTCTAAATGTACTTTTGATGTAAAAAAAATAGCAATTTAAAATATAAATATGGTGAGAATGAAGTCTAATAGATATTTTTCACTTCTCAACCAAAGGCATAGAAAATTAAGATTGGTCATTGCTAACGCATTTACGTATGAGATGAGATACATCATGATTATGGAATAATTTTAAAGCTATCATTTTTTTTTTAATTTTTATCCTGAAAAGTTTTAAATCTAGGATCACTAGAGAAAAGGAACATTAGAATTCAGATTGAACTAGTTGATTTGATTTGACTAAACTGGAACTGCTACATATTTATCTAGATTTAACCAAAACCTCTATCATTATCTTAACTCTGATAACTATTTAAAATAGAAGTAACTTTTAGAATGCTTTAGAAAACTTTTTAAATTTTACAGTTATGGAATTTGTTTGTTTTTTAGATGAACATTATAATTTCTTTTTATGCATTGTTTTATTTTATTATTCAATAAATATGATGCCATGCTGATAACATAGTTCAACTGAAATGAAATTCCTTGAATTACGTTAGACCAAACCACACCCTAGCCTTCCTCAATTTAGTTTGATGTTAGGTATAATTTTTATAACATAAGTGACCACACAATAAAGTTAGCATGCCCCAAACCATCATAATATATGGTGGACCAATTGCAGAGAGTGCATGACCCTGACTCTCATAAAGGCACGTGACTTTGCGAAATGGATAGGGAGCAGGTCATTCAGAAACAATATCTGGCCCAATCATTTGATTGGTCTTATAAATCATTTGATTAGATGGCACTGAAACTTGTTTTTCTTTTTCACTCAGAAGGTGATTTCTAGAATTAAGCTTTAAGTTCCTGCTGTTTTTGGATGTATTAAATTTAGGGGGAGGTCTCTCCTAAAAGTGGACTGCAAGTGCAATCCTGTCTTATGGGACCCACTGGGGCCATCTTTATCACTGCCCCCAAGCTCCATGCCCATGCCATGTTATGGCCTCAGGACCAGGTCCGGGGTATCGAAACAAAATGTACTTTAGCTATTAAATCTATTTAATCAAGGTTGAGATAATGTAATGGTTTTTTTTAATTATTTCTGATGCAGTCCTTATTTACATTGATAGGTTCTTAACAACCATAAAGAATAGATTAATGCATTGTATTTCTAATAAAACGTTTTCTTGAGAAAAAGGGAATTAAATGGACTGATTTGTAGGTTTGGAAATGGATAATTTTCAGCACGATTAAAGGTCTAGAATCAATTTTGAACCATGTTTATGTTATCACATAATCATGTCATTTGGGGCAAAGATTGGTGTGCATTTTTAGTTTGATTTCCAAACAGTAATAGTCAATGTTAGGCTAAAACTGTTTTTGATAAAATAAAAAAAAAAGCATCTCTATCACACTCACACACACACACACACCAATCAGTTCGAAAAGCAAATAGGAGTTTTCTTTAGGAGTAAAAAAATCATATAGCACCTTTTGATAAAGTAAAACATCTTGGATCAATTTTGGGTGCCTTTCAATAAAGTGTCCAACACCTTTTATTTTAAACTATTATAACAAAAATTAAAATTATATATTTCTCTAACATGCCCATTTCCACATCACAATACAAGTTAATTATATCATAAGCACATCGAAAAATATAAGTAATGTAGTTACCAACAAGTCAGGGCAAGACGGCACAGCTAAAAAACATGAATGCCCCCTCGTTTGACTCAGGTCAAAATTTAAAAATTTATTCCAGCTCCAAAGGCGAAGAAACACCACCCAGAAGTGGACTTACGACATAGATTCGAGGGTTGTCGCCCTCCATTGGACCCATGCACACATCCATAGTACACATTAAAACTAGTATATATTAGGGCCATAGTACACATTAAAACTGTACATATACGGGACCGTTTGGCAAATCTTATATATATATGAAATGGATATGTATGAAATAGATCGGTTTCAAATGGCCTCATTTGAGGTAGATGTTTGAAAAATAGTCTATTTGGTAACACAAAAAGTGTGATTGAAATAGACATTCTTAACACAACAGTTGAAAGTTTTTCATAAATATCTTGAGACCCATCAGGACTTCAACATTGAAACTTGATAATTATCGCTAACTTTAGCCTTATAAAGAGAATTACTAGTTCGGATCTTAAATTTGAGGCCCACTTTTGTCAAAAAATAGATATAAATGTTTAGGTTTTTCTAACAAATATCTCAGAATCTATAATGATCCAATGGCTAAAATTTGAGTCCATGGACATGCTTGATATTCTAAATATATCCAATGGCTTGGATCATGATTTATGAGGCCAAAATTTATATTAAAAAAAATCAGACTACCAATGGGCATGATAAAAACCCAGTCAATAATGAATAAAACATCAATGGTTAAGCACTTTTTATTAAATTTTTCGAGATTCACTTGGAATCAAAGGATATTTTTTTGACACATAGCCATTTTTATCCTTCTATAGAGCCATTTTTATCCTTCTAAAGAGGATCAACAGTTCGGATCGTAATTATGGAGACTACAATTTCAGGAATTTTAGATATAACATATAGCATTTTTTTTGAAAATATCTTCAGGTTAGAAACTAGTAATGAATGAAATTTGAGATACTAGCCACTTTTTTCATTTTTAACAATACTAATAGTTCAAATCATCATTTGGGGTTTTGGATTTGAGGGGGAAAAAAAAAGAAGAAATGGTCATTTTAGCTTGACTATCTCAAACATTGTATAGCATATGTCTGTCTGCTTAAGTAGTTATTGTTAGCTTGGATTCTTCCCAAGTTTGTTGCTTTGGGAAATAGATATAACTTGTCTTTATGAGGATTGAAACTAAGGTTGCATATTCGGTTCCCAAACACACTTAATGCGTTTTTAAACCTCATTAAGACAATAAAAGGCAAAAATAAGAGATGCCATCACGGATTAAAATATCGGCCGATACCGGTTCATATCGGCCGATATATACTGGTATCGGCCTTGACCGAATCGATAAGTGTGCACTTATCGGTATCGGTACCGGCACCAGTAAATATCGCCAAAAATGTCGGTGATATCGGTTTATATTTTGATATATCGGTAAAATATCGGTATCGGCAGATATTTTCCCAATCCAAAGTCCAAACTCCAAAGAACAAACGAAGAAGCAGAGAAAACTAAATAATAATAATAATAATCAAAAGAGGCAGAGAGAAGAGGAAGAAGGAGACAGAAGAAAGCCTACCCGTTGTGCCTCGCCTGACCGCAGGAGTAGTCTCGCCTCACCGTTTCCCGTCAAGTCTCTGCTGTTGCACTTGCTGCCACTCCTGCCTCCATCTGCCGCTGCCGCTGCTCCGCTTGCCACTGCTACTGCTGCGACGTACCTAGCCCTCTCTAGCTGCGCCTGCCGTTGCTCCAGCTTCGCCTGCCGCTGCCCCCCTTCTTCTTCTCCTTCTCTCCTTCCTGCCGCTGCTCCCGCTGCTCCTCTTCTTCTTCTCCTTCTCTCCTTCCCTTTTATTTCCCTCTTCTTCTTCTCCTCTTCTACCTCCTCTTCCCTTCCGTTTTTCCCCACTTTTTTCCCCCTCTTTTCCGTTCGGGTTTTCCATTTCCCGCTCCAGTGCTCCACTCCCTGCCCTGTTCTGTAAACAGGGCACGTGACAGTGAGATTAAAACTTTAAAAGAAGCCTCTGGAAGAATCAAGAATGGAATGTGGAGTTTGGGCGGGCCGGGCTACTTACTTGGACTTGACTTGACTTGTAAAAATAGGGTCCGATCTTGATACTTATTTGGGACCCATTTAGTTTTTTAAAGTTTTGGGTTGATTCATTCTATTAGACCCAGAAATAAGTTTTTATGTGTTTGGACTGGAAAGGCCAAAAGTTGAGGCCCTTTATGTTTGTTTTTTTTTTTAATCTTTTATATACTATATAGTATATACATATATGGTGCAAAATGTGGGGCACATAGTAGGCCACATAGTAAACCACTAGTATGTTCTTTAAGTCCAAGATGAATTTCATTTTAATTGGGGATTGGCCTTTTTTTTTGCCAGGTTCTTCTTTTATTTTTGTCAAATTTAATTGATCAAACAATGGGTTAATTTTCAATTAGAATGAAATGAGATTGAGACCCAAAAAAGATTAATTAGTTTGAGGGGTTTGGATTTTTCATTTGTGTAACTCATTTTTTGGACTTTTTTATTGATTAATCTTCTTTTAAATTGTAACCATCTTGTGCATTTACCTGTAAAAGTTGGTGGCCCTATATTTGAATGGGCCTTTAATAAATTTGTGTGGCAAGTAAGCACTATAAAATAGTCCATTTAATAATTGCTTAAGTTTTACAAAATTGAAATATACAATGATCACATTAGAGGAGGCATTTATTTTGATCATTATTTTGAGTAGCTTGGATTTATACAATGCCACTATGGATTTATAAATTATAAAACTAGCAAAAAATTAAACCCTATTAAGGGTTGCACATTTAAAAGTAAAACAATAAACAACGATATAGGATGTTTTGATTTAGGGGACCGATATTTTACTTTATAGTTGTTACTAATGGAAAGAAATAGTGTTTTCTAGCATTTTATAATATTCTAAAATTTTTGAATTTTTTTTAAATTTTTTTGGGGGGGAAAAAAAAACCACACCGCGATGACCGTGACGGATCGCGAACTGCAACCGATACCGATATCGTATCGGTTTTTTGAGTCGACCGATACCGCGATCAATACCGTGATTTTGATCCATGAATGCCATACACAATCTAAATTTTTGATCTACTTTTGAAACCCACGTGAAAATCACTGGTCTACTCCCTAAATCTGCATGAAAATCTTAGGTTTGTATAAGTTTTTTTTGTAAGTTGGCTAATTCCAAGGTTGGACCAACTTTGGTTTCATTAAGTTGTATTTAATTTTTTTTTTGTAGAATGGACCATTACGTGAGTCACCACAAGAGCTGAATGAAGGTATTTGAATTAAAAATGTCAAATCTCACAAATTGAGCATTGGATATGAGCAACATACCTACCATTTGAAAGCTCGTTTCGAGTAGATATCCGTAGGTTTCAATATTGCTTCAATTAGAGCTACAAAGACAATGTTATGGCTTTGAGAAATTTACAGAAATTGAGCTGTCCACAATTATGAAACTGTCATTGCGCAAAAATTATTTTTTGCCATTGCGCGAAAACCTTTAATTTTTGTGCCAGAATTAGTAATTTTAGTTCCACAAAGAGTATTATTATGAGGCACGAATTTTAAGCTATTTAAAGGGGTTCTTTCTCAACCTTAAAACACATATCTCATTATTCTAAGTACAAATTACACATTTGATATCACCCTCATTCTCTAGAGCATCCACTGGAAATAAAATCGCTTAAGTTTTATTTTAGAGATTCTAATCTTCTAATCTTTTTGTGGAAGATTGTAAGGTCTAAACTCGAGTTAATCTCAATTTACTGTAATTAATCTTGTTTTAAGTTAAATAATACATAATTAGGTTAATTCAACTCGAATTTCCTTAAGTTTGGGTCATGGATAGACAATTGGGTTGGATTTGAATCTTATTTATGTAGTCTAGGACCTTCTTGTGATTTAGAATTGTATAGTTTTGCATCATCTGTGCACTATATTATTTCATCACATGTGTCTCATCTTGTGGGTCATCTTTCATGATTGGCCCAATGTCAATTTAAATCCATCTTGGCCCAACTAGAGTCCATTTGTTTCAATATGTAAATCTCTATAGCAGTTGGTATATATTAGTTAAAAGAAAACAATAGTGAAAAAACTAGGCAGATTGTGCATGCATTAATCATGAGTAATGAATCATAAACAGTATATCAAAATATACTAGTTGGCATCCACGAAGCTATTTTCTCCCAAAAGAGAATGTATTATCTAGAGAGAGCGTACATATGGGAATTACGTTAGAGAATCAAGCTAACTTCCCAATGAGCGCAAACAACTCCTCCATAAACTACTGCAGTAGTGATTTAAGGGGCACTCAAATTTGGTCCTGTCAAGGGTACAAGCTAAGTGGTGCCGACTCGACATATCAAAAACCATTCTGAAGTCATATCATACATACTTATCATGATATCATACATAAGGAAGTTTCGGTCTTGAGATCATATTCAATTATAAAAATCAAAATTAAACAAGTAGCTAATAATTAGACAATGCATATATAAATGAGCTAATAGAGCTTTAACCTCAACATGAATGCATTTAGATTGAATAAGTATCAAGGATAGTTACTAGCTAACCTTATGTTAAATAATCTATGATCCCAAGGGCATTCAACACTATGTATTTATAAAACGTCTGGTGTTATTGTGTTACTAAAATCTCGATGTTACATTGTGTATGCAAGGATACCTCTTCTTATGCCAACCTACCTACCATTTGAAAGCTCATTTCGAGTAGATATTCATAGCTTTCAATATTGCATCAATCAAAACTACAATGATAATGTTATGGCTTTGAGAAGTTTATAGAAATTGAGTTGTCCGTAATTATGAAACTATCATTGTACGAAAATTATTTTTTGCCATTGCGCGAAAACCTTTCAATTTTGTGCCAGAATTGGTAATTTGAGTTCTACAAGAGTATTATTATGAAGCATAAATTTGGGTTATTTAACAGGATTTTCTCTCAATCATAAAACACATATTTTATTATTCTAAGTGCAAATTACACATTAGAGATTAACCTTCTTCTCTGGAGCATCCATTGGAAAGAAAATCGTTGAAGTCTTATTAGAAAGATTTTAATCTTCTATATCTCTTTGTGGAAGATTGTAAGGTCCCAACCGAGTTAATCTCAATTTACTGTAATCAGCATTGTTTTAACTTAAATAATATATAATTAGGCTAATTCAACTCAAATCTCTTTGGATTTGGGTTATGGATAGGCAATTGGGTCGAGTTTGAATCTTAGGTAGTCAAGGGCCTTTTTTGTGATTTAAAGTTGTATGGTTTTGCATCATCTAGGCGCTATATTAATTTCAGCATATGTGTCTTATCTTATGGGTCATCTTTCATGATTGACCCAATGTCAAGTTAAATCCATCTTGACCCAACTAGAGTCCATTTGACTCAATATGTAAATCTCTACAGCAGTTGGACTTACTTGTAAATTCAGAAAAATCTGATTTAAAGCCCATCTAAGGACCCAGCTTAGCTCCTTCTTTGCATCTCCTTCTCCTTGTTGCTGGAGCTTTTCCTTCTTCTTTCATTCTCTTTCACCAACAACTGGAATTGAAGCTTGGAGCTGTTGCATGTTGGAGCCGAAGCTCTCATTGTTTTTCCTATCATCTTCTTGCCCACCTTCTTCCTTTGGAATTCGCAATTCCATTTACTCTTTTTTCATCTTCTTCAATCTGCAACACCATAAGGTAAGGGACAACTTCCTTCAGTTCTTTGGGTTTAATGAAGTCAAGAAGACTCAATTTGGCGACATGTATGTATCTCATACCCATTTTATCCATTGCATGTCTTAGATCATCTTCTATCGAAGCTTTCTCCACCATCAAACCAAAGAGAAACTTGATTTGGATAAAACATTGAAATTATAGGCAAGTATAAGTGCATATTTACTACATACACGGCTTATTATGTTGATTTTTGATTAGTTCTCCATTGATGTCAAGCTGTATCTCTTATATCCTTTAATTAAAAAATGTTAATGATTTTTTATTTAATGAGTGAAATTAAGAATCTATGATGGAATGATTAATATTAAAGAAGTATAGAGTGGATCTCAAATGGATGGGGGAATAGAAGTTCCATGTAGGTATTAAAGTGAAGAAAAAGAGTGCTTGCAACAGAATTCTTAGCTGGAACTCTGAAAAGCGTGCTCGAGCACGTGTGAGCACTTGCATGAGCACCTATGTAATTTTCTGACAAAAAATGCATTAGTAGTCTTTGTCCAGAAATAGAGACGAAACGCGTTCGAGTTCATTTGGACCGCGCATGAGCGCATGTGCAAAGAACTGATGAAAAATTCATCAGTCAAAAACTTTATTGAAACGGAGCTATAGGCACGCGAGTGCGCCTAGGGTTACACTGAGCGCGCCTGGCTAATTTTGAAAAGCTATTTTAAAATTACTTTTAACCTTTATTTAAGGCCTTAGAAAGATGAATTAAAACCAATCTTGCCCTTAAGATTTTAAATACATTCAAAGACTATGTAGGACCTTATAAGTGGTACTTTTACCTCAATTAAATTAGCTGAATGGTAATTAAATACTAAGAATGAAGAGTGTAGAGCTATCATTTGTTTCCAGTTAGTTTCTGACAACACGTCATCGGTGTTGGCATAAGAAGTGGTGTCTATTGCTTATACAATGTAACACTAAGATTTTAGTAACACATTGTGTAACGATCCAAGTAGCCCACTGGCTCAATAACTTGGTAAGCCTGTCATGTAGCCCAAAATGCTTAAGTCCTAGTTATTAGTAGTAACCTATATAGTTCATTGTATACCAGACTCATATTTCATTCATAAGTGATGTGGGATGGGGTATTGCAATATACCTTCCTTAAGACAACACGTCCACGTGTGGATCCTTCTAACTTCACCATGCGATGTGCAACTAAAGAATTCCACAGCGGTGTCCCTTATGGATTTTCCTATCTTGACTCACAGGCTTATGTACCTTGCTCTGTCTTGATCTTGCCTTAAGGGCTTTCCCAAAAGGATTAGGGGTCTCACATTTTCGACTGGTGATAAGCTCTGATACCATTTGTAATGATCCGAGTAGTTCATTGGCCCAATAACTTGATAAGCCTGTCACATAGCCCAAAATGCTTAATTACCAGTTATTAGTAGTAACCTAAATAGTTCATTATATACCAAACTCATATTGCATTCATAAGCGATGTGGGATGAGTTTTTACACATTAACACTGGACGTTTTATAAATACACCGTATTAAATGACTAAGGAAACATAGATTATCTTAACTAGAGTTGGCTAGTAAATATTCTTATTAACTACTCAATCCAAATGCATTTATATTACTTAAGAAAACCTTGTACTCAACATGATCTAATCATGTACCAATTCTTCTGGTGAACTTGAGGCAAGATTGGAGATGGAGCTTCTATTGAACGTGAACCCATAAGCTAACATAAGGGTAAATAAGGTTGAGAGAGTTCGAGCTCTATTAACTCATTTAATTATGCATTGTTTGATTATCAGTAATTCTGTTAAATCCCGATTTTTATGACTGAATATAATCTCAAGATCGATATATGTTTCCATATAAGAATGAATCATTCCTACGTAAGATAATTATGAAAGTATGAATTCCGATCGATCTTGATACATTGAGTCGGCACTACTTAGCTTGTACCCATAGGAGATTTAATAGAACCAAGTGAGGGTATTTAATATGTTACCCACTGCAATAGTTATATGAAGAGTTAGTCGACGCTCGTGGAGTAGTAAGATAGTCTTGGCTCGACCGCTAATGATTTTTCATTGTATGATATACTCTCATTTTAGAAAAAAGATAGTCATATAAATGCCAATTAGTATGTTATTGTATTTTCATTTATGATTCATTACTCGTGTTTATTTACATGCACAACTTGCTTAATTTCTGATTATTGCTCTCTTTTATTAATATGTTTTTTAATTCAATTGATACATTATGATAATCTTACCGTATGTTAACAATGCTATCTTTGGTGTTACAAGTATAAAACTTAATGCTAATCCGGCAATTGACGCGCCCCCCAAGAGAACCCGAACGGTACCTTAGGGTATCGATGAGTGGAATAAAGATAATATCTTTTATTAGTCATCCTACATTGCGCGACATGGGGTTCTTTTGGGCACTGTTAGTGGATAACTATGGTTTGGCTTGTAGTAAATCATGCCATTATTATTATGTTAATTTTGGAGTCATTGTTGATGGATATGTTATATTGAATTATGTTTATGTTTAAGTATGTTAGTTTTCATGTGCATGTGGATGGTTAATCTACAGACTTGGGATTAATTTTATGAATGAACTGTGGTTTTTATTAATATCTATAATGAATTACAAGTGAATTCTCCATGTTTTCGCTTAATTGTGCAAAATGATTGTTACGTGTATATGGATCTTCTTCACATGTACCATACAATCTCCTTTATACGTAGTAGTTTGTACGTGCCTTAACATGGCATGAATTGCTATAGGTTACATGTGTTACCCCTCGGGATCCACTCTAATTTCCGATTCTCAGGTTCAAGGCGGGACAAAGATTATCTTATAAGTTAAGCATAACAACTAGAAAGCATCTAACTGATTAGATCTATTGCAGTATATGACAGCAGTTGTGATAGTGTATATCTGTGCAAGAAGAATCACAGTTTTTAAGTTGAACGAGAACCAGATAAAGTTATGACTATATGTTCTTGTACTATGAGATTCATATGCTTGATTATTCATGCCCTCGGTAGGGGCGGACCCAAGTTATTGGAACCTGGTTGACCGGTAAAACTGTAAATGGGTATGCACCAGACTATTTTACCCTAAACATTTATAATAGGTCGCCCCACCTTCCAGCCCTTTACTCTCTCTGTTAGATCTCTGATCATCTATGCTAATGAATTAATGTAATAAAAAAAACTGTGGCCAACTACATATGGGGCCTAGAGCTTTGGGCACGTTCATATATGTAGAAACTTTAATGAACAATCCACGTCATTGGAAAGTGGGGCCTCCTTACTAGATAACTCTGTATTTCACTTAAAGTAGTATTTAGAAATATGTTTTAAAAAACTCATTGTTTAATTGGTGAACTTACTTTAGACTGCTTTTAGATTTTTAAATGTGCTTAAAGGAATTTCAAAATTATTTGATTTTTTTTTTAACTTTTGGATTTGTTTGAATTCGGATTTAGATCAAAATATAATAGAATGAAGAGATAAAATTCATATAGCCGACTCCAACATGGTTAGGATAAGGCTTTTAATAATGATGATGATGACAATGATGATGATTTGTTTGAATTCCTAACTCTATTTTTGTTTTGTATAGTTATTTATTTTTATGGGTTCGTAGGCATTTGACTGTTTGGCAAGAGCAAACGCCAGCTTAAACATTTTTATTTTTTTGTCTCAAAAAAATTTAAGGGATGGGTCTATTAATTTGTTTCATTTTGATTTTTGTGCTATTGGGTTATATTTATATTGCCATTGGTTCATCTCCAAAGTAAGAGTACTTGTAGAAAAAGAATTATGTAAAACTCATTAGCTATTTTTTGGCTCTTTAATCCATCGAAGTCTTTATATAAAACTCATTGCCTACTCTAGTCCTTATTAAAGTATTCTATGATTAATTTATATCTACTGCAACAGCTTGTTAGGTTATTAACTTCCCTTTATTTCATTTCTTTTAATTGGTTTCAAAGGACCATCCTCCACCCGACTCAAATGAAAGTTAGGACCGCCACTGCCCACAGATAGGATTAGCTTGATCTTCATGGGAGGCTGGCAACACACTTGTGTGAGACAGTGACATGCACTGAAGAGATAGTTGGCCGTAGCAAAGAGGAAAAGAAAAGGAAAAGATTTATGAAGTCACTTCTAAATGGACCTAGATGATGATCAGATAGAGGTGGAACTAGATATTTCCATAATTGAGATTGCCAATGGGCAATAGATCCTAACTAGCAGGCTACTTAGAGGATAAGACAAGAAGATGAATATGGCTTTTGATTAAGTTATAAGCTTAATTGAACATCCTTATCCATTGGATCCATTTGCTAATACTCATATATTGAAAAACATACTGTTTAAAAACATATAATAGGTTAAATGAGGGTCAGGAGACAAAAAGATACAATAAATAAAGTGCACTTGGGCACCCAAGGCCCATCCCAACGAATGACCCATGTATTGCACGTGGATCCTGAAATCTAGGGCTTAGCTGGCCAAGAAACCCAAAATAACCCAACAAAAAACTTTTATGTTTTGGCCAAGCTGGATCATGGATGTTCAGGTTACACCAAAATCGGACTCCAGATTTTTGAAAACCAATCATTTATTATTAGAATTGAAAGGGTTTATCCACATCCATTAAGTTACACCATAAATTCTACCCCAAAAAAAAAGAAACAAAAGAAAAATTTACACCAGAAAGTACATTATATTTTCAAAACAAAATCACTTTCACGTCTACTTTTTCACAGTTGAAACCCTAGAATGAATTTCTCGACCACCCATAGCCAGAATGGGCAAATGTCCCCTCTCATCAATGTGATATGCACAAATGGAACAAATCATCATATATAACGATGTGATTCTAATCATTGCCATCTGCATTGTTCTAAGGTAAGTCCACCCAAATAATGGATTGAGCAAAGTTGTCCCAAAATGGAGATTGTTGAACACATTTATTCTCAACAATACTTTTCTTCATATATATTGTCTCAGAAAATAAATTAACCACAAAAAAATTAAGAAATAGCAAGTAGATATATAATATTGTTAAAGTTTCATAGATCTTCAACAATCCTCCATTTTTATTTGAATATTATCATGATTTTACTGCATCATATTTTTAATTTTAGTAATATATATTTATAATATCATTATTTTATCCAGACAAATACTATCCAAGTAAATCTTACATATAGTCAGAGTGGATCTATGAATCACTCCTCTTGTACTTAAAGCAAAGCCACACAATTTCTTATAGAATTAGTCCAAATAATCATCTTAAGAAGGTATTCTTTAGAGTAATTATCGGCAAGGTCAACGTAAGCTCAAATTCAATTTTTTGCATGTAGAGAGCTACCTTTACAATATCTAAATCATCCATGTGATATTTTAACCCAATTTTAAAACCCTGAATTTGGCTGAGCATGAGAAAAATGTGATTAGACTATTATAAACAATTATTTTTAATCAACCACGATATTTCAACATAAAGCCCACCTTTCGATGGATTGAGACCTTGGTGGCTACTTGGTTCATCCATATAAAAAAAAAAGGCTGCAGTCTTGGTAATGTGCACAGGAATAGACAATCACAATATGAATTTTTAATACTTCTCATCAAAAAATATATTTAATGGAGTGAAGTTTTCAAGTATTTGTTAATCAGTAGATGACAGTTTGAATGGACGGCTTGGATGGGCATAAGATAGTCTCAATCGTAAAACAAAATATTTAAATTTATTATAAGATAGTCATGCGTGGTTGGACTGAGAGAGATAAAAGCCCATATTGAGGGCTAGATGTTCAACAGGCGAGCGCATATTGAGGGCTGTGGTTCTTAATTTGGTATCCGCCCTCCCGTCTCACCTGCTCTTTATTCTTCTTGCTGTTTTGTTTTCCGCCCTCCCGTCTCACCTGCTCTTTATTCTTCTTGCTGTTTTGTTTTCATGAAGTATTTCTCTCTCCTTCTTGCTGTTTTGTTTTCATGAAGTATTTCTCTCTCTCTCTCTCTCTATATAGAGGAATATAATCTTATGAGCTAGTTCTCACCATTTTTTACAAAAATTCTAGGTAAGGCCCATCTATTATCCAATCTAAACCTTACAATATACAGGGACCCCCCGATAGTCACTCGCCCAAATTTCGGTCAAATCCTAATTTATTGAACCGTTGGATCGACTGTGCACCAATTCGAATGGACTCAATTGTGGGCCATAGATAAAGAAATTAGAGACATGTGGTTGGGGCTAAATTTGATATGTGGGGTAATCCCATATAGATCTTTTCATCCCCTAGTTTTATCTCCAAATGAGACCTACAAGTGGGCCTCATAAAACGTTTTCATAGTTGGTACGCGAGAATAGTTCTCACAAGATCAAAACCCATATATATATAAAAATATATAAAAGGTAAGCCTATAGTGCATGTTTTAAGCATGAGTTCGCTTGACCTTATCTAAAGATTAATTTGGTCACATCTCTATTTTCAAAGTGTTGCACGTGATATTTGGCAAGGTGACAACGAAGATCCCCAAGTGCATGTATCAAACTTAAGCTCTCTCAACATTTTTTAATTAGGTTAACCCTGGAATTTTCAAACTAATGCTCAACTTTGTCTAGTGTGGATGCATTTAAGTATGGGAGATATTCATGTGCATACATACCTTATCATTTTTGTGAGGGATATTTCATTTTTTAGACCTAAAAAGGTTAAAAAAGTGTCATGAGTATAATAATTTTTTCTTTTTCTACATTAATACTTTTCAAATATGGAGTGTCCCTCACTATTTTGGTGAGAGGTGTATACACATGAATATTGTCCTTTAAGTTTTGCTCATTTGACATTATTCAAAAGGTTAACTTTATCTTAATTATATTTCTATTCTTAAAAGGTCAACCATGCACATTAATATTTTTTTTTTCGGAATTTTGTATTTGGCTAAATTCATATATTGGACAAAACTTGGGTCCATGATTCTATATTTCATATGCTTAAGTTTAGACTATTAAACGTATCACAAGAAGTGCTGGATAGTAGAAAATAAAAAACACTGCATCTGCTCAAGTGGGCATGGTCACACGCTCAAGCAAGCTAGACCGCGTTCAAGCCCTTGAAGAACGCGCTCAAGCTTAACAAAAAAGTTGCAAACAACTGGATGTGCATAACTTGCGCTTGAGTGGGTGAGTGGCAAAAGCCCACCGAATTGCACAAATTTTTTTCATATTTGTGCAAGAATTTTTTGTTTCACTTAAATTTGATTTCCAACTATAAAGCATAAATTTTGAGTTATAAAAAGATGATTTCTCTCAACCATAAGTACAATGTAACATATAGAGCTCTCCTTTTTCTGAATTAGGATTGTTATTAAAGAGAGCTTCCATGTGAGAATGGGCTGAAAGTTTCAAGTTTTAAAGTTAATGGTTTTATTTTTTTTAGGAGATTTTTGGCTTCTACTTTATTATCAAAGATTGTTCTTTAAGTATAGAGATTGTTTGTCGTAGAGAAAAGGCACTAATAACGAGCACTGAGGCACTTCGTATTTTGGAGATCCATCAAAAACCAATACAACGCATTGTGTGAAGAGACTGGCTGTAGAGCTGTGAGTATATCTTGTGTTGCAGAAGTTGGTAATTGATTTTATTTATTTTGGGCTTGTAGTTTTTTTCCATTTGGATTTCTACATTAAATTGTGTATTGTCTTCTCTATATAATTGATTACTTTTATTATTTCGCTGTATAAAAATATTAATCAAATTACAATTTAAAATAAATATGCTAAATCTTTCAGTTTTGCTCAACGAAACACTCGAATTCTTGTCACAAACGCTTTCTCATATCACACACATCCCCAGCGCAACAGTTGGGGACAATCTTTTTGCTTTCACTTGAAGACTTCTCACGTGATTATGAGAGTGTTCTCCTGGAAACAATACGCTTTCTAAAAGAGTTGCCGCCTCCATTGATGGCCCACTTGAAATGGATGCAATAAATCTTGTATATGCAGAGATGACTCCTTTTACGCAGGGCTAGTCTGAGCCCAACCCAGGTTTTCTTGGATTTGCGGGGCTCTACTTTAAAGCTCACAGCCTAACTTCTTGCTTAATTTTCTTGCCCGTATTAGATGAATCGAGCGTGAGCCTATATATGCTTAAAGGCCCAACCAAACCAAGTCGTTCCAAATGGCTGCATTAAGGCCTGACTTATACACCCATTGGCTGAATCCGAGTCTAAATGTATTAGGCCCAATTACTAAATGGGCTGGGCTTAAATTCACCTCCCCTAGCCATGCCCCATAAGCAACCTTCACCACCGAATGGTGGATGATGAGGACACATGCGGTCCTGTGGACCAACTATATTCCATAAAGAATAAATAGTTTTGTAAGTGCATTCATTCGTTTACCCATGGGTCGGTGAGGACCATTCCCCACATCTGGCTGAAAATTAAGGGGTCTGATATTGAGAGAACCCCACCTGTTTCAGTCATGACTATTAAAAACCTAAATTCACATCATACAGGTGGGCTTCACTCCACCTTCCTTCCATCTTCCATCTAAACCGTTTAGCGATTTTTAACAGTAACAGACACTTATATTAAAAGGAGGAGACAATGGAACTTAGGGTTACGTGGGGGTGGGTGTCTCTACCTGTTATCGTCTTATCCACTTAGCCAAGTCAGTAAAAACAAGAAAAAAGAAAAGGACAAAAAAGAAAGAGTGTGAAGATGAATAATAAGATAAATATATATATTATCTTCCAAAAAAATATATATTATATAACAAGAAAAAAAAAAGAATACCATAATACACAAGAGCATTATACTCCACTCCCATCAAACTATTAAATAAATTTTCCCTTGGAGACATTTTTTCAACCATTTATTTCACTCGTGCATTTGCTGTAGAATTTATTGATCTAAGCTCATGATGAAAAACAACAATAATAAAAGGAGATAAAATTCAAATTTCATCAAAAATAAATTAAAACTTTTAAAAATAGACCTTTAAATTAAACCCATGCAACAACAATAAAAGAATAACTCTCAACTACAAGTTCACCATAAAAGAACAATTCATGTTCAACACTCCAAATAAAGGAAGAATCCAACTCCAAAAAACAGAAAGAATCACAGAACAGGTTTCCTTATTTTGGCACGCACCCCCATACAAACTTTTCAATTAAGAGAAAATTACTAAGACTAATATATAAAATTTCCTTTCTAATTAAAAAGTGCACTTCACAGTCTCCAAAGTGATATTAGTATTCATTCGAAGTGAGGGTTCTGAAGTCTGATATTTAGAAGGATTCCACGTCCTCCAAATCCATGACAATTGGAAACACGAGGTCACATCATCCAGGTGGGCCCACTCTAGGCACCCCCATCATCCACCAACAATTGTCACCACTGGTAAATACAAGAAATGGAAGCCAACGCAGAGAGCAGAGAAATCTCTCTCCCTCTTTCTCTCTCTCTCTCTCTCTCTCTCTCTCTCTCTCTCTCTGAAACCACTTCTTCCCGGGAAATTGCCATCTTTCACGGCGCGATTCCCACCATTTCCGAGGAAAACCTTTTGATGGGATTTCTCCCTTCCCTTCCATGGCAGCTTTTCTCAACACCCCAAAGCCCATAGCCGGTTTTCTCCTCCTCATCATCTTCCTCCACTCCGTGTTATAACACCCACAAAAACCGCTTTTTTTTTTCAACATCGGAAGTCGCTGCCATGGCGTCGGTCTTCCTCTACCACGTGGTCGGCGATCTCACGGTCGGAAAGCCGGAGCTGGTTGAATTCTCGGAGACGGAGCCCATCGAATCGGCGATTCGTCTAATCGGCGAGTGCACGGAAGGTGGGATTCCGGTCTGGAAGAAGAAGCTGCACAAGGGTCCGATCGAGAGCCCCGAATCGAGGCAGCAGAGGTTCGTGGGGATCGTGAATTCGATGGATATCATTTCGTTTCTCGCGAAGGAATCGAATTTGTTGGATCAGGAGAAGGCGATGAAGACGCCTGTCGCGGAGGTTGTTGTCCCCAATAATTCCCTGTTGAAGGAGGTTGATGCGGGCACCAGGTCTGGGTTTTTTCGCCTCTATTCGAATTGAATTCCGACAGAACTCGCTTTGGATTGATTGGGGTCTTTTGCCGGTTTGATGTCTGTTTAATTTTGCGGTTTGGGTTGAATTTTGGTTGAATGCTTTGGGTTTATTCAACTTCATGGAGTCTGATGTTGAGATTTTGGGGGCGTTTTTTTGTTAATCGCTTCTCTGGGTTAGTTTATTTCTGCGTTTTCCGAAATGGGTTAGTATCAAATTCTGTTTTTTAGATGTGGGTATGCAAGTTCAATTGATTTTTAAATTCTCTTTTGAGATTTTGGGATTTTTTTTGGTTTTGGAGTATTCAATCTGGGTTGTTTGATTTTGGGCTTCTGGACATGTGTTGTTCCCAAAATCCGCTTTTTCAATCTTAGTTGACTTGATCTGCAAGTGATTTGTGGGATCCGTTGAGATGTTCTTATTCTTGTAATAATTTATGCGAGTCAATTTAGTTTTGCTTTTTGAGAAATATGTTCTTCTCGAAGTCAGCTTTTTTGGAACTGGATTGGCTAGATTTGCCGATGACTTTATGGTGGGTGTTTTTTTGGGAGATCGTGTCATCGGTTTAAACGTGGGAACCATTTGTCGTTTGGGTCGGGATCTTTCGATATTATCTATGCTGTTTAATTATAGATATTTAACTGAACATGATTTTATTCTTATTTTAATGTTTTGGTTTTTCATATGTTTTTTTTCCTCCTCATTTTAAAGATTCTTTAGATCTACATTTGTTTAAATTACTGATTTTAATCATTTTTATTATCACTGTTTTTTATATGAATTTTCTTTATTGATATGTTTCCATATTCCACTTTTACATGAATTTACTTTCTATGAATTTTGTGTTGAAGATTGATTAAGCTGATCTAATTGCTTTTCATTCTTAACTGCTGCAATTTGGATCAGCTTTTATGTTATGTTCTAAAGAACAATACTTCTTTCATCCTGCATTATTGCTACTCTGGATCCATTTGCTTTGCCACTGGTCTGATCTTAATGTGGATTTTTGAAGCTTGATTTTAGCTGATCCGGCAATCTTCATTTCAGGGTTCTGTTTCTATAAGCTTTTAAATTTTTTTTAAGAAATATATAATTAAAACTTAATTTTATGGATCCCCAATCAAGATAAATATAGGGGTGAGTTCAGATATGGTTGTAGGGGATGAGTTCTTGTGCACAAGTATTTGGACATGTTGTCAGACCTGCACATGTTTTGGATGAAATAATTAGGGGTGTAAAAAAAAAATCAAAAAACTGTCTAACCGAACAACTGACGGTTAATAACCGTGTTTCATGGTTTGGCTATGGTTATGGTTATAAAAATCGGAAAACCATGCATCATGGTTTGGTTTTGCTTTTCATTCTCGACTCATTGCTTTTAACCGAACAGAACTGTGACATATGGTTTGCGGTTAACTGAACTGTAACATACAATCGGTTAACCAAATCATTATACCCCAAGTCATATTTTATATCAATTTCAACAGTTGATCTTTTATCACAAAACCTTCACGGCCGTATGATATTCAAACCTTTTCTTAGTATGGTTAACCATGGTTCAGTTTTTTAACGGCTCTTAGGGTACGATTACGGTTGCAATTTTTAAAAACTAAAAACCATATAATGTAGTTTGGTTAACGGTTTTCCCAAAACCCATGGTTAACCAAACCATTATACCCCTAGAAATAAGGACGGTGAGTTCAGGGCACTGTTGTGCCCAAAACCAATTGCATGTGTTTGTACTCAGACCATAGGAAATAGTACCTGAAATATACAAGCCATCTAGAAGAGCCTGTATGTTTAGGACTGCGAGTTTTTCTTTTATGGCGTTGTGGTAAGTAAACTAGTGCCTTGAGTTGAGTCTAACTTTTTCCTTTTTTAATGGTGGTTACAATTTGATAACCACTTAGTAAGTTTTTCCCCCTGTTAGTTCAATCAAATTGAGAATTCGCAGTATGATGCCCTTTGAGATGGGAGATGAGCCAATGCACAGTGTAAGCAATTATGTACAACTCCTAACCCTGAGTGCCAAAGTGGCCCTTAAGCTTCTTATTGTCTCTTCTAGTCCATTTAGTTGTTTGATTCACATTTCTAATTCTTGAATATCTTGGGCACTGAGACTGGATTGTATCACATTCTCATTTTCTTGATAGTTGAAACTTGAAAATTGAAACCCCTATAGGTTGGAGAAGATAGACAAACTTTGTAGCCCATTTTATCTACTTAACAAAGGATATTTTTGGGAAACAGCAAACTGCAATGCATTTATCGCCAGACTACCAATGCTGCATATGCCATGCAAATGTCTTTCTGGTTCAGAGAACTGAGTGGGTTGTGCATTGTGATGCTTCTGAAGGCTAGGCATCTGGGGTCTGTTTGTAAAATTTTCCCTTCAATATTACCATATAAGAATCTGTCGTAGGTCTGTTTGTAAAGAAAAAGGATGTGTTTGAGATGATGATGGGAAATTCTTTCATGGTGACGGCATTCATGATGTGCTATACTGTTTTTTTAGCCAGGTTCCTTACATTTAAAAGCTTATGTCTGTGTCTGGGACAAAGAGTCTAGGTTTTTTTTTTTTTTTTGAATAAGTTATTGTTTTCTCTGGTTGTTTTTACATTAAGCCTCACTCTATGCTCTTTTGTTTTTTGGTTTTGATCTTGACATATGATGACTTGGTCCTGGCTATCCTGAAGCAGAACAGACCGCTCTCAGCTACTAAATATGTTTTAATCTTGATTCTGTTTGTCCCATATTCTGTTTCTCATGTATGTGACCAACCCATTAGTCTGGGATTGTGGAAGTGAAACACAGCATAATTGTAGTAGTTACATGTTTTTCCTGGCTTTTAATGAATATAACATTAACTGCTTGTGAAAGTTGCTGATTTCAAACACCACTCTGTCCGCGCCCACTGTATGTAATCACATGCAATGGCCTCACTGCAGGTGGGCTGCCATGTGTATCAAATCCGTACTGTTGCCCTGTTCTTTCAGGCATCAATGTTTCATATACCAACCATCTGATGAAATAGTTGTATAATTTTTTGGGTCCAGGCTTGTAAACAACAGGGACCACTAATGCCTGACGCAAGTGTGCCTCCTTGTGTGCTCATCATATTTGTATTTCCTGGCCATGCCTGGGGATTAGACTGGCATTGATTGGTGGTTGTATTTAGTAGTAGCCAGGATCTTGCTGTAATTGTTAGTTTCAGCAGTGTAACCATCTCTTATTATCATATTATTGGTTTTTCATCAATCAAAATTTATAGTTGTTATTTTAATCTTTCTTACATCTTTGCTGTTCTTGTTCATCTGATTATTGCTTGTCTTGCAAGACTCATCGACGCACTTGAGATGATGAAGCAGGGCGTGAGACGCCTTCTTGTGCCCAAGAGTGTTGCGTGGAAGGGCATGAGCAAGCGCTTCTCAATCCTCTATAATGGTAAGTGGCTCAAGAACCTTGATAATTCAAGCAGTGCTGCTGCTGGCAGCAGCAGCAGCAGCAATCGGCCATCATCGACACCCTCCTGTGATAAGTTCTGCTGCCTCTCTAGAGAAGATGTTCTCCGTTTCATCATCGGCTGCCTTGGTGCCCTTGCCCCCATTCCACTGTCTTCCATCTCCTCCCTTGGAGCCATCACCCCACGATACTCCCACATTAATGCATCCTCACCTGCCACTGACGCCATCCGGACTAGACCTCAAGACCCATGTGCTGTTGCTGTTATCGAGACCACTCCCAGTGGCCAGCACAAGATAATTGGAGAGATCTCAGCCTCTAGACTATGGAAATGTGATTACTTGGCTGCTGCATGGGCCCTAGCCAACCTCTCTGCCGGCCAATTTGTAATGGGCGTTGAAGACAGAATGACCCGAGCATCTTTTCCTGATTTCACTTTGAATTCTGCTATACAGGGTGGCGGGAGCAGTGGGGGATCAAGGGCACAGAAGTTCTCTAGTCGGAGTATCGGGTTTTTCAGTAATCCCACGAGCCCAACTGTAGGTGATGTAAGGACTATGTACAGAGGGAGGAGCACGCCTTTGACATGCAAGGTCACAAGCTCGTTGGCAGCAGTCATGGCACAGATGCTATCACACAGGGCAACTCATGTTTGGGTGACTGAAGATGATTCTGAGGATACTTTGGTTGGATTGGTGAGTTACACTGATATACTCTTTGCAGTGACCAAACACCCCAGTACTGTAGCTGCCCCAATACCTTGATTTTGATAGTGATTTTGGAGTACCTAGGGATAGGAGGATATATGTATGGGCTTCCGTTTGAGTCTACTGGAGTATGAAGATCCATACTGGATATGCACTGCTTTGTTGCATGTGGCATGCGTGTATCTTAATCTTTTGAAGTCTTGGTGGGGTACAACCCAAAATTTGCACTAATAGATGATCTTGACCTTCAGATTGGCCTGTCAAACTGGCCTGTTGAAATGAGAAACAGTTCATGGTTTGAATTCAACAAATAAACATCCATTCAATCCAATGCGGAAGCTGTGTCCTATCTATAGTGGGGCCCACTATTTGGGCTGATTGGATCAATTCCATGTGCAGCTGAGAGGCTGTGCATGTCTATGTGGATACTTGTACTCTGCCAGTGTCACTGCTCATCTGTGTATCAGCATTTTCGTAAGTTGCTTTCAGTTCTTCAATCTGCTGGACTGAGAGTACAGATTTTTCTTGTTTTTTTCCTTTTGGGTTGGTTGTTTCTGAAAGGATAATGATTCGTTTGGTGTGAGATTTTATCTCAGAACTCCAAAGTATTGGTTTTCATGTTTTTGACTCTTTCACCTATCTTTTACTTTGTAACCTTTATATCGTTCTATGATGATGCTGTTATAATTTATGTCCTGTGTTGCTGGGGCTGGATGGGTCAGTCCTCGCTTTAAATAATTGAAACAGGGGACTAGGCTGGTTTGTGATTTAGCTTAGGTGTATTGACTTTTTAGGTTCTCTGTTTGTTTTTTTTTCTTCGAGTTCTTTATTGGCACGGAACTATACATTACAATTCAATGTTTAGTAAGTGCTGTTTTAGTCTGCTTTTGAGACTGAGAGCAACTTTACCATCAATGTAGTCTCTCATCGCAAGCAAGTTGATTTTGGGTTAACTTTTTAGGCTGACTGGGCCCAATATCTTAAGAACATAATTAGCTGATGATGCTGCTATAATTTATGTCCTGCGTTGCCGGGGCTGGATGGGTCACAGCCCTCGCCTTAAATAATTGAAACAGGGGACTAGGCTGGTCTGTGATTGAGGTTACGTGTATTGACTTTTTACGTTCTCTGTCTGATTTGTTTCTTCGAGTTCTTTAATGGCACCGAACTATACATTAAAATTCAATGTTTAGCAAGTGCTGTTTGAGTTTGCTTTTAAGACTAAGAGCAACTTTACCATCAATGTAGTCTCTCATCCCAAGCAAGGTGATTATGGGTTAACTTTTTAGGCTGCTTGGCCCAATATCTAAAGAACATAATTAGCTGCGCCCATGGGTTTCTATGTGTAAAGGCTAGAGTAGAATTTTGGCTGTCCTGCTTGGCACAATCCAATCCAGAGGTGAATGAGGCCTAATTTCTTGATATGGGTATCCATTTTTAGTTCTGGTCTTTAATTGTGTGAAGGATTGGATCGTCTGAAACGTTTTATCTTAGCTGGCCAGATCTGGACAGTTTGCTCCTTAATGAAGAGCACAAAGTCTGTAACAGCATGTTCGCTGGGTCTTGTGCTTTGGACCTGACCCGACTGATGGAATCTGACTGGACATGGACCTAGCCGGCCCTCCATGTGGTTTGTACATAGTTGGTTTGAAATATTATTATTTTATCTTGAGTCCCAATGATCTCTCCCTCAATTACTCCATCATGTAGATGACACAAAGTCATGTAGTTTGAAACTTTCATGAATCCAATGATGGGGCCTGCATGGATTGGTTCAATTAATTATAACCAGTTATGACTACAAAAGTCGATTGGAATGGACCCTATATTGATAAATAAAAAATAAAAAAATTATGTAGAGTTACTCTCTCCTACTAGATATATTATAATAATTGTTAATATCACAAGATTAAGAGTTAAATAAGTTCCAACTTTTGAAATTATTTATATAGAGATGAAAAGATGGGCAATAGCAACATTTTACTCTAAAAACTTATGGTAGTTGCAATGTTATTGTTTCTGGGGCTGTGAATGGCATGATATTAATATAAAAAAGCAAGGATGTAGCACTACATAGTGAAATCATAAAGTACTAGTTACAAATCTTAGAAACCATAGAGGGATATATGAAAAATTATCTTTTAAATGTTGAAATCGCCAAACTTTAATCTTGATAATTGGAAAAATAGTTTTCAAAGATAGTGGTCCCTGTGTCTGTGTGTTTTTATAGGTAATATTGTTTTTTTTCCTTGAAAGGTAGAGTGGTTTCTCTATGGATTCAAATAATGGCATGATTCGGATTTATAACTTTGAAGGAATAAATATGGAAATAATTGAGCATTGTTGTGTGGAGAAAACAGTCGATTTATGAATTGATGCACTTGGCTATAATTAACACAAAATTTGGCGTCGGTTCTTTTGAAAAAATACGTGAAATATTGAAAATCACACATAATCTAGCTTTTAGTCATGTAAGAATATGCAAATAATATGTGCTAGATAATCTCTAAAAATGTAAATCTCATAGGTTTCTTGTCTTTCACACTGTACTTTAAAGATCATTACACTTTTTAAAAATCATGCCAATATAGGACCAATACTGGCGTCTCACCGATATGGTCCTATGGCTTTTCCAATTTTCTGTGGCTTTTGATTAAATCATCCATGATTTTCACTTTCTTCTATAACATTGTTCTACAGAAGTTTCCCAATAGATAGATTTAGACACAAAAGTTAGATAACAGATTTTCACGGTGTAATAGAAGCGGTAAAAACACATTTCACGGTAAAAAGAATATATATTATAACACCAAAAGGCTCCATGTTTCATCAAAAACGAAAATTCCCTAGTTAAAAAATGTCATTTCAAAAATGTACAACACAAATGTGCCCTAATAGAGAACAACTCCCTAGGGTAAGGAGCCGCAATTCTCACCTAATTGTGTAGGGTTTAACCCTGGATATGACATTATCCCATGTGTATAGGCTTTTGTTTTCAAGTGTGTGAGCTTTTGTTCTCATGTGTATGGATTCTCTCTTGAATCTCAAACTCCTTAGATGGGTAAGAAAAAAAATGCCCTAATCGAAGTACATGGAAAAAATTATTTTGCTTGGAGAATATTGAGATGCCATTTCTGGGCATTATCCATGATTTAGGCGTATCCCACCCAAATAGAATAAACAGAGAGAATGAAAATGGCTCATGTTGGACATCAAAACAACCATAGAGAAATATATGCCCATATGAAGTGAAATGAGAGAATGAGAATGGCTCACCTGACTTGATTCGTGTTGCCAGGCTCTCAACATCTCTCACCAACTTATCATCAATCTAGGAATATTTGCACCCACGAGCAGATTGTGTACTGTATTATGCGGTCCAATTAGTGTGGATTACTTGCATGCATTTCTATCATTCGAGGTGCTATGGTTGAAAAGGTCACTTTATAACTTACAAAAAATTAACCCATTGAATTATCCTAGCCCTTAATGGATTAAAAGTTTAACTATTTATTAACCAGTGTTTTTTCTAAGCTGCAACCTTCTATGAGTAAAAGATTTGATGAACATAAAATTGGATATGTTTAAGATCACGAGGGGGTAAGAGTGTAGAAGGAGTTGTAATGAGAAAAGCCACCGAGCCAGCCTCCTAGGAGAAAACTCTCCCATCAATTCATTCCCCTCAGAGTCATTTAGGTCTCATGATTACTCTTACAATCAAAAAACGGTTAAAGCATTAGATTGGATGGTGGTACCCTTGGACCATCAGCAGGGACGGGGCCAGCCAGAGCCCAGCTCGAGGTTAACCTATATTAGGGTGGGCGGGGCTTCCTTTTAGGCCCATATTCTAGACCATCTTTTGGCCTGATCATTGGATAAGCCGGGCATGTGCCTTAATATTTTTCAAAAACTCAGCTCAGCCTTATATATTTTACCTAATAGGGTATAAATTATTCCTGCAAATGCAAATGGGATGGGCTTGGGCCTGAATCCCAGTACGATCATGTATATATTTTAGCAGGGGCTTATCCAGTGGAGGCAATGAGGCAGCTAAGCTGGTGATCACCAGATGATGCCAAATATACCAAACCAATGGTGCTATCAATTTTATTTCTTCTCGCTTGATTATACATATACAGAGTTCCAGCAGAGGGGAGGAGGCCTTTTGTGTCTTTCTTCCAAAGGTTGGTTGCCGGGCGTCCAGGGAAGCATCGCTTCCATTGCAGCCTCCTCATAAAATTTTAGCATGGTGGTTAAGCTAATTTCCTTGTCCTAGAAATTACTCTCTTTCCTCGGATGTGCAAGTTTCTCATGGTTCCAGCAGGTTGGGTTACCAATAAAAAAAAAAAAGATGAACGAGTATTGTAGGTGGAATCAGTCCTAGGCACTGTTGTCATATGGGTCTTATGGGCCCCAATACCTATCTACAGATCAAACTCTAATTTATGTGACATATATACCCTCTAAAATTAGAAGAAAAAATTCATTAGAGTAGTGTTTACAAGCTCTACTTCCAAAGGGGTCACCTTTGTACATGAGTACAATCCTACGGTTCACTGTCTTGATGGGAAATTTTTGTTCTTAATTACAAACGAAAGGAATTCAACTTTGTTGGGGACTTCTCCACGTGACTCTTATGTCATCAAGTAGGGAAGAAATCAAGTGAGTGAGGCATTTATTATTTAAGAATCACAAATGTCAGCAGGGAATAAACAGAAAGGTTAAATATGCGCTCAACAAGGTTTCTTGCTCTCTACTGCTAAAAAGCCGATGGCCAAATGAGTGAGCATCCACATAAAGAAGGTCAGAATCCCCACCAGGGGATGCCTCTTTCCGTTTTGGCCCTATTCCTTTATAGTTTGAAATTATTTCACTAACTTTCAATCATCAGTGAGGAGATTTTTTTATCTCAGAAATATTAGGATTATTAGGCAGATTAGGAGTTTCTTGAGATTATTTATAACTTGTTTCTCGTTGGTCTCTCTTTGAATATAGCTATGTTAGGATTATTCGAGAGTGATTTTTAACTTGTTACTCTTAGGTCTCTTCTTCTCGTGCATTTTAATTCAATGATTAGTTGGGCATTTGTTTGGAGGTTTTTTTTTTTTAATGAAGCTTTCATTTGTTTTGAAATTTTTGACAGCAACATTAGTTTTTACACCTTCCTTGGAATTTGGAATTGTTTTCATGATTAGTGAGATTTTAAAGATATAGCATTGTGGACTGTCACTTTTGATTATTAGAACTCGTCAAATTTAATCTTTTAAAATCCTACACGTTGTTTGATCATTTGTTAATGAGCTAACAACATTTGGGGAATTCAAAAATTCCTAACAAAAATTCTCAAATATTATTGCAATGGAGTAATTTTTTTTTTTTTTGTCCTCAACATCCAATTTAAGTACACATGATAGGATAGGTTTCTTATTTCTAGAACTCAACCTTCACAAACTAAATAGAAGGGCATTGAGTTAGGTAAGAGCATCTGCAACCATAATCTTATTTTAGAGATGACAAATTTTATTTAAAGGCTTATATGGTAATTTTAGAATTTCGAATTTGGCATCTCCAGTACTAGAAGGTATTTTTTTTTTGTTCAGCATGATAGGATCAGTTTCTTATTTCTAGAACTCAACCTTCACAAACTAAACAGAAGCGCATTGAGTCAGGTAAGAGCATCTCCAATCATAATATTATTTTAGAGATGACAAATTCTACTTGAAGGCTTACATGGCAATTTCAAATTTTAGAATTTGGCAGCTCCAATAGTAGAAGGGATTTTTCAATCACCTTTTGGGGTGGATTTTTCCATGCCCTTACGAAATTTGAGTTTTTTACTTCTACATTTTTCCGTGTTTTTTTGTACTGACAAGACTCATGATTTGTAGAAAAAATCACTTTTTTATGATATCACAAAATAATTTTATGCAAAATCACATAGGCTTTATATGATATCACAAACTGATTTATTCAAAAGTCAATGAAGGTCTTTCTATATATATTTTTATTTCGTCAATCTGACTTGAAAAGTTTACAGTAAAAAAATAATATGCGCATTAAGTAACTTGCGATTTCATAAAATCTTTGACCACTTTCCCTACAAATAGTATTTCTCGATACGATAATTATGAAAAATATATGAGTAAATAGTAAGCCTTTGTGTAAGGGCACTGCAAGAAAAAAATAAATTCACAGTAGAAACTCTGGGAAGACAATATACAATCACCCAATTAGAGGTTTGTCAAATTACAAATGTAAAAGTAAAGTTAAACCACAGCTTTAGAAGTAGATGTGACTCGACTTAGCTGGCTCACTCAGTAGAGGTGGCTCGACCATTGGGCTAGAAAAGCCTTTGCTTTAGGCCTCCCAAAAAATAAGGCCCTCCAAAAAGTAAATTTTATCTTTTTTTTTCAATCCAAAAAAATAAGGCTTCAAAAAAGTAATTGTGGTAACTTTAATAATTTCAAATTTCTAAAAAGCGCAATTGTCATCGTTTGGTTTCTCCTAAAGAATGAGGCCTCATAAAAGTAATGAAAGCAACTACTATCTTTTTACATTCTAAAAAATGCAAGTGTTATCTTTTTATATTTCAAAAAAAGAATTCAAGACCACTTTTACCATTGAGAAAATATTGCCATTAAAAGAAAAAAACCCTAAAATCACAATAAGCAAGAAATCATTTTCTGTTATAAAAATCCTCCAGTTTACATAATTTTCCCTTTATATCTATGTTGCTTGGAATCGTTATAAGACAACTTCAAATATAATCTTTTTTTTTAATATTGAAGAAACTGTGTCAAATTAAAAAGTAATCCGCATCCATAATCTTTGTGGCCAATACTGATAAATCATTAAATTAGCTTATGTTATTCTATGCTTTTAAAAAAATTTTAATTAAATATTATATGTTTATTATAGTTAGTGTTCGTTTTATTTGTAAATATTATTAGTTATAATTTATAAATATTAAAATTGTCTATTAGAAAAATATTGATAATATCTGTAATTGTTGCTTTTATATAAAGAAATTTTTTAAAATTAAAATTGATAAAATCCTAATTTAGATCAACAATGTCACAAAAAAGATTAAGTAGATTAACTTTACTATCAATTGTGAAAAAAACATATTAGCAAAATTTGAATATAAAAACTTAAAATAATAATATTGCATTACAAAAAATGAAAAAATAAATTTTAAATAAAATATTATAATAATATTAAAAATAAAAAATATTTTATTTAAAATTATCGTTTTAAGCCTCAAATTATCTTGAACCGGCTTGTCACTCGGTGTCAAGCCGCTACATCGCTAGGGTTAAGTTGGAGAGTAAATGGGAGTACGAGTGTAGCATTTCTCCTCCGTGCCCGCAGTGAAACATTGAATAATTCACCGAACATCGTATCGTGTCAAATCCGAGTTGTGGGTCTAAACAAAACGATGGGCCAAAAAGCAATGTAGTCATAACAATTTGTTGATATGACAGGTCCCACTATGGACGGCAGAGATGACTCATACAACGAGAGGATGGATACAATGCTCGGGAGCTTGACTCAAGATCTAGGTTACCTTACTTCAGCCAATGGGCTGAGAGCTTCGTGATTCCAAGTTGAAAAGACAGGCCCCACTTTCAAGGGCTCGCAATGGGTGATAGAATATTTAAGTTAATTAGAGCCAATTAAAGAGTAGTGTCACAGGTCCAAGCCAAGCCCATTTTTGTCTTTTTGTCGGTAGAGAAAAAATTACATTAGAAACTATTGGAATCACTAAAAAAACCACACACACAAAAAAATAGTCCCAAAAACCCTAATGGAGCCAAATAAATCAATCAGTCTGTTAAGGACCTCGACCATTCAATATTAGGATTAAAAGAATAACAAAACTTAACTAACTGGCGTGCTGCTTCATTAAAATCTAAATCTTGTGGGACAAAACCAGTTGACGATAATATTTGTGATTTTCCAATCAAAATCAGGGCAAGGATGTCCTCATCTCTGAGGCCTTTTAAACATGACAACTGGAGAAACATGGTCCATTCAATTCACACTTCTTTCTAAATTAGTACTTCCATTATATTCTAACCTCCTGTGTTTGGTTTAGAACACCACTTAAGAAATCCATTACCCAAATGGCTTTCTAATAAGGAATCCTTGGTCCTTAAACAGTCAAGGCCTATTGTTTGATAGTCATGATACAATGGTCACTGGTTTTTGTTTTTTTAGAACATATTTGAAATGAACAGTGACATGGGATAGTGTTTGGATTAAATAATGAAAGTGCTGGTGGAGGCATATTCAAGCTACGGCCTTTTAATTTCTGGGTCAGATATTTAGGCTCAGATCCAGCAACTTGGTCTGAGAGTGAGGCTATGCCCAAACCCTTTGAACACGATAAGGCCCAATGATGTTCGTAGGGTGGGTCGGTATTGATAATTGAAATGGACCTCCAGATAGACAACTGGATCTATGACAGCCCAGCCTGAATTAGTTAGCGCGCCTAAAATAATGAATGTCCCAGTTCACATTCATTTACTCAGCCAAAGCGGAGGAGCCACGGCCAGGCCCAGGCCCAGGCTGACTTTGCCCACTCCAATAACCTTGATTGAAAATAGAGAAATTAAAAGAAAGAAAAACCCTAATACCCTTTAAAAGACAAATAGAATCCAAAAGGGTGTCTGACCATACCCTAGCCACATGACTCAACTTGAATTGGAATGTGTGTATTTCATTGAGGATAGTGAATGACTATTGTTTAATACATGTATAAGTTTTAGTGGCGACCAGAATAGTTTTCAAATTAGTTTTTCTTGTAGTAACAATTAAGATAACATATGACCTTATAAAAAAAAAAGGATGACCTAATCACAACATTACTCCAATCGGATCTAATCCTACTCATATAGTAATTTAAAACATAATTACACCAAATAACCTAATCAAACCATAAATCTAATGCAGGCTATTCTCATATGTAATTCCGCTTGGGCTTTCAAATCCACCTGCGTGCCACCCCTGAGATAGATAACCAGTCGCTTCATTTGATGCTAACTTAATGTGATCTCATCATTACACAAAACAGGAGTCTTTTTCATGATTAAGCATGGCACAATATTTGACTTGGAGTAGCCTTGTTTGCCATTAAAGACTAACAATCGTGGTTGAGCCTTTCCAACATTTTTTTTCCTTAAAAAATGGAAAACCAACATGCAGATCACAACCTTTCAATTCTGTGAGCATAAACATGCTTCAAACATGGAAAAAAGTTCAAAAAGGATGAACTAAGAAACTTCCTTAATCTCTAAACTCCACTAATAAGTGTAGAGACCAATGTTGAAAAGATGTATGAACAAGGAAAGACACCTTTTCAGTCCTAATGAGAAACAACCCACATCAAAATGAGAACAACCCACATCAATCCAATCGTGAAGCTTCTTGAGTTGTGGATTATACCTTGCCACCATAAAATATATATTCCTCAACTATCAAATACCATTTGAGCCAGGAAAAGATGAAAGGAAGGGAATACAAGCAGTGGTCACTAAGTGCTTTTGGAAGAGAAAACAATCTAACCTCACATTATTGGAGGGCATTGTATTCTATATTCTCTAAAAATAATGCAAAACATTTTAGAGGCTTCATGATCATATGGTGTGAATCCACCATCATTTGTCAACTTGGATCTAGACCAACTAGGGGTTTCTCTATTTTCTCATGGAAAAAGCAAAACAAGAAAGATTTATGGATTCGATGATTGTAACCATTTCATTAGAAACTCGTTTGCAGACTGTTGTTCTGTACTTCTCTGGACCATGCGGGTGACCTAGTCTAGCCCTAGATGGCGTTGGCACTAACTCTTTCAAGGTAGTTTTGATCTACCAATAGATAGTAGTTCAGAAGAGGTACCCTTGCTAGACCAGTAAATCTCCTAGAATGAAATTCTTAGCCACTGATGTAGAAATTTTATATGGATTGCAATAAAAAAAATATGAAACCTATGGATCTAGATTTATGCATCAAACAATAAATAAACCAATATATTGAAAATATATCTTGCACTATGATCTTAATGATGAGCAGTTTGAATTTGACCTGTATACTGCACATGCGGAAGTATTCAACATCATCACACATATAAAGAACAAGAAAACCATGTAATCATGATGCACAGATTTTACGTGGTTCACCATAAAGGTTACCTCCACGAGATATGAGCATCTTGCTCAATTTCACTATGAAAGATGCTGGGCAATTCGTTACAAGGACTCCTGCTCTTCTAATACTTAGGTTCTCAATCTTCATATATAGGTTTTAATTTTGCTCTCACAGCACTCTACCATACGTGGTGTGTCAACACTATGGGGAAGAGAGCTCATACCACTCTACACCTTACATAACCCTACGTGGTTTACATCACAGGGAAAAGATCTGCCACATCTCTTACATAAAGTCTAGGATCACATTACTTGAATATATAATATATGTTTTCTTGGCCACCAAGAAAGTTCCGGTACAAAAACCAAATTACCCTTGACCATAATCCTGCTAAACCGGACACAAAATATAAACCTAACAATCTCCACCTTGCTTAGATGCTGTAAATCTTTAAGCTGCATTGGAAATACATATCTATGTCTTCTCATAACTTGTTGAAGATACATCCCTGCATCTATGTTGCAAACTTCTTTTTATCATAGTCCACCTCAAATCAGGTTCGAATCCATTAACGAGTTTGTGTGACGTGGATATCTGAATGACCTATAAACTGCCCCAATTTCAACACAACTATGAAGATCCAATCAGAATTATCACTCTAAAAGAAAATAGATCTAAAATCTAGCTCCGATTGGCTTTGATATCGTAGAAAAAATCTTCTACTCTCCAATCAATCAAACATCCTTATTGACCATCTAATAGCTAATCTCCCTCTTCCACTGTGTAGATCTGTTCGAAACAATTCTGTAGGCACAAACGGATCTCCGATCAGACATCGGATGATCAAGATATCACATAAATAATTTCAACTGTTGAATTAGGTCAAACTTCCTTTGACCTCTTCTGTTGACGTGTGCTGATGTCAGCATTGCTATAGGAGACTAGGCTGAACTTCTACACATGGGTCAGGTCTGACCCGATCTAAAACTGCCTGGACCTGAGGGCTTGCAATGGTTTGGCTGCTGCAAACGGGTCGGGTTGAACCTAACTCGACTGATTTGGCCTAGCACAGGTGGAGATCGTCTCCCTCCTCGTTCTGGTTCTGCAACTAGAGAAACCGACAACTCATCGAAACCCTCTTCTTGGCAGCAGCGGACAGGGACAGGTGACCAATGGTGGGTTCGCGGCTGGTTCGGTGACAGCACTCAACAACGACGCTCGGTGACTAGCGGGAGACCTAGTGACAGTGACCGGCGAGGAATGACAGCGGCTAAATTCCTCTTCTCTAATGGCAATGTCTCCATTGGTGATGGCGAAGAGAATCTATCAACCCTATTACTTCGTCCTCTTCGATTTCGGAGAGATCAAGAGAACCCAACTCTTAGATCTTCTTCAACGAATCTGTGGCCAAACAGAGATCAATGCTATGATCTCTACCTCCTCTGTTTCCAAATGAAATAGATCCAAATCCTCTACCTCCTCTATTTCCATATGAAATAGACCCAAATCCTTCACAAGGATTTTTCTTCGTCTATTTTTGTGCGCACAACCTCTAAGCCCTAGGAGATCCTAGTCAAACTCTGATACCAATTGTAGTGCACATGCGGAAGCACTCAACATCATCACACACATAAAAAATAAGAAAACCATGCAATCATCACACACAGATTTTACGTGGTTCACTATAAAGGCTACCTCCACTAGTTATGAGCATATTGCTCGATTTCACTATGAAAATACTGGGCAATTCGTAATAAAGACTCCTACTCCTCTAATACTTAGCTCCTCAATTTTCATAAGTCTTAATCTTACTTTCACAACACCTTGCCATATGTGGTATGTCAACACCACGGGGAAGAGATCTGCCACATCTCCTATACAAAATCTAGGGTCACATTACATGAATAGATAATGTATGCTTTCTTGGCCATCAAGAAAGCCCTAGTACAAAGACCAAATTACCCTTGACCCTAACCTAATCATTGGCTAGACCAATGAACCAATCCGGCTAAACTGGAGTACAAGACATAAATCTAACAACCTGAAGACTGTTTGATGTACCTTTTTATCAATGGTCTTATTAAATAGAGTTTTCTCCTATCTCCCTTATCACTCATTTCAAAATGTGTGAAAGTTAATGGGTACTATGTAAATCTCATAAGTCAAGAGAGGACTAAAAAACCACTTTTAAACATTATCGTAGAGAGATTTATTCCCATAAAAAAAAATCTATTAGAAGGAAGTTTCCTTAATTCCCTCAAACATGAGCCCAACAACAGTGTTAAATGATTTAGACTTTTTGAAAGTAAATATAAGATAAATTTTGTAAATCAAGACCAAAGGAAAAAGGCATATTAAAATTAGTGGACTCAATGTGGGATCCAATATTAATAGACTTGTGGTCATTAGGTACACTTATATCTAACAACTGAAATATGTTATAAGCTCTCCTAGGGCCACGGATTACAACATGGGATAGATAAACAAACTCTTAGCTTAAGCTAATGTAAGGGCTAGTGGTATAATGGGCAATATGATTTCTATCAGGGAGCTGCTATATGTATACCGCTTTGAACTCTTTCTACATAGCCAAAAAAAATCAAAACTTCTCAAAATGCCCCATCTCTTCTCTCTCTGGACACCTCTCTCCCTCCCTCCTCTCCTTCCCCACCTCTCCCTCTGGCCGGAGGGGGAGTCTCCCTCCCCCTTCCTTCCCCCCCTCTCTCTATCTTCCACTTCCTTTTCCTCCTCTTCATCTTCCTCTCCTCCCCTTTCCTTCCCTTTTCCTCTCCTCTCCCTCCTCCCATTCTTCTTTTTCCTCCTCTTCCTCTCCCTCTATTCTTTCTCTCGTTCCCTCTCCCTCCCTTTCCCCTTTCTCCCCATCCACTCATCCAGCCTTACCGCAGTAGGGAGATTGGCATCTCCCTATTGGAGGGAGACCAGGATCTACCCGGAGGAGAGAGGAGGGAAGGATGGGGAGAGAAGTTGTGTAGAGAGAGAAGGGGTAGGGGTATTTTAGAAAGTTTTGGTTTTTTTTTTTTTTTGGTAGAAAGAGTACAAAGTGATGTATATATAGCAACTCCCTTTCTAACACCCATAACCATGACTTCATAACACATTGAATTGGTCAAAAGCATTTAGCAATAAGTCAGTCCAAACTAATATTTCACTTTTTTTTTTACCCTTATATACAAGACACAAATGTTAAACACAATTATTATTATTATCATCATCAAAGCATTATGCGAAATATATCAGAGTTGGCTATATTACATCTGTTTCTCCATTTTAATCCATCCTGAGTCAAATCCTCAAATAAGTTACACTTTATTATATATTTGTTACTATCATTTTGAACACAATGAGAGGATAAATATTTACTATCTTCATTTTTTTTATTGATTTTAAGGTATTTTGATATAAATAAAATAAATAAGAATAATAAAGGTGGCAAGAATGGACTTCTAATAAATTTCTTTTATTCTGATCATATAAACCGATATAGCTTATTTACAATGTGATAACAATATTACCACGTTCTTCAATAGTAGGGCGCAACCTAGATCCACAGTGGAATAGCCCACTTACTACATGGTACTAGACTAACATGGGGAAGAATATGTGCCTAAAAAAAAAACACTGCTTGCCGTTGGAAGATTAGCGGAATAATCGCTGGACACAATTCCTTATTCCAGAGGTAGAATAGGATTGATAACATAATATCGCTATTCATGGAAAGCTACTCAATATCTCATGCATAACCAAACCACAGTACCACACACTTTTTTTTTTTTTTTTTATTGGTAACGGTAAATTATATTATTATATTAAAAACGCACACTTGCACCGTTGAGAATCAACAGAATAGAATCATATGCACCCACCAATCTCTCTCTCTCTCTCTCTCTCTCTCTATGTATGTATATATAATGGATGCTTCAGTCATGAAGAAATATCCCATGCCACTACATCACTTGTTTCATCCTCTACCAAGGCTTGAAACCAGTCCTGTTGCTGGATAGGACAAGGTAAACGAGAGAGAGAGAGAGAGAGAGAGAGAGAGAGAGAGAGAGAGAGAGAGAGAGAGAGAGAGAGAGAGAATGATAGGGTGGGAGGATGTCTACAAGGTGGTGGTGGCCATGACACCTTTGTATGTGGCACTGGGCCTAGGATATGGGTCGGTGAGGTGGTGGCATATATTCACACCGGAACAGTGTCAGGCGATCAACCGCCTCGTCTCCTTCTTCACCCTCCCTCTCTTCACCTTCGAGTTCACGGCCCACATCGACCCATTCGACATGAACTATCGATTCATCGCTGCCGATGCCATATCAAAGGTGGTCATTGTGCTGGTGTTGGTTGCATGGGCCAGGTGCAGTAGCAAAGGGAGCTATTGTTGGTCCATAACAAACTTCTCACTCTCAACCCTAACCAACACATTGGTTGTTGGGGTGCCCCTATTGAAAGCCATGTATGGGCCCCTTGGACAAGACCTCGTGGTCCAGTCATCAGTGATCCAAGGCATCATTTGGTTGACCGTACTTTTGTTTATGCTCGAGCTCCGTCGGACCAAAAGTGACACCTCCGTTCCGGCCATCACCGGGGACTCCGGTCTAGCGGCCGACAATTCAAACAAGGATGTTGAGGGCAATCAGACCGTCATCATCGCTAGCAGGCCATCCTTTTGGTCCCTAATGAAGATCGTATGGCTAAAACTCGCCCTTAATCCCAACTCCTATGCTAGTATTGTTGGAGTTGTTTGGGCTTTTATCTCAAGCAGGTACGCTAAATAAGGTGTGAACTTGTCATTTTTACTTTAAAAATACTGCACTATTATTACAATTTTTTTTTGAAGAAAAATGAGAATAATATATAAGGTTGAAAATATCCCTAATGCTGCGATATTATGGATTTCTTCTGATTTCCTTTTCAGATTTATTTTCTTATTATCATAATTTAATCAATATTGTTAAGTTTTGAAATCTTGAAAATATCTTGGTTCATCGAGAAAATATTTTATTATAAACATGAACGAGTTTGAGTTGAGCCACGCCAAAGCTAGGTTGTCCAGGCTTAGTCCATTTATTAATGGAACTTACTATTGTTACATATGGCAGGACTGGCTAGGCCTCGGAGCACAAATAAGATCAAGACAGGCCATTTAAAAAGTAGGCCCAGATCTAATTCTGGGTACAACTCAAATAGAGCCTGCAGGTGGGGTTCGCTTTGGCATTGGGCTCGCCTGGCCCGCTGCATAACTACATAGAAAGATAACTTTTTCGTATCAAACCAATGCCGTTTTTATACAAGTCTAGTGTCCCTCTATGGGCCCATTTAAATGCATCTCAATCATCGAGATTTATTATAAAGAAAGGTATATCTGGACTCAACTATACCCACTGAACCCAATTATCAATTTGGTGGACTCTCTAAAAATTTAAGAATACTTCATTTAAATGATAAACCACCATGACTGTCTAGAGCTGGCAAAATCCAGCCTGACCCGCCAATCCAACTTAACCCGACCCGACTCGTTTCTAACCCACCTAACCTTCCAACCCATATAAAAACGGGTTGGGTTAGGGTTGACCCGCCTAACCCACCCAACCGGTTTGACCCGTTTAGATTTTATTAAATTAAAATTACTTTTCAATTCTCATATAACTTTTCTTATTCATGAGAGCCATAAACTATGTACCCTTAATCTTTTGTAGAAGAGTTATATAAAATTTTAATACTAAGAATATAAAACCTTTTTTTATTTAAAAATATGATGTTTTTGTAGTTGATATATTGATATGTGTATTTTATTTTTATGTTGGCATATAAATTTATCTTTAAAAAATGGATATGAATGAAATATAATATATTTGATAAATCTTATACTTATACTCAAATTATCATCATCATCATCATCATCAAAGTCTTATTTTAACCATGGTGGAGTCAGCTACATGAATTCTGTTTCTCCATTCCGTTCTATTTTGAGCTAAATCATTCGATAAGTTAAACTTCTTCAAATCCGAATTAATGACCTCCATCAATATTTTCTTCGGCCTACCCTTATCTCTTGATGGGCCATCCACTTATATAGCCAAACTTTTTATTTACCGGTACCATTACCGGCTTACGCTCAACATGCCCAAACCATTTTAAACGGGTTTCTCTAATCTTATCCCCTATTAGTGCTACCCCTAAAATGCTCTCGAAAGCACTTATTTCTAATTTTATCTTTTCTAGTTTTACCACACATCCACCTAAGCATTCTCATTTCCGCTACATCCATCTTATGAATATGCATCTTCTTAATTGCTAATATTCTGCTCCATATGTCATAACTGGTCTAACATTGTCCTGTAAAATTTGCCCTTTAATTTCGTTGGCATTTGTCTATCACAAAGTACTCCAGAAGTTAGTCCCTATTTCATCAATCCAGCTTTTATCATATACTCCACATCTTCATCTATCTCCCAATCCTTACTAATTATTGAGCCTAAGTACCGAAAAGAATCTCTATGCAGCATCTCATGGGTTTCAATTTTGACAATGGTTTTAATACTTTGTATATGCCCGCTAAAGTTGTAATCCTATGAAATTATAAAATTGAATGAAAATTGAAAAGGGATTATCTCAAATTCTCAATAAATGGGCTAAAAAATATTTATAGATTACCCATTTTGTACACATTGAAAATCGATAAATTATAAATTCATGCTCGATGCAACATCTTAAATGAATTTAGATATAAGGAGAGCTTTACAAATAAAATTGGGCCACATAAAATGAGTTAAATCATACACAAAATGGGAATTAAATATGTTAAGTCAGGTCAACCCGTCCCAATTAGCATCAAATTCGAGTTAGGTGGGTCGGGTCAGGTTGACCTGCCATGAGTGCGGGTTGAAGTTTTCAATCCGTTTTAAAAACGAGTCGGGTTAGAGTTGGAATTAACAAATTTGGGTTCAGGTTAACCACACTCGAATTTGGTCAACCCGACCCGTTTGTCAGGTCTATGACTATCATATGAGGGAATGTCCCCTATGATGATAACTAACAACCAAAATATTCAAATTCAAATCCAAGGCTAAAATCTCTATCTGATCTAACTAATTCAACCCTAATCTTAATTCTTTAACATTCCTGCTCAATTACATGGTCCTTTAACGGAAAGGATTTGTGATTGTTAACATGAAAACAAATCATATTCCCTTCAATCTAAAGATAAATAAAACAATAATACCTTAAAACATTGATCATCATACCTTCTTGGTGATCATCATACCAAGAATGTTCTTCGTTTCAGAGCAGAGATTGATATGATCTTGAAATTAAACCAGGCATGTTCTTATCTTCTGTGCCATTGCCGTCCATCTCTCCTCATTCGTACATCCAAATTCAAACATCACGGCCTCAACAAATTGCACATTACACGATTGAAGCTTCTAAAAGAAATTGCGACAAATCTGATCTAGTGGGCCACCTGCACTAACAAACTAAAAAAGAGTGGGTTGTGACGGCACTGGATTCACGGATAGACGGTGATCACTAAGAACACATGAAGATCATTTTGGAAAAAAAATGATTGATTTATTTTTTAGTGATCAAAGGTTTTTTTTTATGTTCATAATCATATATCCTATTCAGGACCATGTGATTAAGGGGGGATGTTAGAGTTATAGATGTTAAAGAATATTGGTGGGTTAAAATATTTGTTAATATATTATGAGTTTTAGGAAATTATCCTTATCCTTTTGATAAGGTTAGATTAGTTTATATATTTGTTATATATATGTTCATCCTATCACGAAGAAACTCTATGGTGGTTTATTATCTCAAATAAAGTGTTCTTAAATTTCTATAGACTCAACTGGAACTAAAGAACCCAATGATCAATTTGGCCTAAAAATGGTTTGTAATCATTTGGCTTCAATCAAGAGTTAAGACTAACCAATATTAATAATATCACTATTATTTCTAATTACCATTTTGATATGGTTGATATGTATAGGTGGCATTTTGGAATGCCCAGCATAATGGAGGGTTCAGTACAGATCATGTCCAAGGCAGGAACAGGAATGGCCATGTTTAGTATGGGTGAGATCATCTCTCGTTGAGCTAAATCGTCAAGATCTTGTCCAGGGAAATATTACATTAGTTTGTGTTTTTCTTACTGTAACGCTTTGTTATTTGTAGGGTTGTTCATGGCAATGCAAGAGAGGCTGATAGGCTGCGGCATAAGCCTAACAGTGTTTGGAATGGTTTTGAGATTCATAGCAGGGCCAGCTGCAATGGCGATTGGCTCCATCGCCATGGGCCTGCATGGGGATGTTCTTCGGATCTCAATTATTCAGGTACTTTCAAACCACAGTAGCACTTAACAAAGCAAGCCCAACCCAGTTATTAATTGGGTCATGTGCTTAGGGCAACTTGGTAGCATGTGGGCTCAGCTGAGGAAATCCAAGCACAGTTGCATAGCATTCAGGCAGGGAAAAATTAAATGTTTGGATATTGGGCCCATCTTATGTGACCTATCGGAGTATATGGCAATCATACACGGTACTGTGAATGGATGAGTCTGGATGTGGATTAGGCTCTGAGGCAAATAAATGGTTGATCAGAACATATTAGCCCTTGATTTTAACGTTAACAGTAGTGTTAGGTTTTCAGTCTGACTAAAAGTACTGAGGGCACACATTTTTAAAGTAATCAAATGTTAGCTAAATTTTGTTATTTTATTAGATAGGATGTAAAGTGGGAGAGGACCTCTATTAGTCTTAGGGCTGAGGTTCAGTCTGTTTTGTTCCCTACCCTTTTTGTTTTTGGTTTTAATGAAATATTTATTTACCAAAAAAACAAAAAAAAGGGTGGATGCTCAGTTGACTTGAGCCTTGGGTTTGCTCTCCAAGGTTTCAAGTTTGACTCCCACCCCTTGCGTTATCTGAATACTATGTGTGTGGCCATGTATGTATCCCATAGAGAGTAATCAATGCTCGTTAAAATCAAATAATCCCTAAGCAAAAGACTAAAGGTCCAAAGGCTTTGTTGACAGGGGATACCCTACGTCATAAAAAAAAAAAAAAAAGGGAAAGTAGTCAAATGTTAACAGTAGTAATACTTCACCCACAGTGCAGCAACATGTACAAACTCAACCCAAATCCAACCTTCTTAATAATCAGATTGAAAATCTCAAACCCAAACCGAGCCCAGAGGTTAAAAAGATTCACCCAAAACGCGTAATTCACAGATTGGGTTGGCGGCTCAACTACAATTGCTCAGGTCGTGTTTGGTGTTGGTTGGGTGACTGAGGCAACTCAGCTGAGTCAGGAGAAGTCAAGTCGAGTGCGAACTGTGTGATGATGTATTGATAGAATGGTTTGTAGTTGGTTAAAGGTCTGAAATTGTCTTTTTGATAAAATTGCAGGCAGCATTGCCACAATCAATCACATCCTTCATCTATGCCAGAGAGTATGGATTGCATGCAGATGTGCTCAGCACTGCGTAAGTAGTAATTGTTTACTTAATTAAAGTCTAAAACAGAGTTTTCTTTCAGATTGGTGAAAACCAGGCTCCAGAAATTATTGACAATTCGAAAACCTGGTTTTAAAACCCCAAAAAAACAAAAAAAACAAAAAAAAAAAAACCGTAGATAGAAATGGTTCTAACATCATGAGATGTGGTGTCTTTGTTTTGCAGGGTGATCTTTGGAATGCTGGTTGCTTTGCCCGTGTTGATTGCATACTATTTGGTTCTAGAGTTCATTAGCTAGTTATTTAGGCCAGTTGCTATTGTTGGTCTCTGATTTCTATTAGAAAGCTGGGGACTCGTCCAATTATATTTTATAGTAAGGAACAATTCTAAATTAATCAAAGTCCTGTTGTGTTCCATCGCTTCACGTCTCAGTTAATATGCTTTGTGGTAAGTCAGGTCTATATTGGTTTTTTATTATTATTATTATTATTATTATTATTATTATTATTATTATTATTATATGACCTAAGGCATCCCTCACTAGCCTAACTTTCGAAAAATGATGACTCTCATGATAATGGGCTGAGTTTGGTCAGGTCAAATTTTAGTAGGCTCAACCTTTAAAGGTTACATGTATGTGCCCAACCCACTAGTTAATCAAGTTGGAAATGTGAGTGCAAAGATACTTAAATATTGGTTCAGGTTTGGGTTCAGGTCAGCTTTGCAGCCAAAGCATGAAAATTTAGGCTGAGGAGGATTTTGAGTGGAGAAAACAGGTTGAGTAGGGTGTATGCAGTGGTAACCCAATCTTCCACCCGTTTAGAAATTGGGTTGAGAATGTCGATTTGGACCCTCAAGTTAATGGATTGAGATGAGAAATTTTGCCAGTTCAGGTTAGAGGTTGACACCCCTGCCCACATGCCAAAACTCCACCAATTTGATGATTTAAATGGCTCATTATTGGACTTCAACTGCAGAGTAGAAACTGAGTTTATCAATGGTTGGTAATCAACAGGGATAACGAGGGGAAAATGGGATCTAAGATTTTGATTACTAGATGATCAGTCTATCTGCAATGGGGACGCACTACCTGATCATCCTGATCTGTCCCTATATTTTATGCTTTTTTGGGTAGGACTGATCATCCCCGATATATTTTATGTTGGTGGCAGGAGATGAGTATGAGATCAAATCCCTCCTTTGGACACCAAGTCATCACTACAGAATGACCCACAGTGGGGGAACCACGAACTGGGGGGAAACTATCACTAGATGACAACCAAATAATAGGACCCTGAGCGGTTCTAATCCCCAATTTGGCAGTCATTTCAACACTCACAAAAGGGCCCTACTTTTTTTTGACTTTTACACTGATTTGCCTTTTTATCATTTTCTGGCACAAACAAAGGGGACCCAAGAGAGACCCAACAGCAGCGGGAGTGAAACCCAGCATATGCTTTAGAGAAGGACACTTGCACAGGTGAAGACATGGGATGCCTTGGCATGCTATCAATTACATTTCGACCGCCGATTAACTTTGTGTCCAAACTGAAAATTTTGAGCCGATTCAACTAGACATTTTGAAGTTTCATTTAAAAAATATATAAATAATAGAGATATATATAATGTTAAAAATATTAAAATTTAAAAATAACAAATAAATCTATACATTTAACTTATTCTACGAAATCAATAATGCATTATGTTATTTTTACATATCACATTTATATTCTGTGTCCAAGAAAATGTTAAATTAGACATGCATTGCTCGACAAGAGTACTGAACCAAAAATGATAACATGATTAATTATAAAGAAAAACCTTTAATTATCAATTATAAAATTTTCATATAAAGAACATTTTTCATATGAACTAATTATAAATAAAATGTTCTTCATAAATTATTTTATTTTTAATTACAAGAAATTTCTTTATATTTATAATGGCAAACGAGAAGGAACATGGCGAAATAACTCACCTAAGAAACATATTATCAAGAGTCATTTATAGTGAGAAAAACCTACAAAGGCAACTTCAACATTGATCAAAGAAATGTTGATATATATTTTTTTGAAAGGACACATTTTACAGAGCAAACTCGCAAATTGAAAGTAAAAAAACTTTTCAATTGATCAACTATCTATATTAAGAAAAATTTTCAATTTGATCAACTATCTATATCATTGAAAAACAAGCTCAACATGAGTTTTCATGTGAAGTCAATCTTAATCTATTGATATGAGTAAAATTAATATTATTCCTCAGACTAAAAATGCTATACTATACGTGGGCCTTGAGTTCATAGACATGAGACAAATATAGTAACTCAACATTTAGGAATTGGTTGGCGAACCACACCAAATAAAAATCAAAACTACAACTTAACATCCCTCTTTTATGTGAGTGTTGAGATGTGGGGAATACCTAAAAAGTTGAGAAACCTAATAGAAATGTTGGCTCTATTTCACATTAATTGAAAAAAGAAAAATGAAGAAGATAAGTGAAAGAAAAAGAAAAATGGGGATAAATATAGCTTTTTTCCACAAGGTTCTCTATTGGTTGAATACGTGAACACTTTCTCAATTAACATGCACATGGGTCCCAGGCCCATCTACATCCAACCATCTATGTGGAGCACATCTATAGAGGAATATCGACTCTAGTAATCCACCTTTTAGAACCATTCAAGATGGGAACAATTTGGGCATTTTTTAGAGAGAGAGAGAGAGAGAGACTAAGGAAGGCCGAGCGTATTTTGAAGTTGAGGAAAGACTGGGGGCTTGATGGGCTCTCTAAGTGGAGGTTGGGTAGTAGAGCCTTATAGCACATAAAAGGTTTCACCAAGTTGGATGGGGGCTTCAGTCCCCATACCAATATTGGGTCCACCTATGCCCAGATGTAGCTGTAATTAAAATGATATATGAGAATAAGGGGATAGACAAGTAGATGGGTGTCTCATTCTCACCAACCTGCTTAGAGTTCAATCTTGAGGTCCTCTCACACGTGAAGGAAGCCTTCTACTAAGACAAGAGGTAATATGACACCAAACACTTTTGCTCCTATTAAGGAATTTATGATGCCACATTTGTACCCTAGACCTTGGAAATGATTTAGAGAGTTCATTTTCTTATGAAGGCTCAATCTCCAATGTAGAATATAAATCATTTGCATGAATAGATGTTGAATTAAGGATTAATGATGACATACTGGATTGTATGTATGTAGTTGATAAAAATGCTGACGAAGATCTTATTTTCATTCCAGTTGGAGTTTCCATTAATGGTACAGTTATTTTGGACAAAATACAATGTCTAATTCGTGATTGTTAAGGTTTTGCCTATTGAAATAAAAAGATAGATAGTGATTATTGTGGATGTTTGCTGTAGCCAACCAGCTAGATCATAAGATCATCACCAAGCCCAGCTCTGATACCAACTAAAAGTTTAAAAATACTTTATTGAAATGATAAATGCAATCATTTGATTCTAGAAAAATAAATCAATCTTTTTTTTTTACTAAAAAACAATCTTCATATTTTCTTAGGAATCACTGTCTCTACGTGGATCCATCATTTTAGCAACATGCTCTTTTTTTTAGTTTATCGGTGCCGGTGGCACATACGATTTCTTTCAAAAGCTATGCAATAGTATAATTTTATAAATATGGCAAGATCCTCAGGTTTAGGTATTTGGATGGACAAATGAGGGAAGATAATTGATTTTCTTGAAAGAAAAGAAAATTGCCAATGATTATTGCAAAAGCATAAAGGATAGGATCAGGTACCTGGCTTGATCACTTGATCGTGCCCATGGCCCTTCTCTAATACCATATAGAATTCTAATAATCAATATATTCCCGTAAATTCATGTAATTGTCTTGAGAGGGAATTCTCTCATTTATACATTCAAGATTGAAACTAACCTAGACTCTCTAACAACCACTAACAACCCACTAACAATTTAATCTTGTCTCTAAGATAAGAATCTCTAACATCCACATCTCTATCAATTCCTCCAAGAGATACCTGACAATGAAGCTTCCAATTTTATTAAGGATGGTACCATGAATTTGGGCTCCAAAAGTAAAAAATGAGTTTGCAGGAATGATAGACAATGAAATGTTCAGTCTAACTTTTGCAGAAAATATATTATTTGTGTAACAATTTCTATGAATAACTGTAGCACACACCCATGTCCCACCTGAATGTATCTAGCATATTATGAAAACGGAAATGAGCACCCAATGACTTTGCATCAACTTTACCCCTGTAACATCTATTCAAAAGAGAGCACACATTCTTTCAACATCAATTCAATAACCTGTAAAAAAAAAGACACCATCCAAATTCCAAACAGCTCCTAACATCAGATTATGCTAGAAAGAAACACAAAATCCAACTTCCAACATCAAACATGAAATTATGTCAAATATATGGGTTCCAAAAACCTAAGCCTGGTCAAACTCTTATGCCTCATTTTCTAAATCCTATAAAATCTCAATTTAATCCCAACTCATCAACCATCAAAAGAATTTAAAAAGAGATGTCAATTTATATATTTTCCCGTTTATTTGGTTTCCTCTTTTTACCCGCTTGAACCATGTTGCCCTCGCCCTGTCACCAGAATGACCTTAGAAGAGAAAACACCTTTACCCTGAAAAGTGGAAATCGACGTCACCCTTGCACTTCTCTGTTTGCTCTAATGAAATGCACCAAAAGCCCTGGATGCACTAAAAACAATATGCACAGAGAAGCCCTAATGATATCACAAGAGGAAATCAAAGAAGAAAAGGAAAGATGCCCTAACGAAATAGTTATTAGAGTAAGGAAAGAAGCCTAGACAAAATCATTATTAGGGTATGGAAAGAAGCCAAAACGATTTCGGATGCATATAAGAGGGCATAATTATCTTTTTGAAGTATTACGACCCTAAATTCGTTTTTTTTAAATCTTTTTTAACAATTTCGTCTGATCCATGTTTAAGGACATTTTTTTTTTGTAAAAATCCCTTTAAAAATGAAATCAGTTGTAGACAATTGTATTAAAAAATCTTTTTTTACATAATCTAAAGCCTAATTAAGGTGCAAAAATTCATTTTTTTAAATAAAACTTGCTGTTTTATATACATCTTTCGTTTGGTGAAAGGTTTAATTTCCTCTCTTTTACCCAATTAAAAGAAATTCCTAGCTCTCCATCACTAGTAATGGGCCTGTTGAGTTTATAAGATCTATTTATACAGGAATCCTCGTGTGTTATATAACGAATCTTTGAGTTACCGGTGTTCATTATATCAAATCAATTTCTTTCAGAAGCTTAGAATGACTAGCAAAGTGAAGATGGGGCTTAGAAGCACACTCGAGCAATTGCCACCTTTATTTTATCGGATGGATAGATCTCGAAATTTATAATTATATAACATGACAGTGCACGTCCTTTGTGGGAGGAACTTTATTCCTATGGGCCCAATAAGGCTTTCATCCGATTTCCATTGTCCCCATCTGTGTACCAAAATAGGTTTCGGTTTGAACTTGGGTTCATAGTCTAGTCTGATCTTACCAGGCATGTGTTGAGGCTAATTGATCCGTCGTACTTTGCCGAATTGTTATTCAAAGATATATATCCAAACCCTTTTCCAATTGAGGGCTGGGCCAGGACCTTGAATCAATTAACTATTGGAGGAGATGTTACAATTTATATTGTATTTAGGATTGGCCCTAGGTTTTCTGTGTTTTTCTACAATAAAAATTATTTATATTCATTTATTTTTCATTCCAGTTAGAGTCAGCTGAATCACATCTTCTAGATTTTTTAAACACTTTGGGTTTTGCATTTGAACATATTTTCCAATTTTTTATTTTTCATAAATGAAGATTTTTATTTCCCAAATAATGCCAAATAGGCCTTATGCCTCTAACTTATTTTGAATGGAGCAAATCAGGTAGTCCCAACTTTTCTTCACTTCCCAGGAAAAGATTGATGGAAGTCACCAAAACAAAAGAAGGATCCTATTCTACATCAACCCAGTTGAAATGATTCTTTTCAACCCAGTCTTATTAGAGGAATCTTTAGGATTTGTTTGGTTGAGCGATTTTCTAAAAGTAGCTTCTTGGAAGCTACCTGTTTACTGTGGCTTTCTAGTTGAAAAGGATGTTTGAGTATTATGATTTTGTCTTCATTCCCTTTGACAATAAAAGCATTCAAAGTTGTTTGGTTAGTACATAAAATAAGTTCTAGCATGTAATAATCAAATATTATGCTGATTTTAAGTTCCGAAAAGAAATAATTACACAATATAGTAGACCCTTGTAGGTAACAATATGGCCCTAGTTTTTTAATCTCCACATGAAATCATCCTTTCATTCACAGCTTCGGCTCACACTTCAGATTCAATACCAGCAATTCTATTGTAGTACATGATCTCCACTGCTGAAGTCCTCAAGCTCCATATATAGCATTTGCATGTGGTCAGGCAGATAGATGAAGGTAACATACCTCTTAAGGTATTGATCTCCTAACCTTTGACTCTAGTACTATGTTAATAACCAGTAACATCAAAGGCTTGATTGAGAAAAAGCTCGAGCATAAAAAGTCGAATAAAAAAGAGCTCAAACTATTAGTAAATGATGGAACAGTACATATTAAAGGATTCGGATATCCCCCTCATATGTGAGGCTCCACACATGGACAAAAAATTGCCAAACGACCAACATTAACAATAAATATGAAGAGTACATGATAGAAAGTTTGGCTTCATGTCGGACGAGATCTTTCCTTTCTTTTAAAGAAGAAAGATGGGTCTTTGATGAACTGCCTCTGGGTGAGAATTGTAGCCTCCTTGGATAGACATGGTTCATACAAATTAGAAATTCCATTTATAAGGACAAGGGTGACTTCTAAAAACAACAATAGGGTAATAGCTTGATTATCCAAAGAGACTCATTTAATGCTGTTTCTTCGGATTCACAAAAATGTAGGGCTCTTTGGAAATTTCATTACATCATTAATGAAATTAGAGCTTTGTCCTCTTCAATGTAGGTGCTTTTTAAGCATATTGTCCGTTCAGTGAATGCTATTGTGAATTTGCGAAGCAAATAAGGTGTGAATAATCTTTTGGTTGGTATGTAATCTTTTTAGTTTTGCTTCTTTATATCCTTTTTATTTTTCTTTGAGATTTTGTATAAGACTTTCGTACCTTTTCTCTATTTTTTTTCTTTTCTTTGTATTGCTCTTATCTTTCTTCATATAAGTGGTGTTACTGGTCCAAAAAGCAAAAAAATAAATAAATAAATAAATAAATAAAATAAAATAAAATAAAAAGGGGAATCTTCAAAATAGAAAGCTCTAAGTAAGAGACTTTTTTATGGGATTCAAGTGGTTATTGTAGGCTCCACTAGTCATAATAAGGAAGAAAAAAAAAAATAGTTGGGGCCATCAAGAGATGAAATTAGATTTGGTCTGGCTGAGAGTAATGGATGGGGACAAAGGGGAGAGGAGGGCGAGGTGGAATTTTGGAAAACCAAAATAAGAGGGCTTTCGGGGTTTTTTAATGGATTTTGGTGAGGGGGGGGGGGGGGGGGGGGGGGGTGGTGTTTGGATATTTTTTTTAATGAGTAATTTTTTGTTTTTTCTTTTTTTTTTGTTTTGTTTTTTGTCGAGAGATTACAGAAAAGAGGGTACATAAAACTTTTGTTTTTTTTTCTTTTCTTTTCTTTTGAGAGTTTTTTTTATTCTAACAAGGAAACTGTTGAAGAAAGCGGCGCAACGGAACTATCCGCGATCAACGGATCAATACACAAGCAATCACACACATGAACACATCAATTTTACGTAATTTGGCAACCTTGCGTACGTCCACGAGAGGAGAGAACTCATCTACTATGATCTCATCTCAATCCACTCAAGATCTAAGATTAGATTACATCATTATATGTAGTTTTTGCTTTCTTGGCCAACAAGAAAACCCATACATAATGAGTAAAATGCCCATAACCCTGAGCATCGGTTCTAGCTAAACCAGACGACCGATCTGGCTAAACCGAAATACAAGATAAAACCCAACAGAAGCACCCAACTCCATTTCAAAAAATGTTGTTAAGGCTGCTGGTAAAATAAACACCATGTATCGCTTAAGCCACTCATAGCACTCAAAGGATTTGAAGTGTGGACTTCCAGGATAATATTAGACTTTTAAACCACTACAGAACATTTAAAAATGAATATTCCAATATTCTTTTTCAACCCATTCTCTTTTGAGTACGCTCTACACACCTCCCCTCTCGTGCAACGTTCCAATTGTGTGGTTTGAAGGAGTTCGACGCATCTTGAAGCAGAGCGGGCAGAGAAGATTCTAATGTCCCAACCAAATCTCCAGTTCGAACCATTTTGTTCGATACCTAATGTGGTAATTGTGTAAGACGTCTCAGTTGGAGACGTATGGGCCCGGTTTATATGGCCCAATATTGCCACCAGTCCATTAAGTCCACTAACAGTTATGGAACTTCCCTAACCGATTTGCAGTTATCAAGTTAAATTATATCAGAAATAACTGTCCGCCCTCTCTATTACAAGTGTATTTCTGATGGCACGGATCTTTAACGGGTAGTTTAGAATCCGAAGAGAACACCAGCTTACTAAACAATAGTTGAAAATGTTTAGAATAGGGATCTCTTCTTCTAAGGAGACTCTTGATAGGTTTTAAGTGGCCCCAGTAGGATTGGATACACACCGCTCTTGGCCCTTGATTGCATAGGAAATGGTACATTAGTGGTTATATTAATGAGATGCCTCACTAGTGGAGTCGGATCGTGTGAGGTAAAAATCCACGGTGATTACGAGTGGACCTATCATGTCCACCACATCACTGTTGATGGTCACCATAGGGTGTTCCCCTCATAGGATCTCGATTCCTCATAAGTGATCACAGTGGGGTCCACCTGTCAAAGATGTTTTTTTATGTAGAAAAGGATATAGTTTGGGCCCATCTACGGACCGAACAAACCAGTGTCCAATTGAGGGCCTTTTATTAAAAATTCTTATGTCCTTTTTTGAAATAAGCCTAGAGTGAGCTAGCGTTCAACCTAATGCCAATGAGGTCTCTACGAGGTCCACCAAACTTGGATAGTAACAATAAAAAAACATATTAAACGGATCTACACGGTTATGTCAGAAGCATGATTCATCTCCCAATCACAGTACAATCAATCTGGGTCATCCATCCATTGAGCCCTATCTAAAATTGCTCACTGTCAAAAGGATGGTCAGATTAGCACTCCCAACTATTCAATTAGTCAGCTGACTATGTACAATAGAAATGCTCAATCTTGGCTACAAATATTCATTCATAGTCACCACTCACCACAGGATGACTCCCTCCAAATCATTACATTGCCGTCGTGAACCCTCAAACAGGGTGCTCATGGCCACGCCAGCCCCCAACACAATTTGGATAAGATTTGTCCCTCGGGTTTTCAGTAATCATGCCAGGCCTGGATCTAAAATTTGTGCCCACTAAATAATTGGGCCAGTCTAGGATCAAGTGATAGAAAGCCTGAAGCCAAGCCCAACCTGGCCCGAACAACTAATGCTTATAGTTTTTTTTTCAATCATAACATAGGTATCTCTTCCACCCACTCTAGCACAGAAACCTATGGCCCTCCTGGCATGGCACGACCAACCTTCAGCACGGTGGCTGCCCTAGGACCTAGCCTAGTATGGCATAACTTGGCCTATGCAATGCCAAATGTGTCATGCTTCGAGATGGCCTTTCTAATGTTCCATTTTTTTAGGCTTTTAGGCTAAAAAATTTAAAAGAGATGGCCTTTCTAATGTTCCATTTTTTTAGGCTTTTAGGCTAAAAAATTTAAAAGATACATACAAAGAAATGTCTGACAAACGGATTTAAGTAATTTGGTCAGAATCGAACTGCTCCACCGAAAAGAGATCTATTTAAATCTTTTCTATGTGAAGGTTTTTCATTAGAATTACCTTAAAAACCTTTACAATGTTTATAAATTAAAAAAAAGTAAAAGACTATTTTTTATATTTATGTTAAAGAAAAGAAATACATATAAACTATATAGAAATATAAAACGAGCCATTATGTATGAAACGGGACGTCCTTTGCCTGTGCTGTGGCATTTGACACCTCCACCCTAGGGGCACATGGAAACCCTCCCATTCATATGCACCAGATCAAACTATAAGTAGTGCTTATAGTTTAGTGACTAATTAGTCCACACAAGTGTTTAAAAGCAATAACAAATAATATAAATGCTCTTTAAAGAAATAATAGATGTTTTAAGAAAAATCTTATTTTATATTTTATTGGTGCTTCACATTTAAATGACGAAGAAAAAAAGTTCTCTTGAATATATATATATATATATATATATATTGGAAAAGAGGCAAAAGCTCATAAAGCTAACTAAATTGATTTATTTTAGGATAAGGTTGTGATGAGATAATAATCTGGGTATGATTTAAGTTCCCTAGTGTGAGTAGATATCTTAGGTTGTACTCTTATAAAGAGTCATTGGCTATTTTTAATGAAATAATCTAAGAGACTTGAATTCAAATAGCCTACACCAGATGGAGTCTCCAATTTCCAGTTGGTATCAGAGCTTATCTCAGTTTAAAGTCGAATTCAGATTGTAGGTTTCCACAAACATTCAAAAACTTTCTAGACGGTCTAAAGTACTCCAACATCTATTTACATCAGTTTCAAGTAGATGGATCCAAAAACATTTACTTGAATCAATTTTAAACAAGAAGAAGAAGAATTTTAAACCCCACCCACCCGACACCACACACACAGGGTGCATTTGTGCAGAGCTGTGGAAAAGGAAACACAGTTGCTTTCCTACAGGGGAGGTCGGAAAACTCAAAAAATTGGATCCCTTCTCTCTAGGAAAATAAGACAATGTGCAGGAAAAACCCGAGAAATGATATCATCGCTGCACCAGAGACACCGGGTTTTCTGGCATCATTTCTTTCCCTCTCCAGGGCAAAATGCACCCTTAGTGGATTCAAGAAAAGAACATTCTCAGTGGATTCCAGGTTGAGAGAGAGAGAGAGAGAGAGAGAGAGAGACCCCTGTCCAACTATAACTATTCCATACCATTTACAAAATTCACAAAGGAAAAGAAAAAGTTACAAAAGCAATAAAACAAATCAGATTAACTTTTCCTATTGAAAATAATCAGTAGCATCAGGCTCCAAGTCACGCTTGGCCCCTTCCACTAATTTGTTATGAAATATTTATAAATACAAAAAAAAAAAAAAAAACCTATGGAAGCTGCATTCTGATGTAAGGGAAAGATCAAAACAGAAGCTATGAGGTAAATGTACAAGCTTACAAAGCAGATCCAGCAGACACCAAATTCTGTATGTGCTCCTGTACAGTTCAGATCCAGCAGGTGCTCCCCAAACTTGCTGCGTTCAAAGGATGCTTGAACTATAGCATAACAACTTGTTTGTTATCATCTTGTATGTTTGTTATCATGATTGTATGAAGTTCAGAGCAATCAATAAATAAATACTAATGACTTCTGCTTCTGGAATGCGGATATGGATCTGTCCAACAGTCGTCATGTTCTTCCACTGCTGCTTGCCATCTCTTCTCGAAGATACCCATTTCTCTAGCAGACTGTTGCCGTACCTGCACATGGGCATTTCTTGTGAAATGACAAGAGAACCAATGAAACACCAACTCAATTTCCAACTCTTTTAGACTCTAATAGGCTATACAATTGCCTCCAAGTTCAAGGCTTATACAAGCCATGGTTGATGTAACAGAAGAATAATCCAATTAGGAGAATGTCGAGGTACGTACTGCTACTCTACCAGATGCATCATCCGAACCCTGCAAGTTTTACAACAATGCCATTAGTACCACAGGTGAAGAGGGAATGCAAAATAGGGCATGCAAGATTTGTAAGCATACAGGTACTCCAAACTAGCAATCAGCAATGAGCAACCATTTCTTCTTAAATGACAATCAAGACAGAAACAGCCAACTATATTGATATCCATGTTCATGTTGGTCGACAACTGGCAAGCCTGCAGTTGCAGCCTAACACTTGACCCATTAACTCATCCTTTCAACATTTACATAATAATCATTATAATGATAATAATAATAATAATAACAATATATCACCATCATCATAGCCTTATCCGAACTATATTGGGGGCCGGCTACGTGAACTATGTTTCTCCATTCCAATTTATCTTTAACTAAATCCTTGGATTTGTTCTGGTGCGAACTCAACATGCGAACTTTCTATGGGGCCCATTCTGGCCCCCATCTAGGGATGGGATTTGGGGATGGAAAGATTCATGTCCGACGACCCCATGTATCAAGTTTGACCCCAACCCATGCCTCTAACCCCTTCATCCGTAACCCACCACTTAATGCCTTCATATTAAAAAACAATTGACCCACCATCCGGCAGTTCAATCCATTCGCATGGGTGCCCAACCCATCAGCTAGGGGTAGGTGGGGTGGGTTTGGGGGAGGGGAAAAGGAAGGGGGTCCCTATTTATTGCATGGTTTGGATTGGGAGAACTAGTTCACACGGTTCTCACGATGCAAACTAGTGGCCCCAAAGGGATTGATACCTAGGTTTGTGTCTGACACTTTTAAGTGCCAACAACACTCAACCATGAGTGTGTTGCCAGCAACAGCAACAGCCAACAACAATAATCAATGATAATAATATTCAGAAAAAGATATAATATTAACTAAGTCTAACCATCTAAATGGCTCCTTCTGGGGTGTACTGATACTACTGGATAAACTACTACCTTGCGGGAAGAACCACAACCTAGGTAGCTTTTTCTACCAATGGATGTGGCCCTTTCCTGACCCCATAGAAGAGTGGAGACAGAGTGGTCATTATGCCAATTTCTTCAAAATAGTTAAAATGGGATTCTGTAATGACAACGTATGGCTCTCTAATGTGGCTCCACAATGGACATGTAAGTGATGCACATAGGTATGTGATACATTGAGCCAGGTGGTGGATTGCCCCTTGTAGGGAACATGATAAAAATAAAAAATAAAACAGGATCACGAGCTAATGAAAGGAACAAACCCCATCCTGCCGGTCTATACACTTGACAATGACATGGAGTCTGGACTAGACCTACAACCTATTAGCTCACTACTATGGCTAATAAGATCAAAATTGGTCAGATCAAGTTAAATGAGTCCAGTCATGTAGTTAAGCTTAGTCTACAATATGTCTTAATAAATCATATGGCCTGAAAACACAAGCCTAGACATATTCTTTGGAGTCAATGCATCAAACACATTCTGAATACAACCCAAAGTTCAGCCCAGGCTGGCTTGATAAAGTACCAATCCTAACTCCACTCTTTTTTTCTCTTCTTTTTTCTTTTTAATTCTCCTGGTAAACACCCAAAACTCATGCACTCACACACAGTTCACAAGTCCCTAACCACCAAAGTAACAACTAGGGATTGATTCCTAGTCATCCCTACGGAAAGGGAGATGCCTTACCACTGATCTAATCTCAACTTGAACACCCATAGAACTTGCAACTAGATTTCTTACCTTTTTTTCATCGGATCCTCCAAGTGTAGGGAGGCCAATATGAACTATGTATTCTTTGTCAACAACCCCAACATTTTTTGTTCGATCACCCTGCCAAAACAGAAATTATAATTAGATAAGAACTATTACATTTAAGAGATAAACAGGGACTAGGAGGTTGTCAGGAATGAAAAGTTGCCTGTGCACAATAGCCGAGTTTCTTGTCCAGGCCCCAAGCATGGATCAAGTCATTCTGAAGAAGAAGAAAAAGGAAATACTATCAAACTTTCCAGAGTAATGCAAGAGTTCATCACAATAACAAACAAAATCAGGCGAGTTCATATCTAAATTGATCCGAGTACTTGCCAGATGATGGAATAGATGGTTATCTGCTCTGTTGTGCCATTAGGGAGCACAGATAATGGAAATTGCACTAGTTAGAAGATAGAACCACTAAATGTGGTATAGATAAACCACTAAGGTGTTCACCGATCCCCACTGCTCAAGAACTCATGGTAAAGCAAATAGCCATCCACTCACCAAAATTTCAAACGCATAGCTACGGTGAACGTCAAACTATGCATCATGAAGAGAATCTTAAATACTCCATATGTTTCATAGAGAAATAGGAAAAGTAGCACACCTGGATCATATACCATGCACAGCGCCAAGCTGCTCTTGAGAACACAGGAGCCATCATTTCTACCCATCTGCATCAGACCTTAATTAGTGTTATGCCAAAAAATACAGTCCACATTCCTATTTATAGTTCACACTACCATATAAAGAACATCTTTCATATGCTCTAATTATAAATAAAGCAACATTTTTCATATGCTCTAATTATAAATAAAAAAATTTATGAAAACAACAAAAGAAACCAGCTTCAAATAATTAAGGGAAAATTAAGTGGTTAGCCAACACTGCTTCTAGAACAAAGTTCACAGCCATCTCCAAGTAATTAAGTCATTTACTTTATACCCTAGGACTATGGGCTTATCTTGTTCCTTTGCTGTTTTAGCTATGTCTAAGATGTTTTTATCAAGCACTTCTAACCCCATATAGCTTGTGGCATTGTGTGTGGGTGTGACATGTTGCTCCTCATGCTACACATGGTGTCCACTTGCGATCTCCCTTATCTCAATTCTCGAAGACTTTGGATAAGAACAAACATATGTTAACCATGGCATTAACAGCTCATTCCAAATCAAATGAGAAGAACCTTGGCACAATCAAATTATACAAGGAGATTCCAAATCTCTATAAATAGAAAAAATTCCTAAATTAAATCATATTAAGGAGTTTAGGAGAGTTAAAACTTGATTATAGCTTGCCTCAATCGCACAACATCACTAGCTTACACATGTCATAAACATATCCAGACAAGCAATAGTATCAAAACTCAGTTTGCCTCCATTCATCATGATCGAGGTGATTTTGCAACTCGACTTTTCCACATACAAGAAACTGCAGTCATCCGAATTGTGTGATTGTGGGCCACTGGATCATCCACTCTAGACCATCAACACTATGCCAATGTTGCACAATCCTCCATTAGCTGTGTGTTGGAGAGGTTTGTGATGTTCTTCTCCTTTCCCACTTTAATGAACTAAGTCCTTGTTTGTGTCGAATAAAGTGTTTAGCTCTTTAAACATTGGATTATCAAATATACAGGAGACAGAGCTGACCTTAGGCTAAGATAGGCTCATGAGCCTAGGTATAGGGCCTTTGGTGAAATTACAGAAAGACAAATGTTACAGGTCCCTAATGAAAAGTGTAATCTCTGTTGATTAGTTACCTCATACCTGACCAAGCCTTTTTGTATCTTAAGCAATTATAAATTTATCACTGAGTGAAACCAAAGGAAGGAGAATTTTCTCTACAATTTTTCCCTATTTTTCTTCCTCCTATTTTTCCATGGATCCTAACCAGTGCCTTGGTGGACTGGCCTTAACCTGCCCTGTCACGTCGCCATCAAAACCTATGACAGATCACAGTCATATCAGATTTCACGACAAACTTCACCCCAGCGCCTGGAATCACCATTGCACTGCCCATCACATCCCCACAACCATCTCCACTGCATGATGTCATTAGCAGATGTAATCAACTAAGCCAATCAAGCATAGCAAAGCAGAAAACACCTGTTTAAAGCACACTCACTATTTTGACTTTTTTGGAGCCAAAACAGACTCTTATTTGTGATCCATTTTCACCAGTGTGCTCATATCAACAAGACCTAAGCAATAGGAACATCATCACTAATCCGATAATTCAAGGATATTAGAAGAATACAGGGAGTGGAATCTAACCCTCTTTGATTGTATTTTTGTTGAATATGTCTTCCCTAGGATACCTTAAATTTCCCCTTCGAGCAACAGGTTTTTCTTATGATAACGGAAACAGCCTCTTCGAAATGAAGGTAAGGCTGCATACATCTTGCCCTCCCCAAACCCTGCTAGACGAGAGCCTCATGCACCAGGCGGTCCCTTTTTTTTTTATCTACAATTGCACTACATGAATGTGAAAACAAAATCCATGAATAGATGAGGAAATCCACATGGAACAACCCAGAGGTTTGTTGTTAAGGGGTAATATAAACAAAGTTAATAGGTTCATAAAATCCTTGTAGAGACTTAAAGTAGAACTTGAGATGTACCGCAGATGATCTTTACCACTCTCAAACGAGGCACTCTGTTTGGGAAGTTGCTCACAAGACCCACTATCAAAGCCACACACAATTTCAATGGACGATAACAGGTATGATGCTTCCACTGGCATACTTCTGGGGTCTCCCTCTCGTTAGAGCTTGTCCTCTTTTCTCATGGCACCCATATTGATAGACAACTTCATACTTTTCCCATAGAAAAATTTTTCAATCTCCATGTAAGACTTGTGATGAAATCAACAACAGATTCTGCCTATCACGAAACTTCATCAAGCATCTGGTCTGAGAGATTGTTTTCACACCATTTCCAGTGATCACAACATCATTAACATACTAAGATAAGAACAAACAAGTGCTCTCCACTGTTAATGAAATAAAAACATATGCCACAGTTTTTCAGAATAAATCCAATAGCCATAGTGGCCTCATGAAGCAAATCCAATATCCATGGTGGCCTCATGGAGTGGTGAGGTAGACAAGAAAATTTCCACCCTATTAGGTGTTTGGAGGTGGTGTGTAATGAAGCAGAGAGAAACATAACTCCATTGCTCTATCTATGACAAAAGCAAGATATGCTGTGCCGACCTCATAATTGGAGTGAAAACTATTTTACCGTCCTTAAGGGTATGCACTATATTTATTAATGTCCACAATGTACAATTACATGAACACTTCTAAGGAAGGGTTTAAAGAGGGGATATGACATGTGCAAGGGTAGATTTGGAAGAACTAATTTACAATAGTTATCTCCAAGGATGATTGTGGCTCCAGCTCCACAGTCCGCATATGGGCCTCTCAAGTTGCTAACCAATACACCCAAAATGCCTACACGTTAAAGGTACTGCAAAGTAACTACTTAATACCTCCCCTCAAGCAAGACACTGCCTAGACTCGAAGCACACACCCACACAAGACGTGGCATGGGGCTTCTTTTCCTTGTGCACAGGCACCCGCACACAAAACGTAGTGTGGGGCCTTTTTTGCCTTGTGCAAATTCGAACCCAGGACTTGTTGTCTCTAATAGCATCTCAAGTTGCTAACTAATACAACCAAAATGCCTAGACAGTAGGCATTAAAGGGGCAGCAAACTAACTACTAAATACACTTGCAATCTCCCTTATCAAATTTGGATGAGATACTAGTATGTAAGATAAGCCTCATAAGCACGGACACTTCTAAGAAAGTGACGTGTCCGTGTCGGACACCGACACTCCTCAAACACTCTCAGACACGTGTCTGATACTATTTAGCCGTGTCCATAATTAAGAACTAAAAATCTTAATTTCGGACATTTGTTTGATACTCTTTTTGCAACGTGTCCCACAATTCTTAACTCGTGTCTATGACTAAAAAATAAACATGTGGCTAATATCTCTAGGACACTTTGTTAATATGTGGTTGTTAAAACTTGTAAACTTGATATATAACAATTTTATACCATGAAAAAATATATGATTGTAAATATCAATCATATCACAAGCAAAAGACAAATAAATATTTCACTAAAGAATAGGCCTCAAAATTGGCTTCTCTTTTGCTTTTTGTTTTTTTGTTTTTTTAAGGGAGGGGAAAGAGATGATCCGCCTTTTTCTTTATATGAATTTTATGGAACTATGGATATTTCATATTTAATGATTATGAATTATGTTTTAGTGTTGTATTGATATTTAATAATTTGATATGTTTGTTAGTTGGTAGTTGAATTTTTATTTGTTGATTGCTAAATTGATTAAAAAAGTTAAAATGATATTAGTTTTTTATTAGATGATTATATATATTAATATATATTATTAACGTGTCCCCGACGTGTCCATGTCCTACTTTTTTGAGAAATGCCGTGTCGGCGTGTCCGTGTCGTGTCGTATCTGATCTGTGTCCCATGTCCGTTCCATATTCTTAGAGATGAGGCATTAAGAACCCTACTTCTAGTTGAACGAGAAACCATCAGTATGGTTGGATTAAGCAAGGGGATTACAAATCTCTTAATAGGAACAATAACCCTAGATTAAATCATAACAAGCAGTTTAAGGGGGAGAACCTAGATCATAGCCATTTGAGTTGCATACCGTCGCCGGTTTGCAACCACGGCAAACCCATCTAGACCATCATCGCATACATATGGAATCAACACTACTCATTCGGCTCTTGTGGACAAATCAAATGCAATGAATCATACAGTCATATACATAAATGGAAGGAATTATATATATATATATATCTATTAAAACAATAGCCCCTTTTGCGAGAGAGCACGTTGAGAGCGGCAAGTGGCACTCTCTTTGATTGACAAGTGGCGTATCTCATAAAAATATTTTATATATCTCTCTCATCTCTTAAGAACCCCACTCCCAGTTGCATAAGAATTCGTCAAGTGTGGTCGGATTAAACAAGGAGACTATAAATCTCTTAAATAGGAATAAAATCCCTAGATTAAATCATAACAAGGAGTTTAAGGGGGAGAACCTAGATCATAGCCATTTGAATTGCATACCGTCGCCGGTTTGTCTCCACGGCAAACCCATATAGACCATCATCGCATACATATGGAATCAACACTACTCATTCAGCTCTTGTGGACAAATCAAACGCAATGAATCATATAGTCCTATACATAAATGGAAAGAATTATATGATATATATATTATAACAATAGCCCCTTCGCGAGACAGCATGTGAGAGTGACAAGTGACGCTCTCTTTGATTGACAAGTGGCATATCACATAAACAAAATTTAGAAATCTTTCTCATCTCTTAAAACTTCCCTCCCCATCTCAAATTCTTCTCCCAGCCAACATCTATCTCCTATTTCTTATAATGAACGGCATCGAGAGAATATTTTATGGCCCACCCTCCATGGATCTTTACGTTTCAAAAATAAAAATTTTTAAGGTCCCTAAACAAGTGCACTTTTTGGCCAAAAAGATCACTGTTCCAAGTCTCATACATGTGTGACACATCTACATGTCTCATGAGTGATAGGTGACGGGCATATACTTTTTAAAAGCAGTATCCTTTCTCCCACAATAAAGGATTTCATTTTTTTTATAAATCTAACTTTAGCTTCATTGAAAAAGAAAAAAGAGAGGTAGCTACTATGTCGAAAAAACAAGAAAATAAGTAGTGAAATGATGTAATGAGAGTATCCAACATTACAGGATGCATCTTTTTTAGAGGGGAAAATTGATGTACACACTTAAAAAAAATAAAAAGAAATTATTACTACTCTTTGAAATTGCGAGTTTGGTGTAAGATAACAGTGTAAACATGACCAATTACAATAGAGAGAGACAAGCATAACCTCTTCTGGAAAACAAGATACTAAGACCAAATTATATAAAGCAGACAAATAAGTGGAAAATAAGCAGTCAGAATTGATGCAACAGCAAACCAAGAGAGCAGAAGTGTCAAAGAAAGGCCACATGCAACCAACCCTAGCTGTACAATAAGTAATGAACTGGTTCATCTTACCCCGTGCAAGGAGGCTCTGTACTGTTTGCATAACACCTCCCTGACTTGAACATTCTCCTGCCCGTGCAACAGATCAGCAACTTGAGATATCAACAACTTATGCTGTTTGATTAAGGTCAACTTAAGTAACTGAAAGACAATGGGGGAAAACTGAGATCTGGTTCAAGTTCTCAGTTTTCAGTGGAAAAATGTTGAGGGTGGAGGCTTGCCTGAGGGGTTTCAACAGTTAATGCTACCTCAAATGAGGGATGGACACCTCATCAATGCCCCTTTAATTCAAGTAGGACAGCCAGCCAGCTACAGGCCTACAGCTGTAGCAGTGAATGAGGGGATAGAAGGAATATGGTTGCAGTCATAAAAGAAGAATAACCTGTGCACTAGTCCTCTCCCACGGGCGGTAATTCCGTGATGCACTGGCAAGTTAGTTGGATCCAATGCTGGCTGTGAGATCTCCAAACCTTCCTCTTTGACAATGGATAAAAAACTGTCAAGTGTTCAAAATATATCGACAGGTCAAACTTCAAATGACTCAAGGGCACATGTTAGCATTGGGCACTGAACCAAAGAAATTGATACGATATTCTGGATACCCCAACATGCCTCTGCATTTGAGGCACATCGAGATTCAAAATAGAGAATGTAAAAATTAATCAAACTGAGCAGTCCAAACCATTCCTCTTGAAAGACACCTTATCAGGAAAGTAAATGGTGGAGGGATCACAAAAAATTGATTGGCTTCACATATGCAAAGGAACAATCCATAACAGAAGGCATAAACTAACCTCAGAATGGTAAGAAATTCATATGGTATCAATATTCATAAGAAAGTGGACTTTTATGGACCATATGGAATGGGTGGCAGCTGATTGATACAATATAGAATCAGTTGATTGGTAGCAAACTTTATAATCTCCTATTATTCGAAGAACTGAGAAATGATACTCTTGCTTGTTTTTCACATACATCAATTTTTGCTCTCCATGTTGTTTGATCCAAATTACTCACCCTTTTTTGTTTTAAATAAACAGTTGTTTTATTCATTTGTCAGGTCATCTATCATCCAGATAATAATTAGTGATCCAAATTACTCACCATAGTGGTCCCCACAGTAGATAGCAAGCAAAAAGTGCAACCAACTAGAAGTTTTTCTCTCATACCACACGTAAAAGTTTAGCACACTCAGAGTCTTTTATGAACAAGCTACTGTATGAAACCATCTCACTACTAAAGATCCCAAGCAAATGTATATTTTATAAAAGCCAACACACTTTCAAGTTGCAGCTACTGCATAAGTAGTCTATATTTAAAGTGGAGAGGAGCATACAATCACTAACAAGGGCGAACAGCAAGGGAGAAAATTAACATTTCTCTATTTCCTCTTGGTTTGAAGCAGACATTGACATTGTTCTTGGTTCTCACTTGATTATCAAAGTTATACCAAAAGCAATTGCAGATTGATACATGCATATATATATATATAGGTAGTAGAAAACCACCACATACTTCCCATTTCCCACTTATGCATTGAAAATATTACTAAATTCAAGTAAATCCTCATAATCAATAAACAAAATGGACATTAACAATAGCAATAATATTAAAATAAAAAAAAATATCAGCATTACAGTTTTGAACGATGTAAAGATATAAGCATTTGAGAGGACATCAAGCATGTCCTTGACAATTGCTCGATTCATGGAGCTCTTGATGTTTGAGTTGGTAACAGAAACAAGAAATAAATTGATAATGAAAAGTAATAAATAGAAAATGACTCAGGTTGCAGATTGTACATACCGTCCTGGGTTAAAATTTTCAACGCCAAGATCCTCATCCCAAATGAAGATATATTTATATTCAGCGACTATATCAGGATGTAAGAAGCGCTTGGCAAACCACCTATCATCACCACAAGTCATATATATGTAGACAAATAATGGCACCACCAATGTTTCAAGACAAATTTGTTTTTACCATTTAGTTTGATTCATTGCGGAAACATGCAAGGCACTAGCACTCCATGGTAGATCTCTCCATTCATCAACAACGCCATCATAATGGAAAAGCATTACAGTGAAATCACGAGAAGGAAACTGCATTGCAGCAAAAACTGAAAGTTAGATGAAATTCTACTGCAGTTAGAGATCCAGTGCCACTTCTCATTCAACTAAACATAATTCATAATTCAGGTTCCATGTGCTTGGCACATGTATGGATCTAGCATACTTGGATGGGCCAAAGGCCAAAATAGTTAAACTGATTGCAAATCCCAACCATTGTTGTTAATATCCTATGCTTCGTGTCCCAAATCCTGTTATTTGTATCAAATGTCAAATCCTAGGGAAAAAGATTTGTATCCATACAACAAAAAATCCTATTTGCAGGTAAATATCTGGATTCACATGTGATCTTATGATTTGATACTTAAATCATCAATCCAGGCGATTCGTTTGGAAGGGATATCCACCATGGAATGACTAATATTGGTAATCAATTACTTTATTCTTTTTCTGTTTTTTAAAATTTTTGTTTTTAAGATGTTATCAAATGATTAAAGAAACCACTAATGTGGGATTTTAGAGAGGTTCTACAGATGAGTAAGGAACATGAATGTGACTGGAGCATTCTGAACGTCTGTATGAGCATCGTCTTACCCTTTTTTTAGCTTTTTCTCTTGGATTTTTTTTATGAATCACTTGTTTAACTTCAAGAGACATCCAAATCATGTAATATAAATGATTTTGATTTTATTTTAGTTTCTATTTGAAGAGAACACAGAAAATTGAGATGCATTTATTTATCATAGTAAAAGGGATATTTTAAAGAATGCAATTATTCACACATCATTTATGATATATTAATGTACAATGATATATTTTTTTTAATGATATGTACAATGCTAATTTAGTGTATCATAATGTATCTTCTTTCTGAATGGAAACTGAATATTATTAAAAGTAAAGCAGCATAAAAGACATGTACTGAGGTCTGAGAAACCACGAAAAGGAAAAAATACATTCAACATGGAATCGAAAGAAAAACCCGAAGACATGGGTAGCTGTCAATGTGCTGCAACAACGGTCAAATTCAACCTCCCAACTAACTCTTTGGCTAGAGAGTCAGCCGACTCATTGGCTGGCCTCTTCACATGTAAGAAAGAAGCATAGAGATTCGCAGCTAACACCTCCTTGACAGCATCTACCAACCTCCCTATATGGATTGGAACTTGGAAGAACACTACGCCCAGTAGATAGAACCAAAGAGGAATGGATGGAATATAAATGGAATACGAATAACTATTATTTTTTAATTTTTATCTTTATATCTTTTATAATTTAAAAAAAATGTATGGTTCAGAACACAATTTAAAAAAAAATGTATGAATGCCAATTTTGTCGATGAAAGAATCTTCAGATGAAGGGTTAGAATCGCATTCAATGTTTTTGAGCTGTACTTTTGAACTATGGGCCATCCACTGTAAGGCCTTCCAAATGAATGGTTGAGATATCATGAATGTATCATGTATGCACTCGTAAAGAAATAGTGAATGATTAGCTAGCTTGGAAAAATAATGAAAAAAAATCCAAGTTCACTCAATGCCTTCCAGAGAAGTTCTGGACCCAAACTGATTTAAACAGGAGCACCATGATTTAGCACATACCTTTCTAACAATTTTGTCCACAATTTCTTTTTGCTTTATTCCAACTGCAAGGGCCAATAAGCTCTTTGACTCTTTTGCCTTCCTCTGGTTCCAAAAGACAAAACAAGGTGTAAAGACAATATTCAGGAAAAAAAAGAGGCTATTAGCAGCACCAGAAATATAACATGATGATCTGAAAAAATCAAGACAGTTGTGCCTTCAGGATCTCTTATAACGATCGGGGTAATTACGATCCTTGCTGCAGCCTTGCATCCACGATCAATATATAGATCAATCTCCCAAAGGATTGATTGAATCCAATCATGGATTTAGCCACTAGGGCACCCTCATGACAAGGAAAAAGACCATAACAAATCTCAAACTCAAATATTATTTTAATAAGCAATATGTCCTTACAATGAATCCTAATCATCCTTATATAGAGGAGTTCGCTTGATCCCTAAGAAACAGAACTTCCTCATATTGAAATAAGACTAAACAAAAGAGGAAACCTGGCCTGCATCAATCTCCAACACCCCAAAAGGCAAGCATGGTAATTTGCATTAGCCAGGGGAATTGTACTTTCGAGTCCCTGAATCAGGATCAGCAAAAGTAAACCTTCAAGATCTCTTATAATGATCAGGGTAATTATGATCACCAACACCCATAAGGCAAGCATGGTAATTTGCATTAGCCAAGGGAATTGTAGTTTTGAGTCCCTGAATCAGGATCAGCTTAAGTAAACTCCAATTGGTACAAGCATGCCATACTGAAATGGTTAAACCATATATTTTGTTTGTGCCATCGGTAGAGTTTCATTTTCAATTAGGTGATCTGGCTGTTACTTTTGCAGCTAAACTAAGTTAGTACCAATATTAGATAATAAGCACAATTAGACTTGATCAAGTTTGATGGTTTCAAAATTTTCAGGTAATAGAAGTCATTGCTCTCAGGTTTAATATTGCTGCACCACAAAAAACCTAATACAAACACTCTTACTTCATTAGCCCCTCTCAGAATGACTCCACATAACCACAGAAGATGGATTTATAGAATCTTGTACAGCAATCTATGAAGATTTGCTGCCCCTCCCAAGCCATATGTGTAATACCAACCAACTGATTATCAAAACTGTTGCTGTGTTGGAAACCAGTCACACCGTCAACGAGGGAAAAGGATGTCTAAAGCATCTGCCAATTTCAAATATATGTACTTTGTACTCTTGATCTCTGTTCTGGATAAAACTTATTTATCATCTATCGCCGTACTAGGCCACCATGTGACTGAAGATCAGGGTCTCCAACCAAGATATTTCCTTCTATGGTGGTGAGATCACAACATAAGACCCTCATGTACAGTGAAGGCAGGGGCACATCAGGGTAGATTGCTGTGGTGTGACTGTGGGACACTAGAATTCTTCACAGTGCACATGGTCAAACCATGGCCTAATGCCATTGGTGAGAATAAAAGCTGAACCGCCAGTTCCACTAATGAATGTTTGATCACAAGTAGCTGGTTGCATATATACTGAAGTTTGAACATTGCACCCCTTGTACATCTTTAGAGACAGTCGTATAAAGTTCCTACAAATCCACAACCACTTGTGAAAGATCACAATGGCCGGGAAGAAACCTGATCTCCATCCTTCTAAAGAAAAGTTTCCTTCCATCACTGAACAAAATTTAGTTCTTTTTGACATACCTTTTCATTTTGAGAACCCCACAGCGGCTGCATTTCCAACTCAGAAGTTGTGCTGAGGATACCTTTAGGTAATGCTTCACTGCCATAAGGCCTGCAGTGATCCTAAACAATGAGGAAAGATTGAGATCATAACAAGTCCGTGGTAAATTTTAAAGCAAAAAGAACCTAATACCACTCAAAGAAAAATAAAAAAATGCCTCAATCATGTTTTATACAGACCTTGCATCTATCAGATAGCGTGTCCTGAATGGGAATAGAAATCCTCCAGCCTGATGATATCTGCACATAAGACCCCGAAAATTCCTCCATAATCATTACGATATCAGTTAAAGCACAGTTATAGAAAAAATATAGACCACCTTAATGATAAGAACTAGGATGCATTTCCCATGGAGTTGGGATGCATGAACTGCACTTAAATTAGATACTAATCTATAAGGAATAGTTCATAAGATATACTCATTCAAACAATTCCAGAAAAAACAAAAATAAAAAAAGATATACTCATTTGAAATCCATCGGCCAAAAATAAACAGTGGGAGAAATACATTTTTGCGCAGAAGGATGCAGCAGAGAGCAACATATATGAAAAGCAATGAAATTGGGTAGTTGTGTCAAGAGGAAAAGCAAGGTAGATTGATGGGAGTTCCAGGCATGTAATGGCTATTAGAGCTACATGAGAAAAAAAAAATACATACTTGGCTATAGTCAGTAGTGATGAAAGTATTCCAGAAAAGAAAAACTACAAAAAACAGCGCAGCAGCTGGGATGAAATGGAAGAAACACGATCTATAATTTGTTGAATCTGACAGCAAAGGGCCCTGCGATGGAAACAAGCAAAAACAATAAGAGACAGAAGTTCAATTATAAGCATGGGATCCACAACTGGGATGTCATCATAAACATAGAAAAATACAATTAACAAAAACCAAAGGCAGAATGAAAAGTGTTTTTTGCAATTATAATCAACAGCTGCAACCCTCAGGGCTTGACATAAGAATGAACATAAGGAAGCATAAAAATCCACACATGCAAGCAATGAATCCCATCACATAACCCATACACCAAAAAACAAGGGCTATGATTTACTGCAGAGTAGAGGGTTTCTATCTTAATTTGTCTGTTTCACATGTAACAGCATCCATCTTAGGTGTTAATCGACACCTAGTTAACATTAGATATGCCTGTAAAAGATGATACCTCAATTAAAAGTGACATCATTCACTGATGTTGGGATTTCTTATTCTTACTATCAGCAAATGTCCCAACAATCATATTCCCTTCCAAATGGTAAAATCCCACAATGCCTAAGTCACTCCCTTTGGATTTTTTATTGTTCCATATGGGATTTTAATGGTACCCTTGCCCTAACCATGTTACTAATGTCACTGAACAAACCATGTTACTAGTGTGACCAAGTTCTTGACCGGGTCAACTCAACTCAATCAATCCTTGAGTCATGCCCATCAAAGTTTCAACCTAATTTCAATCGAAATTCACCCCCGTCACCCCCCCAAAAATACTAAAAAATAAAATAAAATAAAATAAAATAAACCCACCTCCCACTCCTCCAAAACAATTCCACACACACTTATCCCCACAAACATCAATTTCTTTTTCTTTATTTATTTTTTTTTTTTTGGAAAATGACATCAATTTCATAAGGCAAGAAAACAAACATGTTCCACAGTTATAAGCAACATGAAATCCAACAAACCAACTTTTCCAACATTCTATCTACAACAAATTACCTCAACACACAAATACCCTGTTCTCTGCTAAAATACCCATCACCAAGAAAAATAAAAACTGAAATACCCAATAATTAAAAACCCTTTTTTTTTTTTTTGCTTATGATAGATTTTACAACATCTCTGCTTTCCCATTAAAACAGCCCCCAAACAAAGCCAAAAAAAAAAAAAAAACCAACTATCAAACATTAAAAAAACAAACACCAATGTCTATCCAAACAGCCCAAAGGCACAGCTACAGAGAAAAACACACAGATATAAACACATACACAGAAACACAAACAGCCCAACAGGGTATATATAAAGGCTGAGGAAGAGAGAAAATTACGTTGTTGGGTGTGGTCATCTTCTATAAAAACTGCGGAAATTCCCTGCAAATTGCATCAAATCAGTTACAGACATCAGAAATCAGTTAAAAAGTTACATAAACAAAATGAAAACAATTCAAAACACCTGACAGACTGAGAAAAGGGAGGCAGGGGTTCTTCAGAGGGGTAGAGAGAGGAGCAAAGGACTTGAAAAATCGAACAAGAGTAAACAGAGAGAGAGAGAGAGAGAGAGAGAGAGATTAGATTCTTGGATTGGTTTGGTTTGGTGTGCTCCTGCTTAAAAACGCAGAGAGAGGAACCGAAAACGTTCCATGTCGGCGTTGGGTAGAGAGAGAAAGAGGAGAGGAGAGAGAAAAACCGCACTGGATACACGACAATCTAAATTCGTGCGTTTGGGATGAGTCTGCCACCATCTACTGTCTCTTTTTATCTACGCTGGTTTTTTTTTTTTCTTTTTTCTTTCAAATCATAGTGTCACTGCAGGAACATAGCTGGGGTGAAAAAGAAAAGAAATGGTCATATGACACATCACTCTTTTCCAATTATCAAATATTAAAGACCTAAATGAACCCCTTTTTTTTTCCTTTCTTTCTTCTAATGAATGCTTTTTTGAAAATTAAATGGAGAGTGGTCAACTTCGAAACCACAACCTTTAAATCTAAGGTTGTGGTCTTAACCAAGTTCAAAACCGCTAAGGTGATTGACGTAGCGAGCCCCTTGACTAGTCTAAACAGTTGATTGCCAAGTTAGGTTCAAGTTGGGTTTGCAGATCATGATGCATTTAAGTTATTGGATTTGATTGGATTGATGAATCGGACATCAATGCTAACTTAGGTCAACTCGAGTCATTTATTAATTGGGTCAAAAGAATCATTCTTGCTCAGCAAGCACTATAAGCTAATGGAGCATAATTGAAGGGTTGCCACGTTTGGGTTAACAACAAAAAGAGAAAAAAGCTCTAACATTTTTAAATTTTCTTTTGAAGTTAATTTGGCCCACATTTTTTCTAATTAATGTCGCTTTTTCCTTCATCCACTTCCTCGAGCCAACTATCTTCCCATGTATAAACATTATTTGCTAATATATTATATTTTGAGAGGCATGCATAAACAATATCAAAGTCGTTTGCTAAAAATTGAAATTAGAAGAGAAAGGGTCTATATGCAAATATAGAAAATGCAGAGTTCCTAATTTCACACGACTCAACCAACGGTGCATATGTCTTGAAGTACTATCAAGTATGATCAAGAAATGGGCAAATTCAAGGGAAGCAGGTATTGCGGGTTAGCATTCATGAGAAATACTAAAAAGTATAGTAAACGTATCCCACACAAATCACACCACCAATGCAAGAGAGATTCTCTCCCACTTCCCCACGCATAACGAAAACGTGCATTGCCAGCTTTCATTTCCAAACAAGCCCTTCCTTCATAGAACCTCATTTACAAATCTTATTTTACCTCTTTCCTTGCTGACCAATCCATTTTTAGAGGAATTGTTTTGTATTGTATTGTGCGGCGGCATGACTGAGACCCAAGCTATGAGCCACAAGGAATGTCAATTTATGGGGTCCTTGAGAGTAGCCAGTGATGTAGCAAATGATGGAAGGGAATGCCCTTTTTTTTGTTTCAAAGTTGGGCTACACGTCATGACTCAGGAATGATACTCTCAACTGAAAGACCTGAGGAAGAGGAGACATTACCTGTCCTACGATTGTATTTCCATGGGAATTTAATACAAAGAAGATTACAAAGAAATGCACCAAATCTGGTTCACATGTTATTGAGCTGTCAACTTTAAAGTGCTCGGCTTGCCCCCATAGAATTGAAGTAGGCAATAATGAACAGCTAAAGCGACACAATCTTTTGTAAGAATCTAAAAATAACAGTGGGTGAATCAATATCATTTCTAGTCATCAGGATAGTATTGATAAAAAGGATGGGATACTTTCCAATTCGGGGTTTTTCTTGGTCACTGTTGGGAAAATGTAGAATAAAATAACCACTTTTAAAAGAAGATAAGAAATAAACATGATGTGTTGGAAAAGTCATTTTAATTTTCTTAATATTATGATACTGTCAAAGGAGTTTAAATTAAAATTAGAAAATGAGCAGAACAAGAAATTTGAAAATCATCTATTTTCAAATTAATAGCCAATGTCTCTTAAGCTGAAAAGGTTTTCGTTTTAGAATTTGAACGCTTAAGACTTCTTTAATAAGTAGATCTCCAATCAAGGATCTAAATGGATGAGTTTTGTGTCGGAACCATTGGCAACCCAAGATCTGAACCATTTCTAAATTATGGTTTCGATTTTGATCCGTTACTGATCAAAACTTATTTTGTTATTTTCAAACCCATTTTCAATAAAAACTGGCCGAGTTCCATTTCAGAATCAGTTTGACTAGATGACTATAATGAAGGTCCGGTTAATAAATTATAATTTTAGTTTTTTCATATATTTGTTTTTTTATTATAATCTTTTTATTTCTTAAATTTTCACCATAGTTCAAGAATATGTTCCATACAATTTTATTCGAAATATAAAAATATATTCCCCCCACTACCTCAAACATTATTTTTGTTAATCATTTTTATATTGTTTGAACTTGAACTAATCCTTTCCTTTTTCTTTATTTTTTCACATGGTTTTCCAATTAAAATTCTCTAAGGCTTTTGAACTAAGGTGGCTGTAAGTAGACCCCTCATGACCCACATTACTATGAAGAAGGGCTGCCTTGCATGGAATACCATTGCCATGTGAATGATGAGTCCGAACCATCTAAGAAATTGCCTGATGGTGACCATGGGTGGACTATTCAAATTTGTCATTTCACCCTCAAGCAAATTCTTATGTAATCTCAATTCCACGAATGATATAAATATGTCGGTAAAGTTGTCACATCGTGATTGGTACACTTACAATTATCATTGAAAAAAGCTTTTGTGGAGTCCTCAATGAACTTACAAATCTAAGTACCCTCACGATTACTATTGAAAAAAGCCTATCTGGATTCCACTCATGGTTCTCTTGTGTTCGTCTTCTCGTCACTCGGAAAGCCTGAGGGCATTTGGGCCGTGCGTGAGAAAAGATAGTGGTAGTTGTGTAATTTCGCAGGATCTAATGCCCAGACTTGTAGGCAGCTTGGGGATGTTACACCTCCAAGCTGACGTAATCAGGGAACGTTAAACGCACGTCTGATTGTTCCGTTCTCTGAATTGCCGTTACCGTTGACGGTTCTGGTCGTCCTCGGTGCTACTCGAAACTATAGTCCTTCATGGCTTGTTAGGCCATCCCACATTTGGGAGCCAGCTCACATTAAACTGAGTGCGTGACGAGACCTAGAGAGCCAAGGATCCAGGGACTAGACCTGATGGTGGCTGGGGCAAGACTAAAAACTCAAGTTAGTTTTATTTTTATTGAAGCTCTTCAATTTAGTTTTAACCGCTTTCTCTCTATTTTGACTTACAATGAAATCACATTAGTGTTTTAAAATTTTGAATTATCACTCTCTATTCTATCCAGGGCTGCTCATCGGCCAGCCCAGCCTAAGCCCAATTCGGCCCTAGTCTGCTTTGGGCCGGGGTTGGATATGTAACTAGAGCCTACTTAATAATTAAGCTGACCTTGGATTAAGTGATTCAAAGCCTAACGCCTGGCCTAGCGTAGCCCGTGTAAGGAATGCATATAATTTAATTTAATTAATCCAAACAATAGATTGAATGCCCGCAAAATTGATAAAAGCCCAGTTCGGCTTGGCTCGATTGATTCTAGGGCTCAGACCTATTTTTAAGGCACATGTCAGGCTTTGGCTTGGCCTCTGACAATGTTTCTAAAGTTAGATGGGCCTAGATATGCTTTACCCGCCCCAACGCATAAACACCCATAATTCTATCTAGTACCATTATTTTAGTGCACTATCTCTTTAATTGTTTGCGTTCTTTTAAAATAGTTTAGGTTTTTTTTTAACTTTCTTTAAAAATGCTTTCTTTTTTTCTTTGCATGGAATTTGAACATATAATAATTCCCAATGAAAATAGCTCTAGAAAAGGATGATGAAAAGACATTAGGGTGAAGGATATATGATGGAAAAAGCGATGTTTGCTTTATATAAATATAGATATATATATTATACATAACATAAAATTCCATTAATAGCAAGAAGGAAGAAACATAAACAACAAGGAAATATGGAAGTACAAGAGCATTGTACCCCCAGTAAAATTATCTTACAAAATAACTCCCTCCTAAGGAAAAACCCTCTCAATCCCCCTTTGTTTAAGATTTTGGGTTAATATGTAATAATTAGTCGTTCATTGTCATCTCCCTTGCATTATATTTCATTGAAGGGTTGTTTGTGAACACATATTTCTTAGAAGCATTCTCACTTCTACAAAAGATATTATATGTTTGGTGCATGCGAATCTCCATTTAGAAGATATAAAATATTTTTATTTTTTCCATTAAAGAGAATTTAGAGTTTTCTTCCAAAGAGAGAAACCCATCTTTCCTCTTCCACGGCTTTAGTTTTGAGCACTCACTATTTTTTAGAATTTCTACAATTTTAATTAAGTGAAACAAATAGGCCTTAAAGATTGAAATTACCATATAATAATATCTACATACTTTATATAGTGTCAACAACGTGTCACTACAAATATTATTTCGTTCATCATAATCTTCTTGATTGAAATAATTAAAAACCAAACAATCTTAATATTAGTGCCTTAATTATCAATTTAACAACAAAACCACATAAAAAATGAATGACATAATAAACATAGATATCTAAAAAAAAAAAGAATTCTTTCCAATTGCTGAAATTTGAGTATTTTAACGTTTATTCCACCTTGCAATCCATGATATGAGTCACATAGGTCAAGATTGGCTGCCGATACCTTCTAATTGCAATATAAAATGATTTAGGCAAGTTTTTTTTGAACATCTGATATTGGGTTAGAAGCTTGATGATCCTCTTAAATTGTGATTCAGATTTTTTTAATTAAATATCATGTTTGCAAACAGATCATGAGAAAAATGGATAATATTACATGAGAGATCCATCATACCAGTGAGCTATTCCATCCTTCTTCTTTATATTTTTTCCCTACTATAATGGGCTGATTGGCAAGAGCATCTCAAGTGAAATGTCAAATGTCAAATGTCACATGGTACTCTAAATAGGATAAAAAAAAAACATTTGAATTCTTTTCAACCATCATTCCTAATCTTATGTGGCATTTTACATAAAAGGATGGGGCGTCAAATCTGACATATGAAAAAGCAACATGCCTAGTTATTTTTTTCAATATTGTATGATGTAGGGTTCAAATAATGTAAAAGCTTTTGAGAAAATATAATAAAACAAAAGATGTCAAAAAATCAAAAGACAAAAATATAATAAAATATTAAATTTAGCATATAAGTTGGAGTTCATAATTTTGGAAATGCCAAGTTCCAAAACTTCAAATTACAACAAAGCTTTTTAATGAAAATTCGACATCTCCAAAATAATATCTCTATTGTGCATATGAATGATATCAAGGTTTTAACTTCACTCAACCAAGAGTGTCTTTGTCGCGGCTCACAAATTGCTATCCTATGGTCTAAACAACCCTTTCACAAAAAATAGGGTATAAACCCAATCGTCCAATCCTATACGTTCCTTCTCAGAGAACCTTTGACTGGTTCAAAAAAAAAAAATACACACACATAGTACTTGCAACGAGGAAGCACTGGGGAGTGGATGAGAATATTCCATATATTATACAGTAAAAACTAAAAACACCTGCAATAATGTCTTTCCCTTGCAAAAGCTTATGATTGTAATGATTGTTTGTAATTAGCTTATAACTCAAGTTTAGTTGATGCCAACAATATAATGAAAATCTTCACGTGAAAACTAAACTTTCATAGTTAAGAGTAACCATGTCTAAAAAATAAAGAGCATATAGGGCACGTAAGTGGGGCTCACTGGTCCCACCGTAAAACAATAATATGGCAAATACCCAGTTATATAATATTATACTATTATGTATATCGTCTAATTTCCTACCATTGAATGGCTAGTAACATTCATAAGGGCTAATTTCTTTCTTAAAATTTATATTTAATTCATCAAATCTTCTTTTATATGATTTTAATTGTTAGAATACATAACATATGTAGGAAAAATAAGCCCAGGATCTGTGATTGACTATGGCACACATAAATCACACAATCATGAGTAAACAATCAAGCAACCACGAAGAAGATGACATACAAGCAATTACATGGTTCGGCAACCTTGTTTACGTTCATAGAAAAAAGCGCACTCTATTCATTTCTTTCTTTACTGTGTTCAACACAACTTCACCTTCTTAAGGTTTAGAATTACACATCACATTAATATGTTGATCCCTTTTTCTTAGCTACCAAGAAAATACATACATAATATCTAAAATACCCCTAACTATGAACTCCGATTCTGGCTAACCCAGGCAACCGAAATACGAAACCCAGATCTACGACGAATAGCAGTCCAAACCAACCCTCTTGGTCCAGATTCAATCCGAGCACGATCCTCTTGCCACACAAGCACTAAAGCCAAGTCTCTGTAACCACTTGTTGTGATTTTGACATCACTCGTTATACGTATACATGAATCACAAGATCAACAAAGAACCAACTACACACAAGAAGAGACAGAGAGATTTACATGGTTCACCCAAACAGGGCTATCTCCACGGACACAGAGACGATCATCTTCACTATGACAAGTAAAGCATACAGAGACTCTCATTCTCTCTCATCGTCTCTCCTACGTGGTGTGGAAACACCATGAGCAAGAGAGCTCTTACCTCTCTTCAGCATAAGATCTAAGGTTACAGATTATATATATAATCTCCGCTTTCTTGGCCCTCCAAGAAAGCTCCCGTACAATTACCAAAACACCCTTGATCTGAAATCAATTACTGGCTAATCTGGCGGATTCATCCGGTGAAACCGGAATACAAGACATAAATCCAACAATACATTATATAAGTTATATTGTTTTACGGTAACTACTGGTGGCGGCACCAACTTGCAAAGGCATGTGTGCACAATATTCTACCATGTGATTATTAGAATTTGAAAGCCATAGTTAAAATTTTCAAACGGCATAAAATTGACTGATATTGGTTGGGGTCACATTAAGTTTTTATTTAAGTGGGCCACAATAATTTCTGTCCCCATGCATAACCTTCATGAATGGACAGTGCCAAATTGGCTCGCATCCATAACCTTCATGAATGGACAGTGCCAAATTGGCTGTCAAATCGTATGAGAAGCTTAGTTCTTAAGATTGGTCGTTGGGCACAAGTTGGTGTTCTTAAAGAGGTTCAATCAAAAAGATCAGACTCCAATTTGGGCTTTTTCTTATTTTCGCAATAAGGGCTCTTGCATTAGGAGAAAACTTTAGAAAGACTCCATTTTATTTGCTGTTCCTATTACTTTCTCATTCTTACTCAAGTTTAGATTGCATAAAACTCTTCATAAATTTGACAAGTTGGTAAGAATCATCCAAACTACAGACTAGTTAATGTTGCTTAGTTTGTAAATAAAGAATTTTTTTTCCTTTGGATGAAGTGGATTAATTTATTGTTTCAGGTGATATCAGTCTTAATCTCTGGTTAACTATATTTTGTGTGAAATAGATTACTCATCGTAGAAAAGATATATAGCTAAAATTAAATTGGGGGCACTTTAAGAAACATACCTTAGAGATAACCATTGTTTAGTCTGTCGAAGGAAATTTAAAAGAAGATAACATAATAAACATTTTAAAGGTGTCTCATAATTAAGACGGAAAGAAAATATTTAAATTTAGTATGCTGTAACAATAACAATCACTGAAATAGTGCATTTGCCTGTAGGATGTTCTTCAGGGATTTCTTTTCATCGGTGAAGATTAAAAAAATTTTGCAGAAAAGCGAACCCTTCCGTGAAAGCAATACAAACAAGACCTAATTCATACCACTTTGAGTGGCAATCAAATCTAGGTTTTAAGATTTTTAAGGCTCTAATAACTGATTTGAGTGTTTTTCTACTCATGATATTGATTTGTTGGATTAAACAACCATCTAGACTTTTTTCAAAATGGTTAGAAACGATGATTCGTAGACATGAGTAGACACCACCCATTAGTTTCAGGAGTGCCCAGTGGGGCCCAGGGGGTGATTGTAAGCTGCGGCATACCACAGGAGATGATGAGTGTGGATGGGAAGATGGGATCATGTGTTGGCCCCACATGGGCTCTCACCCATTAGAGTCACCTGGGCAATCTTGATCAGGTGGCCAAACTCAATGCTTGACACTAACCATATTTTCTTATAATTTTGCTGTTATTAAGATGCAGTGGAGAATGTGGGTGTCAATAAAAATGTGCTGGCACCCAATTATGTATAAGATCATTGTTTTTTGCTTGTTAGTGGCGCATTTGTAGCATATAAGAAATGCTATATTTGTCATTAGTTTAATACAGCACACCCACAATGCTGCAATGTGCATTGCATTGATTAAGCCTTAGACAATGTCCGTGGATGACAATTGTATACACTATTTAGTCTTCTTACTAAATTTATTTTGTGAAAAAACTGAAAACCCAAGACTCCATTTTATACTATCTCACTCGATCTTATTTGTTTAAGTGAAATATTTTCCAACTTGGATATGAGATCACAAGAAATGTTCTCAACCGTGTCGCCCAGCCGGTTAGAGACAAATACGTATGAAAATACATGAGTCTTCATAAATGAAAAAAATAAAAAACTAAGAATCATTTTCTTTTTTTTTTCCAGCAAAACGCTGCTCCACACAAAAATATCCATATGTTCGATAATTTTATCATTGTGGGTGACTTGGTAGGTCCCAGCTCAATCTAAGTTCAATTCAATCAATGGGAGTTTAGGTCTAAGGTAGATCATACCAAATCCAAATCTTTACACCCTTAATCAAGCCTTGCACACACATATTTCAAATTACTTAATTGTCAAGACATATGCATGTACATTCATGATGAGGAGGTCTCCCCTTTCTCCTTTATTTAAGCTTTGTTGTATCTTCTTACATATGATTTGAACTTTTGAAAAGAAAAAAAAAATGCACACCTTCTAAGGTCCCTTGATTCATCAATTGCCAAAGAATCTTCCATTTATATATGGTTTTTGGCATGTCCCACAAGTGGACATGTTTATCCATTCAAATCAATTTTTAATCCAAGTGGGCCCTACCTCAAAATCTAAAGCGCCAGGATGGCCAAGGCATGTGGAAATACAAACTCTTTCCACATTCTTTATACAATCATTTCTAATGTTGTTAATGACAATCATTTATGATGTTGTTAATGACGAGACCATTACGTTGAGAGAGAGAGAGAGAGAGAGAGAGAGAGGCATTTTGCTGAACCGATATGACTATTTTTTATTTCCCTTAACCAGCTTAAGGGCAAAGACCTATATACAAACACTATCAAGATATTAATACCAAAAAGGTAATGAAAACTTGCATATGTAAGGCACACACACAACTCACAAACGTGAGGAAATGGAAACTTGCGCATGGGATAATTGAACCATATACATGTGAGGGATGCACACAATTCACACATGTGAGATAATGGAAACCGCATGTGTGAAAAAATACAACACAATTTGTATCTGTGAGTTTTTTTAAGTTTCAAGTAATTAGTGCCGATCAAATTGTTGCACAAATTTTAGGGTGATTGTCAAATTTAACAAAATACCCAAAAGAGAAAAATGGTACTTATGGAGTATGCACCAAGCAAACACAATGCTAATGGTACAAATCGCAGCTGATTTAGAGAATTTGTAATTTCTCACCCATCAATTTTTTCAAAGTTTACCATTTCCTGCATTTAAAAAAGTCATGCATCACATAAGAGAGACATTGTTTTTTTTTTTTTGGTGTCTTATCTGAAGGTAGCTGGCTACCCAAAAGACTCACAAATGTGAGGAGAGAAGGCGCAAACATAAAGATTGAACTCATACATGTAAGGAGTGACAAACTTGCACAGACAAAGAGAGGGAAAACTTGCACAAGCAAGGATTGAAGGGAGGCCAAGGTAAAAAAAACTAGGCCTCATAGTGAGAATTAATGTGTCTTACTGCTTCAGTAAGAAGCCATTCTGAAGGTTTTTTGGGGGTGCTCTTAAGTATGTGAGTTTTAGATTACAACAATTACACAATATGTAGCTAAAAATAAAAGTAAATCAAACAAATGCACATTATAAGAAGACACGATTTTTACATGGAAACTCAAACTGGGAAAAAACCATAAGTCCAAATAAGACCAGTAGTCAATCACTATGAATCTCGTTGTTACAAGATGATATACTAACAACCCTTATCTGGTTCTCGCGCAACATAAATACTATGATTTTTCTTGCATAGATACACACTGTTACGAACGCTTGCCATTATGTACAACATATCCAAACCTTGCTTGACTCCTCAGACAGTCTTCCACAAGAGATATAGAAAACAAAATCTCTAGCACTCACATCAATACTTTTCTTTCTAATAGATGTTTTAGAGAAGAAAGAGTCTTTCAATAAGATCTTTTAGCCTCAAAATAATGAAAGAGATACTTTAGGGTTGATAGAGAAACTTTAGGGTTGATAGAGGAAACCTTTAAATAACCCACAAATCATGCTTATAATAATACTCCTTGCAAAACTCAACTTACTAATCTTAGCACAAATAAGAAATAAATTTGCGCAGGTCGATAATAATTTTTCCTTTACCCGGTCGATCGGGCAAATATCCAATCGATCGGATAAAGCTTCTGTTTAACAAAATTTTCAATCAACTTGTTTAACTGTAATATGTCCCATGTTCAATCGATCAGGCCTTTATCTAATCGATTGGATAGTGTCTTCCGAAAATTTCTTTAGTTCTTTCTCTTTCTTCGCTTCAGCTCATTTAACAACATGAATCATCGTCCATTCTATAAGAAATATAAAATATAGCTTCATAGGCCCAGAGTTTTGTCCAACCCATAAATTAGCCTTCACACAAAAATCCTTACACGTTCTTATGAGAGACAAGCTTAACAACCCCAAGGGGGCAAAACCAACAGCAAAGCATCCACAAAACCATAAACATAAGAAAAAGAGAAAAATGGTTAATCATTATATTATCATGATTAACTCCCTCTTTAGTGAGAGAATCTAGTATCGAATCCATACTTCTTTTGAAATGAAAGAAGGATAAAATGATGATTTATGTCACCTAGCAATGTCTCAAGCCTCTCATGCCACATTAACTAACTTCTAAGGAGGATTACACTTGCCGTTAGCCCATTAGATTCTCTCCAATAAGCATTTCGTGAATTAGCAGATAAGGAGAAGGAAAGGATGGATATTTGTTCTCTTATTTCCCTTTTTTTGTCCCTTTTTTTTTGGTACCCAACTATAGTGGGGTAAGACCCCATCCTTGTGTAAATGCAGTAGATCTTGGAGAGCCCTCGATGAAAGAAGGTGGCATGCCTAGGGTTTAGATTTAGGGCAATTAGGTGAGAACTAATGCCTTTTACCATTGAGATAAAAGGTCATTCTTCTGTTTTGCTGTTATCATAGGGTTAAATCAAGATCTCTAAAAAAAAATACTCATAGTATTTTTGTTACTTATTGCCAAGCCAAAGCATTCATAGCTCATTTATAAGCCACCATAGTTTCACAACACAAGTCGAAAGTACCACTCTTTGACCAATGATTCAATCAATCGATCGATTGATTGGACTTCCATATGCTTGAGCTTGGGATAAGGCCCGTAGCTCAAGCCTGTGGGCCTATATGGGATGGGGATTTGGGTGGAGGGGATTTGAAAGACTCTCTAGGGTCCTCCTTTCTAGAAAAAATCAGCCCCATCTATGACCTCTATAATCTCTATTTAGTCCTCGAAACTTTACTGGTTAATAGTCCATTCAGATGAATGTCAATCGATCCAATAGTCCAGTCACATCAGAGGAGGCTCAAATTTGGTGGACATGTGCAATTCAAGGAGCCCCTGTGTGTGATTCATCTTGATGGACCAATGGTGGGCCCCACACATGTGGGCGGATAGAAAAATTTTCATCTGCTTGAGCTTGTGGGAGGAACCCCCAAAATATATAAATATATATATGAGGAATTCTAAAAAACTCTCCATTTAAAAAAGGAAAGTTTATGCCCCTTTTAACATGTCCAATAAAAATCTGTCACCTCACAAGTGAAATGAAAAAATAAGGGATAGCAAATTTTAAGGGATATTAATGACATGTGTTAAAATTAGATAGACTAAAAAATGGGCATTTTTTTTGTGAAAAACGCCCAAGGAGTTTTCAAAAATATAGATGCATTTGTCCCTCTCCATCCCCTCCCTCTATATACAAAAATATCGATGCATAACCCTATATATAGATATATATATATTACTATGCATTATTCTATCACTTTGTGGTGAGGGACAAATGCATCTTTGAAAAGATTTATACACAAAAGAGGAAAAGTCATTTATGGCATTATTACAAATATATATAGGAAAATATTAATATGCATCCATCCTTTACTAGAAAGTGAGGGGCATTTGTACAATTAAGAATATTCAATTGTAAAAGACAAAAAGGTTATACAAAGGAATGCCATATAAGCATTCCTCACTTTATAGTAAGGGATAGATGCATCCTAATATTTCTTTTATATATATATATATATTGGAAATCTTACATCAACTTGTTGAAGTCAAAAGAGGGGACCATTAATGTGCCCAACCACGAAATCGGTGCTTAAACGGTGCAGTTGTTGGAAAGATTTTACACAAGCAAACCGCAACCTATGATTTTTTTGACCCGCTAGTGGTGTCCAATTGTGTACATTGCCCTTGTAGGGGTAGAATAGTTAGGAAAGTTGTTGCTATGGATAAGGATCATATAAAAACAATCAGCCCCTTCACATCATCGGGTGCTTTCTTTTAACTGTATCAAAACTTAAAGATCTTTTTAACCATTGATTCCTTGTGAGATTCTATCCAACCATAACAAAAGGTTCACTGATCATAAAATTGGTTTTTATGTCACATCATGATTGGATAGGAAAGACAAAGAGCTTCACTAATCAAACATGGCCAAATGAGGCTCTATGGAACTGGACCATTCATTCATGCAGGTCACTTGTAGAAGAAAATTTTAAGGTGGATATAGCTCCATTTAAATAAAAACAAATAGCTTCTAACCCTAGTGGTAAGGAGTGTTTGTTCTCTCTAGGAGGTTTGAGGTTCTAACCGGCCTTCTCCCCTCTTTGTATACATGAGTGACCTTCTATGTGTGAGTTAGTGTCTCATTGTATTGCACGTGTGAGTTAATATTAGAAAAAAAAATAGTAAAGAAAACTCATGCAAAGAGAATGTTGATATCTAATTGCATGTTTTATTTTATAGTGTGTGCCCCACCATATACTGTACAGAAATTAGGTGTGCCAAAAAGCCCACCAAATATTATTATGCATGGTCTTACATGTGGAGTTCCATTTGGTTTGATGCCAATCCAAGAGGGTGTATGGGATTTAAAAGGGAACATCATGAATGTTTACTTTATGTTTCACTCTTGTACCCCTTGTGGAATTGGGGTAAAACATAAAGTAAGGGGCTTGCTATATGAATTTAAAAAAGGATGCACTACACTAGAAAAAATACATAAATAAATAAATAATGCTTAAACAGCCCTCACCCTCTTCTCTTCCCATTTACCTCTCCTTCCCCACCTTCCCCTTCTCTCTCCTACTCTTCCCACCCCCCGACCCCTCTTATGATCGTTAGAGGTTGCCCCCGGATCTCCCTCTCTCTTTTTCTCCTTCTTCTTTTCTCTCCCTCTCCCTCCTCCTCCTCTCCATTTTCCTTTCTCTCCCTCTCCTTCTTCCTTTCTCTCCATCCCCTCCCTCTTCCTTTCCTCTTCTCTCCCTATTTTTCCATTTCCAACCTTTTGTTAGGCTTTGCAGGGCTGAACAAAAAAAGAAGGTTCGGCTAAGATTGGCCGAACAATGTAGGACTGTTTGGCCAGTCTTGGGGGGCTTTGTGGAAGGGGGAGGGGGAACTTTGATCTCCCTAGCAGGGGAGATCAAGCAGAGGGAGAGAAAGGGGAAGGGAGAGGAAGAGGAAGAGGGAGAGAGGGAGGGGAAGAGAGAGGAAGAAGAAGAGGGGGAGGGAGGGAGGGAGGGAGATCCAGTAGTCGAAGCGGCCAATCGTGGCCGAGGGGGGGGGGGGGGGGGGGAGGAGAAGGTGAGTGAGAGAAGAAGATTGTGGTTTAGATTTTTTTTTTTAATGAGTGTAGTGAGTCTTTTTTTGAGTTCATATGGCAAGCCCTAAAGTAAACATTCAAGATGTTTCCTTCTTTTTTTACCTTTTCTTTCATCGAATTAGCTTACTACCTAAAATAAAAAAAGTTTGACCCTTGATTGGCTGCACGAAGTTCGGAATTTCACCCACTTACCTTGTCAGGTCACCTTCAAATTTCCACCTTGACTCCCTCATATAGACTGAGGACTGAACCGAAGTCAGATGTGGTTCCAGTGCATTTGATCATTGTCTTGGGCTGTAACCTTTGTACATCCCCCAACACCCACGCACAGTTCAGATGTCCCTAACCTGATGACTAGCCAGATGACTAGCCATGTTTAGTCAGCAGCCCAAGTTCAATTGTTTTTAGGCTGCAATTCGAGGCCTGTGGTTTAGGCTCAATCGTAATTTCTGACCCAATGTATAAAGGGCTACCGTCATACATGATACAACCGCCAGGCTCATGGACTGTATGAATACTATCCCTAAACGGGCAGGCTTTGTCCTGTTCTGATGAACCCATGAACACCTCCAGCCCAAACCCATCTACCTAAGGTGGGCTGTGTGAATGGTATAAATAGATTGAGTCAAAATAGCATGGATTTTCACTTGGAAATTGAAGTGAATGTTAATAAAGTGGGTCATGAAAAGGACGACTGAGATAGTGGGTCGTGAAAGGGACTGAACTATTAACTTAGTCCACCAGTCTTTCATCTTCCCATATTAAAAAACTAAAATATAAAAAAAGTTGACTGTAAGATCACTGTTATAAGGTGGTCGGAGCTATTAAATTTCTAGCTCCTATTACATGGTTATACTTTTGATGCCACAGGTTCACATGTCATGAAAGGCCAAATAAAAAGCAAGGTATCTACGTATATTTTGCACTCGGAACTTATCCTCTAAAGGTCATGCTGAAAATGAAATGATAAGACTTGAAGACAACAACCACATCGACCTTCTGGAGCCTCTTCTTATTTTTGAACACCTCTTTTCTTCTTTTTACTTTTCCTCTTTTTAATGCAATTCATAACTGGGTTCAGGTTTGGGTCCATAGATTAGACCCTAATTGAGAATTGGGTCACACAGGGATGACAAGGTTTAATTCTGGGTTCAGGTTATCAATAGTGGGCCTTACAGTGTGGATCTCCGGATCAACCATCTCTCCTCACCAATCACCTCCACAGTTTGTTGTGCTGGAGCTACACATGTCCAGGGCCAGGACAGTCTGGTCTATCATGACTTCATTGGGCAGTTAGGGATGAATGAACTGGGCTTAAAAACTAAGCTCAAATGAAGCTCTGATGTCAAGATTGCCTGGCCCAGGTGCCCCCCGAAACAAACAATTGGGAATGCCAATGGTTCAGGAAAAGAATCTGGGGATGATTCATTGACATCCCTCGCTAAGGGCATCGGAAAATATTAAGCACGCTATAATTGGAATCCTGTCCACTTCCTAAACAAGCACACGTTGTCATTTTGGTTCACACTTTCAACCCAAACTGGTTAATTGATCGGTTCTTTTCTAATCTGAGATTGACTTTTAGCCCTGTGACAAAATGGGAGAGATCCACATTAGAAGCTAGTTTGGCATTTTGATCCATAGGTGGCATAACCTATTGACATGGCTAGGGTTGCCATGGGCTTGGACCAAATGGGCTGCGGCTTTTCCAACCAGAGCCCATTTGTTATAAGGAAGAACTCTCACACCAAAATCAAGCAAAAAAAAATAAAATTCAGGCCAAGCCCATTAGAGGTGCTCATAGGCCGGGCCAGCAGGGGCTTACCTGGAACCAGCCCGCTCTCGGCCAGATTTGGACTGAGGTTTTATTATGCAGACTGGGCCTGGATGTAATCTATAGGACGGGCATTGGTCTAAGTAATGTAGGTCTAAATGAAAGACCAGACGGGCACAAACAAGTAGTGCTTGTAGTTTAGTGGCTTATTTAGCCATGTAAGTGACAGAAAGTCCAATCAAGCAATAGGAACTGAGATCCCAATCAAATAAGAGGACGCCTGAACCAATTGACGGAATCAGGGCACGCGGTCCAGGATTGGGCCAGCAACTTACTGCTTCTGTCAACATTGGGCTGGATATGGGCTTGTGTTTTTAAATCTGGGTCATACTGGATATGCCTTAGACTGGAGCGACCCAGCCCAGAAACACCTCTAATTATTGCCTTCAGGGAGAAACAGAGCAACAACAGGTCAAAATATCAGCTTATGAGCAAACTGCAAAGTCTCACCGTAGGGCATTTTGATAGAGGATCCGGACTAGTCACATACCTCCTTCCAGAGCTTTAAATGTTTTCTCTTTTCTTTTTTTGGCTGTCTTGGCCTAGCGGCCAGGAGTGAAAATGACGGGGCACCCACCAATAGGATTGAACCCTAGTGGGCCCTATGAGAGTGGGTATCTTATCCACCAGATCAACCTGAGATTCCCAAAAAATTATGAGAACCAGAATTTTTTTTTCTTCCTTCCAGTGGTAGATCACAAATTCCCCATGGTAACGTGTGAGCAGAATGGGAGCACTTGGAATTCTTCCACGCAAGGGAAAAGGTTTCTACTGTACATGGAAATTCTTCGAATCTGATGATATATTAACAATCACCAAAATCTGATCTTAGAGACTTTGAATTTGGGGACATAACGCGTCACGATCATCTTATTAGAAAATTAATCAACTCTTCAAGTTTCTAGCACAAACAACAAATTAGAGTATAAATTCTGCGCAATTAAGATTCAGGCCTTACTGGATGACATGGATGTGGAATAGATTTCTCTAGTTTAGAACGAATCGGAACCAAAATCATAATCACCTGCAGGAACTGAAGAAACCATCAAATGCACTTTTGAGTGTGCAGAGTCTTATTTGAGGAACACACATACATAATTTGTGTTGAGCAGACCATAATTATGAAGAACAGGATGTTGCTCTAAGGCACTGCATCTTTAAGGACACGTTTGTATAATCACCTTTCTGCTGAAAGAGTAAAAATTGTGAAAATTAAATTTCAGACCTTGGTGCTACCATTTTCCTTTGCTGAAAAGTACAAAAATGGGGTAAGTTTTCTACACTTTCTTGGGAAATAAATTCCTGTGAGGGGTCGTCGAAAAATTTTTTTTTTTCTCCAGCAGAAGAGGAAAATGTACATGGAACTTGTTTTCAGCTGCATGTATGCAACCTTGAAGGCACATTTGGCAAGTGTCATCGCTGCAGATTTCCCACTTTTGGCAACAGGGGTCGAAAGCCAAATAGAATTCGCCACCGCCACCCCCCCCCCCCCCCCCCCCCCCCCCCCCAAAACCATCGGATCGTGTGGAAAGGTGGATGAACTGTGTTTTGGGTGAGTTTTTGGGAGTCTGTCTTTTCTTTGATTTGATCAACGGGTGAACCTCCCATGGATGATCTAGACAGTTAAATATGAGCAGCAACCCCAACACGGCTATTGGATCAATTTTCATCTATCGATTCTTCTTAGTTCTAATGATATTGTAAAAAAGGTGATCAACGTTCCACACATATATTTGGACCTCTGTGGGCCCTTTTTGAAAAATCCAAACCGTTAGATTTGATATAGAGGCCAAAAATGGCTATGCAACCAAATTTCATAACGTTGGGTGTTGTGAATCATAATATATTAGCCAAAATGTTCCAGGCCCCATTGATTTCTTATAAGTCTTTTCCCTAAGAATCCTCTTTTTTGCCAAAAGAGAGAATGGGTTGATTTTAGGCTTTAGAAGGGATTCTTTGAAACCATATAATCTTCTCATCATTGCGGATGTTTGCTAAATGTGCCCTTAGGGCCTGTTTGATGCAGTCAGCGAAAACGTTTTCTCACTGTACCCCACGGGATTACCCGATCCACTCTCACGGAAAACAAGCATAAAAAACACTCTTTTCCGCGGCGAATCCTGGCTGCACCAACCATGCTCGCAAGTCTGGTTCCTAGTCGAGAGCCGTTTTCCGCAGAAAATGGGACTCCACAAACGGCCCCTGAGAGCAATGAAAATTCTCCCCTAAACTGACATGTTGAAAAGTGCACATAAAAAACAATAGTAAATGAGTGCACAAAAAGACCAAACTGTAGGTAAAAGACCTGCACTTCTCAGATTTAGTATCATCTTCAAGTTCATGGGAATGCACGGGCATCCCCGATTGGGTATTTATTAAATAAAAAACTATTGAATAGTTATCATGAGAGGAAAAATGTCTTTAGTTCAACCCAACAAATCAACATGCATGATTGCAATCCAAGCATCATCAGGTGGCCTCAATCACAGATGGTTCATGCCTCAAAATATTATTCAATAGACAATCTTAATTGTCCAATTGGTGGCCAAAGTTGACAGTCTAGCTTGGGCTAGATTCAACAGAAAAAAAGACCCACTGATCATATAGCCATGAATTTCCGTTGGGGAGATTTTTTTGTGCATAATCCAGATCACTAAAAATAAGGCAATTGAGCAATAAGGAACTGCCACAGTAAAGCTGTAAAGTATTACATTTCCTTTGTTTCAATACTGTATATTTCCTCATTTTTTTTAAAATTTCAGTGCACAATTAAGCTGTAGAAAACACCAAACTGCTACCTGATTTGGAGAGAGAAGATTACTTAGACGAAGAAACTGCAACAACTTCATGAATAAACAATCAGATTTGCACTGGAAGACTCAAATCATTTCTTCAACATTGAGCAAAACTTTGCATATATATATATATATATATCTCCAATGTACAACCAAACATGGAACATTTCCTCATTATGTAAAAATTTCCAGTATATACAATTGCAGAAGGGACCAAAGCATTATCTCATTTACTGAGAAGAGATGCAACTGTCTGTCCCACATGCCAATGGGCATGGGCATATGTAGAACTTTGCAGCTTGTTTATATCACATTTTGACACTGTCAGCATGTTCTCCATTTTCTGAGCTAATCTCACCTCGAGAAATGATGTTCATAAAAGCCTTTGTAGCCTGGCCAATGGCACGGGAAGTTTTTTTTGCGGCACCAGAAACAACTGGCTGCAAGGAAATGATAGGCAGGCTTGCTCGTTCCTGTATCATTGCTGCGTTTAAGCATTATCATATCATCATTTTGATGGAAAAAAAAAATGGCATCAAAGGGGTGAAATATCTATCTGTTATCTGTATACATACAAATAGTTTGGCGCTGCGCTAGAATGCCTATCTGTTGGATTCCAGCTTCTGCTGCTTGGACAGCTCTGACTGATTTGTTAACTCCGTCAGCTATCTCTTGGCTGAATGCCACAAAAAATCATTCCATTAGACAGGTTATTGCCAACAATGCAATCCACCCTTCTGTACGTAAGCAACATTACTCCTGTTCACTATAGGATGACGCTATACCTTTATACATCTCTTATCGGATGATGAACTGGTTGCTTGCAAATGTGCACTCACAGTCACCAGTCACCAGTAACCAGGCCAAATCTAATGAAGGAAACATTGGAAGCTAAAGCAGATTCAAAAGGGAAGATCTTAAGATATCTCATCTGTGATAAGGCGCATCATATGAAAATGGTATGATCACGACAAGGTGGGCCCCAGACACATATCATGTACTATAGCCAGCTGACTTGTCAGCAAGGTTGAACTTGCAAGCCTTGGAGCAGAGTCCATTAAAAAAACTCAGGGAGTCATGTTAGTTTTTGAATATTTTGTTAAAATATGAAAAGAAATATAACATATCAATGAAAACAGGGGAGGTTCAAGTTGGGCTTGTTGTGTACCCAGTCCAATACCGACCTGTCTTGGGTCCAGTTTATAGGGCCCATAGAATAACCAAATTTAAATTAAAGCCCTGAGCCCAAACCCAGAATCAAATTGAGATTTAAATGCTTATTAACATAAAATTAATATACTTGAAATACATATAGAAAAAATAAAATTAGAAACAAGACATTAACTGTCAATAACTGCTTTGCTTAAGATTATTTGGGCACTTCCGCAGAGGGCTAGAAACACCCCTCAGGGATGAATTGAAAGGTTACTAATGGAAAGTGCTAGAACATGATAAGGCCATTAAGACATTGGGTGAAATGGATAGGAAAGATGTCCTTTTGAGGAATAACTGAGAGTATGACCTCAGTAGATGGATTATGCAAGGATGAAAATGAATAGGTGTTTACTTATCTGGTTAAAGGGTGACGTCATTTAGACGTTTTGAAATGTCCCCAGACATATGCTTCGGCACTCTAGAGCCTACATCATTAGCACATATCATTTACGAGTAAAGATAATTTCTCATTTTTACACGAGTCTGTTTGCAGTATATAGCTCAGCATGGTTGGAGAGTCCAAATGTTGAGTTTCACAACAGAACACTTTTAGCATACCACATATTGACAAGATAAGGCTTTGTTGACAAATTATAGTATATAATATATGGTTGTGGCATTGTGTATCTAGGTCCTTAGGCATGAAATCCATAGAACTGAACCCAGACCCAAGTTTCTCTGGGCTCTATGAAGTGGACATGAATCCAGACCTAAAACTAAGATGGGTCCAATCATTGGACCCTAAGAAGCCTGGAAATGGGACCCAGATACAACACAACATGGACACGCCGACACGGCATTTTTCAAAAAAGTAGGACACGGATACGTTGTGGACATGTTAATAATATATATTTATTTATACATAGAAAATAATCATATGAGAACTAGTTCTTACCATTTTTTGTGATAAGTCTGCGTGGGGCCCACCTATCACCCAATCCAAATCTTGTAATATATAGGGAGCCCCCTGATAGTCACACGCCCCAAGTTTTGGTCAAATCTGAATTTACTGGATTGTTGGATCAACTGAATACCAATCCGAATGAACTAGAATTGTGGGCCACGGATGAAGGGATTAGGGATATGTAATTAGGGCCAAACTTGATATTTGAAGTGGTCTCACATATATCTTTCTATCCCCCCTGATCCCATCTCTAAATGAGACTCACAAGTGGGACCCATAAAAGTTCTCACAGTAGATGTGTGAGAACACTTCTCGCAAGATCAAAGCTCATAAATATATCGTGAGAACTTTTTATAACTCCCACTTCTAAGTCTCATTTAGAAATGGGATCAGGAGGGATAGAAAGATCTATGTGAGACCACCTCAAATAGCGAGTTTGGCCCTAATCACATTTCCCTAACCCTTTTATCCGCGATTCACAAATTTAATCCATTCGAATTGGTGCATAATCAATCCAACGGTCTAGTAAATTCGGATTTGACCGAAACTTAGGGCGTGTGACTATCAGGGGGGTCCCTATTATTGCAAGGTTTTGGATTGGGTGATAAATGGGTCCCACTTAGAGCTCTAACAAAAAAATGGTGAGAACTAGTTCTCGTAGGATTATTTTCTTATATATATATATGGTGATATTCAGGAGAGAACTATTCTCACCGACCTATCATGAGAACTTTTATGGGACCCACTTGTGGGTCCCATTTGGAGATGAGACCAAGGGGGATAGAAAGATCCATTAGGACCACCCCAGATATTAAGTTTTGACCCCAATCACATATCGTCAACCATATCATCCGTGGCCTACGAATCCAATCCATTTGGATTGGTGTACAGTCGATCCAACGGTCCAGTAAACTCAGATCTAACCAAAACTTAAGGCGTCTGACTCTCAAGGAGTTCCATATGTATTACAAGGTTTGGATTGGGTGACAGATGGGCCCCACCTAGAGTTCTCACAAAAAAAAAAGGTGAGAATAGTTCTCACTTGAATATTTCCGATATATATAAATTCAATTACCAACTAACAAACATATTTAATTTTCAAATATCAAAACAACACTAAAATATAATTTATAATCATTAAACATGAAATATTCATAGTTCCATAAAATCCATATAAAGAAAAGGGAGAATCATCCCCGTCCCCTCCCTCAAAAAAAAAAAAAACAAAAACAAAACAAAACAAAACAAAACAAAAGGCAAAAAAGAAGCCAATTTCAATCTTAATTTCACTCATTTGATGCAACTTCAATTACCTCATCATCACCAACAATTTGATCACGATCAACGTCATCCATAAAGACCACGGTCTCTAACTCTGGCTCATCAAGCAAGAGATTAGCAACCTCAAGCACCCTAATGTCCTCGAAGGAATCAAATGCATCTCCAGTAATATCCCACATCTTAGTCTCACCCATGGAACAAAATAGCGGCCACTACGCTACAAGGGTGTTAGTGGCGCTAACACCCTTAGTGGGCTATGGCGGCTGGGTTTTTTTTAAGCGCTTTCTCTCCCTTGTATCCCTTTCTTTCCCCTTCTTGCTGCCCCTACCTCCATTATCTTGAAATCAAAGTCAACATAATCACTTTATATTATTTCTCAACTTCATATAAACTTTCAAGTCTCAACTCTTTAAATACAATGTTATTTATGAAATTATTTATTATGTCATTTATTGTGATGAACGTTGATTGTTGAGTCACTGTACGTCTTAAATTCTTGATACATTATTCATTTTAATGATTTCTTTATGGCATACATCGCTTTTTATTTGCATTTCAATAGTTTATAAGTTACTAGAAGTAATCAACATGAGTACATGTGGAAAATAAGATTAATACTATTATTTTCAAATTATATAGCGGAACAGGACAAAATGCATTGAGGGGACCGCTACGCAGGGGCGGTGCTATATTGGGTTCAGTGGTGTCAAGTGACATCACTTAAATTTGAGAAAAAAATTTCACTATGTATAATTTTATAAATTTTGGGGGTTTTTTGAAATTGACCCTAGTGAAAACTTTAAAAAATACTAAAGATAGAGTTCATTTTGAGAATATTTTTACATGTCATTTGACAATGGTATTAAATGACCCCATTGACCCCAAATTCCTGGCTACGCCACTGCAACTACGCCCCCTTATTTTAGTTATTTTCCAAAACAAACACATATTCTAGCTCTTTCCAATTTTCTAGATTTTTTGGAATTTTTTTAACAACTTTTTTGAATCACACTACTATGCCACTACATAGCCCCACTACCGCTACGTAACATTTTGGAAAACGACCGCGACGCCATCCGATACGGTTACTTTGATCCTTGGTCTCACCTTGCATCTATTGTGGGGTTATTCTTGATATAAGGCCTAGATTGCCACGAATAAAAATCATGTCCAAGTGTGTCCGAGCCATGTCCAAAATTAAAAATTAAAAATAAAAAACATACAGGACACTTTTTTTGCATGTCCAACACGTGTCCGAGCGTGTCCCCTGTGTCGGACACTAATACATTGGCCCGACATAGGTGATTGTGCTTCCTAGATTGGACCCATACCAAACTTTCTCAAATCTGGTCTTTTGGGTAACGTTCGGGCACGTCTTCATCACTAATCCACAATTAAACGAAAAGATCATTTGATTTTAAATTTTTTGAGGAATCTTACATATGCAAAAAAAAAAAAAAAAGGGAACCCTCATTCAATATTAAATTTAGAAAGTGGAAATGAGCAGGAAGATGATGTAAGAAGGATAGAAGATATAAGCATGGGGTAACAGCAACTTCCTCTAAATATTTATTTTTCTAGGGTTTTCATTATTTAGGATCTATGGTGCTCAGATATGACAAGGACATGATGTGGATATGGCAAGGACGTGGATTTTACACATAAAAAAGCGAAGAATAGGATGGGGCATGGCAAGATGCGTTGCCCATTTTAAAGTATCTGCGCATCATAGTTTAGGATGCAACAAAAGTCCAACATCCCGAAGAATCAACAAATATAGAAGAAAAAACCCAATATATATATATATTTTTTCCCTATCAAAATAACCATCAGAAGATGGATGCCTCCACCCCCACCCTCCCATAGACTTTTGACTTTTTGTCTCCTTGGGCTTTAATACACCATTCTAAATGGGATGAGTATTCCATATAAGTGTGTAGAACACACGCTAATTGGAAAAGGTAAGTTCTAAAAGTTTAAGGATCTATTTGTTTGCACGAAATCCTGTTGAGAATTTTTGACAACATGTCAATAGCTAAGCCCAAGATATTGAAATTCCCTATTTGGTTTGCAAACCTCTGATGTAGGCCCTAGGGTTAGGGCTTGCGTAGGGGTGCCGAAGCACTTGTCGAAAGACACTTTGGATCATCAAAAGACTTCAACACATGATGATGCACCTCTCAGGGATAAAACCTAATTCTACTAATCAATCTAAGTATGAGAATTTCTTCTCTACAATGCTATATATATATATAAAGCAAACTTAATGCCTAATAATAGAAACTTTCCTAATCCTAATAACAATGTAATTAGAAATCTACTAATAAAAATAATATAATCCTAATCTAACTTGAAGAGGGACCACTTGTAGAGCTTAGACTGCATTATTCTCTCAGGGTTAAAAGAAGAGTTCGTCCTCGAACTCGAGCCTGCTTCGGATTGCCTCTGTAAATGTGGTGAACATGAAGGACTTCCTTTGTTGTAATTGCCCGAAAACTTTTCTTCTACAGCTCCGATTCTTTAGGATGGAGTGTGACTTGTTTTTCATCATACAAGAATGTGTATGTGTTAGTGCGCATTCCATGAGAGTCCCATTTTTGTCATACATCCATGGACAACTCAATAAGATATCACCACTATGCATAAGTAATATATCACACCAAATTGTATTTTTGTAAGTCTCACCAAGGGCAAAAGTAACTTTGCAAGTATATTACACATGCGCTTGATCACCAGTCATTAACCATTTGACAAAATAAGGGCGGTTGTACTTGAAAACTATTAACTTGAGGTGATCAACAAGTGCTTGAGAGATGAGATGTTCACAACTTCCACCATCAATAATAACTATGCAATTTTGTCTATGAACTGTACTCGCGGAACCGAATATATTTTTTCTCAACCATTTATTCTCAACAATTAGTGGAGCCTCTTTGATGACGATGAAAGCGTCACCTGTCGTATTTGTATATGTTTCATTAATTTCCTCATTTTCAATACCCTTGTGATTAGTTTCAGTACCCTTATGATCATCTGTGATACTTTTATCATCACCTTTAATCTCAATCAGATGTATGCGCTTTGGATATTTCTTTGCGCGATGCTCCGGCTATTGATAATGAAAACAAATCATCCTATTTTGAGGAACCATTGGGTTCAGCATCTTGCAGAGATGAATTCTTTGGCGGAACCCATTTGGATTTTTATGCTTTGACAGCATGTTAAATGAGTTTATCAACATTATCAAAATTTTGGAATGCAAGGATATGTTGAATATCTATTCACAACTCACTGAAAAATCAATCAACAACCACATCATCATCTTCATTCACACTACAACAAGTTTGTAGAGTCAGAAATTCCACAGAATAATCAACAACTGTTTTGGATCTTTGTTTCAAGTTTTGAATGTTTGAACGTAGATCTCTTGCATAGTTGATAGGGAGGAATTTTTGCTTTAAAATATTCTTCATCTTAGTCCATGCTTCAACAAGGTCTATGTTCTAATTCTTCCTTTTTCTTTGCATTTCAGCCCACTAAGTTGCAACATAATTATGAAATTTAGTGGCAATCAGTGTGACTTTATGATACTCAGTCATTGGTTTGTGTGGAAAAATATTCCCCACACACACTAAATAATCCATGAATTCAATGGTTTGCAATTTTCGATCATATTCGGGAAACACGAGTTTAAATCGTAAATCTTAGTCAGGATCATTAACTGGTAGATCTCGTTGATTCTGAATATTTTCACCATCAGCATGACTGTGATTTACACGTTGATTATTTTCTAAAGTTGTCACCCTAAAGTCCAGTTGTTGTAGGGTGGTTTGCATGTAGTTAATTGTGGCAATTAAATCTCTAAAAGCACTAACGAAATCTTCAATTGAAGAAGATGAAAATTCCACCTGAACTTGTTTCTTAGGAGGCATTTTTTTAATGAAAAATTAAAATCTGATTGACTTGATTTGTAGATCTACACTCCACGAACTCATTGGCAAAAATGAATATGAAATTTGACCATGGATGGCATAGATATCGTGAAAAATCCTGTCCATTGGATATGATCAAGGCTGAACCTCTGGATGGGCCAAATCCGTTGTGTTTGATGTCAACAATAATACCTGAAGATGGCAAATGGGCTAAGAGTCTGACCAGATCTAGAAATTGACCCAAAGTTAAAGTAGGGGGCTGAAATTGATCTAGATTCAGATATGATGGTGTGTCTACTTAGATTGCACATAACTTCCTTTCACTGGGCATGGGTTTCGAAAACCCTTTTCCACTACTAGATCAAGCAAGAAGAGAGAGGGCGATGGGGAGGAGAAATGCGGATGGAGATAATGTTGGAGGGGTGGTGGCAACGCAATAGGCGGCAGCGAGAAGGAAGGGCTGCGGCGGATGGCTTCAATGGTTGCAGTGGTGTTGGCAATGGAGCTCAATGACGTAGAGTGGGAGACAAGGCGAGCTGTGATCGGCCAGGCGGCAAAGGCAAAAAGTGCTAGGTACACTTTTTTTTTCCTTGCATTCTCTCTTTTCTCCATCTCCTTCTTCTTTTTCTGGGTTTTTTTTTTTAATTTTTTTATGGAGCCTGCTAGAAGGGGTTCTCGATGTCTGGGGGTTTCAATAAAACAGAGAGGGGTTTTGGTTCGCCAACGGGTAAGGATTGGGTTGTGGGCGACGGGTTTTCAATTAGGGGTAGGGAGGGCAGGGTTGACCAATGGTGGTGTCGGGTTGTACAAGGTGATGGTGGGGTAGAGTGTTGATGGCCGGTGCTTGATGAGGGTGGGGTTGGTGAGGACGGTTTTTGTTTTTGTTTTTTTTTCTTTTTTTTTTTTTTTTGCACTAATATGGAGAAGGGTTTTTTGCGGGTGGGGTTGCAGAAAGGAGGAGTTCAAACAGGGTTGGATGAGATCTGATCGGGGAGGGATTTCGGGAGTGGGGAGAGGATGATGGGGATAAACAGACTGGGAAGGATAGGGGAATCACGCTAATGATGAAGCAAAAGACCATTTGGCTACCAAACTGATGCAGGCCTTAGGGTTAGGGCTTGCATAGGGGTGCCGAAGCACGTGTCGAAAGAAATTTCAAATCATTAAAAGACTTCAACACACGATGACGCACCTTTTAGGGATAAAACCCAATTCTATTAATCAATCCAAGTTTGAGAATTTCTTCTCTACAATGCCATATATATAATAAAAGCACATTTAATGCCTAAGCAAACCCGAAGCTATTAATAGAAACTTCCCTAATAACAATGTAATTAGAAATCTACTAATAAAAATAATATAATCCTAATCTAACTTGAAGATAGACCACTTGTGGGGCCTAGACTGAATCAACTTCCCAAATATCCACTCTTTTTTTTTTTTTTTTTGAGTCATTGAATTTCCCAAAATTTTCAAATTCCCACTTTTAAATTGCGAATCCAGCGGGGTAAGATCTTTTGCAGAGTTCAAATATTCCCCAGACAAGAATTTGAGATATCCTCTACCCAAATAGGCTGTAAGAGATCTAGTCGGGGAGGGATTTTGGGAGTGGGGTGAGGATGATGGGGATGAATAGACTGGGAAGGATAAGGGAATCACGCTAACGATTAAGCGAAGGATCGTTTGACTACCAAACTGATGCAGACTTTAAGGTTAGGGCTTGCATAGGGGTGCTGAAGTATGTGTCAAAAGACACTTCGAATCGTCAAAAGACTTCAATACACGAGGACACAGCTTTCAAGGATAAAACCCAATTTTATTAATCAATCCAAGTTTGAGAATCTCTTCTCTACAATGCCATATATATAATAAAAGCAAATTTAATGCCTAAGCAAACCCTAAGCTATTAACAGAAACTTCCCTAATAACAATGTAATTAGAAATCTACTAATAAAAATAATATAATCCTAATCTAACTTGAAGATAGACCACTTGTGGGGCCTAAACTGAATCAACTTCCCAAATATCCGCTGTTTTTTTTTTCAAGGTCATAGAATTTCCCGAATTCTTCAAATTCCAACTTTTAAATTGCGAATCCAGCGGTATAACATCTTTTGTAGAATTCAAATATTCCCTAGACAAGAATTTGAGATATCCTCTACCTAGATAGGCCCTAAGAACCACCCCCCACCCCCCCCCCCCCCCCCAACAAAAAAACCCCAACCAAACCAAAAAAAAAAAAAAGAAAGAAAGAGAAACTTAATATTTTCCATCCTTTGGAATCTTTACAATAAAAAAAAGGTGTATCAGCTTTACTAAGGGTGGTAGGGTTTTGACAATGACGTGAACAGTTGTAGAAAAAGGAAATACTCAAAATGCATGGTAGAAAACAGTGGCACACCAAAACCATCTAGTCAAGGATGTTCTTCAGAGATGGTTCATATTGGGGTTGGAGGAGAGAGAGGGAGGGAGGGGGGGGGGGGGGGGGGGGGGGGATTGGTTGTGTGTAGGTTGAAGAATCTTGAAAGGTCAGTGTTTTGTAGATAATAAGGGGACCAAGAGCTGATTCTTAGAAAAATCCCTAAATAAAATATTGTACCAAAACATTGGACAACTCTTTCTTCCAAATAATAATATATATAACTAGTCAAGTAAAATTCTGCTGTAAGACCCAGAGACAATTCAGGCCTTGGAGGCACATGTGAAATTATTTAGGACTCTTCTGGTCAAATATGGAAATCCTATTCTAACCATATGTGCATTTGGTGATCCAAGCAGAATTTAATACCGATTCGGTATGACATGTTACACTCAAGTATTTTCACTCCATAATTTCATGGTTTTCTTCAAATAATGAGACTTCTTAAAATATTGCCAATTGCATGAGAACACATTAAGGTCATTTGTGCTTCTCTTCCACGTATTTCATTTTTCCTATGTTTTGCAAGAGGGTAATGCCCAGGCAGGTTGTTTCCAGAGACACCGTTTTCGGGAAACATCTTCTCACCGTTGGAAGCAAGTGTACCTTTTTTTTAAAATCCTTTTCCTTAATAGAATCTCATAACTATTTTCAAAAGAAAAAGTTGAATTTAAGCAATCATTATAAATGATAAAAGGAAAATATCCGAAAGAATGAAAGGGAAAAAAAAGGATAAATGGGAAAAAGGGGCACTTTTATTACCTCAAATCACTCAACTCAAGAGTAAGATCGCTGATTTCCATTCCAGAAAGCCGGATTGCAGCCATTGTGCTTGGAAGCTCTTCACGTGCAGTATCTGCCAGCTTTGAAAGAGATATTGCAGCCCTCCGCATTGCCTACAAAAGATATAAGAAACTACTGAGACGTACAATTCTCACCTATAGGCTCGTAAGGCCATAAGCCATGGCCATGAAAACATCTCAATGTTCCAAAAGGAATACAAAAAAGAAAGAGATGATATAAAGAGAGAGAGAGAGAGAGAGAGAGAGAGAGAGATACCAATCCGCTGTACAGTTAAAAAAATCTTGGAATTTCCTAAATCTTGAAAATGGGAAGAAATAAAAGAAAAAACAACAGTTGTTGGCTGCTTTGCACTTTAACAGAGCAGAATTCTTGTGCTAAAATTCAGGTGAAAGCAAATAATGCTTTTGGAATAACCATGGAAAGTTTGATCGTTATATCCTCGAGGCTTAAGGATAGACATCGTATTATCTTATCAATCTGAGGATATACATAATATCATCACGTTTGAGTGTTCAAGAGAGATGTGCAGTATGGTGATGAATCAAAACATTGATCTGATGGGTGATACGTGGGTAAAGCATGCAGCAAGTTTCCTAATCAAGATAACCTTAACCCATCAACCGACAATACAGTAAGAACAAATACAAGGGCCCACAGAAATACATGCAAACACATACAAAAGCCCTCCAATTCCCCCAATTTTCAGTTTTTTTTTTCTTTTTTTAACACAGACAAATTTGTCTAGTAAAGAAACTCCATTTAAGGACTCAGAAAGAGAGCAATACATTGTTGAGGATTGCACAGTAATGATACGCAAAAAAGTAATCGCAATAAAAGAAAAAAAAAAGTTGCCCTAAAATGACAAAAAAGAGAGTGAAACCCAAAATCATGGCTGCCTTATATCAGCACCCTCTCTACGCTCTAGACAGCACATCCATCTCTGCATTTGCCAATTCTCATTGAAAAAAAGCATGAACAAATGACACTGGCATGTACCTGAAAGGACAAAAGATCCTATAGTTTCCTCACTGTAGAAGTTAATATCCAAGCAACAAACCCTTCATTTTCACATTAGAAGTATATCACTTTGTAACCGTATGCCCTAAGAAGCTTTCCTTAAATGTTGGAAGGATATATCTTTCAACCTAGGTTACTTTGGGGACACTATCTATGCACAGTGGTGCCAGAGGTCCAATCGAAAGGACCAAAGATATCCTCAAGTCAAGGATCATATATTTCATCACGTAAAAAAAAAAAAAAAGATCTAGTCTAATCAATGGCATATATCAAATCAACTCCCCATTATTACTACATTTTTAATAGTAAAATATAATTAGGAACCCCAGGGATTACTAAATGCCCACAATACATGCATTAAAAGCTAAAAACAACAATGATATGGATAAATTAACTTACAAAAAGGGTTGGAACAGCTGCAACAACCAGGCTGGTGAATGCTAGGGATGTCTGCATGCACAGGAATGACTTGTACAATCAGCATTCATCAACTAGACATAAACCTAGCCTATCAATTAACAGAAAAATGATGCATAAAATTAAGGAGAGATTACTTTTACCATATATTCCTATTCACAGAATCTACAGTGTCACATAAATTGATATAAGCATATAAAACAAGAAGAATTGTAAGAAAAAAAAAATTAAAAAATCATCTTTCTTTTTGCAGAGAAAGTATGAAATTTATTTGTTCTGCACATAGTTACCGGATTAAGATTAGGGCATAAGAAACATCGTGACTACAATCACTGTAATACTGTTTTCAATTGTGATATCTGGGTGCATAGGTGCTCATTCAGAACTAACATGGCCAACAGGTAGCTGAGAGCATTTTCAGAAGTCAATTGCTTAAGCTTTGCTTTTAGATGGTTGCAATGGAGAGTAATTTGGTTTTCCATTATGTGAAAGCTCTTTTTTAGAATGGAAATGCTGCTTGAAAGTTGAAACTGTAAGCTGCCAGTTGACTCCCTGACATTAGCAGCTATCAATTAAAAATTTAAGTTTCCCTATCAATGAATTTTTTGCAATACTCTCCATCTACCTCACATGTATTGTAGTTAAAGATGAGTTAAACCTTGGTCAGTTTTTTTTTTTCTTTTTTTCCGATAATATTGGTAATATGACTTAAACCCACAACCTCAAGGATGCAATAGCAGGAACCTTCCACTGCCCCACGGGCTATTGTCCACTTAAGTACTTCATATAGAATTCCTAATAATTCACAGCAAAGGGGTATTTATGGAATGATTATCAAAGGGCTTAAAATGGATATGTAGATGGGATCATCACGTCCTAGCATTGAATTTGGTGAGGCTAAGGGTGTGTAACCATGTTCCCTCACAAAAAGAGGGATTTTTTTAACTGCCCCTTGTGGATCTTTACCTTTAACCCTTCACTTCAACCTGTTTGATGGAGTGCAGGCCCATAAGCCCTCTGCATAAAATGCAAAACAGATTAGGATGATCTCCCCCTTTTCTTTTCTTTCCTTTTCCTTCCTCTTCTGACCAATTAATTCTCATTCCAAAAACGGATACTGATATTAGCATGATTAATCTGCCATTGTGCTAGAATGTCCAAGCTCAAATGCAATTCGAGGTACATCCAAACACACTCCTAAAAACCAGAAACCAAAACCAAACAAAATTTCAAAAGAACCCCACAAAAATCCACAGTCCTTCACAACAAAACAGCACAAATTAACACCCTGAGACAGAATCATCATCAAAACAAAATCACACCCAGCAAAACCATTAAAGCAAAAAAGAAGAACAACCCAAGTTAAAGATAAGAACTTGTACCATGCAAGCGATGAACGCCAACAAAACGAATGCTTGATCGCCCAAGCTCATCTTCGACCATCTCAAATACACAGGAAAATTCGGTACACCCACCTCCACCTTCAATCCACTCAACACCCCATCATCCCCGATGGCCGTTTCAGTCTCTGGATTCGTTTTCACATCAACATCGAAGGATTTTTCGCCCCCAGTCGAGCAGAACCGGGCGAAACGAGACGTCCCAATTCGGCAGTTCGAACAGGGATTTCCATCTGAGACTGAGAATCTGAGTAACCCTTTAGGAATCTGAAATGGGTTCTGGCTTGTTCTTCGGATTGAATTGGATCGATGGATTCTTGAAGAGAGAGATGAGGGGAGGAGACGGGGATTTGCAGAGAGCACAGACGATGGCATTTCTGTAATTTTTTTGACGATGGAGTTCGAGGGGAAGAGACGGATCCCCGGACCCATCTTATTGCCTTCTCCTCCCCTGTGGAGGTGGGCCTACATGATGATTGTGGGACTGTTCATCTTGAATTTCAGCCCCACCAATGCCAAAGGAGACTTTGTCCCACCATGATATTCTGCCAATGACTGATAATTAGGATAAGAAATTTGATTAATTATTTTATTTTAATTTTATCTTTTACGATAATTCAACGTATCTCTCGCCCAACCCAACCCAAAAAGGATCTTGAACTTGAGAAACTCTAAGTTTTGAATAGCCCAAACTGATTCATATAGCAACACATGCAAACCCTCTTATCTATATGCACTTATTAAAATTATAGGAGGTGGCCTACGAAGATAAGTGTTCAACATTTTCCTACTAGTTGATTAGTCGATGACGTATTTAATTAGTAATACATGAGATCGTGATAATCATGGATCAAAAGTATGACACACTCCAATCGAAGTGAAGTACATATCACTAAAACCTGGAAGGGTGAGATCGAAGGTTAAAATAGATAAAATGGGAGAAGCTGGGGCTGCACATGTTGCATGTGGCGCTTGCCATTATGGATCTGGTGAAATCAAGGTATGATCAGCCGTAAATGAAATTCACACAGCTCGTAGACTAGTGATTAAGGTCATTTTGTGCATTTAGTGGTTACAGTATTATTATGGGGGGCAGTAATTAGGGACATTGACTTGGCATGTACCATCACAATGGTGGTTAGGTCATAGAGGGGCATGGTGGTAGTGGCTATAGCCCTTTGTTGCACTTCATATGTATCTATCTACCATAAATGGTCCTCCAAGGTGGGGGCAAAGGGTGGTGAGGAATATTTTAGGTTGTAACATTTAAAAAAAAAAAAGGTCCTCCAAGGTAGTCACACTGTGGTTACTGGTCCATTACTCCCTCCAGGTTGTCCACCGGGACACGTTGAAGATGCTAGCCATAGTCATCCAAAGGGTGCCCTTGGTGTACTCATTAAGGCACAACTTCCATTTTAATATCAAAGAGCTGAATCGTTTGAAAACTCTATTCTAATTAATAAGAGCTAATTTGATTAATAGCAAAAATAAAAACTTTAAATGTTAAATTACAATAAGTCTATTTGGTAAAAAAAGAATAATAATAAAAGATCTTACTTCAGAACCACTTTCTACTATTACAACATAGAACCCACCATTTGGCCTTGCGGAAAATTTGAATTTTTTTGAAAAAAAAGGGAAAATTTTTCTAGTCTACTCTACCTCACAAACAAACTGACCCAATCTTCGATAGCACAAACTAGCTGAGAAATATCTTATGCAGTCCAACTCTATGGGGCCCACTTGGGCAAACCTTCGATCAACGCATGTTTTTTTTTTTTGATATCCAAGCCTCAGGGGGCCTGGGCCCCCTAACCCTCTGGTGAGGGAAGGCACCTTAGGAGAGGTTTGATTAACATATGTTTGAAAGACCACTAAACACTACATATATTAAATCAAGGAATAAGATTATCTTATAGGGCTGAATTTTTTTCACTAGCTATCATTTGTGAGGACAACTTTTCATATACCTCACTCCACTTCCAAGAAGGCATCTTAAGTGGGCTTTATAAACTGAATTACATATTTTCGTCATACGCAATCTACTCGTAGGAGAAAATTTGTCCCTAGGTAACTATTACTTGATAGTGTGCAGCAAAATCAATATAAAGAGGAAGCCAACCGATGAGGCATTTTACTAAGTCCACTTGTTTCGTAATAAGGGATAAAACCATAGATTTTATTTTTTAGGGGTTTTTTTTTTCGAAAAAGTTCCCTTAGAGTCCTTGTAGAAATAAAAATACCCTGAAAAGTTTTGTGGCCCATAGTAGTCCCCTGGGCCCTTTCCTATTTTTTTTTCCAATATTATTTATGAGCAACGATATCTATGTTGAAGCGAACCTTTTTTTTCCATTCATTCTTCCTCTTTCTCATATCTTTTTCCCCTTCCTCTTCTTCATGTTTTGTTTGAATTCTATTTGGGGCGCAGAGGGGAAAACCAAGAAGAAGAAAAAGATAAGAGAAAGAGAAAATTGAAATAGAAGAAAACAAGAGGATAAGAAAGAGGAGGAAGGAGGAAGAAAAGAGAAGAAGAAGAAAAAGAAATGCTATGAGGAGAAAGAGGATGAGAGTGGTTTAATGAAATGTTGGAAGAAGAAGAAAAAATCAAGAAGAGAATTAATTATAATAAAACAGATGGGAAAATGAAAAACAAAGGAAATCAAAAGAAAGATCTAAAACAAGAATAAAATTGAGAAAATGAACTCATCTTTCTTTGCGATGAGTATAGATATAGCTGTTTATCAACAATGTTTCAAAAAATTATGATCCTGCTTTGGGTATACTATGCTTCAGCATAGATATCTATGCTCAAGCATAATATAACCAACGCTAAGTTGTTCTTCTCTATTTTATTTTTTTTATTTCAATTTCTTCTTCTAGTTTCCTTTCTTTTCTATTTACCCATGTTTTGCTTCTTTCTTTTCTTGATTTTCTATTCATCTTTTGTACCTTTTATTAAACTACACTAATTCTCTTTCTCCTTCCACTGTTTCTTTTTCTTCCTTGTTCTCGTTCTTCTTTTCTTTTCTTCTTTGTTCCTCCTCTTTCTTGTCTACTCTTTTTCTTTTGTTTCTGTTTTCTCTTTCAAAATTTCTTGTTCTTGGTTTTCCTCTCTTTGCCCCAGGCAAAACCCAAACGGATCATGGGGAAGATGAAGGGGAAGAAGAGATGAAGAAGATTAAGAAGAAATGAGGAAATTATTCATTTGAATATAGATATTGTTGCTCATGAATAATATTTACAAGAATAATTGGAATGAGCTTAGGGGACCATACCGGGCCATAAAAATCTATAAGATCCTTTTTTGTTTCACAAAGACTCTAAGAGAATTTTTTCCTGAAAAACCCTTTATTTTTATTATATTAAAACAATGAAGAATTGAATGACTGCAATTTCTCGTCACCTAATCTATTATTAGTATTAAAAAAGCTTATCTCAATTGAATAAGTTTCTATATTCCCATCCATTCCAATGGTCTAGATCCCTATGCTGATGAATTGACCCTACACATTTTAAATTTGAACATCTCATCTTTCATCATTTACTGTGTTCTTAGAAATTATTGTGACTTGGATGAAATACCTTTTTTTTTTTTTTTGGTGAAATTTCTATTGACGGGGAAAGAAAGAAGCATGTAGTCACATGTAAAGGGGGTCAAAATTGTCGGGTGTTATTACCACATGTAGTAAAATTTATTGTACCCAAAGAAAATTGCATCCACAGAAACCATTGATCATCGACTAACCCTTCATTGATAAAGGCCTTCCAATAAAGCCGCATGATTGATGTCAGTGCATGCGGCCATCTAATGAAGGGCTAGGCCAATTTTGCAAGTACTTGCAATGGCTGGGTTGCAATGGGACCTCATATGTTGCGTGTAGCCTACCATCAGATGGAGCTCTTGCTTCTATAAAATTACATATTCCAAACATGATTACCAATCCAATAGGATTTAAATTTTGGTAGGTGTATACATCGAAGGCGGAAGGCATGTATAACTAATGAGATGGTTCCTCTTTTTTTTTTTTTTTTTTGGTCAATGTTAACCAATGAGCTGTATCATCTTAACTGGGCCTCACACAGGTAATTTGATTGAAAGACAAACCGTGAAAGGAATTGTAGAAAAAGAGTCACCTTGAGGCATGGCCTATGTACCAATTATATTTCCATAGAAATAGGAATTTGGATCTCCATGGCACTTGGTGGATGCTCAACATGAGTGGAGTAATCATGGTAAGCTATGTCAACAGAAATTCACATAATTTTGAAGTTTGAATTGAATGGGGGAGCAATTTGCATGTAACTTATGTTGAGGTGGTAGGCTGTAATTGGTCCACTCACATGCGGTAGAAAACTCAAACTCTATAAATAGGAAATAAGGTAGTCCTAATTTTTCTTCTCCTTTCAAGAAAAAAATTAATTCAAATGACTTTAAATAAAGATGGATCCTATTTTACATTAGCCCCTTAGAAATAATTCCTTCCAGCCTAATCTTCTTCAACGAAGAGCCATTTGGAAAGTTGTGAGTCTTTAACTTGTAATGTACATTCCCTCTCTTAATTTTCATTGTAACAAAAATTATAAAATGGAATTTTCTTGTACGGTCACCGTTAGACATCAAAATTCACGTCTGGAGATGAAAGTTGAGAAAATTTTCCTAGACATTTTTCATATTGCTACTTTTTTCATGATATCACAAAATCTTAATTGACTTGTACCATAACACATGAAATTGTCTTGTTAAAAAGTCAATGAAACACACTTTTTTTTTAATCTATAGGGAGTTTTATGCGATATTGTATAATCCAATTAGAATCTTGCAGTATCTCAAAAACGTAGCACTACATAGAATGTCTAAGAACTTCCTAAGCTTTAGTCACCAAATTTGGATTTCAAAGGCTAATGGTGGCCCTAAAAGAAAAATTCCTTATCAAAAAAGAAAAAAAAACATTAAATCTCATTTGAGAATCGCCATACTTATAATCACACTAGTATAAGAATAAAACAAAAAAAAAGGGCTATAAATTCCCTCTAGACCATCAAAATTGTTGGGTGGTGATTGAATTCACTTAGCCCAGAACACACATCCAATCTATTATAGAACAAAACCATACACAAAATTCAACCAAGACAACATCCGCATGAAAACACCAATGAACGGAGAGAGAATAAGCACTAATTAGTGAAAAGCTATCCCAAGAACTTAGGAATCGACTCACCCCATGGTGGGTGATTTACTCTCAATGCCATGGCCTTCCTACATTCTCATCAAATCAAAAGTTAATCAACGGAATTCCCTATCAACCAACTGGTCAGGACACTAACTTTTTTTTAGAGGAAATCCAACTGAAGGGCTAAAACATTAATCAATAGAATTCCTTAAAAACTTACATATGGAAAGAGGGGGGAGGCCAAATTTGAACATTGGACCTCCTAGTGAGGAAAAATACTCCTTACCTCTAAGGTAAGGAGCTGTTCTTGGTCAAAATACTGACTTGCAACACCTAGACAAATTCCTAATATAATTCAAACGTTACTTAAAATGTTTTGGCTTTTCCATCCTAAAGTTAAGCTGAAGTACTTCTGTAACACTCCTGTGAAGTTCTACCTCTTCTGTAACACTCCTGTGAAGTTCTTCTGTAATAGTCCTGAAAAGGGACAAACACCAATAAAAAATGAAAACTCAGAACACAAAGTGCAGTTTTTGTTTTTTACTTTTTTTTTTTTTTTGCATAGGAGCAATTCAAAAGAATTTTATAGAAAGGAAAAAGCTTACAAAGCTCAAAAAAAAAAAAAACATTATAAGGGAAGCAACATTTTAAAAACAAGGGACTATACAAAGAATACAAAAAAGGTCAAAACATAAACAGGGCATCCTGTCCAACAACAAAAGGGTCATGATTCATGAAGCTTGGCTGGAGGGGAGAAGAAGCAGAGTAAGAGTGACATTAAAGCAAGTGTCCTTTTTGATGGTTATAATGGAATTGAGGATACATGGTTTAAGGCTTCTATGGACAAGTTTGTTCCTAGCTCTAGAAGGATGTGAAACACATGGCTATAGCATGATCACATAAAAACAGGGTATGCTTAGCCGACTCCTCTGCTCCTCTGCTCTCTCACTCACAGGGCAGAGGTATTATATTCTTGTTATGTTAGGGTGGACACAGGTTGCACCTTATTTGCACTAAGGAACCTCCTTCAATGACATAACCATATTCAAAACCTAAATTCAAACTTAACATTTCTAATAAAATTTTGAGTTTGTTTCTGTTGCAATTCTTGTAGAATTATTATGCAACTTGAGGAAGACAACAAGATCTTATGATCTTGATAAATACAAGGACAAAAGAAGATACTTGGTTTTCATGAAATAGAAAATAATGGGTAAAAGCTATGATGCACTGATGCTTCAAAATGACAAACATATCATGTCGTATATCGTATCTGATTCTTCACTTTTTTATGTGTAACATGTGTCCCTACCATGTCCATAGTGTGTCCTTGCCATATGCATGTCGTATCTGGGCATCGTAAGGTGAAAGTATGATAGAGAAAGGAAGAGAATAAGGAAACAATTTAAAATTATAACTTAACCTCATTTTAGGTCGCACAGTGGGTGTTAAGGTCCGTATATGGCTTGAATTTTTCAAAGGTAAGCCCCACCATGCATTTGCACTATAGTTCTGCCCTAGGATCAAAAGGAGATCCTCTTTCTATTTTGATGGGAAGACAATGACATGGTAGTCTAATAAAATCTTCCCAAGTGAACATTGATGTGAAACTCTTAAGGGGGCTCAGTTTCAAATTTTGAGCTCTCTCAAGCTAGTAAAACAAGAATTACATTGTCAACAATTTGGAGGTAGGATATATTATATATTAACAGATTTACCTAATGTTAGTCGGAGTGTATCAAAAGAACTTCGTCGGATTGAAGCCTCTCTCGAGGACTATGTCAAGCACATCCCTCTTCATATCATAAGATACAATTTGGTTGTAATTGTCATTTAAGAGAATTTTATCTTCTCCTTGAAAACTCATGTGTACAGGTTTGATGATTGGATTGCAAAAGTCACCTCTATTTATTGGAAAAAGATCCAACTATCTCTCCATTGCTCCTTGCAGATCTACATCATGCAATATCAACCAGTCGCCCCTCGTCAACATCTTCAAGACAATTAATCGGTGGGATTTGAATTGTGTACTAATCAAAAGGAATTGGACTAGGGTTATAATCCAAATGGGAATACTGAACAATATCAGGGTTGAAGAAAAAAAAAAGAAAGAAAGAAAACCTGTAAACATTCAACAAAAATGAAAATTCTGACAAAAATAAAGATCAAATATAATAACGAAAACCCATCAAAAGAGAGTTGTAGAGGAAAAGAGAAAGGAATAAGAGAGGAAGTGTAAGAGAGAAAGATGCGGAGATTGTAAAAAAATAAAATAAAAAATTGCGCCTAAATTTGAATATTGTTTTAAGCCCGTTTAGATAATTCACTTGTAAAGTAAATATTCAAATTAGGGTCACTTCAAGAGACCAAAAAAGCAAGGGGTATTATCAAAAAATAAAAGATTTTAAAATCCACATCCTTGATCTTTTGTCATTTTGTGGCATGTGAAGTAGCTTTTTCTTTTTTTTACTTTGTTGGATTACTAAAAGTGGAATCTTTGTCTGTTGGTGGACTAAGAGAATAACTTTTTCACTTACTTTTTTTATAAAAGAAGTGGCTAGTTTTGAAATTTTATAATTTTTTTATAATACATCTCTTCTTTTCTTGTTTCTTAAGGTGAGCTTTTACTTCATTTCACTTTAGAAGTGAATTACCCAAGAAAGGAGAAAAAAAGGGAGGGAGACATATTGGGGAACATATATATATATATATACGTATATATGTATCTGGCTGATGCAGGACTCAACAAGTGTTTGATGAGGGAAATTAAAGAGAGTAGTGGCACAGTACTCATACTAGAAAGAGGAAGAAAAGGAGGTTTTTTGTAAGGATGGAATTCTAATAGGAGAGTGAGACGATTTATAATTGTTTTTTTATTTTTTTTTCATTCCGATTAGAACTATTCAGGTCAATGTTCCTAGATTACAAAAAAAACATATTGGTTTTGCATCCCAGCATAATTCCCAATTTTGGCTTTTCCAAAATAAAAATTTTATATTTTTGAAGTAATGCCAAACAAGTACTATGCGTTGCACTTAAATCTTTTAGGTCTCTTTCTTCGTATTGACTCTAAGAAAAAAAATTAGACTTCCTAATTTTAATTAGAATCTTGAATGGGAAGGAACCTTCGTAAATATTCAAATCCCAAAAGTCCTCCAAATGAGAGAGATATTTTCCCCTATGGAATTTGGAGAAATAGATCAATACCGTCTATTATTTTGTTGTGTTGGGTATGTGTTTGAGCTTTTGTTTACAATCTCAACTCTCCACTTCACATGTTTAAGTTGATCCAAGTTTGAATTTATGGAACATAATCAGCCCCAATCAAAGCTTTTGCATTTTCAACATAAACTTTTCGGAGTATGGAGTTAGATGGTTTGGTTATCATTCGCTAAGATTGGATTTCTTCAAGTATTTTTGTGTAAAAGTCCAACCCACATTGAATCAGAATAGCTGATAAATTGCAAAAATTAGATGAGTGATAAGGGCTTTATTTTGAATTTTAGTGTTGCTTAAGCCCAAACCGCCTACACCGATGGGTCGCATCACCGTGGCCCAACCAATTGGGTGAAGGCCCCGATTAGCATGCCGTCCATGCCACAGGAAAGTAGATTGAAAGTGTTGAATCTAGGGTTGAATCTTACTGGTCATGCCTTGGTGGCTCATCCTGTATGTTGGGATGGCACAAGAAACTTGTTACTTGGCTAATGAAACACAAGTCATGATCTTGTCAGTAAAAGCAGCCGCAAATTTCAATTAATGAAGAATGTCCCTGATCGAAACTTTCCCATTTGGAAACATGGGAACTTGGTTAAATAGGCCAAGACCGTCTATTGTTTTGTTCATTGTTTATTGTCCACCCGCAACCCCATATCACCCAAATGCACGTCGAGAGATCGATCCCAGGTATGCCATACCCCCCTTTGTGGTCTTCTCTTTTCACTTTTTTATGTTATCTCCCCGCTTTATGCCATGCCCCCTTTGTGGTATTCTCTTTTTATTTTTTTATGTTATCCGCCCGCTTCCTCTTTGTATGGGTTGTCTTCGGTCTAGTACCCTCAGTTAGGGTACCAAAAAAATTAGCAAAAGTTTAAAATGTGTAGGGTCAGGTAGAAATTGAGGCCTAGCCATTGTAGTGGATGGAAAATCAAGAATATAGAAAATCTTTCAACTGAAATTACTATTTTAATGAGCACACAGCTGACCCCAACATAGTTTTGATAAAGCTTTAATGATGATAATGCATACACACACAAAAAATTAGGCAAATGAGCTTGCAGCCATTCAATTCTTCAGATATTTAATACAATAGAAATAAAATCAAAGATGTTATTCCCAGTTGCAAAACATGAGGACTTAGTAAATGCCTTCTCAGAAGTTTGACTTTTTCATTTTACTGATTGTATTGCTCATTATGAATTAATGGATGGTTAGAGCCCAACAAATTTTCCAAGAGTTGCATCTGTGTTCATCTTGGGTAGCCGAATTTATGTAATTTTACCATTATCAGTTCAGGCACTAGATGTAAGCCTTTGACAATGCAGAAGCATTGATTGGTGTTGATTAGGTCGCTATAAATTTGAGGATGAAACCATGTAAAACACCCAATGTGGAGAGCTGAGGTTGTCTATAAAATAATAAAAATAAAATAAAATGTGGAGAGCTGAGGTTGTCTATAAATGCTCTGCCCCCACATCTTGCAACCAACAGAGCAACCCCTTGTTGTCTACACAATTTAAACTTAAAAGACTTATCTTGAATCATTTCTCTGCGTTCTTAAAAATCTTTTTAAGATTTCGAAGCAAATACCTAGTTGATTTCTAGTCAAATTTGATACATGTGAAGGTGATCAAAACTGTTTGCATTCTATTCTAATGTCGTCTGGTTCTCAACTCCAATGTCTCGATCCAATTACATATGACCTTCAACATCTTATCTTGCATTCTTATAGTTTTCTCCTACTCTTTTACAGGAATGAGATCAAACTGGGCACATACAAGGTGATTAAAAAAAAAATAATAAGACACATTTGTGATCACCATATTGTAAAACATATTGCAGTCGAAGGAAAATTGCATCCATATGGACCATTGATCAATAAAGGATAGCTCTATTTTGTAGCCACTGCAGGTCCAATAAAGGGCCCTGATTGGGCTAAATTTTCATTCATTACACAGGGAACCAACGGCCTTGATTGAGCCGATTTTTCCTGCCCTAACAGGGCCAACAAAGTCCCCTGATTGTGAGTATTTATAGCCAGCCTCAAATCTCAATGACAGAGCACGTGATAGGGGTAACAAATAAACCTACGTGGCCAAGAATCGATCCCTAGTATGGCAAGAGTGGGAGTGGTACACATGGACATCCCTATATTCTCTAGTCAGCTGAATCCCGAGCATGGATTTTGAGCCAAATAACTTGCAAATCTGAGCATGAGTTTTCTCACACTACAGAATTTTGAAATCAGGTTTTGAGAGAATTACTTCCTAAATATTTTGAAATCAAAAGGTATAGGTACAAGATTTTCAAATTTGTAACCCAGCAAAAAGGTGCTCTGTAAATTAAAACCACCAAAAAAGAATGGAAAAAAAGCCTATGGTTTTATAAAATAACAAAATAAATCCCATCTTCTAATGGGGTACTTGCAGCATTCAGAAGAATATAACAGAAGCTAACAGAAACCTGTCATTATTGGCATCACTGTTAAAAAGCTAAAACTTAAATTAAAACAAAATCCATTTCTTAAAAAATTCTCACAAAAGAAAACTTGAAACAGCACAGCTTTACCTCTTTTAACATATACGCTTGGTAGTTGGAGTGTATCGGAAGAACTTCCACCAAAGAGTGCAGAATCCTCTGAGGAATAACTCAAACTCAAACACACCACTCTTCAGATTATATGATACAATTCGTCTAAATTTATATGATGGAATCCGGTTGGTGCCGGGATGGTCCATGAAGAATACTTTATCATATCCACGGCAACTCATGTCTATAGGAGTGAGAACTGGGAAGAATCTATTCTGTCTACGCTTTCGAAAAAAATCCAAATCCAAATCCATTGCTCCTGCAAGGTCTACATTATGCAGTATCAGCCATTGACCGCTCGCCGTGGACATTTTCCACACAATCAGTCGGTGGGTCCCAGCGTAGCGTACTCGAATGTAGTGCAGATGCCCATCACACTCTATCAACCTGCATTTAAATGTAATTGCATCAGCTTCATGATCCTCCTCCTCCCACCCCTCCTCTCTTGGCAGATTCAAATAGCCAGAGGCTTGTGTTTCCAAACTAAAAAAGAGCGCATGGTCCTTCTCGGAGCACTGCCAATACAAGGCTCGGTTGCAATAAACTGCGTTTTGGTCTAGTGTACCACGACAACGGTGGGGCTCGCGAGCCGTTCGAAGCAATAACCACCTCTTTATATCGGGTGAGTAGACCTCAAATTTATAATCATGAAAATAAGGTTCCTCGTTCTTGGGAACAAAGTTATTCCTATGTGCCATCACAACCTTGTACGAGGCCACATTGTTGTTGTCCCTTGAATGGTTTTCCACGGCTAATCCACATAGAGAATCATGTCCGGAAAAAATTCTACGTACCCCTCTCGGGTTTGGAATTCGAACGTACTCTTTGGTCCATGGATTGGAGATATAGCACTCACCGTGAAGAGACGTTTTAAGTTCATCAAAATAGAACGAGAAGAACAATCCATTGCACGAAGTGAGAATCCGGTGTTTGTATGGTCCTTTCTTTGGAAAATCAATACATAAGTCAAGCTCCGAAATCTGCACTCCTCCACTTTGGCCTCTTTTCATGCAATTGTAGTTGTGTAAATTACAAGAACCACTGTCTGCAATATTTAAGGGGCTAGTGAGGAAGGAATCGATCAGAGATTGCCACCGTTTACACACATCACGACATTGGATGATGGTGTTTAACGGCAACAAATCCAGAATCTTCGCAATTAGATGGTCGCTGAGATCGTCGGCTGTGCTTCTTTTCTTCTCCTCCTTTCTCCTTTTTGTTCTTCTTATCTCCATCTCCATCTAACTGGGATTGGTTGGATGAGAAGGTTAAAAAAACAAGTGTGAGCGAGACCTTTTTGCCGACAACTGGTAATCTTGCAAAATAGGAAGTCTCTTAGGAGGAGGCTTTGGTGGGCTACCAAGATGCGGGTATTTCTAAACCCATGCAAAAAGCTCAGAATATTAATACACGAAGTTGGAGTCTATTCAATATAGACTCTTGAAACTGAAATTAAAAAACTCCCCTGAGTTCGAATACAAGAGGAATGCTGGTTGAAGAAATTTTATACGAGGGTCGATGGCCCACCAATAGCATCCTAGTCCCTTTTTTTTTTTTATGACCCAAGATATCTTTAACAAATATAGCTTTTAGACCTTTGACAATGGCATCCAATTTCTTATCTTATGAATTAGGGAAAAGGAATTGAGTTAAGGGAATGAAAACACTATGGGACCTATACGTTGTGCAAACTCGTGATGGAGCCTAGTAGATTTTAAGATCTAGGTGAGCCTCTCCTCTATGTAAAAAGTTGATCAGTCCTATCCAATGACCCTAACTCTATCATCTGGGACCTGCATAAGCGCTATCCATTAGGATGGGTGTGCCATTGATCCAATGTCTAACATACTATAGTGGATGGGGCATTTTGATCTATTTAGGTGGACAATCAGGTGGGCCCCACAATGGAGGTGGGTTATAATGCAAAAAGATAAAACTGAGAATATCAAGGTTGGAAGGACTGAAAAAGGGAGATTGAGAAACGGTCAAATCTAATGCAAACAATAGGAAGGAAATAGAAAGAAAGAAAACAAAACTGTAAATCATGACCAATAAAAGAAAAAGAAAAAGAAAAAAAAAGAAAAGAAAACCCAAGAAAAATCAAATTTGTAAAAACCCATCAAGGGAGAGTTGCACAGAAGCGAAAAATAATAATAAAGAACAAGATAGAATTAGAGATCGAAAGAGAGAGATATGCAGATACACTTAGAAGAAAATCCGTGCTTAAGCCCCAAATCTTTTAAAGGTGATGCAGAAAGAGAGATACTGGGAAACATACCTTGCTGCGGTAAGATCCGTCAATGATACTAGGAGAAAGAGCAGCGGCTGCTGCTCAGTGGTTAATTTCCCTGGATGGATTCCGGATCCTCTTGGGATTTAATAGAGTGAAAGGAGTGGAACTCCAAAGTAGGCCCACTTTCTATGCAACTTTCTATCATCATTGATTTAGAATAATATATTTTGATTTTGTTGTCTCTGTTGAACCTATTTTGGCTGAGTCTTTAGAAAAAAGCTAGGCAAGCCCTTCAATTTGAATTCCCTTTATAAAAGTGAATTGCCAAATGTTGGGAAAAAGCGGCACAACGGAAACTATCTCCTCCCGTGGACGTAGGCATGGTTGCCGAACCACGTAAAACTGCTGTGTCATGTGTGTGATTGCTTGATGGTGTAATTGCTTACGTAGATCGTGGTAGATCCGTTGATCGCGGGTAGTTTCCGTTGTGCCGCTTTTTCCCAACAAGTGGTATCAGAGCGAGGTGGAGATCGCTCGGAGTTGCGATCAACGGATCGGATCTTCTTGGAGGATTTGGAGTTCTACGATTCACGTTTCAGAAAAAGCAGAGATCAACGTCGTGATCTTTGCTGGGCCTCTATTTGATCACTGTGCAGAGAGAAGGTCCTTGATTTGATCGGAGAAGATGACAGATCGCCGGAGAAGAAGGGCCTTCTGCGATCATCACGCCATTGCTAGTCATCGCCGAGTCGGGCGTTGAAAACGGTGATCGAGACTTGGATCTTAAATCGGCGCTGTTACAGATGAGGGGATCGAGATGGATCATAGTAGATGAGTTCTCTCCTCCCGTGGACGTAGGCAAGTTGCCGAACCACGTAAAATATCTGTTGCAGGTTGAGATCGCTCGGATTGTGTGATTGACGGATCGAGATTCGGACAGTGAGCTTGGAGCTTGTGCGCGAAAATCGATAGTAAGGAGATCTCTGTGTTCGGAAACAGAGACGAAGAAGAAGATCAGAGCAACCCCTCTTTTGCGAAGAAAAGGGCTGGATCTGGGTTCTTTGGCAGACAGATCCACAGATCGAAAAATAGAAAGCGTCGTTGCTGCTGATGCCGTCTCTCTCAGTCGTCGCCGGGGTGTTGTCGCCCGACGCTGCATCGCCGCCGCAGAAGCCCGCCCGTCCGCTGCCGGATCGGAGGAAGAAAAAGACCGTCTGCAAGAAAAAGGCTGCCGGTCACAGCCGCCATTGTTGCAGATCCGAAAACGGCGAAGAAGCCGTTGTTGCTGCCGCCATCTCCAGCAGACGCTGACCGCGGCCGTCGTCGACGCAGTCGAGGTCGCCGCCCGCCGCTGTTCGCCGTCGCCCGTCGCCGTGCGGCCGTCGCGCCTCTCCGCTGATCGCCGGGGCCGCTGCAGACCGCGGACAGCTCGTCCGTCTGCAACAGGGTTGCAGTACAGGAGAGAGGAAGGAGACGACTGGGATTTACATCCCAGGTTTGGTCTGTTACGGGTAGGGTCAGTTTGACCCATCTCGCTATACAGCCCAGCAAAGCATCTTCTGTTCGGGTTTCGGGTTGGGTCAGACCCAACCCGTGGTGCAGCTCAGTTCAGCAGCGATTGCAAGTCGGGTCGGGTCGGGTCGGGTAAGACCTGACCCATGTGCTCAGAGAAGCCCAGCAGAGCCAGCAGTTCAGTTCCGGGTCAGGTGAACCCGACCCGGGTCCATTTCAGAAGCCTAGTTTGCCAGAAGCCGTGACGTCAGCAATGACGTCAGCACGGTCAACAGGCCGGTTTGACCATATTCAACGGCTGAAATTGTTTCTGCGATATCTTGATCGTTCGATGTCCGATCGGAGATCCGTTTGCACCTATGGACTCGTTGTGAGGAGATCTATGCGTTTGTGGAAGAAGATGGGCTGGTCAACGGTCAACATGGATGTTTGACCAATTGGAGTGTAGAGAATTAATTCTGCGATATCGAAGCCATCCGGAGTCGGATTTTAGATCCGTTTCTTCCAGCGTGCTCACGGTGACGAGATCTACGAGGCTGATAAAAGATATTGGCAGTTTGATGGACAGAAAATTGGGGGACTGAAGAAACTGACAGATTCTCGATGATAGCAATGGATTCAAGCATCACGGGCCAGATTGAAGTGTTTGATGGAGAAACGACTTCAGGGATTGGCAGGATAGAGTGTTAGACTCTATGACACAGCAATGATTGAAAAGTGTTACTTGATGTTGTCAATGGTAGATTGCTCCAAGTACTTTGCTGAAAAGCTTAGATCTGCGTCGACGAGATCGGGAAGGAGCGACATACCAAAGTGGAAGAAAAAGCAAAAAGAATCAGAATCGAAAGGAGGTAGTGTGCAAGAAAGCTCGGATTCGGTTGAAAGGGAATCTGTTTTGGTCGCTACAGGTATGGATCCGGTTGTTGATTCATGGTATTGCGATTCTGATTCTTCCTATCATGTGATTAAGTAGAGATTGGTTTGATGCAAATAACTATCATGGTTGATGGATTTGTTCTTATGGGGGAGAATGCAACTGATGAGCATTTGAGATAAGAATGGTAGAAATCCAGATGTATGATGATGTTATTCAAACCCTAACGACTGTGATATATGTGCCGGGTTGACGAAGAAATAGAATTTCTTTGGGTGCCTTATACTTCAAAGGCTGCAAGTGCACTGTAGCGGGTGGAGTTATGAAGGTGGAAAAGGGAACATTAGTCATCATGGAGGGTGAGATGGTCAAAAAATCTCTACAGGTTGGTAGGGGATGCTTTTTTCAGGTGGAGTGGTGAAGGAGACATCAAATAACAAAGGAGGAAATCTGTGGTTCAGGTGGAGTTAGATGCGACGGATCATTGGAAGATGGATTGATGGATCTTCAATGATATCATCTAGTGGAAATCCAGGAAGCCCTGAACGGAGATGATTTTCTCGGGAAAAAAGTAGTTTTGTTCAGGTTGGAGTAAGCCGGTTTAAGCATCGGGTCATACTTAACCCGCATGTACTGTGCCCAACCCACCAGAACAAGCTAGAACAGGACAGTTGCAGATTTGACGGAAAGAACACCGGAATGGAGACAGAAGGAAGGATTCACAAGGTACCAGTGAGATCCGGATTCGGGGAGGTCTTTAGTTTTGTTTTGACGGATGGAAGTTAGGTTCATTGTGTTGCAAGGATGCCTGCATGTGGCAACAAATGGAGAGCACTTCGGAGGTTCAAGACGGTGGTGTTGAGGTCAAAGGAGGCAACTGTGGCCACACTAGGTTGTAGCGTGTGCGGAGGCGTACCTTTCAGCGAGGTATGTGAAGTGCTGGTTCAACATGTTAGAGTGTTGAAAAGAGAAGACTGCGCATCGGTGTAGTGACGTACCCTTCAGCAAGGTGCATGAAAGATATTATCGGGTATCTCAAGGTGGCTCTGAGGATTTACGGAATCCAAGCCAAGGTGGAGATTGTTGGGTTATGTCTTGTATTCCGGTTTAGCCGGATCGGTCGTCTGGGTTAGCCAGAACCGAGACTCAGGGTTAGGGGTATTTTAGTCATTATGTATGGGTTTTCTTGGTGGCCAAGAAAGCAGGAACTATATATATTGATGTATTGTAACCCTAGATCCTGAGGGGGATTGAGATTGGATCATAGTAGATGAGTTCTCTCCTCCCGTGGACGTAGGCATGGTTGCCGAACCACGTAAAACTGCTGTGTCATGTATGTGATTGCTTCATGGTGTGATTGCTTACGTAGATCGTGGTAGATCTGTTGATCGCGGGTAGTTTCCGTTGTGCCGCTTTTTCCCAACACCAAATAGGCCGTAATCTGCAATGTGAATCCGACTCAAAAGAGACTTCAATCCAACTCAAAGGGGTATTTGGTAATATGATATTTTAAAAGATTATTTGATATTATTTGTTACATTATAGTAGAATCTGCCTACCTAAAAATTAAGTATTTAACTAACTTTAAATTTATTCTACAATATATGACCTTCTACTAAAAACCTCAAGATATTTTTGTTTTCCACATCTCTATATGAGTCATTGAAGCTACTACCAAACATTATCACTTAAAATAATGAAATCTTACAATACCCAATTTTGTTAATATTATATGCTTGATTTATCCAAACACATATAGTATTATTTGATTTGCAAGCTTTAGGGGTTTTATCTGGTCAGTTGGTCGGTCTTGGCTACACTAAAGTTGTACCCCTAGATGGAAGATTTAGAATTAAGATTACAGCCAAATCCGACTTATAAATAATCGAGCTTGGTTCCTGTGTGCCAGATCCAAGCAATTCTTCAGGCAGAGTCCACGTTAGTCATGGTCCAGTGATAAAAGGATTGTATCAGATCCTTTGGGTATCAGATCAGCTGACATCATACCCAACCCAACTGACCCGCCTTGCTAGATAAGAAAAAGAAAGAAACAACAAAAAGAGCAAGAGTAGAGATCAAATAAAAAGAAGTAAGAGAAATCGAAGAAAAAGAAGAGAGAGAGAGAGAGATGTCGATATTGTGGGAGAAGTGTCACAACCCGAGCCCAGGGTTCGGGGGTTAGCAAAAGCCAAACCTAATGACACACGTACTCCCGTGCATGCACACGTAGACCGAGTCTAAATGCACACGCACAAGGGAACAAGCACACGTGCCAAGCAAGTATGCGGAAGCTGTAAATATCAGAAACATAAACAACTAATAGCACAAGAAGAGGATACAAGGAAAGGACTGATACCATACAATACGTTTACAAAAGAACAAAAGGATAAATACAATAGTGACATGTCATGACATATACAAGTCTGAAAATCCCCAAAACATGACTCCAACATGATGCATGCCATGAACGCGCTCCCGTGGAGTGATCACATCCACTCCTCTAGGCCTGATGGGGCCCCGGGGGTCTCATCTGGAGCCTGGCCGACCGGCGGGGGTTCGGCAGGGGGATCTGGGCCTGCAACACCAAAAACAACTGTGAATACGAAGATTCAGCAAAGTATAAACCATAGCAAGTTAACACACGCTGTGTCTAATAGAATAAAGAACATCATGTTATTAAAGAAAGCATTTTCGTATACTAGGCTATCATGCAAGAAAGAAAGATGCTGTGTGAATCAAGGATAACATGCTGTGTACATAACTAGTGGCTACTACATTACCATGTGCTCCCAAAAGAGGGATCTTATAACATGCAAAGAACACCATTGTCCGGGCCAGGGTACAATGGGTCTCGGTTTCCTGGGGTCCGGTTCCCCAAGACAAAATCCATACTGCAGCAGGTCCTTATAACTATACCAAATTCACCCCGTCGGGATCCTAAGGCTGAGGCTAAGTAGAGCCTGACCATACAAAGTCAATCAAGAAAACCTGAGTAGATCGTGATCATATATCATGCGTGCATATCTGGAAGTGAACATATCATACATGTATACTCAGGGTAAATAATCGCAATGTGAAAGTAAGGTAACGGGATACAAGTAATCATGTCAGAGTGTGAGATCAATGATCGAATGCAATATGGTATGCAACAAATCATGCGAAATCGAATCATCGTAGGTTACAAACCAATTCTAATCTAATTATCCGGTGTTTCTAACCGTGCATGATGATGTAGGTTTAAGTTATTCGATACACCGTTGTCTAGTGTTGCCTGGAATCGGGCGATGCACGAAGTCCCTTAAACCAACACCCATGGGGAGGTGCTTAACATCCGGATAACGAACATGAATGATTCGCAGCCCTCGAGATCATTCACGCGTAGTATCACATCCGTTGGGCAAGTCTAGGTGCTCTACATTCTATCATGAAGGTCATATAGGTCTTATCGTTACACCTAGCCTTATTCTTCATGTGTGGTTACGGCTTAGCCGTGTGTGTGCTACGGCTTAGCCGTGTGTGGTCTACGGCTTAGCCGTGGCTGGACCGTAGAAGGTCTGTCAGTTGCTGACTCTCAGTTATTCCAGAAATTGCACCCTGTATTGTTCTACGGCTGGGCCACGGCTGAGCTACGGCTTAGCCGTAGGGCATTCCACGGCTTAGCCGTGTCCTAGCCGTAGAGGAAAACTGGGTTTTTCTCCTCTCTGGACTGTGAGCCGTAAGAAGCATACAGCTTAGCCGTACCTGTACGAGTTCAATTTCCTGAAACCTGTATAGAATGTCCGGGAAGGCATCAGAATGCAATTCATCAATGGGAATACACAAGAACTGAAGCAATGAGTATCAAATGGGCTGTAAACACTTATTTCCATATCAATACATGTAAGCTCAACCAAATTCAATGCATACCAACATGGGTTCTCAATGTTATGGTTATACTTGCCTCAATTGGAGATCAATTGCACACTGGAAGTTCTAAAGCCCAAACACAACCTAAACCAAATCAAAACCACCTGCATGCATGAGGGATGGAGAGGAATTCCAAAGACATACACACCAATGAGAACAAGAAGGAGAAGAATGGAGAAAGAGATGGGAGAATGGAAGAATTCCACTCACCTAGCAAGCAAGAAACCAACCTCCTCTCTGTCGATGGAGAAAGAATTCAAGTGAAAGAAGGAGAGAGATAGAGAAGCTTCACGTGCACAGTGAGGGGAAAGAGAGAAAACGAGAGAAGGAAATGAGAGTGGGTCGATGGTGAAGCTTATATAATCAAATGGGTTGTCCAAATTTACAATGAAAGCCAAGTGAAAAGTGCTAATTTCAGTTTGAGTCAAACGCGGGTCCAATCGAATCACACGACCTCGGTTGCAAATGACGTAGTTACGAAAGTTAACGGGCTCAACGAAAGACACGTGTTGACATCAAGATGATACAAAAATGACCATGTCTAAGAAAAGCTAAAATTACGAAAAAGGGCTTGGTCTACTTAATCCAGGTCAAACTCAACCCAATTACCTATCCATGACCCGTAACGAAAACAAAACCCAAACAAAACACGATTAACAACGAAAACAAGATTAACTAACCCCTAAACGAGGTCAAGCTGGGTCGGAGTGTTACATCCTCCCCTACTTGAGAATCATTCCGTCCTCGGAATGCACACTAACTCACTCATACCTGGGAAAACAAATCGGGGTACTGACGTGCCATTTGCTCTTCTAGCTCCCACGTAGCCTCATCAGGACTGTGATGCTCCCAAAGCACTTTGACCCATCGAATTGTCCTGGTGCGGAGTATCTGCTCTCGAGTTCCCACGATACGGAGCGGTCGCTCAACGTATGCAGCACTCGGCTGAATCTGAACCTCGTCGTAACGAATGACATGGGAGGGATCGTGAACGTATTTCCGAAGCATCGAAACGTGGAAAACGTTGTGCACTCCTGCAAACATCTCGGGAAGCTCTAATCGATAAGCCAAATCACCAATCCGACTCTTGACCTCGAATGGTCTGACATAGCGTGGAGCTAACTTGCCTTTCTGGCCGAAACGGATCGTACCTTTCATCGGTGAGACCTTCAGAAAAACCCACTCGCCAACCTGAAACTCTAAGGGTCGTCTGCGGGTGTCTGCATAACTCTTCTGTCTCGACCGAGCAACTTTCAAGTTCTCAATGGCTTTCTGTACCTTCTCCGTAGTCTCGGCAATGATCGTCGGTCCGTGAAAACTTCGAGTTCCAACTTCTTCCCAACAAACCGGACTTCTACACTTCTTCCCGTACAATGCCTCAAATGGTGCCATCCCAATGCTCTCGTGGAAACTGTTGTTGTAGGCGAACTCGCACAACGATAGATGAAGATCCCATTCTTTCTCGTAACTCAACACACTGGCTCGCAACATATCCTCCAAAGTCTGAATCGTCCGCTCTGAGTGTCCATCTGTCTGTGGGTGGTATGCCGTGCTGAAACTCAACTTCGTACCCAAAGCCTCTTGGAAAGCTCTCCAGAAGGACGAAACAAAACGGCTGTCACGATCGGATACAATCGACACGGGGGTACCATGGAGCCTGACGATCTCATCCACGAACTTCCTCGCCATCTCTGAAAATGTCATACCCTTCCGAAAAGGAATGAAATGGGCTGACTTCGTCAATCGATCTACAATCACCCAAATGGCGTTATTCTTCCTGCTAGTCGGCGGCAAACCGGAAACGAAGTCCATGGTGATGTGTTCCCACTTCCACTGCGGTATATGCAAAGGATGCAACGAGCCTGGCGGTCTCTGATGATCAGCCTTCACCTTCTGACATGTCAAACAGCGAGCAACAAAGCCTGCTACTTCTCTCTTCATGTTGTTCCACCAAAAGCGATCCTTGAGATTCCGAAACATCTTCGTGCTGCCTGGGTGCATCGCGTAGCGAGCGTAATGCGCTTCGTTCATCAGCTTCTCCTTGAACTCATCAACTGCTGGCACGCACAACCTACTCCGAAAATAGAGTACACCATCCTCGAGTCTGAAATCGGGTCTGTCTCCAATGTGGTCTCGAATGCGCTTCAATGTTAGATCTTCAAACTGCCTGTCCTTAATCTGCTGAATCATCTCAGGCTGAAACACTAGCGTACTAGCCAACATCACGCACTCATCCACTAGTTTAACTTCAACAGGGAGACCATGGAACTCTAGGAGAAAACTGCTCAAAAGTTGCACTGACTCTGTTTTCCGACTGAGTGCATCTGCCACCACATTCCCCTTGCCTGGCTGATATTTGATCGGGAAGTCATAATCCTTAATAAGCTCAAGCCATCTCCGCTGTCTCATGTTCAGCTCCTGCTGTGTGAATAAATACTGTAAACTGTGGTGGTCAGAACGAACCTCAAACTGTACACCATAGAGATAATGTCTCCACAGCTTCAACGCAAACACGATGGCTGCCAATTCCAAATCATGGGTGGCGTAATTCTTCTCATGATCTCGCAACTGTCTCGATCCATAGGCAATAACCTTCCCATGCTGCATCAACACACACCCTAGGCCAACTCGAGAAGCATCTGAATAAACCACGAATCCTTCACTACCATCTGGCAAAGCTAACACTGGGACCGTAGTCAACTTCTCTTTCAACATCCGAAAACGGGCCTCACACTCCTCAGTCCAATCAAATGGTACGTTTTTCCTGGTCAACTTCGTCAAAGGAGAAGAGATCTTAGCAAAGTCCTGGATAAATCGACGATAGTAACCTGCTAGACCAAGGAAACTGCGAATCTCTGTCACTGTCTTGGGGCTAGGCCAATTCACTACTGCCTCTACTTTAGATGGATCAACTGCCAATCCCTCTCGTGAAATGATATGACCTAAAAATGCCACCTGCTCAAGCCAAAAATCACACTTCGATAACTTAGCAAACAATCGATGTTCTCTCAACAACGATAAGGCTTTTCTCAAATGCTCCCTATGCTCCTCTGCTGACTTAGAATAGATCAGTATATCATCAATAAACACGACTACGAATTGGTCCAAGAAAGGAGCAAAGATCTGATTCATCAATGCCATAAACGCTGCAGGTGCGTTGGTTAGTCCAAAAGGCATCACGAGGAATTCATAGTGACCATAACGAGTCCTGAAGGCAGTCTTAGGAATGTCATCTTCTTTGACTCTCAACTGGTGATAACCAGACCTCAAATCAATCTTCGAAAAATATGCTGCGCCCTGAAGTTGATCGAACAGCTCATCAATCCTGGGTAGGGGGTACTTGTTCTTGATCGTCACTTTGTTCAGCTGTCGATAGTCTATGCACATCCGAAAAGTACCATCCTTCTTCTTGACAAACAAGACTGGTGCTCCCCAAGGTGAAACGCTCGGGCGAATGAAACTCTTATCCAAAAGCTCCTGTAGTTGCTTCTTCAACTCAGACAACTCTGCTGGGGCCATGCGATACGGAGCCTTGCTGATCGGTGCCGTGCCGGGAACAAGCTCAATGGCGAACTCCACATCTCGAACCGGGGGTAAGCCTGGTACATCGTCCGGGAAGACATCGGGAAAATCACAGACCACCTGGAGCTCACCTAGCTGCTTCGACTCCTTCTTCGCTGAGACAAAGGCAATGAAGCCTTCACACCCTCGGCGGATCAAGCGATCTGCCTTACACGCCGAAATCACACGCCTGGGGCATCTCTGCTGACTGCCCTCGAAACGGAAGCCCTTGCCTAAATCGAAGAAGATCGTCCTGTTGTAACAGTTAACACAGGCACGATATCGAGCGAGCCAATCCATACCAAGGATCACGTCGAAGTCCAGCATCGACAACAGGATCAAATCAACAGGTAACTGATGACCTGCAATCTGCACGTCGCAATGGGGGTAGTACATACTACACTCCACTCGCTTGCCAACTGGGGTGGATACAACCAACACATATGGCAACGGCTCAGACGGCTGATGCAACCGCTTGGCGAAATGAGGTGCTACATAAGACCGTGTAGACCCCGAATCGAACAAAGCTAAAGCCTCGACGCGCGAAATCAAAACAGTACCTTCAACCACCTGTGGATCCTCGGCACTCTCGTGAGTAGCAGCGTAAGCACGGGCTGTCTGGCGAGGCTGTCTCGAGCCTGGACGAGCTGACTGTGACTTGCTCGGAGCTGTAGGTGCACTGGGTCTGCTAGGAACTGCACCGGAAGTAGGACCAGATGGAGCTGCACCGGAGGCTCTCTGTCGAGGACAATTGGCGATCATATGCTCCCTCGAACCGCAAATAAAACAAGCACCGGCCTTCCTCCAACACGCATCAGTCGCGTGGTTCTTGCCACAATATCCACAAGTCACTCCGGCTGAACTAGAAGTGCTCTGCGGGCCTTTGGTCTTCTTCTGTACTTGTCCTCGTGCACTGAAAGGCGGCTGTCTCTTAGGCTCAACGGCTCTAGCAGCTTGGTGGATGGCCTCAGCAGAATAGGCCCTGTCCACTGCATCATCGAACGTAGCCGGACGCTGAAACGCTGTCACGTGGTGCATGTACCGGGGATGCAAACCTTCCACAAACCTGTTCACCTTCCTCTCTTCGGTACTGATCATGTCCGGAGCAAAAAGCGACAACTGCATAAACTTGTTTACATACTCTGCTACTGTCATCTGCTGCTGGCGGAGAGCTAAGAACTCAACCTCCTTGGCTCGAAACACATGAGCCGGGATGAACTTCCTCCTGAACTGTTGCTTGAACATCTCCCACACTGTCGCGCTAGGAATGTCTCTGTACGAATCTTTCACGCTCTTCCACCAAGTCTTTGCGACATCTCTAAACATGGAAGTTGCCAGCCCGACCTTCTGTCGGTTCGTACACACGACAGTCTCAAACACATCCTCCGTCTGTTCCAACCATTGTTCTGCCTTCAATGGCTCTTCTGTCCCATAGAACTCAATAGCTCCTCGCTTGCGAAACTTGCCGTAGAGGGCATTCGGGTCACTCTCTCGAGGCTGTAAAATCACCTGCTGATCTACATGTGACTGAGCTGGGACTTGGCTTTGTCGGTCTAACATAGTGGTCACTTGGGCTTGCAAGTTCTGCATTGCTTGTGATTGTGCCTGAAGGGACTGCAATAGCATGAGAATGCGTTCATCTGTATTTGGTGTCTGCGGTGATGGTGCAGATCCGCTCTCGTTATTTCCGGCGTTCTGCTGCGAACCAGAACCTGATGCCATCCTGTAAAATGGAAAGAGTCAGACACAAACACAACACAAGAGCGCCCAACAAACCCCAAAGTCGAGAAAGAGCACAAAGAAATAATCGTATCCTCACCACGATCCTATACATGCCTGCATGCTTATCATCTAGAACAAGGAATGAGCAAGGAATGCTTTGATACCATACAATACGTATGTCACAACCCGAGCCCAGGGTTCGGGGGTTAGCAAAAGCCAAACCTAATGACACATGTACTCCCGTGCATGCACACGTAGACCGAGTCTAAATGCACACGCACAAGGGAACAAGCACACGTGCCAAGCAAGTATGCGGAAGCTGTAAATATCAGAAACATAAACAACTAATAGCACAAGAAGAGGATACAAGGAAAGGACTGATACCATACAATACGTTTACAAAAGAACAAAAGGATAAATACAATAGTGACATGTCATGACATATACAAGTCTGAAAATCCCCAAAACATGACTCCAACATGATGCATGCCATGAACGCGCTCCCGTGGAGTGATCACATCCACTCCTCTAGGCCTGATGGGGCCCCGGGGGTCTCATCTGGAGCCTGGCCGACCGGCGGGGGTTCGGCAGGGGGATCTGGGCCTGCAACACCAAAAACAACTGTGAATACGAAAATTCAGCAAAGTATAAACCATAGCAAGTTAACACACGCTGTGTCTAATAGAATAAAGAACATCATGTTATTAAAGAAAGCATTTTCGTATACTAGGCTATCATGCAAGAAAGAAAGATGCTGTGTGAATCAAGGATAACATGCTGTGTACATAACTAGTGGCTACTACATTACCATGTGCTCCCAAAAGAGGGATCTTATAACATGCAAAGAACACCATTGTCCGGGCCAGGGTACAATGGGTCTCGGTTTCCTGGGGTCCGGTTCCCCAAGACAAAATCCATACTGCAGCAGGTCCTTATAACTATACCAAATTCACCCCGTCGGGATCCTAAGGCTGAGGCTAAGTAGAGCCTGACCATACAAAGTCAATCAAGAAAACCTGAGTAGATCGTGATCATATATCATGCGTGCATATCTGGAAGTGAACATATCATACATGTATACTCAGGGTAAATAATCGCAATGTGAAAGTAAGGTAACGGGATACAAGTAATCATGTCAGAGTGTGAGATCAATGATCGAATGCAATATGGTATGCAACAAATCATGCGAAATCGAATCATCGTAGGTTACAAACCAATTCTAATCTAATTATCCGGTGTTTCTAACCGTGCATGATGATGTAGGTTTAAGTTATTCGATACACCGTTGTCTAGTGTTGCCTGGAATCGGGCGATGCACGAAGTCCCTTAAACCAACACCCATGGGGAGGTGCTTAACATCCGGATAACGAACATGAATGATTCGCAGCCCTCGAGATCATTCACGCGTAGTATCACATCCGTTGGGCAAGTCTAGGTGCTCTACATTCTATCATGAAGGTCATATAGGTCTTATCGTTACACCTAGCCTTATTCTTCATGTGTGGTTACGGCTTAGCCGTGTGTGTGCTACGGCTTAGCCGTGTGTGGTCTACGGCTTAGCCGTGGCTGGACCGTAGAAGGTCTGTCAGTTGCTGACTCTCAGTTATTCCAGAAATTGCACCCTGTATTGTTCTACGGCTGGGCCACGGCTGAGCTACGGCTTAGCCGTAGGGCATTCCACGGCTTAGCCGTGTCCTAGCCGTAGAGGAAAACTGGGTTTTTCTCCTCTCTGGACTGTGAGCCGTAAGAAGCATACAGCTTAGCCGTACCTGTACGAGTTCAATTTCCTGAAACCTGTATAGAATGTCCGGGAAGGCATCAGAATGCAATTCATCAATGGGAATACACAAGAACTGAAGCAATGAGTATCAAATGGGCTGTAAACACTTATTTCCATATCAATACATGTAAGCTCAACCAAATTCAATGCATACCAACATGGGTTCTCAATGTTATGGTTATACTTGCCTCAATTGGAGATCAATTGCACACTGGAAGTTCTAAAGCCCAAACACAACCTAAACCAAATCAAAACCACCTGCATGCATGAGGGATGGAGAGGAATTCCAAAGACATACACACCAATGAGAACAAGAAGGAGAAGAATGGAGAAAGAGATGGGAGAATGGAAGAATTCCACTCACCTAGCAAGCAAGAAACCAACCTCCTCTCTGTCGATGGAGAAAGAATTCAAGTGAAAGAAGGAGAGAGATAGAGAAGCTTCACGTGCACAGTGAGGGGAAAGAGAGAAAACGAGAGAAGGAAATGAGAGTGGGTCGATGGTGAAGCTTATATAATCAAATGGGTTGTCCAAATTTACAATGAAAGCCAAGTGAAAAGTGCTAATTTCAGTTTGAGTCAAACGCGGGTCCAATCGAATCACACGACCTCGGTTGCAAATGACGTAGTTACGAAAGTTAACGGGCTCAACGAAAGACACGTGTTGACATCAAGATGATACAAAAATGACCATGTCTAAGAAAAGCTAAAATTACGAAAAAGGGCTTGGTCTACTTAATCCAGGTCAAACTCAACCCAATTACCTATCCATGACCCGTAACGAAAACAAAACCCAAACAAAACACGATTAACAACGAAAACAAGATTAACTAACCCCTAAACGAGGTCAAGCTGGGTCGGAGTGTTACAAGAAGAGCAAGACATGTTAAGTGGATAGTCTGCAAGACATGAGACTCAAGCCAATGATGTGCCCAGAGTTTCTATTTGAGGGGTGCAGACCCAATCAGGCCATTGTGTTTTAGGAACAAATACAAAATTTTCATTTGAGTTTTGGGTGCGGATGTAGAGTTTTTATCTAAAATTTTAAAGTAAAACCAATATTTTTGCTGTTATTTTAGAAGAAAACCAAAGTCCATCGGATACGTATACCAAACGTGGATATATATAGGTCTACCCTTGCTCAAAACCTTTTTTCCTACCATTCACAAACCTCTGCGGTGGCTTTGTACCAGGGCTGTCAATCTGACCCTTTTGTGAGAAGGCCTCGCCCAGCTCAGCCCGCAAAAGCTCTCGAAGCGAGGACTTTTCTTTTCCCGTAAAACCCAAAGGTAGGGTAGGGCTCAATTTTTTAAAGCCTGCAATCTTGAGAGCCAAGCTAAAGCTTGACTTAGCTGGCCCTAAGGGGCCTGAACCGGCCCTTTGTTTATTAATATGTAAAATAAATAATATGTATAATATATATATATTTTTATAAACAAAATTATAAAAAAACTCTTCTAATTGACATTTAATAATAGAGACTTAATATTTTGTCAAACAATAATAACCAAATCTTAAGTAATTTTTTTTATTGATATCCCCATAAATCACAATATTGTACCTATATTTAATTCTATGTTTTCTTTTGAATAGTACGTGCTTCATTCTATTATTGAAGCTTGAGAGTTTAGATGATTAGCTATCAACATCATCATTGAATGCGTTGAATTGTATCCATTAGTCATTAATTGAAACCAGTTTCTTTCTACCCTCTGACTTTCATGATTATTGTTTCATACAAATAGACCCCATAACTAGGCCCCACATTTAGAATTAAAATTTCTTACTCAGGCATCAAATCATCTTAGTTGTTCATTTTCAGTAGTCTATTTTTTATTCCTTTGTTACAAGATCCAATAGTGATATTTCAAAGAATTACAATTTACAAGTTAGGTTTAATGCTAATTCGAGAGTGGTCTAATATTTATTTAAACCACACATACAAAATAATTTATTTGAAAAATGTCTAATGCCTATTTAAAATGAATCTAATTGACTCATATGAGAATTGTCAAACATGACCCAATGGTTTGTATTATTACTAAATAAAAAAAATGCAATACATGAAATAATAAAAAAAGGTACAACCAACAGAACTTTAACTGCAACAATCTTACTAATAACCTAATGACAAATAAAACTAGATGCACTATTTAGAGTATATAATTACTGCTAGTGTGCTAAAATATTTAACAGTGTCTTCAATGTCCTAATCTCATATCTTAATACTATCAGATTAGCTTATTTTAATTAATCCTAAATAATATTTTTAATAGAAAATCCTAAATTATAATTTTATATGATGACAAAGTAACTTATTTCATGCATTCTTTTAGAAGTTGCAAAAAAATATTGACTTTTGCATTGCACGAGCCTATAACTCGAATAAGGGAGAATCATCATGATATAAAAATTATTATGTATAACTACATTAAAAAAATTCTTTCATTTGGCCCTGGCCCAACCCTAGCTCGGCCCCGGCCTAGCCCTAGCCCAGACTCGGTCCTTGAAGGTAGGGTAAGAGCTTCGTTATTGGAGGCCTATTGATGAATTCGAAGGCTTTGACTTGACCTAAGCTCGGCCCGCATATATAAAGGTAGAGTAAGGGCTTACCCCGGCCCGGCCGGGCCCTTTTACAGGCGTAGTTGAACCAGGCGTGATCCGCTACTGCGTCATGCAACTGATCAGCTCCCCCAACAAGCACTTCAAAGGCCACGGCCGCGCCCAATATGGACCATAAAAATAAGGTAAACTAAAAACAACTCAAGTGGGCCCCACAAGGATCTGATCTCATTGATTGCAGAAGAAAGGATGCGGTACCGATTACACATCAAGGACCCCTCCAACAAGTGACGATGGTGGGGCCCTCCGATAGAAGAAGATTCCTAAGCAAATATTAGATAAATAATTTGGGCGCATCTAGAGATGAAAATATGTTTGCTTTGAAGTTTAATTCATGGTTTAATTGGATTTGACACGATGTGAGTTTGAGGGTAATGGGCCTGGAGGGTTGTGCTAGATTATTATTCAATGATCAATATCTGAATCCTTGTCCAACTGGGAGCCTGGTCTTGCACGCTAACTCTAGGAAGAAACTTTCACATTAAAGCACTTTTCATGGACCCAGTTCTAGACACATTGTAAACTGGATCCCGCTCTACTACCCATACCCAATCGGGCTGGTTATGGGTCAAACTTAAATGCGACCCCACCCAACCCACTCCTATAAAGGGCGGGTTTGGTAGGGTTTTCATTGGTTTGGGGTAAGGGGCAAGTTTAGGTATTGATAATATGATATTATTACCAATCTTCACCATCATCATCAACATCATCATTATAAGATTTAGTTATTTGTCATATTATTTATGATCAGAAAATTATAATCCTATTATTTTTAAGTTACAAAGACAATTTCGACAGATAAAATAACACGGGACAACCATGTCATCAAAAGGATAAAAGAAAAAAAAAAGCGTTACAAATACAATTCAGAAATGTAAAGCTTTGAATAAATCGTTACTGTTCAATTTTATTAACATTAGTGTGCACTTAGATCATGTGAAACTAAAGAAGAGTAAACTGGATACTTATCACATAATTTGGTTTAGTTTTAGATTTTTTTTTAATTCTCTCTGGATTGTAATGGTTTTGGGTTTTCTTCTACTACATAGTGTCAAATAATCACGAGCTCATCGTATCAAAAGGAGAAACAGAAGATTAAATTAATGAGATTTAAAATTTTTTTAAATTGCCCCTTCTGTCTTACTTTTATAAATTTTATAGTAATTTAAGTTATGTGGAATTGTAATAGCACGGTTGGTAAAAGATTTATGTCATTTTAAAGGTTGTTATGGGTACAAATCCCATCTAATACAACTTATTTAAGAAAATGATGTCTTACTCCTATAGTAATAAGGTGACAGGTTTTTGGCCAGGGCCACAAAAGAAAAAAAAAAACATGTACGACATAATAAAAAAATATAAGCCCAAATAACAACATATAAACAGCTGATAATAAAAAAATGAAACCCTTTTCTGTGGGTGGAGGAGTATAATATAAATTGGAACAATTTTTTAATTTTCGTTTTCAATAGTCATAAAAAATAATGAAAATCATTAAGTGTGCCCATCACATTTTTAGATTTTTTTTCTAAATTAATCATAGCATTATAGAATAGAAGTATTTTTTTTACAAAATTTCATATAAATTTAGGATGCTACAAGATTTCCAAAAACCTAATTATTATCATTCTTACATGTTTTTTTAATATTATTTTAACAAAGAAATATCTATTTAGATGCAGGATTAAGAGGAAAGAAAATAAAAAAAATACATTGAAGAAAGGTAAATGTATCTGCCATCTATAGATATACAAGGAAATTATCAAGCATAATCTCTTAATGCATGCAAGTACATTTTGATTAATCATTTTCACGAAAATGCATTTCTTTTAGGATGCTTCAGCAATTAATTTTATTTTCATTATTCTTGTATTTTTTTTATATTAACTGAGAATGCACAAATAGTACAATAATAGTTCAACTTCAAAATCTTAGTAAACTACAACAATCAAATCAATGCAGAAAAGTAAGATAGACAAATCTAAAATTGAGGATAGATATTCCAGCAAACTGCCACTCAAAACAAAATTAGCTTGCAAAAGAGGGGGAAAGGCCAAGAGAGAAAAAAAAAGAATATAGGTGATTTAATTTACTTAATGCACAAAGAAAGAAAAAGAAATGAGCATCATACCAAGTAGAGTTGGAAAAGTTGAATTCTAGAAAAATAAATGATGACTTGTGTGAATACCTTCTTTCACAATACTCATAGCTAACCATTTACTCGAGTGCTAGATACAAAACACAGCCATTGACTTAATCACAGCCACTGAATTCAACTGTGATTGGTGCTTAACACCTGAAACCTACTATTTAAGATAAAAGGGCTGCTAGATGAAAATAATTCTAGGTACAGAAGCAAAGTTTAAATAGCCTAAAAATATCAACAACAATGTAAAAAGTACATCAATTCTTCTATGTAGTGCAAAAGAAATTTTTTGGGTAAGTCAAAATTAATCATGACTATAGAAAACCCACCTATAATACGTAAGACAAATCTTATTTTCTATAAAAGAGATTTTAAAAGTAAAAGGTGGCACTACAATTGCATTATAAATAGTAGTGAATTATACACTGTTTGCTTTATAATTAAAAAATGTAGACATTATATTTCTATATTTTGGAAATACAAACGAACAATGTATTCTTCTTTTCAAAATGAAAATAATAACAATCCGTGATATAAACTATTTGTTTTAAGTATATATTAAATCATTAAATGTAATGATCTATAGATTAGGCACAAGATGGATGACTCGCCTGAGAGTAGAAGATTACATTTGGGGATGTGTGAAACCAATGCCATTACCAACTATACCATCCAAATACTATAATTGATCTTAACCTGACGATCAGGGGCTGAAAACAATTTATCAACTGAAAATTGAGGAATGTACCACCACATTTTTTGGCGATAGCCTAAAGATGGCATAACCCACATGAACGATGCAATATGAACATGTGCAAAATAGAGTAATTTTCTCCATCAAGATCCATAGAATTTGAACATATGCAATATGAAAAAATATAGTAACGTGAATAATGAAGAATACCATGTACTTTAATTACAGACTAAACTTCGAAGAAAATGCTTGGCTTCCCTTATATGGGGTGGTCTTCTTATCACCAGAAAACATTTAACTCCTTTGGGAGGAACGGGGATTTCATCAATGATGTTCAGCAGAGATGCAAGTGTTGCTTTGTATCAGAAAATTAAAGTGGAAAGAGAAGAGGGAGATGAAGAGAGAGACGATAATATGTAAAAGAGTCTTGTTTAAAAAAGCGATTTGAGAGTCCAGTTAATGGTGAGAGGGATTGAGGATTGACGAAGTTCGCTTATATGAGGAAATTAATGACAGAGATAGAAAGAGTTCGGTTACATGAGGAAATTAGTAAGAGAGGTTGAAAGAGACAAGAGTATTCCTTTATTAGTGTCCAATGTTCATTGAGAAGAGAATGGGGACGTGGGAGAGGAGAAATTTGGAGTGCCCAAAATAAATTGGAAAAGTCAAAACAAATTGAGTAAATCAGGACTGATTTCACAGTTGAAACCAATTAGCTTCATATATAGATATATATATATATATTTATAAAAGAATGAAACAAAAGCCAACTATAAATAAATTCCTCCCTCCTCACTCTGAAAAAAATATTTGTATGTTTCAAAATTATAGAGAAGTGATTGAATCCACTTAGCCAGCACACACATCCACATCCAATCTATGAACCCAACAAAAAAATATTCCCTAGCAATGAGATTGTAAAGTGATTTGTTTATTCTACAAGGACAATATCCACAAGAAATCACAAGAACTGAAAAAAATCCTATGAGGGCCTTTTTTGGCCCAGCGCCCATGTAAAAATAACTAAAGCCCCTGGCCCCTTTCCTACCTCCAAAAGCCCCATTCCTTTTCTCGGCATCTCACTCCCTCTCTTTTTCATGGAAACAAGCAATCGTCAGTACCAAATGTGAGACATAACAGAGCCATCTTTTGCTATACATCGGTGCCATGTCCCCCTTTTTACATATACAAAAGCGCACTAGGCAATGTGATTCCACAAATGAAATTGTAATTGAAATCTTAAAGTAACTATCGTCAACCCCCCTCAAATGAAAATCATGGATCCACCACTGACTATAACTTGAACCATCCTAACAAATTCCTAGCATAATCATAAAGCTGCTTGAATTGTTTTGATCTTTTAGTCCTAAAGCCATGCTGAAGTTCTTTGTGAATAATCCTGCAAAGGGATAAGCACCATTAAAAAATGAAGATTCAATGTAGAAAGAAGAAAGACTAAAAGGCTTAAAAAATCCAAAAAGAATATAAAGGAAAGATTATGAAAAAAAAGATAAAGGGACTACACAGATTAAAAAAAAAGAGTAAAAAACATACTAGCAAAAACAGAGCATACTGATAAAAAACGAAAAGGCCATGAAACTTGGTTGAAGGAGAGAAGAAACCGATAGAGAGTGACATTGATCATGGGCCTAGAGAGCTTGATTAGAGCTAGTGAAGCTTTCGTTTGATGGTTATAAGGGTATGTTTGGCAAAGAAGTATAGTAAAGTAAAGTAAAGTTAAATTTTGAAAATTCAAACTCCTCTGTAAAAATTCAAAATTCTCTCTTTTTTTCAAAAAAAGTCAACACTAAATTATAAAAAAAATCTTCACTTCTTAGTAAAGAAGTAAAAAAGACTCCATATCAAACAGTTAAAAATAAAATATTATCATAATCCAATCATATATTATTCTTTCTTGATTTTAAGTATACTTTATTTTACTTTACCTTACCCCACTCTCAAACATGCCCGGAGGGAATTGAGGATTAGTGGCTTGAGGCTTCTGTGGACAAAGAATGAAAAAAAATTCTAACAAAACAAGAATTAGAATGTATTGGAAGAGATTTACCTCAGGTTAGTAGGAATGTATTGAAAAAGCATCTGCGGCAGAATGAAATCTTTCTCAAGGACTATCTCAAACACATCCCTCTTCAGATCATATGATACAATCCGCTTGTAATCGTCATTTAAGAGAACTTTATAATCTTCTTCGCAACTGATGCCTACAGGTTTGAAGTTTAAATTATCTGTGTGCGATGGAAACCGATTCAAATATCTCCTCATTGCTCCTTGTAGATCTACATCATGCAATATCATCCATTCGCCACTCATCAACATCTTCAAGACGCTCAGTCGACATCTGTTGAAGTGTCTTCTAATGTAGTGCAGTTGCCCAGCACACGCCGCCAACTTGCTCACGTAAATTTCATCATGGTCTCTCGGTAGATCTAAATGGCCAGAGGTTTCTGTTTCCAAATTGAATGTGAGCGCTTGCTTCATTCCGGGGCAATGCCAATACAGGATCCTGTTGCAATAAATTGCGCTCTGGTTACGCAAACTCCTATGATGATCATGTACTGGTTTGGAGGCCGTCTTAAGTAATTGCCATCTCCTTTTATCAGATGAGTAGATCTCGAATCTATATAATGCCTTGTGTTTGCCAGTTTTGATACTATGGGCCATCACAATCTTGAAAGAGGCTACGTTGTTGCAACTCGAATTGATGATTCCGGAGTCGGTTTCGAAGGCGAGTCCACACAAGGAATCACGGCGGGCCATGGTTGGGTTTGGAAGACGAACACACTCTTTAGTCAATGGATTGGAGATGTAGCACCAACTGAGATCAGCTTTTCTTCTGCTGAAAAAGTAGGAGAAGAGTAACCCATTGCATGAGAGATGATCCTGGTAACCAAATCGTCCACGCATTGGAAAATCATTGAATAAGTCATGCTCTAGATCTGTACTCTTCTTTCTTCTCTGGCCTTTTTCAAGGAAAATGTAGTTGAAGATACCATGATCCAATGTGCATACAAGATTGACGGTCTTGGTGAGAAACAATGGGCAGCTAGTGATCAAAGATCGCCATCGTTTACAGACATTGGAGCATTGGATGATGGAGCTTAGTGGCAACAAAAGCAGAATCTCGACCATCGTATCATGGCCCAAATCTTCTATTGTCGTTGTTCTTCTCTTCACTGTCTCCTCCATTCAATAGTATTGTATTGGTTTGATGGAAGTTGGGCTGGGACTGTTGTTTCTAATGAACGTGCTCTTGATGGCATAGATCTTGAGCAAGCCGAGTGTGTAATTGTAGAGTTCTGTAAAGGATTAGTAATAATAAACCTTTGTTTCTTTCTTGGTAAAGACTGGCTTAAGTGGGAATCTTGAATATAGGAAACTTTTAGATGAGGTTTTAGTGGGCCCCACGAGGAGGTGATCCGATTTCCATGGCGTTTAAAAACCCACAAAGCTACAAAGCCATGACTATTGCTAAAAACCCACGGAAACAGAAACCTTAATTCTCTTTCCAAGCTAGGTTCTTTTTTTTGTTTCTCCAAAATGAGAAAATACACAATTGTTTTGCATCCAAACATGCTTTCCAATTTTGTTTCTCCAAAATTGAAATCTTCTATTTCCAATCATTACTGTTGTTCATAAGTCTCGTTTCCTATTTCAGAACATTGACAGAGTTACTAATTTCATTTTATCTGGTGGACCGTTTTATTTGTTTATGGTTGTGATGGCCCTTTGTGGGCCCCTTTATTAAAACAATTTTGTGGGCCACCTGCCAAGCCACTAAAATTAGCCTTTCTTGAAGTGTGCTTTGCTGTTTCCCAAAAACCACACCTTGGGATTGACACTCTAAGAGTACCTAGGCCGTCGAGATTTTTAATAAGTGAGTTCTGCTGATACCATAGAGTTCCATTCATTCTTGGTTTATCGAAGTTTAAATTTTTCAGGAGTCCAAATCAAAGAGGACACTCAACAGGGAAAAGGGTCAATAAATGCTTTAACCATTAGATTTGGCAATTGGATTTAAGGTATTAGCAGAGAATCCCTTCGCACACCGGCCCAGGACTGTAGATTTCAACTCGGTTATAGGCTGGTTCCTGGGATCAAGTTCCATTGAAAAACTGTCTCTGGGGATAAACTTCTTATAGTTCATATGGAAGGCCAGAAACAAACTTTTGTTTGAAAATCTCCCCCCTAATCCCTCCTACATTATTTACAAAGTCACTCAGCATATGCTTGAATGGAACCTTAACAAATCTTTATTCAGGTCCGGGGTCGGATGTTGGGAACACCATTGATAATTTTAATAAATTTTCCCATTTCAAGCCAAAAAAAAAAAGATTTCTTATTAAAGGGAACAGAGATGACAGGAAACCAGTCTTTAATCTGATAGGAAATTATCCTATCCTACTTTTCAAGTTGCACCAAATTGTCAAAATAAAAAAAAATTGAATCTTGTTTGCAAAGGCCTATGCTTAACACAATAATATAAGATTAAAACAAAAACCAACAATAAATTCACTCCGAACTTTCAAAATTACTAGGTAGTGATTGAATATTCTACTGTGGCCCAGAACACACATCCAATCTAGCAATAAAACAAAACCCCACACAAAATTCACAGCAATGAAATTGTAAAGGTCAATATTGGTTTATTCAACAAAGAAAATATCCACAAGAATTCAACAAAGAAGAGAGAGAGAGAGAGAGAGAGAGAGAGAGAGAGAGAGAGAGAGAGGAAAAGTAGTAATTAGTGAGAACCTATTACAAAAACCGAAATTGACTGGGAAAGGAGATAAGGTATCCATGTGAATCATCTCAAGTCTCTGAAGGTCTTAGGATTGTTGGGTTTGGATCTGATACTGATTCTGAAGAGGTGGCGGCACAATGCTGGTGTTGATTTGGATTTTAATGATGATGATTTGGGTATTGGCCTTTACAATGATTGTCTCCAATTGGAGGACCGGTGATTGAAGATGAACTAGGGGAAAGGAATTGGATTAGGGGGCATGAAAGCACTGTGGGACACCCACATGCCCGATCACCTTGGGATGGGACCTAGTGGATTTGAGGATTTGTCTGAGCCTCTCCTATGTATAAAAAAATTAATCTCATCCAATCATCACACTCTATTATCTGGGGCCCATGAGATCTGTTCATTGAGAATGGGTGTGCAATCGGTCCAACGATCTAGTACAACCAAGGGCAGGCATAGGGTGTGGGTTTTTTGGTCTACTATGGGTGGGCCCTATGCTAGAGGGGTGCATAGGACAATTTTCCTACTGTTATTATGCAAAAAGATAAACTGAAAGAATCTCAGGGTTAGAATGATAGTGGAAAAGGAGACTGAGAAATCATCAAATCAAAGATAAACAATAGGAAAAATTAAAAAGAAAGAAAGAAAAAAAAACTGTAAATCATATGACCAATAAAAGAGAAAAAAATGGTAAAACACAAATCAAACCAAATAAAAAAAATAAAAATAAAATAAAAAACTCATCAAGAAAGAGTTGCACAGGCAAAAAAATAAAAAAAAAGAACAATAAAGAACAAGATGGACAGAGGCATCAAAAGAGAGAGATATATGCAGATATACATAAAAGAAAATCAGTGCTTAAACCCAAATCTTTTAAAAGGTGAGGGAGAAAGAGTGGGATGGATACTGGGAAACATACCTTAGAGCGGCAAGATGCAGCGATGATACTGGGTGAAAGAGCGTGGCCTCTGCTCAGTGCTAATGCAGGTAAGAGTAAGAATGAGAGGTTTCCTTGGATGGATTCCGGATCCTCCGAGGCCTCAAACGAGTGAAAGGAGCGGAACTGCAAAGTCGGGCCCACTTTTTGAAATATGAATAGTTCAAAATAAATACCACCATAGTATAGTATAGGTCCATCTCAAATTTTACATTAAAGTTAATTTCACTACTGAATGATGAAAAAGGTGTTTAAAAGTCTCTTATGCATTTTTATTATCACGCTTTTCATCGCACAGTTGATCCAACAGTGGGATAAACTTAGACTGAAGTAAAATTCCATCATATTCTATTAATCCGTTGGTGTATATTTTTCACTATATACAGGGCAAGACACCCACATGCAACATAGGCCATAAAAAAGTAACCAAAAACTTTAAAAAAAAATTAGATGCATTATGAAAAAAATTAACACAAAGTCAATCCACGAGTAGCTTAGTTGATGAGACACCTCCCTTCCATACAAATAAATAGATTAATCCTTATCTATAGTGCTAATAATGAGGGACTGCATGACTGGCTGTGTGAGTGCTTACTATAAAAAATAATAATGAAAAAATAAAATAAAATTCAATTCTCTACTAGATGCTTTACGTGGTTTCATCTTTGAATTTATAGCGTCCTAATCACCATTGACCAAAGCTTTCGCATTACGTTTACATCTAGCACCCTAAATTGGTAAATGGTAAAGTTCCATAAACTAGCTCCCTAAGCTGAAGAGAGTTGTAATTCTTGTGAAATTTGATGGGCACCAACTGTGTATGTTACTTGATAACTTGGAATAAAAACAATAAAAGAATGAAGCAAACTTCTGAGGAGGCCTTCTACCAACTCCGCATGTTTTAGGGAATAGAATCTTAGATTTTATTTTTATTATAAAAGATCTAAATAATTAAATGATAAGAAGTTTTTAGTAAAAAAAAAAAATATGACTTTTAGAGGCGTAAAAATCGGTGCTTTTAGCTTTGTTTTTTTTAAAGGGAATTTTTTAAGGAAAAATGCTACTTTCAATTAAAAAGTTTTCTACATTCTCATCCATTCCAGTTCCAATGGTCTAGATCTCAAGCATCATAATGAAAGTTAAACCATGGAACTTTTTACAACCAAAAGGCCAAAACACTGCCTTGCAACGCATTACATATTCCTAACATAATTAGAAAGTTGCTTGAACTGTTTTGACATTTCAGTCCTGCAAAGGGAAAGCCACTAAATGAAAATTTAAAGCAATAAATGCAATGTTTTTTATTTTGATAAGGTGCACCTATGTAGAAAGCATAAAGATTACAAGGCTTAAAAAGAAAGAAATCCAAAAAGAATACAAAGGAAAGACCATGCAATCAAAAATAAAAAGACTATATGAAAATTAAGTGAAAAAAAAAGAATAGTTAAAACATATCTACAAACACAGCACATTTCCAACTGAAAGCAAAAGGCTCATAAAGCTTAACCCAAGGGGAGAAGAAGCTGACATAGAGGTAATGGCAGACCTTGGATTTTCGTTTGACGGGTGCAGAGAGTAATAGGTAGTTTGGTTTTGGCACAGACTAAAGATTTTCACTTGGAGTTTAAGGGTGGACGCATGATTTTTATTGCAATTTTGAAAGTGGACCCAAAACTTTCAAATAGGTTTTGGAAGTGCATTGCGATTTAATGGGTATGACTACACCCACTTGCCTCTACTTGGGTCCACCCTTGCTCAGAGTGACACTAAACACATGCTTATAGAGTTTGATTAGAGGAAGGAAAACATCCTCTTAGATGGCTATGATGGGATTCTGGATACACAATATATATTTATATATATATATAAAATAAAGTTGACTGTTTCCAATTAAGAAATCAGCCATGATTTTCAATTAGATTTTGACCGTGTGAATTTGGTTTTGACCCCTTTCCACCTGCCTACCTATAAACACTCTTTAATATGAGAACTTCCTCATCCCTCTAAATATTCTGTAATATTGAAACTCCTCCCTTTAAATGAATATTTAATAATAAGACTCCTCAAGTCTCATTTCTCTAGCTATGTCAACAACCCATACCCGCTTAGAACTTGACTCACTAACCACCAATATGGCAACATGTAATATATCATATTTGCAATTCCTAAGAATTTTTCATATATAAATATTATTTGTACCAAAATTTCATTTTTCAAGTTTCTTAGGATTTTTTTTTAATTTTTGTATAAATTATTTATTTACACTTGCAATTTTTTTGTAAGAAACTCTATTTTATGATTGTTGCACATGGCATCAATGATTACAACCTTGTTCCTATAATTTTCTTTGTCATAAAAAAACATATATATATTTATATAATATAAAAACCTCAAATCAAAATCCACTTTTTATTTCATACCTAAAAAATCAAATGGTATTATTTTGGAATTACTTCTATTGCTCATGCTAAGCATGGAAGTATTTTGCTAGTTTCAATATATGAAAGAAACTAATTTCAATTGAGAAATTAGCTTCAATTTGTTCAATTAGTTTTGACTGATCAATTTATTCTTGTCCACTTAGCAATTTAAGTAGCCCATTCATTCTTGATTCTCCTTTCATCTTTTTCTCTCTTGCTTACTCCCTTATTTCCTTTGCCCTCATATCTCTCTTTTTTTTTTAATCTCTGCTTCTCTTTAATAACACACCTCTCTCACACAGACTATTTTCTTTTGTATCATATGGATATGGAAAGGGGATAATCTAACGATAGGTGACAATCAACAATTGTGGCATCTTTCTATGTGGCAGGCAAGTGCAATGCATTGGGTTATTTGTCCCATGCCGATATGTCAACATATATAGCATTCTTTTTCGCTAAAAGGCAAAACGTATTAAAGAGGAGATGATGCAAGAGATGAAAAAAAAAAGCTCCTAAAAAGAAAAAAAGAGGGATAAAAAAAAGGAGATCCACGCTCAATAAGCCTGAGCGGAGCCAAAGGAAGAAAAAGAAGAACGGAAAAATTTTAAGAAGAGCATCTCCCAAAAAATTAATGACAGAGGAAAGAGATGGACCAAGGAAAGGCTTGCAGTTGATCCAAGGCTGAATTTAGCTAGATTCAAAAAAGCCTTATGGATGCATGGAGGGAAGGAATTTTGTACTCAAATCTACTCACATTCCGGGTTTTCCAACTGACAATAATGGTGGTGAAGAAAACTATTGCAATACCCAGTTTAGCAAGCTTGTCACAACCAGAGGAGAGGGAGGACCATAAGTAGCATGTACTGAAGCGAATAGAGGTGCAACCAATAAACGTTGAGAATCCATCTCCATAGTTCAGTAGCATGTGTAGGAGAAGAAAAGATGATAAATAGATTCACCATCCAAGTTGCAGAGAGAGCAAGCAGAAAAGAGATTGACGCCGATTTTTTAGCCCCAATCATCAGTTGTTCTTTTTCGGGCCCAATCATCAGTTGGAATTCTCCTATGCAAAATTCTCTAGGAGAAGCAACAGATAGCTTAGGATTCATTAGGGGCTGTCAAATTAGGTGTGTCCATGGCTTGATGACTTATCTTGAACAAACTAAATCCCAGGCACCTCTAAAGGAATGCTCAGTAGAGGGGGAAGAGGATAACATAATATAATATGGAACTAAATGATTGATCTGGATTGTCATAGCCTTGAGAAGGAAATGTGCAACTTTTGTGGAAAGGGCTTGGGGGACTTCCCAATTGTTTCTAGCAATGATGTGAGAGACTATGGCCTCAGGGGGCAATGGAAATTGAAGAAACTTTCCAACAATTACTGTGTTGTCTAGCCACCTCTCATACCACAAAATAATAAAAGATTCATTGCCAATTTTCCATTGGCAGTTAAGTTTGAGGAAAGGACCGAGCTTCCTTATGAATCACCAAATGCAAGAGCCTGATTTTACGGTATTATGATCCCATAAACATGTGTGCTTGAAATATCTGTTGTGGAACCAAGTTGGCCAAATGGATGAAGATGTCAACGCTTGCCAAGCTAGCTTTAATATACTAGCTTCATTGACTTCAGCTTGCCTGTCACAACCCGAGCCCCAGGAGATCGGGGGTTAGCAAAAACCTAACCAGCGACACACGCACTCCCGTGCATATGCACTTAGACCCGGTCGAGATGCACACGCACAAGGGAAACACACGTGCAAACATGTATGCGGAAGCTACAAAGATCAACATGTGACACGAGGCACACAAGAAACAAAGGAAATAATATCCAAAGGCTGACATACAGGTCTGAATATATAAATCTGGACCCAATCACAATATATAGAACATGAGTACAATCAATGACATGAAAGGAAACAATATGCATGCATGCAGAGAACAGTCGCGCTCTGATGGAGGGATAACACCCACTCCGCGAACCTGAAGAGACAGCTGGAGTCTCCCAAACAAACTGACGACCGATAAGAACACGGTCGAGGGTACCTAAGCTTGCAACACCAAGGACAACTCATGAATACGACGATTCAGCTAAGTATAAGCAGTAACAAGTTAACACGTATGGTCTCTAATCGAATGAAAGACATAAATAATCATAACTTGTCAATGTAGTAGTCTAGGCAGTTGTGCATTCAAATTAACATATGCTCTGTGAATCAATGTAAGTAACATAACATGTACATACTAGTTGGCTACTACGTACGCCATATGCTCCGAAGGTAGGGATCTTGCAAACGTGATGAGAACACAATGGGCGAGGGTCTCGGTTTCCTGGGGTCCAGATTCCTCAAGACATGTCCTTCTGCAGTAAGGTAATACAAACTATACCAAAGTCACCCCGTCGGGATCCTAAGGCTGAGGCTCAGTAGTGCCGGACTATATCGAGTCAATCAATAAAAAAACATGCATATCATAACGTGCATATCATAACATGCATAGCTGAACATGTATTTTATCAGAACGTGACGTGCATGTCTTGTTAAGTATATATCAACAACCATATCTAACTGAACAGATCAAACCAACAAGATAATGGATGATAGCGAAGTAAAGGCATCTCAACTCATGTATATCAAATAGTAAGATCGAACATGCAAGACCGCTGTTCCACCCGGGATTAACCATGGACAGAGCTAAAAATATCCAATCGTGTGCCCCAGCATAGAACACGAATAAGAGGACAAGAACCGAAGTCAATATGCCATGCAATCAGATGTTCTTGCAGGAATCACGATCTGTTACTAGCCAATCCTATTCTAATTATCCAGTGTTTCTAACCGTGCATGATGATGTAGTTTTAAGTTATCCGATGCACCATTGTCTAGTGTTGCAGTGTATCTGGAATGTGCACCGAAGTCCCTTAAACCAACACCCATGGGGAGGTGCTAAACAACCGGATAACGTGCATGAATGATTCGCAGCCCTCGAGATCATTCATGTCATACATTCATACCATTGGACAAGTCTAGGTGATCTACATTCTATCATGAAGGTCATATCAGTCTCTTTCTTACGCCTATCCTTGTTATCCATATATCCGAGGTGGCACGGCTTAGCCGTAGGTGAACATACGGCTTAGCCGTAGGCATCTTACTACGTAGCCGTAATATGCACTGCGGCTCCACCGCGGTTCCCTTTACTGTTCATCTGCAAAATTACGGTTCACTCATATTTTGTTCTACGGCTTAGCCGTGTGCTGTTCTACGGCTTAGCCGTGGCTGGGCCGTAGAAGGTCTGTCTAATTTCTTGCTTTCAGTTCATTCAGAAGAAGGCACCTTGTAATGATCTACGGCTGGGTCACGGCTGAGGTACGGCTTAGCCGTAAGACAATACACGGCTTAGCCGTGTCCTGGCCATAGAAGAAAACTGGCTTTTTTCCTCTCTGGACTCTAAGCCGAAGGTGAGTTACGGCTTAGCCGTAATACACACGGAAGCAGGTTCTGAACTGATTACAGAATCACTGAAACACGTATAAACGGGATAAATCACATGAAATAGAGGGGAACAAACACAAGATGGGCTGTAAACAACATTCATACTCAAGAATACATTACTTAATCTAAATCAAACACATACGCACATGGTTTAGCCAAGTTATGCTTATACTTGCCTCAAATGGAGTCTAACACATGATCTTGTTGTCCTTGGGCTCAATCACACTGCCAACAAGCTCCTAATCGCCATGCATACAAAAGAAGAGGAAACGAGAACCGTGAGTGCATGTAACAGGCAAGAACATGAAGAAGAAAGAGGAGAAGAAGAAGATCAAGAACATGGAGCTTCCCTGAACTTACCAAAAGACACAAATCGAGACTCACGAGCAGTAATTCCTCTTCCTGGCCTTGAACGAGAAGAAGAAAGGGGAAACAGAAGAGAAGAAGAGGAAGACTCGAGAACGAGAGAGAGACAGAACAGTAAAAGAGAAGGAGAAGGTCTGTGGCTTATAAATATCAAGCCAATTTGCAAGAAAGTCCAACCAGGAAGACTATTTCCAATTTGAGTCAATTGCGGGTCTAACGGAAACAAATGACATGTTTGGTAAATGACGTAGTTACGGAAATCAACAAGCGTAACAAAAGACACATGTAGAAGCCAAGATGATGCACGAATGACGACATCACACAAAATAACAAATTACGAAAAAGGGCTTATGTCTACCTGAACTAGGTCAAACTCAACCCAACTACCTATCCAAAACCTGAAACCAAACAAACACAAGAACAAAACACCATTAGCAACCAAATCATCAAGAATTAGCAGCTAATCCAGATCAAATCGGGTCGGGGTGTTACATTGCCTACGCAACCCAAGGCCACCCTCTCTTTTTAGCAGGTAAACTGTTTTCTAGTTGACCTTGATTTTTTTTCTTGCTCTCACCATTGGCCCAAAGGAAAGATCTCATAAGCCTCTCAATGTCAGCAACCACTTTAAAAGGCATTGGAAAGACCATCATGCAGTGAAGGGAAATGGAGCACAAAACATGTTTCATAAGGATAAGCTAGCTAGCAAAAGAAAACAGTCCATTCTTTCATCTAACAAGTCTCTTCTTTCATCTAACAAGTCTCTTCTAGATGTCATTTATTAGGAAAGAGAAGTGAGCTCTTTTAGGGGCTCCTATGATAATAAAAACACCTAGATACTTGCTAAAGTTAGAGGAGAATTGAATATCTAAGGTAGAAAAGATGAGTCTCTTTTTTATGCTATTATAGTGGCCTCCAAAGATGTTGCTTTTATCTAAATTGAATATCTAACCCGAGCAGCCTGATAAGACTCATGATAGACTTTAGAGATGTTACGGATTTGTAATTGGATTTCATACAGGGGAGGACCCAAGAAGTTTTCCTTGGGGGTCCACTATTTACGAAATTTTTTTCGGAGGCCACATATAAAAAATAAATATAGTTTTCAAAATATGTAGGGGGTTTTCTAAAAATTTGGAGGGGGGAGGGGATGTTTCATATGCTAAAAAAAAATTAAAATATTAAAAACATAAAGCTATTTTTAAAAATTTTGGAAATTTTGGGGGGTCACTACCCCTATTGGCCCCGCTAATTCCGCCGATGCTTTTATGAAAACCAAAATGTTGTCGACTAAAGAAGGTGGCTGATAAATGGGTTAATGTTGGAAATAGCTAAGATATTTTTTTGAGAAACTAGGTTCACTAAGTTGAGGCTTAAGATTTCTTCAGCCAAAATGTAAAGATAAGGAAAAAGAGGGTCTCTCTGTCTAAGATCACAACCAACTTGAAAGAATTCACAAGGAATTCTATTGACGATCACAGAGCCTATGGTGGTACACTACACACGTTTAGAAATCAAGTTAATCCAAGAGTTAGAGAAGCCAAAGAACCTAAGGGCTTTGAAAAGGAAATGTCAGTTCAGTTTGTCAAAGGCCTTCTTGATATCCATGGAACTATGCTTGGATTTGGTATTCACTTTTTGAAAAAGCTCATGGGCTGTATAGCCCTGCCCTTGGTGAAGGTTGCCTAGTTTTCTAAAAAAAGAGAAGGTAAAAGAGAGGACAACCATTTAGCCAAGATCTTAGATATAATCTTATAGGAGAAATTTAGAAGGCTAATGGATCTAAAGTTTGAAAAAGTGGAGGGAGAGGGTGTAACGACCTGAGTAGCCTACTGGCCTAATAATTTGGTAAGCTTGTCATGTAGCCCAAAATGCTTAAACCCAAGTTATTAGTAGTAACCTACATGGTTACTTATATATTAGACTCATATTTTATTCATGAGCGATGTGGGATGGAGTGCACATAGCCCAAAATGCTTAAGTCTAAATTATTAATAGTAACATACATAGTTCATTATTTACCAGACTCATATTTCATTCACAAGCGATATAGAATGGGGTGTTACAATCAATCTGGCCAGGAGCATTATTTGGTTTCAAGGCAAAGACTGCCCCTTAACTCATCCTGCGAAGGAACAACAGTGAGAAGATCATTTTGGTCTGTGGTGACACCTCCTCTAAGGCAGGAATGCTGAAGATGGTGTTCGCATCGATCAGGAGGATGCGAAGCTGGAGTAAGGATTAAAAGTACCTAACCACTGCTTGTTGGATTTGCTCATAATCAACTAAGTTAGAACCATGATCCACAATGCTCTCTATCTACTTTGTTTTGCTCCTCATTTTGGCAAACGTATAAAAAAAATGTGTTACGATCGCCTTCATCGAGCCACTTGATTCTGGACTCTGCTTCCAAGGTATTTGCTCTGCTTTAAGAAGATTGTGGAACTTGGCCTCGGAAGAGATCAAGAGATTGGCTGCAGAGTCTGTGGGATTGGAATCAAAATTCTGTTGGCACATAAATAATTCATCGGCCTGAATATTAAACGTTTGTAGCATTTTAACCAAAATGATCACTCAGCACCTTCTTTTATATACTGATACTAGGATATGACCTAGACGCATCAAACACTGTGAAATGGGTCATCCCCAAGATGGTTAAGAAGCTAGAGACATTGACAAAAGGTCATGAGGAAGTAGACGCAATTGTTGGCGCTTGACAAGGACAAGTGAGATCCCCTCTCTCTCTCTCTCTCTCTCATATGCTAGGCATTATAGAAATCTCTGATATCAAACCTATAAATCAATCAGTGGGTCCCACTTATGATATCCGAAGCTCCCAATGTTTATAGGTGGGGATCTAATCATTGGATTGACCACATTTAAAGCAATTAAAATACATAAGACAAAAGGAGTGGAATTAAATCATATAATAAAGAGTGAAATTACATTATACAATCAATTTGATGATGAACACTAATCGGCTCAACACTAGTACACTGAAGGATTTTTTAATCGGTTTGGATCTCAAAAGCGCCATTGAGGGGTATAAAAGTCTTCCAATATTTTCTTAATTAGAGTTTTATGATGCACAAAATCCTGTTTCCTTTTGAACACAGTATTACTACGAACATTTTGGTTGTTTTTCATATTAGCAAGTTGTTTCTAAGATTAATAAAAAAATTTTCAAATAATGAGTAATTATTGTCATATTGATTCTCATTTCATATTATATGGATTGAAATTGTAGTCTGTTTTCGATGAAAATAGTATATATATATATACAAAGCTACTATGCTATGGTGAGGGACCCTTCCATATTTTGGTGGTTTACTACATGTCAATCAGATATCTAAATAAAGGGTGAAAAGATCACATGGTCAAATTTTTTGTTTAATAAATTTTACTGTACTCTCTCTCCTAGACTAACTTTGATAAAGGTTTTTTAAGATTACAGACAATATAAATCTAAATTTGCTTCAACTTTATTTTTTAGGCCTGGGCTCACTAGTCACTTTGTCCTTTGTTAGTAAATACATGGACCCTATTTCAAAATTTCCTAGAATCTCACCCTCTATCACAATTACTAGCAAACTATGCCTGCACTTAGCATAGACAATATATAATTTATAATATTAAAAATTATAAAAATATTAAATAATATTTTGTCTAAATTATAACCAAGCATGACCCATCTATTAAATGAGCCCAACTAAATAATCCAACACCGGCCCAAGTATACAAACTTAAAGTCCAAGTCTGGGCTAAAGCGAGCTATGCCGGATATTAAAAATTATAAAAATATTAAAAAATATTTAGTCTAGGTTATATCCGAGCAAGGCCTGTCTATTAAATGGGCCCAACTAAATAGTCCAAGATTGATCCATGTACTCAAATTTAAAGTCCAAGCCCGAGCAAAAGAGGGCTGGACCAGATATGGACTCAGGCTGTAGGTTATAATGTGGGGCTGTGCTTTTATAAATTGATTAATAGTTTAAGATTAGAGACTTGCATTATCCGTAGTTTAAACAAGAACATATTCTTTCATAAAATGATTAATAGTTTAACATAAAAGATTTGCTTATTTAGAAGTTTAGGTAAGAATAGGTTCCTAGAATTTCTCCAATTCAAAATCAGAGCAAAATTGAAACCACAATTGAAGCTCAATTTTTTCAATTAATTACAAAATTGGAGCTTAATTGCAAAATTGGATCCTATACAATTCATACATAATTATTGTTGTTCATAATTCTCTCCGTTGTTTCCTTTTTCACATATACAAGGTTGCTAATTTCATTTCATCTAATGGGCCATGTTATTTATATGGCTGTGATGGCCCTCTATGGGTGCCTTTTTCATAACAATTTTGTGGGCCAGCTATTGCAAATCCAAGCCATTAAAAATAGACTTTCTTGAATTGTTGTATGCCGTTGCCCCAACAATCTCTCTATGGGATTGACACTTGGAGGGGGGAATTTTTCTTCTTTTTCTATGAAAAGATTGATTGATGTCACCTTAAGCAAAGATGGATCCAATTCTAAATCAATCCAATGGAAATAATTCTTTCCAACCAAGTCTTTTCATTGGAAGATGAATCCCATTCTAAATCAATAAAAGTCTCCTAGTTTTCAAATTATCAAAATAAAAAACATTGAATCTCATTTGCAAATTCAATAATTATTTGTGCACACACTAAAATAGACACAAAATGTACATAGGTGTATTTGTTCCATAAGGTGGTGACAAGTGCATTTATCCTATGAGGCAAGGAATAAAAAGCAAAATATAATTGTTAGTGTGTGATGCCACATAAGCTATTGTGCATTTTGTGTCTATTTTAATATATATACATATCACAACTATAATATAAGAATGAAATAAAAGTCAACTACAAATAAGTCCCCCACCCTCACCCTCAAAAAAAAAAAAAAAAAAAACTATCAGAATTATATAGAAGTAATTGAATCCACTAAACCAGAAAAAAAAAGAGCACTTATTAGTGAAATCCTATCACAAGAATCTGAAATCGACTGACCCCCATTGGGGTTGTGGGAGGGGGCGATTAACTCCCTATGCAACGGGCTTCCTTCACAAGTATCAAAAGTTAACCAACAGAACTCCTCATCAACCAATTGATTAAGACACTCATACTCACAAATTCCTAGCATAATTTCAAAACTACTTGAATTGTATTGAGCTTTCAGTACTAAAACCATCCTGCAGTTCTTCTTGAACAATCCTGCCAAGGCATAAGCACCATTAATAAATGAAGATTCAATGTAGAAACAGGAAATATTACGAGGCTTAAAAAACCCAAAAAGGGGAAATACACAGATTACAAAAAAAAGTCAAAACATATTAGCAAAAACAGGGCATGCTAACAAAAAGACAGAAGGGCCATGAAACTTGGGTGAAGGAGAGAAGAAGCCGAGTGAGAGTGACATTGATCATAGGCCTAGAGAGCTTGATTAGAGCAAGTGAAGGGTCCTTTTTTATGGTTATAAGGGAATTGAGGGTCAGTGGCTTGAGGATTTTGTGGACAAAGAAGAAAAAAAAAATTCTAACAAAACAAAGAATTAGAATGTCATAGTATTGGAAGAGATTTACCTCTTGTTAGTAGGAGTGTATTGATAGAGCCTCGAGAACAGAATAAAGTCTCTCTCAAGGACTATCTCAAACACCTCCCTCTTGAGATCATATGATACAATCCGCTTGAAATTGTCATTAAAAAGAACTTTATCATCTCCTTCGCAACTCATGTATAAAGGTGCTAAATTTGAACTATCCGTAATTTCTGTGTGCATTGGAAAAAGACATGAACATCTCTCCATTCCTCCTTGCAGATCGACATCATGCAATATCAACCATTCACCGCTCATCAGCATCTTCAAGACACTTAGTCGGCAGCCACTGACGTGTTTTCTAATACAGTGCAGGCTCCCAGCACACACCGTCAACTTGGTCATGTAAATTTCTCCATGGTCTCTCGGCAAATCTAAATAACCACAGGTTTCTGTTTCCAAGTTGAACATGAGCGCTTTGCTTCCATGGCAATGCCAATACAAAACCCGGTTGCAATAAACTGCATTTTCTTCAAGCGAGCCCCAATAATGATCATGTGGTTTTGAGTCCCTCTTAAGTAGTTGCCATCTCCTTGTATCGGATGAGTAGATCTCGAATCTATATGATGCATTCTTTTTGTCAGGGTTGACACTATGGGCGCCCATCACAATCTTGAAAAAAGCTAAGTTGTTGCAACTCGAATTGATGATGCTGGTGTCGTTTTCGAAGGCGAGTCCCCACAAGGAATCATAGCGGGCCATGGTTGGGTTTGGAAGACGGACACACTCTTTAGTCAATGGATTGGAGATGTAGCACCTACTGAGATCAGCTTTTCGTATACTAAAAAAATAGGAGAAGAGCAACCCATTACACGAGAGATGAGTCAGGTAAGCGGATAGTCCACCCATTGGAGAATCAATGAAGAAGTCAAGCTCTGGACTCTTGTTTCTTCTTTGGCCTTCTTCAAGGAACGTGTATTTATGAAAATAATGATGAGATATGCATGCAACATTGACGGTCTTGGTGAGGAGCGATGGGCAGCCAATGATCAAAGATCGCCATCGTTTACAAACATTGAAGCATTGGATGATGGAGCTCAGTGGCAACAAAAGCATAATCTCGACCATCGAATCATTGCTCAGATCTTGTAGTGTGGTTATTCTTCTCGTCTCTGTCTTCATTCAATAGTACTGTATTGGTTTGATGTTGATGTTGATGTTGATATTGATGGCACAGATCTCGAGCAGCCAAGTGGGAATTTGTTTCTAATAAACTTTCAATAGAAGAAGAATGGCTCAACTGGGAATCATTCTTTCTCTCTTTTATGGCAAAGAATTGCTTTACTGGGAATCTTGAAAATATGAAACGCTTAGAATGGGACTTATGATAGGGCTTTAGTGGGCCCCACGAGCAGTTGATCCTATTTCCTCGGCGTTTAATTCGCTTGGTGCAGAGTGGTGGCCCTCTTATTTATATACATGGTTGAGATGGCCCTTTGTGGGCCCCTTATTAAAACAATTCTGTGGGCCACCTACCGAGACGCTAAAAGTAGTCGTGTTCTTCGAGTGTGGTATGCTGTTTCCCAAAAATCACACCGTGGGATTGACGCTTTTATATCAACCCAATCAAAGAGGATACTGTATACGGAAAAGGGTGAAGATATGCTTTAACAATTAGATTTGGCGACAACCTAGTTCTCAGATCCTTGAGTGTTAAATTTTAAGATTGAATCTGTTTTTTGTACTAGGAAACTTTAAACAGAGTAGGGATGCTCATGGATGGGACTGGCCCAAGCCCAACCCAGGCCTATCCTGCTTTGGGCCGCACTTGATCTGTTTCATTTCGCGTCTTCTTCATAGAAAGACTCCTATGCAGGCTTGGGCGCAATCTATGGGAATCCCCTTGGCTTCCAGGCATGTTCTCTGTGAGTCCAGTACAGAAATGGAACTTGATTTATTTTTCAGCTAACCTAATGCAATACACATCTAAGAATGGATTGTGGATACCTATCATTGTCCACCTCCTCCTCCTTACTCAATTGGCCATTATTGGCATGCCCTTCCTTTAAGCAGAGATGAGACTAAAAGAAAAATCATAGCTTCTATTTTCTTCCACCTCATCTCCTCTTTATAGTTTGCGCACATCAAAGCTGTGTTCAACAATAATCTTCTACTAGTTCATAGGTTCAAATATCAATTTCTTCAACATATTCTAGAGTTTCTTGGTAACACACAATCTAAAGATTTTGATGAATGCCATAATCCTCTACTAATTGATGCCTTAAACATGCTTAGTTTGGGTATCGCTCACTAGGTTCTTACATGTACATGTTCCTTTTCAGTTTTGTTCCTTATGGCTCCTTCTGAGCTTGTACATTTATCATTATGGCTCTCTGGGGCTTTATGCCCATGAGCTTGTACATTTATCATTATGGCTCTCTGGGGCTTTATACCCATGAACTTTTTTTTGCTTTAATACAATTTACCTTCTAGGAAAAGAGAACTGCACACTTATTGATATGGTATATTTCCTATTTTTTGAAGCATATTTTAGGGACTTTTCCTTATAAGTTTGAGTAAGTTTTAAATAGGATTCCATTTCAATAGAGATATTGAGGGGGGCAATGGCATGGAGAAAATACCGTGTGATTTCTAATCAAATTAGACATCAATGCTATTGGATGTGATCAACACGTCTTAGACTACACTCAATTCAAAGGAAAATTGCATCCATAGGAACTATTGAGCATAGACTAACCATTGATAAACATGAATTAACCCTTTATTACAGTGAAAAGAGGTCCAATTGAGGTCATTTTGCGAGTGCTTGTGACTGCTGGATTACATGGGGACCCAAATGCTGCAAGTGGACCACCATCAGATTGAGTTTTTTCTTCTATTAAAAAAACACTTCTATATTCTAAAAATGACTGCCATTCCGTCCTAATCGGATATAAATTTTGGTCAGTGTATATATACATGGAAGGCTTGTGAAACTAGTGAGTTGGATCATCATAACTTGGCTTCACATAAGCTATTTGATAGGAAGAAGGGACAAATGAATTGTAGGAAAAAGATTCACCTTACGAGATTCCTTATTTACCAATCTGATTCCAATATAAATAGAGTTCCTTCAAGTTCCTTGAATGGAGCAAATAACAAAAAGATTGACTGGTTGAAACTAACCTTAAACAAAGATGGATCCCACTCAACATCAACCCATTAGATATAATTCTTTCCACAATGGTGGAGCCGTTTATCAAAATAAGTTGGAGTCTTTCATCAAGTCGCACCAAATTATCAAAAGGTTTATTTTTACAGATTGGCCTTGAAGTTTTCTAGGATTTTCAATGTACTCTCTAAGGTTTTAATTTGCCTAATTTACCTCTTTAATTTAATGAATTTTGTAACAATTTAACACTTCCGTAGCACCACCTTATTAAAATCGATAACAAAAGTATTAAAAGACCCATTACGTTAAATGCTAACTTGGTTAAAGTAAGGGCATTTTGGGTAGATTTTCTCCAAATGCGTTTTGGGAGGGAAAAGAGAGGAAACGGCTTTTAGAGTTAGTTTTCTGTTTTTTCCACCGAGGAACAACCTATCTCCATTCCTCTGCATCCGATTTAGTACGGTGGTCTCCAACCCCTCTTCGTCTTCATCTCCATCTCATCCTCCTCCTCCTCTGTTCTTAGGATTCTTTTGCTCGATAAAAACAGTAGGTTCTCTCTTCCTTTCTCTCTCCTTCCTGTAAGTGCAAAGAAGTGCACTTGTTTTTTAAGCATCTTAACACTTTTTGGGTGTTATTTTAGGAGTCAAAGAATTACAGATTTCTAAATGGAGTGGTTGCATAGAGAATTGAATTGTGACATGGTGGATGATTTGGAATGTCTTCCTTACAGTAAGCAGCTTCTTGATTTTACTATTTAACAATTCATGAATATTTTTATCTATCTGTATTTTTTTATTATTAAAATCATGGTTGTTCTATTTTTTATCTATAAAAACCTACCAATATGCCTTTTTTTTTTTTACATATTATAAAAGTCATGGGGAAGTTCTGAAGAAATCTAATGTGGCAAATGTGTGGTAGGGAGCTTTTAAAATGTTCCAAGGATTGCCTTTCGGGCAAATTGATCATTGAGATCAACTTGGAAAATGCGATCAATTGGACTATATATTTTGCTCAATTGCTCTATTTTTTTCCCTCTATCTCTTTGTTTATTATGAATGTTTGCCTTTCTATTCTTTTAATTGTATCCAATCATATTGCAGAGGAAGGGGATGTGTATTACACTATTAGAATGCACCATGGTGGACATTTTGAATTCTTGGAGTGTAAGGTATACAAGGGGGAGAAGGTGGATCACTTTGATTTTTGTTACTCAAATATGATAAGATATGATGTCCTGCTTAGAAGTGTATGCAATGGCCTTGGAACTAGGTATAGGACATAAGCAAGTGAAGTCATTCCAGTATAAGATACATGTTAATGCATGGAGGAAGTAAGAAACAGATGTCTCTACACTTGAGATGGTTTTTTGTGTTGACCAAACAAGATTAATGGACTGTATGTGGAACATGAGATCCTAAATAGCAATGTACATAGCCAGGTTGATTTAAATCTTCCCAAAATGTAGCACAGGACCATACCCCTACCCTGCAATTAGTTAGAGTAAAAGGGACTGATCATGATCGATACTGTGTCAATGTATAGAGCCAGGTTGATTCGAATCTGCCCCAAAATGAAACATTGGACGATAACCCTACCCTGTCATCAGTTAAAGTAGAATGGACTGATCAAGATAGATAATGTGTCAATTCTGACGGTAGTGAATTGTAACTCACTAGATGGTTCTGCCATTGAGCATGAGGATAAAGAGACTAACCATGATAGCAATTATCTATTCTCTGATAATTACAGTAACGAGGATGATGATGAAATATATGAAACATTTGTTGATCATGATGTTGAGTTTGTAGAGATAAAGAATCGAAATGAGCATGGGACATGTGAAGGTGAGGGTAAGGCTACAGTAGAGGATAATTCTAATGAGCCAAGGAGTCTTAGTAGCTCATCAGAGTTAGATGATGAAGAAGGAAACATACAAACCATTCGGAGGAAAAAAGGGGTGTGGTATCGAAGGTTCAATCCAATGACTAATATGGTTGATCCAAAACTCAATTTTGGTCTCATATTCTCCACTATAGATATAATTTGGAGTGCTTTGACAAATTATTCAATCAAGAATGAGAGGGATCATAGATACATTATTAATGAGAAGTATAGGATTAGAGTTGTTTTTAAGGATCCCAATTGTAACTGGTTAATGCTTCCAAAATGCAAGGTGAGGAATCAATGTAGATTAAGACCCTTAGGAAAAAACATATATGGAATAGGTCTTGGAATGTTAGTGAACCAAACATTACCTGCATTGCAGAGCATTACAAGCATAGGATTAGGTTCAACCCCATATGGCCTGCAAAGTCTTTGCTTGAAACAATCCAGCAGGAGACTATACTTAAATTTCACAGACAGACCATATACAGGGCTATTAAGAAGTCGGCCTCAATGATTGATGGGAGTGACAATGAACAGTATGCCATGTTATGGGACGATTGTGAGAAAGTGATGAGAACAAAACCTAGTAAGCCAATGAGGATCAAGTCAAAAGCTACTGAAGATGGTTCAAGTCTACCTAGATTCAAAAGAATATATATATATGCTTTGCAGTTCTAAAGAAATGGTTTACTGAATGTTACAGACTTGTGATTGGGTTGGATGACTATCACCTGGCATGGCCAAGGTCTGGCATACTACTTACAGCTATAGGCAGAGATGGAAATAATCATATGTATACTATTGCCTATGTAGTAGTGGATGCAAAGAGAGGCAAAACCTAGACATGGCTTGTGAAATTGTTGAAAGAAGACTTGTGAATGGTAAACTATGATAATTGGACACATATCTGACAAACATAAGGTATTTGTTTTATAATTTGGTTTTTCCCTGTATCTTGTTATTAAGTAATGCATTTTTTTTCTCTGCATGTTTTTTTTTATGTAATACAGCGGAAAAAGTACAAAGAGTCCAAGACAAGTTGAAGGTTACGTGATTTTGCCAGAAGAGTTATGCTGATAGTCGTCGTAGACCTCTCGAATTTCAGGTGGGAGGCAAGGTCTTTTTAAAAGTCTCTTTGACGAAGGGTACCATTACGGTTAGACATAAAGGTAAGCTTGCTCAGTGATTCGTAGGTCATTTCGAGATTCAGTGTAAAGTGGGAGATTTGGCTTATTGATTAAAATTACCACCCCAACTTGCTAGAGTTCACAACATATTCCATGTGTCGTTGCTTAGGAAGTATCTTCTAGGACCTTCACATGTCCTCGAGATTGACGACATCCCAGTGAAGCTGGATGTGAGTTATGAAGAAAAACCTCTTCATGTCATTGACACAAATGACCAAGTGCTACGTACCTGGACAATTGAATAGGTCAAAATTCTTTGGGAACATCATGGACCAAAAGAAGCTACTTAGAAACTCAATAAACAAGTTTGGGAGAAGTATACAGGACTTTTACCTAAGGTATGTTGCATTTGAAGGACCAAATGATCATAAAGAGGGGGAGGATGTAAGGTCCAAACCCTAACTAATCTCAATTTATAATAATTAATATTATTTTACCTTAATTATTGCTTATTTAGACTAATTCAACTCAAATCCTTTAAGTTTGGGTCATGGACAGGTGGTTGGGTCGGTGACCCTTAGGCCTCAGGTGAGGTTGGGAAACCCTCTGGTGAGGGGAGAAGATCATCGTAAGATAATACATCCCTGGAAGAGAAAAGGTGTCTTATCAAATTTGAACTCTGGTTAGAAAGCTAAAAACTGACAACTCTTACCAGTAGAATAAGAGGCCGTTCTTATTACACCTATTACTTCATTACTGCATAGTAGTGGTTATATATGACCAACGGAAGTGCACAAGTCCAACATACCTAGAAAGCTACAGGGCGTGAGTATTGCTAAACCATCTTCCATTGAAGTAGATTGGGTTGGAAAGAATTATTTCCAATGGGTTGATGTAGATATCCATCTTTGCTTAAGGTGATTTTTCAGTCTTTTCTTGGAAAGAGATTTTAACCCTCTTTCTCCATTCAAGGGCCTTAAAGGAACTCTATGCATATGGGGGATCACATTGGTAAATAGGCCACGCCTAAAGCCAGAACTTTTCCCACAATTTCTTTCTCCGCTTGTCATCCAATGTGAGGCCTAGTTTCACATGCCCTCAATGTAGACACTTAACCAAAATTTAAATCTGATCGGGATGGTATGGTAATCATATGTGTGGAGTATATAAGTATCTTCTATAACCAAAATTTAAATCTGATTGGGATGGTATGGTAATCATATGTGTGGAGTATGTAAGTATCCTCTATAAACGCAAGAGCCACCAAAGGGTAAGAGAGTTGTAATTCTTTCAAAATTTAATTGGCACTAAAACTAGCTATTACTTGATTGTGTGCCATAGATACAATCAAAAGAAGCCACATGCCAACTGTGGAGACTTTCTACCAACTCTACTTGTTTTGCAATAAAGGGATCGAATCTTAAATTTTTATTTTTTATTATATTAAAAAGCCGAAGAATTGAATGACTACAAGTTCTCTTTTCTAATTTATTTATAATATTAAAAATGCTAATTTCAATTCACCTTTTTTCTTTATTCCCATCCATTCCAATGGTCTAGATCTCTATGCTAGTTTGAACGTCTACAACTCATCTTGCATCATTTCCTCCATTCTTAAAAGTTTTCTTTCATCTGGGAGGTAATGTTCATTTGATTTCTAATGAGACTAACATGTAAAGGTGATCAAAACTGTTGGATGTGATGAACACATGTAAAATTTCTTGCACCCAAATGAAAATTGCATCCACCAGAGCTAATTGATCACAAACTTAGCCTTCGTATTCCCTGAATTTACTGTATATGAACAAAATTAGCAAAAAAAAAAAAACACTGAATCTCATTTGCAAATCCCTCTACTTATTACAACAATAATAAAATAAAAGTCAACTACAAATTCCCTTTAAACCATCAAAATTATTGGGTAGTGATTGAATCCACTTTAGCCCAGAACACATCCAATCTTTCATAGATCAAAACCCTACACCAAAAAAAAAAAAAAAAAAAGATCCCCACTAATGAGATTGTAAAGTCATCGGTTGATTCTACCAAGACAATTTTTTTAAGTCATCGGTTGATTCTATCAAGACAATATCCACAAGAAATCACCATAGGACAGAGAGAAAAAACACCAATTTGTGAAATCCTATCACAAGAACCTGAAAGAGACTCACCCCCATGGGGTGATTCACTCTCAAATGCCAGGGGCTTCTTACACAAGCATCAAATCAGACATTAACCAACAAACTCCTTACCAACCAAATGGTTTGGAGGCTGACTTGAAAAACCATAACAAATTCATAGCAAAATAAGAAATTTTCTTGAATTGTTTTGATCTTTCAGTCCTAGTCCATGCTGCAGTTCTTCTTTAACAATCCTGCAAAGGGATAAGCACCATTAATAAATGAAAATTCATAGAACAAATTTCCGTCTTTCTGTACATAAAACCGTATAGAAAGAAGAAAGACTACAAGGTTTAAAAAAACCCAAAAAATATACAAAATGGGAAAAAACAAACAGAACATACAAAGATTTTACAAAAAAAAAAAAAAAATCAAAACATAGTAGAAAAAACAGGGTATCCCAGAAAAAAAAAAGGGTCATGAAGCTTGGCTGAAGGAGAGAAGAAGCCAAGTGAGAGTGGCATTTAAGCATAGGCCTAGAGAGATAAATTAGAGCAAGTGAAGCATCCTCTTTGATGGCTATAATGGAATTGAGGATCAATGGATTGAGGTTTCTGTGGACAAACATGAGCTAGAAGGGAAAAAAATTCTTACAAAACAAGAAATACAATGTCATAGTTTGGAAGAGCTTTACCTCCTGTTAGCAGGAGTGTAACGAAAGAGCTTCCGCAGCTTAATAAAGTCTTCCTCAAGAACTATCTCAAACACATCCCTCTTCGGATCATATGATACAATCCGCTGGCGATTGTCATTTAAGATAAGTTTATCATCTCCTTCGCAACTCATGTCTAAAGGTCTAAAAACTGGATTTCTTTCACGCATTGGAAAAAGATCCAAATATCTCTCAATTGCTCCTCGGAGATCTACATCATGCAATATCAACCATGCACCCCTCATCAACATTTTCAAGACACTTAATCTGTAGCTACAGATGTGTCTTCTAATGTAGTGCAGGTGCCCAGCACACTCTGCCAACTTGCAGTAGCGAGCATCATAGATTGATCTTGGCAGATCCAAATAGTCAGAGATTTCTGTTTCCAGATTCAACATGAGCGCTTTTCTATTCCAGGGCAATGCCGATACAAGACCCGGTTGCAATAAACTCCATGTCGGTCAGGCCTACTCAAATGAAGATCAAGTGGTTTGGAGGTCCTCTTAAGTGATTGCCATCTCCTTTTATCAGGTGAGTAGATGTTGAATATATATGATGTATTATCTGTGTCAAGGTTGATACTATGGGCCATCACAATCTTGAAAAAAGCTATGTTGTTGCAACTCGAATTGATGATTCTGGGGTTGTTTTTGGAGTCCAAACAAAGAATCATGGCACTCCACGGTTGGGTTTGGAAGGCGAACACACTCTTTGCTCAATGGATTGGAGATGTAGCAATCATTGAGATCAGCCTTGCGTTTGATGAAATATTAGGAGGAGCAATCCATCGCATGAGAGATGATTCAGGCAAGGGTATTGTCTTTGCACTGGAAAATCAAAAAAGAAGTCAAGCTCTGAACTGTGCATTCTTCTTTGGCCTTCTTCGAGGCACGTGTATTTGTGAAACCATGATGCGAAGTAAATGCAACATTGACGGTCTTAGTAAGGAGCAATGGGCAGCCAGTGATCAAAGATTGCCATCCTTTATAGACATTGAAGGATTGAATGATGGAGTTTAGTGGCAGCAAAAGCAGAATCTCGACCATCGAATCATTGCCCAAAACTTCTATTGTGGTTATTCCTCTCTTCACTGTCTCCTCCATTCAGTAGTACTAGAAAAAAAAAAGCCTGCACTAAGCCCAGGAAAAAACATAAAAATATATTAAAATTTAGATATGAGGCTTCACAACATTGTGAGTCTTATGAGGCTATCAAAATAAAATATTAATAAAAAAATACATATAGTCAATGGATAATAAGCCCATTTTTTTATTGAGAATTAAAAGCATGCTCTTTACCCTTTTTTTTTATATTAGCTAAAAATTATCGTTATTAAAACATGCATAATAAATCAAAATTAACTGCCAAATGAGATAGATCCATCTTCACCGTCCACCACAATCAAACTTCATGTCAATGGACATCTTGAAAGCTGTCAATATCTTTTGGATAATGCTTCTACCAATCTTATCCCATGAGGTCAAAGATGCTACAACACATCATGCAGCTCTTTCCCTTGGTCATTGGAAAAATAAGGAAGAAAGTCATCATTCAACTCAAAAAAAAACTGGGCCAGATCATCGAACACTTGGATATTCACTAATAGTATGGCACATGGGTTTCAATATTCTTGTCTCATAACAAACTTGTAAAGAAAATCACAAAAATTACAAAAGTATTAAGCCTTAAAAAAACAGTGTATTTTTAATAACTGACCATCGTCGTCACTGTTGTAGTCATTGTCAGAGCCTTGCGAGTTCTTATTTTTATCACTTAAAACTCCAACATGCCAATGCTTGGTACTTCACCAAGTTTCACCAGTTTCCCATCCTCCATGTTCCCAGTAAACTTCATTTCTTCTCACAGGGGCTGTTTCCAATTATCTGTTCTATGTAAAGCTGAAACCTTATTAAACAACATCTTTGATTTTCTCTATTGGTAGGGACTCATAAATTATTTCTTACATATTAACTTCTAATTCACGCGTTGTCAGTCCATTACATTTTAGCATATTGTTGTTAAAATCCCTAGGATTCTAACCAATCCTATGACTATTTTATATTACTTTTTTACTCCTTTTATATGATCAGTTAGAACTAAACATTGTTTTGAGGATATTTAAGTAAGAAAGAAACCCAAAGAATCTTTTGAATGTAACCATAAAGTCACTAGGAACAAAGCGGAAAAAGCAGAACCAATATCCAAATACCTTAACTATATGAAAATTTAAATCTTTGCCAAAACAACTGGAATAATGAACAAATAGTGATTGAATTGAATGAGATTATCTATGATCGTCAGCTGTGCATTATTCCAGCTGTTTATCAACTCTGGATGTTTTAGCTGAAACAACATGGAAGCAACTGATAAATCTGAGCCCATAAAACAATCTATAGTGAATTGGGTTATCCAAGATAGTCAACTGTTAAATCTTAGACAAAACAAGAAGGAGATCTAAATGGCTAAAAACCCAGAAACAGAGAGAACCAATTATCAAATATAGTGATTGGATTGAAAGAGATACCAAAAAAAAAAAAAAAAGGAAAAGGGAAGAAGAAGAAGAAGAAGAAACAAAAAACAGAAGAAAGAAAACATGCGCTCTGGAGATTGTCTGGTGTATGATTGAGAAGATTTGAGCCCCGCAAAAAGTAACTAGAGAAAAGTGGTAGAGGAATGAAGAAAAACAGCAGCAGTTAAAAGGGTGTTTGAAGCATGTTTGATGGATTGGGAGTAGAAATGATGGTCATTTGAGGAAATGCTTACAGAAACACATTGCCATGGGAAGTTAGGGTAATGAAGAGAAATAAGGGTTTGAGTTATGGCATTGAAGAGTCATTTGGAGGGAGAAGTGTTGAAATCATTTAATGGGTCAAAATAAATCAAGATGGTCAAAATTAAATTGGATGCAATCCCTAATTTCTGCAATCAAACTCACTCAGCTTCATACATAATAACTAGCAAAACATGCCTGTGCTAAGCATGAGCACCTAGCAAAGCAGGCCCGCGCTAAGCCTAGGCCGTAGCTAAAAAGATATTTTAAGAATAAAAGATTTAAAAAAATATATATTCAAAAACCAAATATATAATTAAGGGCTTTGATCTTATGAAAACTGTTCTCAAGTACCTAGCGTGAGAACTTTTTATGGAACCCACTTGTGGGTCCCATTGGGAATGGGACTAGGGGGGTTGAAAGATCTATGTGGGACCACTCCAAATATCAAGTTTGGCCCCTTCATCCGTGGCTCACAAATCCAATTCATTCGGATTGGTGCATAGTCAATCCAACGGTTCGGTAAATTAGGATTTGACAGAAACTTAGAGCATGTGATTATCAAAGGGGTTCCTGCGTATTACAAGGTTTGGATTGGGTGATAGATGGGCCCCACCTAGAGTTCTCGCAAAAAAGGTGAGAACTAATTCTCATAAGATTATTTCCCTATTTTTAAATAGTTAAAAATTAATAAATATAGAGGTCAAGAGAGAAAATGAAAGTATCCAAAAGCAATATTAAAAAAGTAAATAAACGATGAACAAAATAAAAAATTATATCATAAAACATTCCAGTAAGATGAGTTTTCCGAGTGGTTCTCATAATCATGCAATTATATGGACAATTCTGGTCTAATTATCACAAAACTTAATCCTTAAATTAGGTGTTGTAACCTTCAATTTGTTAATGACCATAATATAATTGTTCGCCTTATACCATAGGAGAACCTCAATGAACATGGAGGATGTCGTTTTTAATCAGATATGATAATAAAATATAAAAACGAAACCCCATCAGTATGAGCTTCATGATCATGACCAGTCTCTACAAGTTCATCTCCCTTTGTAATCATAACTTCCTTTTTATTCTAAATAAAACAATCAAAATCGAACAATGACACCGCATAAAAAAGAACAACTTAAAAACATAAATTAAGGAAACTCATATAGAATTATACTGAAAACCTTCCAAGCAACAGTAAAAACATAATAGAGATGGCAGAAACAAAGTAAATGCAAAATGTTATGAACTCATGATCGGCACAAATAGGCATTGGGTGGTTTTGATGAGAGAGAGAGAAAGAAGTGAGAAAAAAAAAGAGAGAAAAAAAGGAACTAATTCTATAAACAATCAAGAAACAAACAATCACCTATATAAACACAATCTTTATATATATATATATATATATGTGGGCACATTTCAATATGAGCAGATTAGTTGCCTCACAAGCTTGAATGTGGGTAGTTAAACGCAGGTGGGGGCATCATCTACCAAACTATTAAAAATAAGTTAAATAAGAATATCTACAGGCAAATTAAGCATAACCAAAATCAACATATCTACAGGAAAATTGAATGAACCAAAGTCATCTACTTATGCCGACTTCACAAAACCAAAACCCAACAATGAGTTCTATCCAAACCATCAAAACCATTAAGCATTGATTGAATTATCAACTCCTCTGAATGTACATATTGAGTTCAAGTCACCATAGAAGAAAATCCAACTCTTAAACAGCCACAACCATTTTTTGTGCATGAAATTTGCATCATTCATAAGTAATGATGCGGTGGTCTCTTCATTTTTTTATATTTTATTTAAAAAAGGAATGAAATGGATTGAGTAGTGTCGAGATTGTAGTCCTCAATTTATACTAACATTGGATTGAGTGAGGTGTTTTAGCGTGCCTTTATTGATTTTTGATGGATGGAGAGAACTACAATAGCTTGTTTCATAATTCTCCAAAAAAAAAAAAAAAAATCAAAGAATGCTAACATAAAATGTGGCACTACTTTTCTTTAAACATATGTAAAGTAGTAAGTATTAAGATATGAAGTTATAACTTTCATTTTTTAACTCATTTATCTTTTATGTCATTTCATTTAAAAAATAAAAAGACCTTAAAACAATAATCTCAACATTTACAAACACAAAAATTAAATTTGTAAAAAAAAAAGTGGCGATAATACCTTCTAGATTTTTTGCACCTGTGACTTGATCCAAACAATTACTATTTGAAGCAGACTTTTCTCTATCTCAACACTAATAAACAGGGAGGAGAAAAATTTAGACTTTGAACTTCTACATCAGCAATCCACTGAGCTAGTTAAATCATATTACTAAATCATATTAAGATGTATAAAATGAAAACATAAGAAGAGCAAAACACAGAAGGGCAGTTTGGCCCAATGGTAAAAGCTTACTGATAGCGTCCTGGAGGATACGGATTCAAGTCACGGAAACAGTCTCTTCAAAATGAAGGTAAGGCTGAGTATATCTTGCCCTCCCCAGACCCCGCTATGCGAGAGCCTCGTGCACTGGGCCGCCCTTTTTATAAGAAGAGCAAAACACAATAATATTGATAACCAAATCTTTTAAAAATATTGTAAATGCAATCAAATGATATGAAATAGCACCAAGAGAGGGTGGGGGTTATCAAAACATCAAAAACAGGAAAATTGGAATAGAATAATTATTCATACATGCAAATTTAGTGAAAAACATAATGCATATGAACAGAGATGCATAACACAAACGACACAAATAGAAAGCAATATTTTTCAATTTGACCCTTAATCTTACACAAGGAAAGGAAAAAGAGAAGTAATACTGTGACTCCACCCATTTTTCTGATTCACATCATGCTCTGTTCATTCATTTCTTCAAAGCATCCAAATGCATTATCTAAGCATTCTGCTGTATTAGAGTAAGAGCTTGCAAGCACCTGCAATCCAAGCTAAAACTTTATTCTAAGGCTGAGCCAGGTTACTGAAGCTAAAAACAATATAAATCCACTTTACATATATAACCAGGGCATTCAAATCCCCTTTTTTTTCTGAATAGTTACTTTCATTAAAATAAGAAGCCAGTAAAAAAAGGATTATACTGGCCAAAAAAGCGAAAACAAAACCAAAAATAGGAAGCTCCACCTAAACCAAACAGCCCAAAAACAAACTGAACAGAAAACCAAAAGAAACTGCTTGATCAGGCCATATAAACCATCCTGATTGGCTACAAAACAAGAGAGAAAAGGTCAGGAAGATCACCATTTTGAGAAGGCGCCACCCTCAAGATCAAGAGAAAGCTATTTCCTTCCAATTTACCATCAGCTGATCCACCATATAATCCTCGAATAAAGGGTTCAGCTTCTAGAGCAACTGAGAAAATATATGTTTAGAACATATAAATTAAGACTATTTATGAGAAAATGTGAAGTCTTATGCAAGTGTAAGGAAACTAATTAATAGAGTCCATGAATTTGGCCAGAAAACAATGGTCAAATGAGATTCCATCAACTTAATAAGAATAGTGACCTTGAATGATGGTTTCTTCGGAGTTCAAGTTTAAAATGTCAATCATAGTTAATCTGAAGGAAAAATTGTGTTTTAGAATCTAGTGAAAGCCCAAAACATACCATTTGGCAGGAAAATACTCTTATAGGCTACTGTTTAGTCATGGAATTTTACAAATTTACAATACCTCGACCAAAATCCTAAAATACTGCAAAAAGGGAATCATTGAAATATACCTTCATCTCCCATAGCTAGTAATCTTTTCCACAAAAGGTGAAATATGTTTCCAGATAACCCATTAACCCAAACAGAAAATAGAAGGAAAGCCACAATAAATAAAAAAAAATAGGGAGTCACATATTCCCTATAATCTTTCAATGCAATGATCCAGATCATTCAAAAAAGTTACCAATTTTCTCATTCAAGGTTTAAAGTGACTGAATTTACTCATACAAAAATACATATCCACTTGAAACAACTAAGGATCAGTACTTGGCTTCAACACTAATCACGAGGGACTTGAAGGCTAATGTGTGAGTAGATACCTTGCCCAGGAGAAAAACATATCCACTGAAAATCACAATAGAACAGAGAATAAAGAAACAGTAATTTGTAAAACTCTCTGACAAAAAATTGAAATTGACTCACTGCCAATAAAGACAAAATAGAATAAAGATCACATGCTTTGTCAAAAGAAACCCACCTAGGATAGATGTGATCCTTATAAGTAGTTTTCTTAATCTCTTATAGTAAAAAAAACTAACAATTAGAAAAACCAAAAAATCGTGTTGGTGATTAATGAATTTAGAAAACAATGAAAGAACCCAAAAACCAATGGAAAATAAAATAAAGTAAATTTTAAAACCCAAAAGACCCTAGAATAGATGTGATCCTAGAAAATCAATAAAAGCATTAAAAATCATATTACATTGGATAAAATATAATTGAAGAAAAAAACTTTTAAAAAATGAAACCATCATCTCCTAAAGGAAAACACATCAATGGAAAAGAAACCTAAAAAATCCAAAAAAAGAGATATTACTCCCTTAGGAATAGAAATCATTAAATATAAATGATTAAAAATCAACTCTACAGACAAAGATCTTCAAATCAAAACAAAAGAAAATTAAGAGTAAATACTTATTCCTTTCTCATAATTAGAGATGAAGCAAAAATTGAGATGGATAACACCTTCATGCTTCCCATTGGTAACATTCTAGTCAATCCATGGAGCAAAAGAAGAATGTACAGCATGTATTTTTTTCTTGGGCAAGAAAATGAGCTGAGTAGTAGAGTCATCACTACATTTTTACTTCATTTTTTTTTCACTGCTAGCAATGCAATATCTTTTTATATAGATGTGCAAAAAAGGTTTTAAAAGGATAATGGATTTTTAAATTGAGGAGTGGATAATCAACAATAAGAACGGGTGGGTTATATATTTGATTCGAAGTAGTTGGAGTAAGGGTTGAAGGAGAAAGAAGTCGAATAAGGTATGTTAAAACAATCTACTGCAAGTTCGTAGAAATTCAAGCATTAGTTGTCGATAATATTTTTATAAGCAAAAGAATAAAATCATAGTTGACATTTTAGTCCATACCATGGGGGTAAAAGAAGAATGAACAACAAGTGACTCTTTTGAGAAATTTGTTCTGTATATAATTTGTAAGTTAACAATAACAGAATTCATACTCGAATACGCCCAATATGCACACTGGATTGGATAACCATCTTTACGACAAAACACAAACACCAAATGCGATTCAAGTACATGATCTAAGTGTGCCAAATGTTATCAATCAACTTCAAAATTGAGCAAATACAATCTGTTACACACACCAAAAGGATAAGGAAAACAAAAACAAAAATATAAATCAAGGGATCATAGCTTAGGTTGGAATTTCCACAAATACTTGGTATACAAGTTGTATTAGTTTGATGAAATGAGTTTCTTATTGTGACAATATTAGAGAGACACAAGAATTTCTCCTCTCCAGTGTAGACTTTGTGGGGTCTAGTTAGTCACCAGAGAGAGGTCTCAGTAGACACTCATATGGCAAGAGAAAGGAGAAAGAATAGATAAGCATAAGTGGGAATCTTGGATATATAAAACTCTTAGGGGTCGTTTGTCTTCTACGCATGGGATAGGAAAACATCATTTTCATATGTAAATACTACATATGTAAATATTATATACGCAACAATTACACATGTGATATATTTTACCATGTTTGTTTAAAAATGCCATTTTCACACCATTTACACATGTGACTAAATTTACAACGTTTGTTTTGACTACATGCATGAATGCATAAAATTTAATATTTATATTAATAAGTAAAATAAAATATTGATTTTGAATAATTCTCACTTTAAACAAAAAGAAAAGATTTTTAAACTTTATACATTTTGTAATTAGAATTCATGTAGCCGACCCCAATATGGTTGGGATAAGGCTTTGATGATGATGATGATGATACATTTTGTAATTAGAATGATATAAATTGATATATTGATGAGAAAATATGCATTTTCAAATCTTAAATACAAAAGGAGATCAATAACCATTCATATACAAATGAAAAAACATTCAAATAAAGGGAACAAATACTAGAAATAAAGGAAACACCCCAAAAGTTGTTAGTGGCTGGTACCATGCCACACCCTGGCATGTAAATGACAGCACAAGGCATAAATATGCATTTGTCTTGATAACAAGCCTATGCCATGCACATGTGCCTGTTGTTACCCATATCATCTATTCCATGACAAAGATCTTCAACAGTATAAATAAAAACTACATATTAGTAGGAACCATTTTCAAGATTCTGTTAGCATTTGTGAAGGTAATAAACTAATTACTACATAGGGAAATCTCTGATATAGTTCGTTAATTTAGATTTGACCCATCATTATTCTCAAGTTTCCATGTGAATTACATTATTTTCATGAGTAGTATTCTGTATTATAGACTAACTAATATATCTAATGGGTTGTGACTACAAACATAATTTTATAAAAGAAACAAAAAAGATGGGTTGGGACTGCATTGTTCTATAAACTTGTGCAATTAGTTCATCAAATTTGGTATTAGTTTATGAATATTCACTGATATCATTAGAAGCATGACAAACACAAGGAAACTGATATTAGCATATTGAATTTGATTTAGAATGCAGTATACCCAAAAAATTAATTCTTCAAAAGACACTATCTAGCATCTGTAGCGATGCTGAATTCATTCTCCACTTTCTACGCTCTAGCTTAAAGCATCAATTAGAAAAGTTAGTAAATGGGGAAAAAATAAGGCATTCCTGTCACAATCTCTAATCTAAGTAGGGTCATCACATCAACAGTTCAGACTAGTCAATCAGGTCTCTCATTCTTTGCATCACAGAACCCAACACTAACATCAGATTCCTCAATCAGACATTACAAAGCAAACATATCCTACAAACATGATAACACAGTAATGTATGTATAAAATAAATTGATTATCAAGCATGACACACATTTATGATTAAAAAGGTTCAAACTAGTTAACCAAAGAGAGAAAGAAAGTTGACATGGAGAAACAGATGGGTATTTAGAGAGACAATGAGGGGTTGATGAGATAGAGAAAAAAAGACAGATAGAAACCAATTCAGAGAGGGATATTGAGAGTTAGAGAGAGAAGAGAGGGTTTGGAGGGCATACCTGGCTGGCTGGTTCGGCCGGTGAAGCAGAGAGGTGTAGACAAACGACCCCTTGGGATAAGACTTTTGGTGGGGCTTTAGTGGGACCCACAAGGAGGTGATCTGATTACCATGGATCACCCCTGGTGCTGCTCGAGCCCCCAAATACACCCACACAAAGCCACAAAGGCCATGTACAAACATACTTCCCAAATTTTGTGTTTGCGCAATGAGAATTTCCTGTTTCCAATCATTACTGTTGTTCATAAGTCTCTCCATTGATTCCTTTTTTCACAAAGACAATGTTACTAATTAATTTCATATTGTCTGGTGGGCCATTTTCTGTATATAGTTGTGATGGCCTTTTGTGGGCCCCTTAATTATAACAGTTTTGTGGACCACCTATTGAAGATCTAGGCCATTAAAAATAGACTTTCTTGTTTGTGGAATGCTTCTTCCTCAAAAAGTTTACCACAGAGGAAATTTATTTTGAACAGTTTGGATTTTTCAATTTCATTAAATGGGCTCCCCAGTATGTTCCATTTATTCAAGATTTCTCAAAGTCTGAATGGTTTGAGAGACCAAATCAAAGAAGATACTGTACAGGGAAAAAGTTCAAGATATGCAATAACTGCACTTTCCTGCATCCAAAAGGATTGCAACTTAACAATTAGATTTGGCAATTGGTTTTAGGGTGTTGATAGAGAGCCGTTGTCAGATATTTGAATGGGGCAGATAAGGTAGCGTTTGGAAGCTATAGTCCCACAATTTTTCTTCTATTTTCAAAGAAATATTGACTGAAACCATTGGAAATAACTTTTTCCCGCCCAATCTTCTTCAACAAAATAGCCAACTGGAAGAGTTTTTAATTTGTAGGATAAGCCGACAAGTCTCCTCTCTTACTTTTTATCAAGCACCAAATTCTCAAAATAAAAAACAATGAATCTCATTTGCAGTGCCCCTAATTGTAAAAATAATATTAGGGGAACAAAAGGAAAATCATCAAAATTATTGGTTAGTGATGAACCAGTAGGCCTGGGGCACACATCCAATCCAAATCAATAAAACCCATCACAAAATTCCCAGCAATGAGATTGAAAGGTGGTTGATTTGTTCGAACTGGAAAATATCCACCACAAGACCATAAAATACACATAGAGAGAGGGAGAGAGGACACTAATTAGTAAAAACCTATCACAAGAACATGAAATCAACTCAACCCCATTGTGATTCACTCTCAATGCTAGGGGCTTCCTATGCGAATATTGTCAAACGTTGGGAGTACTATTATCAACCAAATGATCACCCAAACTGATTTCCTTGCATAATTAGAAAGCTGCTTGAACTGTTTTGACTTGTCAGTATGCAACCCATGCTGTAGTTCTTCAGAAAGAATACTGCAAAGGGACAAACGGCATTAATAAATGAAAATTAACTACATAAATTACAGAAACATAATAATAGCTTTATCTCTTGTTTGTCAGAGAGTGTACAAAGAGATTCGACGCAAGAAAGAAATAAGTCTTTCTCAGGGACTATCTCGAACATATCCCTCTTCAGATCATATGATACAATCTGCTTGTAATTGTCATGTAAGAGAACTTTTTCTTCTCCTTGACAACTCATGTCTATTGAAGCAAAAACTGGCAACTGCATATTTCCACTGTGCATTGGAGAAAGCTCCAAATATCTCTCCATTGCCCCTTGTAGACATCTTCAAGACACTTAGTCGGCGGCCACCAAAGCACCTTCGAATGTAGTGCAGGTGCCCATCACATTCCGTCAGCCTGCAGTCAATTTCATCATGGTCTCTCAGCAGATCCAAACAGCCAGAGCATTCTGTTTCCAGATTGAACATGAGCGGGTAGTCCTCGTATCACTGCCAATACAAGTGCCCTTTCCAACAAACTGCATTTGGGTCACCAGTAGCCTACTCAAACAAAGATTTAGTTTGGAGACCACCCATACCAATTTCCATCTCTTTTTAATGGACAAGTAGATCTGGGATATAATAGCGGGATAGTAAGCTTCAGTCTTAGGAACCATCACAATCTTGTACAAGGCTACATTGTTGCAGCTTGAATTAATGATTCTGGGGTTGTTTGCAAAGGCAAGTCCATACAAACAAAAATTATCGCATATTTGCATGCCGCCATGATTGGATTTGGAAGACGAACACACTCTTTGGCCCATGGATTGGAGATGAAGCACTCATCGAGATCAGCCCTTCCTCTGATGAAATAGTAGGAGGAGCAATCCATTGCAGGAGAGAAGAACTAGAAAATCATCTTGTCTTTGTTTTGGAAAATCAACAAAGAAGTCATCTCTGAGCTCCGCACTCTGCTTTGGCCTTTTTTAAGGCACATGTATTTGTGATCACCATGACGAGAAATAATTGCAACATTGGCAGTATGTAAGACACTGATCAGAGATTGTCATCGTTCACAGACATTGAAGCACTGTGTAATGGAGTTTAGAGGCAACAGGTGCAGAATCTCCACTGTTGTATCAATGCTCAGATCTTCAATTGTTGTTATTCTTCTCTTCTTTGTCTCCTCCATTCAATAGTTTCAAAAGTACTGTTTGTGGGTAGCAAAAAAAAAACAAATTGGGCTGGGGCTGTTGTTTCTAATGGACTTGATACCGGTGGCAAGGATCTCAACTAAGTATTTGTAGAGTCTGTAGATTAGTAATAAGCAACTGTATAGTCTTTCAATGGAAGATGATTAGCTTCTAAACACAGCCATAATCTTGAAGTGTAAAATTCCAAGGGGGAGACTTTTGATCGGCTCAAGTAGACCCACATGTTAGTTTGGAAACAAACAGGCTGAAATAAGAGCCATGGTAATTTAAGGTCTAAAATAATAGCACTTAATTAATAAGAGCCAAGTAATTTAAGGTCTATTATTCCTGGTTAAGTTAGTGGTTATGTAATACTTACATTTGGATACTCTAGTCTAATAATTAGGAGCCAAGTAATTTAAGGTCTAAAATGAGAGCACTAATTTGAAGTTGTAATTTCCAATTAATCTTTTTAGTAAAATCATATAAAAAAGCTCTTATTTCATGTAGAATCAGGAACCGTGACAAGCAAGCCATCAGCTACCTAATATAAATTGCACCAAAATGTATAGCTTGGGTGTCATTTAAATATTTCCATTCGCTCCTCCACCTCACCGATGATTGAGATGGCTTCACGTGGGCTCCAACATGGTGGTGCTCACAGATGGTGCTCACTGCTCAGGTAAGGCTGCCTCCCATATAATATATAGTTCCTGTGTTGTTACTTTATGTTAATGGATGTTTTTCACTTAGTAATGATTTTTAATTACTTTTTGTTGAAAGTGAATTGATACCTTACAGGTCCTTAACTTACAAAAGATTTGATAGATGTGTGTGTGTGTGAGATTGTTAATGAGAAAAGGAGTGCCACAAAGTAGTTGATGACATTATGTTGTTCCACCATGCATCTTTGCCCCTCACAAGATATTTCTGGCTCTGCCACTGACCAAAATCTTTAGGTAGTGATTGAAATTTGAATCCACTCAGCCCAGAACAAACATCCAATCAAATCATACAACAAAACCTAATATTAAACTTCCAGTAATGAGATTTAAAAGAGAATGATCTATTCTACTAGAACAATATACACTCGAATTTCATAGACACAGAACAAATACTAATTTGTAAAAACCTATGACAAGAACCTGAAATATGTCAAGGGCTTCCTATGAAAGCATATTATCAAATGTCAACCACCAGTACTCCTTATCAACCAAAATGATCAGATGATTCTGAGTTCCAAAACCCCAACAGATTCCTAGCATAATTAGAAAGTTTCTTGAACTGTTTTGACATTTCAGTCTGAGACCCATGCCTGCAAAGGGACAAACACCATTAACAAATGGAAATCCACAATGCAAATTACAGCACTCTAACTATATATGCTAATGAAAAGCAGCAGCCCCAACTAAAACACTGATTCACTGGGGAAAAACATAAATGACAACATCCCAACTACACCATGGATTCTCTTTAGTTTTCACCCACAGGACATTTGCATGCTGATCATGATAGTGATCACTGCGCTTCTATCGCTATAGTTGGGGCATCTAATGGACCAAACCCCCTGGCTACAAAAAATTTCAAATCAAGAGAGTTTTCTCAAAAAAAAAAAAAAAAAAAAAAAACATAAATCAAAACAGCCTAAAGCAAATCAAAATAGCATAGCTTTACCTCTTAGATATGGACTTTTTAGTTGGAGTAAATTGAAAGAACTCCCCAAATGAGCGTACTCAGTGCAGAGGACAGTCTCAAAAACACCTGTCTTCAGATCATATGATAAAATTCGTTTGTAAGAGGCCGCAAAGAAAACTTTATCTTCTCCTTGGCAACTCATGTCTCTAGGTTGTAGATATGGAAAGAATCAACCTCTTCCATGTAATGGCAAAAGATCCAAAATTCTCTCCACTGCTCCTGTCAGGTCTGCAATATGCAACATCAACCATCCACCGCTCGTACTGGTCATCTTCCACACGTACAGTCGGAAGCCGTTGTTGGACAGTTGAATGCAGTGCAGCTGCTCACCACACACTGTCAAAGTGCTTCCCCTGAATGCAATTTCTTCACACTTTTGAGGGAAATCCACATAGCCAAGAGTTTCTATTTCCAAATCAAACATGTAAGGATTTTTGTGTTGGGCAAATTCATGAGTGGGACAAAACTTAACTCCATTAGTGATGTATCTTACATATCTTTTAAGTATGGGCAATAGTTTGAGTCGGGATACATTAAAGTGAAGTAATAGTAGAAAAAGCGACAAATTGAAGTGGCTTTCTACGAATAATATGGATTAAAAAGGTCATATCTCACAAACCAAGTGTTGGATATAGGCATACGACTTACCATTGGAAAGCTCGTTTCGAGAGGATTCCGTAAAACTCAAGAACGCCTCAATTGCAGTTGAAACAAGAAAGTTATGGCGTCTGAAAGTTTGCTAAAAATTTTACCCAGGTAGAATAGTAATCCGACCGATCGGACCATTTATCCAACTGATAAGTCCGATTTTTTGAAGGAAAACTTGTCTGTTTCATGTCAACTCTTTTCCTGATTAAAATATGATTATGAGGGTTGAATTTGAGACTATTAAAAGGGGTTTTCTCTCAACCCTATTTGATTCATCTTCTCTAGATTTTTCATTAGAGATTGTGCTGAAACTTTGTGCTAAAAAATATTACTTCTACTATCTTGTAGAAGATTTTTTTTCTCTCTTGCAGAAGGTTGTTCGTCAGCAAGAAGAACTTCAGTCCTTTAAGTTGTGTCCAATTGCAAAAAGGGTTGTATCCAACTGGAAAAATAGTAGTAAGTAGATCTTGTGCTTAATTTGAGTTTGGACCGGTATTAGGTCCCGTGGTTTAAACCATTCGGGTTTTCCACATAAATATTGCGTGTCTTTCTCTTTTGGTAATTACTTTTTAACTCACATTAATTTGTTGTGTATCCGGTTGTGTATCTATATACTAGAAATTTGTGTTGGGACCCTTAACCTGTGTCAAGGTTTAAAGAGTTTCAAAAACATGACTGCATGATTCACACAAGAGCACTGCCAATGCAAGGCCCGGTTGAAATAAACTGCAACTCTGTCTGGACTGCCCCAGCAAGGAATATGTATGGAGGCCCTCTCAAGCCATTCCCACCTAGTTTTATCCCATGAGTAGATCTCACCTCCCTGTGTAAGATGAACCCGATGGGCAATCACAACCTTGTACACTGCTACATTGTTGTTGTTGGCATCGCTTGAATTGTTTCCAAAGGCGAGTCCATAAAGAGAATCACAGTAGTGCATGGTTGGATTTGGAAGACGAACACACTCTGTGGTCCATGGATTGGAGATGTAGCACTCAATAAGATCACCCCCTCCACATTCACTCAGACTACTATCGATTCCACTCATGAAACAAGAGTTAAAAATCAATCCATTGCACGAGGCGAGACGAACCCTGTGACCGTATTGTCTTCGCATTACTGGAGAACCAACACAGACGTCAAGCTCTGAATTCTGCATTGTACTTTGGCCTTTTTTAATGTACATAAATGTGTGATGATCAGAATAGGTTGCAACATTCATGGTGTGGTTGAGGAAGAATGGGTAGCCACTGATCCGAGATCTCCACCTTTTACAGGCATCGTAGCATTGGATGATGGAGTTATGGTGCAACAAAAGCAGAATCTCCACCATCGTGTCATTGCTCAGATCTTCTATTGTTGTTACTCTTCTCTTGTCTGTCACTTCCATTCAATAATATTGTGATGGTTTGATGATCAATGGAAGTATAAACGAAATTGAAAACAAATGAGACTCTTGTTTCTAATGGATATGATATTGATGGCATGGATATATATCAGGTGATTATTTGTAGAGTTCTGTTGGATTTGGGTTTCTAATAAACAGTTTCAAATTGTCTTTCAATGGAAGAAGAATAGCTGATTAAGTAGGAATCTTGAAACCATTAAAACTCTTTTAGAATGAGACTTTTGAAGGGCTTAAGTGGGCCCCACGAGGAATTGATCCGATTTCCATTTAAATTTTGGCAAGTGTATACATGGAAGGCATATGAGTTGGATCATCTTAACTAACCTGGCCTCGGACAGGTAATATTTATTTACTAAATGAAAAATCACAGCAAAATTTCGCATTTTTTTTTCTAAGGTGCAATTGTATAGAAATAGAAATCTTTCTAATTCGCAGTATCTGATTGGAAGACAAAGAAAGAAAGAAACTATAGGAAAAAAATTCACTTTGAGGCTTGACCTATTCACCGATATGATTCCCATATGAAATCAGTGAGTTTTCCCACTATGCCTGCCGGATTTTGAAATCAGGTTTTGATGGAAACTTTTCTGCAGTGGAAAACATGATAATGAGAGAAATATTCAAAATTTAAACTTGACCTTATTCAAAAATTAAATTCAAAACCAACTTGTGAACTCATATTTAAAACACTTTGCATACAAAGTTTTAGACTCGCTAAATTTGAAATTAATATTGTTTAACAAGCCTGCCAAAAGAGGGGCCCTAAACAGTATACTAAACAAAGTAAAAGCATAAGGTTCCCTCAAAAGGTTTTTTTTTTTTTTTTTGTAAAAAGAGAATTCATTAGAAGAAAAGGACAAGACAAAACAGTAAGTACCGCAACATTGGGAACAATGCTGAAAAACTAAAACTAAAATAAATAAATAAATAAATAAAACAGTCAAACATGTCTGTAGCTTAGAAGGAGCATATAACATAGGTTACCAATCACATTTTCCATCACTTTCCTTAGGGTTTAAACCATAGGTATGCCATTTCTTTCTCTGTGTGTGGGCCCCGTTTCATATGTGTCAGTTTTGTTCCTCAATGTGCTCCTTTCCCACATGTGGTACCCCTCTATGCTTTAGAGGTTGCATTGTGCCCAACACTAGATGCGTGAAGTTGATGATGGATCAAGCACTAGATGTAAAGATTTATAAAGACGATGATGATGGATGGTTCAGATCTAGTGGAAGGAAGAAGGAAAAGGTTATTGGATGGTTCGGATCTGATGGAAGAAAGAAGAAAAAGGCATGGAAAAGATTTGCAGGAGTTTCTTTCTCTCTTTCTTCTACTTGTTATCCCTTCAAATTCAAACGAGTTCTTTCTGATGGGGTCTCTCCCTGGTTAGAGGCCACTCACATCTAAACGAGAGATTCTAAACATACATCGGATTTTTCTCTTCTTATATAGGTTAAAAAATTTAAAAAAAAATCAAAACTTCCCAAAATGCCCTTTTCTCTATACACATTCTCCCCTTTCTCCGGCTGGCAATCAACTCATCGCCGGCCGGTGGCTCTCTCCCTCCCCTCCCTCTCTCTCCTTCCTCCCCTCCCTCTCCCTCTTTCTCTCCCTATTCTCTCTCTCTTTCCTCCCTCCCCTTTTTCGCCATCTCCTTGCAACAGGGAGACCAAATTAGTCTCCTTACAGCAGAGAGACCGATCTGGTCTCCCTGCTGCAGGGAGACCCCGATTTCCCTGCTGCGGGGAGACTAGGCATAGAGATGATCCGGTCTCCTTGCAGCAGGGAGGCCAAGATCTCCGCAAAGCAGGGAGGCTGGTCCGGTCTCCCCGCAGCAGGGAGACCAAGATCTCCCCGCAGCAAGAGGCCAGATTGGATTCTCTACTGCGCGGAGATCTCAGCAGGGAGCCGGCGGGGAAGGGGTAGAAAGGGAAAGGAGGGAAGGAGGGAGAGGAATAAAGAGGGAGAGGGAGAGGGAGAGGGAGAGGAGGAGGAAGATGAAAAGAAAGAGGGAGGGGAGGGAGAGGAAGAGGAAGAGCCCCGGCGGAACTCGTCGTCACGAGTTGGGGAGGTCAACTGCGACGATGGAAAAGGGAAGGAAGGAAAAAAGGAGGGAGAGAGAAGGAGAGAGAAGGAGAGAGAATAGAGGGAGGAGGAGGAGGAGGAGGAGGAGGAGGAAGAAGAAGAAGGACAAGAAAAAGGAAGAGGGAGAGAGAGGGAGGGAAAGCCCTCCGCCGGCCGGAGCTCGTCGCCGGCCGGAGGAAAGGAAGGGAGAGAAATGTGTATGATGAGAATAGGTGAGGGTAATTTGGAAAGTTTTATTTTTATTTTTTTTTCTTTTTGGCTGGTATAAGAAGAGAATAAAGAGGAGTACAAATAGTAGGACTCCATCCAAACACAAGCATGGGCCACATCAATGAAAATATTCCAACAGGCCCATCTCTGACTCCGACACCCCCTTCTTCGAATCCTCACCAGTCACCAGAGCACTGCCAATACAGGACCCACAAAGATGTGCTTGGGAGGGCCCCCCCTCAACTGATTGCCACTGCTTTTTATCTGATGCGTAGATCTTGAACTTGTAATTAGGTGTCTCATTCAATCATTTGGGCTATCACAATCCTGCAGAGCAATCCATTGTACAAAAGAGAGAATCTGGTAACTATGTCATTTTTTTTGTGCAAAAGCGGTAGACAGGTGAAGCTCAGAAAGCTGCATTCCTCATATCTGGCCTCTTTGCAGTAACATCAGGCCAGTACAAGCGCGTGAGTGCGGACACATCGGTCAAATTGATGTGTTTTTCCAAATTTTATATAAAATCCTAACCTACTTTTAAAAATCTAAAAAAATTATGGTCCACTCTCAAACTACACATCAAAATTCTAGGTTGCCTTAAAATTAAACTACTTATCATGGTCTATACCTCTCACATAAAAATCTCATAGTAGCTCTGCCACTAAAGTACATAAAGGAGTGATATTGATTATTATAACAAATATTTTTTAACCATTTTATATTTCTATTTAGATGTGATTTGCCTATGATCGAATATATTCCTCCATATTCTTATCCTTTTATCATCATCTATTATTGTTGCTTCTCTCTCCTATTGGTATTCTCACAAGAAACATGATTGATTCCTACTTTCACATATCACTTCCTCTCTTTCTTCCTCGCTGATTTAGCAATTATCAAAAGAGTTTGTATATATCCTATGCAGGCCACTAGTCAACATCGATGGCAATATTGGTAAGGAATAATAGGCTTTGAGTGAGCAAACTTGCTACCACTTGGCGACACCGAGGCACAACATGATGGAGCTCAGTGGCAACGAACGTAGGATTTCCACCACTATTATATTGCTTCCCAATTTCCTTAATTGTAGTCTTTATCTTTTCAATTTTTTTTTAAATAACAGAGGGTGTCCTAACTTTTTGGGCCAGACTAATTCCTTTGGGCCGAATAGAAGCCGGGTAAATCCGTTGTGGCCCCAAATGGTAGCACAGTTTGAACCTACAACTTTTAAGAGCAAACTGTGCCCCTAAACCAGCTAAGCTACCCATTCCAATTTCCATTCAATTGTATCTGTCGGATGAGTCATCGAGGCTGGGAGGGATTAGTAAAATTCTAACAGTTCATACATACCAATTAATAGAGTTTTTCAATATAAACCTTTTATGAGACAGTTGATGGGGGTTAAAGTAGGCCCCACGAGGATTCAATCAGACTTCCATGGCGTTAATCATACTGTTGTTTGCAGAGGAAATCGTATGTTAGTGGTTACATATCCAATACACCGACTAGTGCAAGGCCCATATAGGGATGTGTTTGGTTCGAAGTTAGGTCCATGGTCATCTGTGGCAACATATGTTGAGGATAGACGTCGCCGGATTATTGTTGCAGTGATCTATACCCAAAACCCTTGTCAAAGAGAGTGCTTCGGTTTGGACCGACACAAAAGTCTAGGAGGAAATTTCCGCATCTTTTGTTGATGTTTAAACATGTTTTAGTTGGGAGTCGGGACTGCGTTAGCTGATCCAAAATTAGACCAAAAATTTTAGCGGCAGTCGCAGAGTCAGAATGATTTTTTGAAAAGAGCTTAGAAAATGAAAAAACTTAAAAAAAAAAACTTAAAAGATGAGTTTTAGTGACAGCCAAACTAATATGTGCCGGCTAAATTTTAAGAGCTATAAAAAATTTAAAAAAAACATACTAGTTTTAACACCATATGAGATAAAAAGCCTACACTATATCAAGTTTTCTAATCGTGTTTTTCTATCCTTTTCAAATGTTGCTTTCCTTGTGAAATAAATGAATACAAGAGAACTATTGACCTCCTCTCTTACCCATTGTATATAACTGAATACAAATTAAAAAAATGGTCAAAATAAATGTATTAATCGGTAGGCTTGAATTATAGTCCAAAGTACTAAAGTAAATAAAATTAGATTTGTGTCCAATATTCAAAGTCATTTTAATTTAATTTGCATTATATAAATAATAAGATTTGCGTCTAAATCTAAATAGGCTTAAATTTGAGTTTAAAATCATGCTTTGAAATAATGCTAGTTTGACCCCATATGATCACATTCCATTGTAGATTTAAAGTTATGTTGGAAGCAAAATATTCAATCATTGCTTATCAGGATTTTGATTTAATTAGTGCGGGTCCTATTTTTTAAATGTGTCAAAAGTTAATCTAATCTAAGTGAGCACAGGATGGCAACTATATAAAGTGTAATTTGTGAGTCTCTTTCAATTTGGGAATTTTTGAGGTTGAGAGAGAGAGAGAGAGAGAGAGAATTTGGGAAAAGGGATGCGGGCTAGATAATTTTTTTAGTGGGGGTTGAACTAGATAGGCTTTAGAGAATGCTTGGTTGTTTTTCTAATTGGATTTGGACTTCAGCCCCCAAACCCCTATATGTAAGTTTGCTCTTAAAGCTTTGGGACCCAGGATCTATAGTTTCAAAATTTGTTTTTATGTTTAAGAAGGGAGAGAGAAAGAGTAGAGGGAGAAAGAGAGAGAGAGCTTTTCTTATTGAATGAGAGATGTGTATATCATGAAGGGGGGAGGATGATCTTATTTATAGAGTAAGATTGCTTCCTCCCCAAGTTTTGCTTCCTCCCCAAGCAAACTAATATAGTAGAACTCTTGCTTTCCATATCTAACGTGGGCTCTAAGGTGGGCATCCACTAATAATAATATCTTATAACACTCCCCCTTGGATGACCGCCATTCAATATCAGTTGCCTCATTAAAACCTTGCAAAGGAAAAACCCAATGGAATAAAAACTTAAGTGAAGGAAAAAGAGTACAACATTTTACAAAGTTATTGAAGTGGTATTTGGATGTGCATAATGCTACCTCATTAAAACCTTAACTAGGAAAACCTAGTGGGACAAAACCTAGAAATGGAAAAAGAGTACAACGCACATATGTCCTGAGTAGAAGGTTTCAGGATGCCTATCCCTAATCTGTTACTTCCCCTAACAACAATACCCTTTACATTGTTTGATGATAAACTCTCCACATACCGATCTCATATACAAGCTTTTGGAATGTTAACTTTGGTAATAACTTGGTAAACAAATCAGCCAAGTTGTTGTTTGAACGAACTTGCTTGACTTTGATCTCATTGTTCTTTTGAAACTCATGCGTGAAGAAGAACTTTGGTGCAATGTGCTTTGTCTTGTCACCTTTAATGTATCCTTCTTTAATTTGTTGAATGCATGCCTCATTGTCTTCATAGATAATGCTCGGGGTACCTGTACTAAGAGGCAATTGACAAGAACTACGAATATGCTGAATTAAAGATTTTAGCCATACACATTCCCTACTGGCTTCATAGAGGGCTAAAATCTCAGCGTGGTTAGAATAAGTAGCTACCAAATTTTGTTTAGTGGAGCGACAAGAAATAGCAGCATTACCACTAAGAAATACATAACATGTCTGTGATCGACCCTTATGAGGATCAGAGAGATATCCTGAATCTGCATATCCTACAAATTTAGAATCTTTACAATAAAAGAGTCATAAATCAATTGTACCACATAAATAACGTAGGATATGTTTGATACTAGTCCAATGCCTTTACGTTGGCGCAGAACTGTATCTAGCAAGTAGATTTACTGAGAAGGAAATATCCGGTCTAATGCATTGTGCTAAATACATTAAAGCACCAATAGCACTCAGGTATGATACTTCTGGACCCAATACCGTTTCATTATCTTCAATTGGACAATATGAATCTTTGTTTATATCTAAAGACCGAACAACCATAGGAGTGCTTAGTGGATGTGCTTTGTCCATACCAAAACGTTTCAGTACATTCTTGGTATAATTAGATTGATGGACTAATATTCCACTAGAACTTCTCTCGATCTGGAAGCCGAGATAAAATTTTATTTTCCCAAGGTCTTTCATCTCAAACTCCCTTTTTAAATAATCAGCAGTTATTTCGAGCTTTTCTGGAGTCCCGATTAAATTTATGTCATCGACATAAACTGCCACTATTGTAAATCCCTTTGAGAATTTCTTTATGAAGATACATGGGCAAATGGGATTGTTCTCATATCCTTCCTTAGACAAATATTCACTGAGACAATTGTACCACATTTTTCCGAATTGCTTCAATCCATACAATGATCATCTCAATTGTATTGAGTACATACTCTTGGGCTTTGCATCAGGCAAAGTAAATCCTTCCAGGATTTTTATATGAATTTCTGTGTCTAAGTCCCCATGCAGATAAGCGGCCACAACATTCATAAGTCTCATATCCAAATTTTCAAAAACCACTAAACTTATCAGATATCTGAATGTCGTTATATCCATAATATGGGAGTATGTTTCCTCATAATCAATCCCAGGTTTCTGTATGAAACCCTGTGCCACAAGTCTTGCCTTATATCTAATAATTTCATTTATTTCATTCCTTTTCCTTACAAACACCCACTTATAACCTGCAGGGTTAACTCCTTTTGGGGTTTGTACTATAGGTCTAAATACAATACGTCTATTAAGAGACTCTAACTCTGCTGTAATAATAATTTCCCATTTTGGCCAATCTTTCCTTTGTCGACATTCATTTATAGTACACGGTTCTGTATCCCAATCATCATCCTCATGTTCCATTGATATTTGTGTAGCTACCGCATATGCAAATGCGTCATCGATGACGATTCTTTTTCTATCCCATCTCTCTCTTGAATAATTGTAAAATATGGAGATCTCTTCATTATCCGGTATCGGTGCCTCTTAAGGGGCTTTTATAGCCTCATCAAGGGCTTTCATTATTCTAGAGAGAGTGGATTTTTCTATAGCTTCTTTGGGAGCGTTATGAACCTCTTCAGGAGAAACCTCTTCAGGAGTGTTAAGTGTATCTTTGAGAAGACATGATGATTGTACATTTCTCCTTTTCCGCGAAGCTATATCCTTTTAACCTATAGGTCTACCACGCTTCTGGTGTATTACAGACTCTTTTGTTGTCACTTTTTGACTTTGTCCTAAGGGACATTAAGTCTAGCAGGTGTATTCATAGCTGGAATATGTGACTTAGTTACCTTTGCTGCATCGTTAAATGCATCGGCTAATTTATTTGCAATTTTTTGTAAGTGCACAATTCTACGGACTCCATATTCACATTGTAAAGTACGTGAGTCTAAATGAGACAAAGTGGAAGCATTCCACGTTAGTTCACGCCGTTCTTCAAGAACGGGTTGTTCTGCAGGAACAGTACGTTCTTTATCCCCTAATGGCGGGAACTTTGTCTCATCGAATTGACAATCAACAAAATGAGCAGTAAAAACATCTCCTGTCATTGGTTCTAAAAATCGAATAATAGAAGGAGAGTTATAGCCGATATAAATTCCCAACCTATGTTATGGTCTCATCTTAGTACGCTGAGAGGGTGATATAGGGATTAAAACAGCGTAACCAAATTTGTGCAAATGGGAGATATTAGGTTGATGTCCTGATATAAGCTGTGCGAGAGAGTATTGATGGTAGGCTGTCGGTCGAAGTCTAATGAGCATTGATGCATGTAACACAGCATGTCCCCAAGCACTAACTGGTAATTTGGACTACAGCAACAGAGTCCTAGAAATAAGTTGAATGCGCTTAATCAAGGATTCAGCTAAGCCATTCTAGGTATGGACATGAGGGACAGGATGTTCGACAACAATGCCAACAGAGGAACAATAGTCATCGAAGGCTTGTAATGTAAACTCGCCTGCATTATTAAGTCGTATAGACTTAATAGGATTATCAGGGAAATGGACCCTAAGTTTAATAATTTATGTTAATAGGTGGGCAAATGCTATATTCCTAGTTGAAAGTAAGCAAACATCCGACCAACGGGTAGAAGCATCAATCAAAACCATGAAATACCTAAAAGGTCCACTAGGTGGATTGATCGGTCCACAGATGTCGCCTTATATCCTTTACAGAAAGGATGGGGATTCTAATGCAATTTTGACAATAGAAGGTCGAGTAATTAGTTTTCCCTGTGAACATGGGACACATAGATACCCATTCGGTATGGTTAATCTATGGTTGTCTAAAAAGTGCCTAACAGAGTTATCAATGATTTTCTTTAACATGGTAACTCCGGGGTGCCCTAACCTATCATGCCAAAGCAATAAAGCCTAAGGGTTGCTAAGCTTCGGGGTTGATTTAAGCTTCGGGCTTAGCTGTCTCGTTTTGCTCAAAACCGAATGTGATTCAACGATGGATATCGTCGTATAATATAACTCAGAAGAAATTGCACTTAATGTTTCTAGTATTTGCTTCTAGCCTCCAATACTAGTAAGATAAGTAACATTTCCCTATTACCTTGATTAGCAGTCTCAATATGGTATCCATTTAGTCTAATGTCTTTGAAACTGAGCAAGTTTCTTCGGGAACTGCTAGAGAACAATGCAGCTTTAATGAATAAATGTGTACCATTATGTAACGTTATGTGGGCTCTTCCGGAGCCTTCAATTATTTGCACAGGTTCAGCTATGGTGGATACCTTTCATGGATTGAATACCAATTCTTAGAAAAGCTTCTGGTTTTTCATAATAGTATGTGTTGTAGCACTCTCTACAAGACAGTGAGTATTCACATTGTTGTAATCCATACCTTTAAACAAAAGATAATAATAAAAAATGTAACTAAGCAATCACATGATTTAAAAAAAATACATAAGAGAAATATCATCAAATTTATAAGAAGTCATCCATCACAACAACATCCATAAAAGATTTATCAAAATTAATAAACTGAGAAACAAATCATCCAGCTTAAAATATCCATCAAAAGGTAAATATTTGAAAAAAAAATCTAGATGGAGATTCTAGATAAGTTCCAATGCCCTATTTTCCGGGGACCCTTTATTACCTTCTTTTATCGTCTCTTCAAGTTGCTTGGATTGCAAGTGTAATTTTGCATCCAAGTACCAGGATAAGTAATTGTCCCCGGTAACGTGAAGGGCTTTAAATTCAAGTTTGGTTAAATTCGACATTATGCAAGAGCTGGAAAGGAAAAATATACATAATCATTGATATGCAAAAGAAAATAGAAGATAAAAAATATAAATTTTAAAGCATTCAGAATAAATTAAGGGGTGAGCCATGTCAGATCAAGTTGGCCAATTTAAAATTGAATAACATCAGGTTATCAATTTTAATAATCCAAAAACAACAAGTTTGGCAAGGTTTTTGGCTTGATTTGGAACAGCAGGTTCATGGTTAGAACTTTAGGTTCTTAAAAAAAAAAATTTTTTTTTTTGAACTTCAGGTTCTATCAAGGCTTCGGGCTTGATATTATGGCCTATTGGTTTTATTTCTGAATCTAAATTTCAAACTTCAGGTTTGATTAGGAATATGAATCTTCAAGTTCATATTGTGAATCTGAGAGCTTCTGGGCTCAGATTTTAATAATCCACGGATCTTCTCGTCCAGGTTTATAAGGAACTTCTGGTTCTTACGGAACTGCAGGTCCGTATTAATATAGAACTTCAGGTTCTTATTTATGATTCATTCTTGATCTCCCTTTTATTAAAAATAATAATAATAACCATTCATTTCCAAATAAGAAAAATAAGAATAAAAGCATATATATAGTTATTAAATTAATAAAAGATTATAAACAACAAAAATTATTTTACTGTTGGATCTTCTTTCTTTCGCTTTCAATGTGTAGATCTGTTTCTAAGCTTTCCGTAGGTTCCAACGAATCATCGATCTGACTTCGTACGATTGAGATATCGCAATCTAAAGTTTTGACGATAATGTGTTTTTTATTATGTTGGCGTCCCTTTTGTTGCACATGATCCAAGGCAAAAATAGCCTTCTCTTTGCTGCTAATGAACTAAGGCAAAAAAAAAAAAGAAGGAAAAAGAAAATAATAATAATAATAATAATAATAACCTTGTTGCACATAAATGAGGCAAAAGCTCTTTGTCCTTATTGATGTTGACTAATCTCCTCTGCACATGCGTTGTTGCTTCTTTCTCTCTTGTTGTTGTTATTTAATTATGGGCAAAGGGATTTCACATGGGTTGATGCAAGGAGTTGTACGGCACTGTACTTCCTTACATAGTGGAAAGAAAAGAAAAAAAAAAAGAGGGAAGGGACTATTGGGCTGGATTGCACGTTAAGGGTGAGGAGGGGGGGCCTTACTCATGCTGATAACGTGTTTAAGAAGGGGAAGAGAAAGAGTAGAGGGAGAAAGAGAGAGAGAGCTTTTCTTATTGAATATGAGATATGTATATCATGAAGTGGGGAGGAGGATCTTATTTATAGAGTAAGATTGCTTTCTCTTCAAATAAACCAATATAGCAGGACTCTTACTTTTCATATCTAACGTGGGCCTCAAGGTGGGCATCCACTAATAATAATATCTTATAACATTTTAGTTATATTGTACTTTATTAAACAACGATTTGGTCTTGCAATCCAGGGGTTAGAATCTCTCAATTAGAATTCTCCTTTTAACTAATTTGTGTTTGGCTGCTCTATATCAACACCCCGTCTAGCCATTACAACCATCTCTGATTTGCCAATTGCTATTTAAAAGCATGCACAAATGACATTGGGATATATTCGAAACCACAAAAAAAAAGGTCATAATTTTCTCACCCACTCAATCACATTAGATGTGGGGTGGACCCAAGTACATGCACGTGAATGCTATCTCATCCGTCAAACCACATTGTGCATCCAAAATCTATACAAAGTTTATGGGTCTACTTTCAAAAAATAAATAAAAATTATGGGTTCATCCTCAAAATTCAAATGAAAATTCTTGGTTTGCCTCCAAAACCAAACTACCCATTAGAGCCCGCACCCTTAGGGTTGCAAACCGGTCTAGTTTTGGACCGGATCCATACTTGATCCAAGCCTGGATCCATTTTTAAATGAAGGTTACGGTTCCGAAACCGGTTCTAAGTTAGAATTTGTTTCGTTGGTTCCAAACCATGTCTTGAGAAGAAGAACTGAATTTGGTTTCGGAATTAGGTCTGGCTAGAAAATTTGAATCTAGTTCCTAAATTGGATCTAACTTTTTTAAACTTTCTTATTTTTTTAATTTTATCATTAAAATAAAGATATTGTTCAACTTATGATAATGCATCAAGTCTAATATCCTTAAGATTAAATTTAAAAATTTCAAACCAAAGTTGATTTGAGCTACAAATTGGAATATTAAAGGCTTTTATGCCGAGTCTCGAGTCCATGGGTCGGAACGTATATAGACCTGGAACCAAGCCCGTTTACTAAACAAAACCTAAATTGGGTTTCGAATCCAAATCTGTTTATGAATCGGAACTCAGAATAAGTTTCAATTTCGATTTTTCACGGATCAGAACCTTCATAATTAAACTAAGAAGATCTTGAGTCCACCACTGACTAGAAATATCTCCCTTTGTAACCATATGACCCTGATAACCTTTACTTAAATTTTGAACGGATGCATATTTCAACGTAGGTCATTTTGGGGGCACCTATTTACAGTGGTGCCAGAATTACAAGCTGAAGGAATAAAGGCATCCATAGGTCAAGGATCATATATTTCATCATGTAAATAATATCCTGCTTTTCATTGAGGAAAGGAAGATCTAATCTAACCAATGGAAGTTATCAAATCAACTCCCAAGTATTACTAAAATGTAATTAGGAACTCCAAGTATTACATGCCCTGCATGCACAGGAATGACTTCTACAATCAGCATTCATCATAAATGGTATAGATTATCTTTATATACTCCTAATCAGTAGTGGATCCAAGATTTTCATTTGAGGGTACTGCAAGTAACAAGGGTCAATTAAAAAGGCCAAAATAATTATTTTGAAGTATTTCTACACATTAATAATGAAAAATAAGAAAATGTACTGCTTTTAAATAGATATAAAATATTTTATTTGGGGTCTTTATGATGATTTCTTCATCATTTTCTAGATCATCTTGAGAGAGGATGCCTTAGAATGTAGAAAGGCTAGGAAGGCACTAGGGAAGAATCAGGTGAAACCTGGTTTCTTTAGCTAGGAACTATCTGATTCCTTCAGGAGATGCCCAGCTTGTCACTCCCCTTCTACTCAAGTGAGAATTTGTTCAAATGGGTTTTCATCTCTGGTGTATTTTTGACTTTGTTTTCAATTTTTTGTGCTGGAAATGGGATTTTTTCAATGTTAATATTTTGTTAATTTGCAATTTTAGGATATGGGTAATGGGCATTTTGGCAGATTTACTTTAGGTAGTTATTATTGTCTCTAGATAATGATGGCCCACCTTAATATCCTCAATCGGTACCCTACGTCCCACTGTAGTTCATTCCTACTGCAAATCCACAATAACTCATCCTCGTCATTAGTCCTATTCAAAAGTCCCTAACGGAAGAATGTCATACCCGAGTGGATATTGGAGAGAGAGGATATTTAATAAATAAAAGTGACTGCAAGAGATGAAAAGAGAGAGGATAAAAAGAGAGAAAGCTAAGCCGGTTTTCTGATGGAGATGGACTTTTTATACCCTTCTTAATGTGGGGTTGGTTTGTGATGGGATGGGCCTTAAAATGGGTGGTGCGGCGGTTGGTTCAGGATGGGCAAGGGCCTTAAATTGGCTGGTGCGCGATGGGGTTTCAATGGATTCATGGGCCATATGGCCCATAGCCCCTCTAAGGGGATCATCCGACACATGACAACATGTGAGCCCACTCGTGCTTCTAATGTGTTGCATGATTTCCTGTGTTTTTGGTGAGACAAGAGATATATACCTGCTAAAAACTAAATGCTGTTGCTGGAAACAAGTGAACTGAAAGAAAAGGTGGGACAACGATTGGTATACATGCCTCACCATTGCTACACTTCCCCATCACTGTTGGATCCACCATGGCCTGACCTAAAACCACCGTAAGTCCATTTATGAAATCCAAAAGGCTCAATATCACATGAGCCCCACTCACCCACTAAAGTTGCGACTGCGTAGAAGTCTTCGGTTCCAATAAAGAAGGGAGGGAAACACTCATTCTTGTTTTTTTAATCTTGTTTTCTTTATCAAGTTAGAAAAAATATCGATTTTGAATTGGAAGGTTTTAGGGATATAAGGTTTCCAATATGGATTTTGACCCTTTTATATTTTTGTTAGATATACCATAATCCTAGGATCAACTTTAACGAATCAAATCTGAATAATATAATATAAACTACATGCATATCTGGCTCCATTATATGTTGATCGTGTAAAGAAGAACAAACTATTCACGTGCGAGGTTTACAACTCACTTCTACTTTTTCTTGATACATGCAAGTGATGAGAGACTCTAACAGTAATATCTTAAAATGCAGCAAGTTACTTTAGACCCATATATTTATAGATCTCTGTAATAGTTCTCTTCTCATCATAGAACTCTTAAATAGAAAATAACTATTAATTTCTAAGTCCAATAGTATATTCAAATGCCAAATAAAAGCGGAGTCTTTAATTACTTTGAACTCCAAAATAAGACCCATCCATGGGCATGCGGTCAAATTGACCACACGTCCAATGCTAACAATTTTATCCATGGATCCCGACTCAAAATGATTACATCCACACATGAAAAATAAATCAACTTTAACTATATTAATATTTGAAAGTTTACTTAGCTTTAATTATATATTATTTGATAGCTCTAGTCAAAGAGAGAAATTATTTTGACGTAATAATAGCCAATGCTTTTGCAAGTTAAGATTAAGTGAGAAAAATCCTTAGGGTGACTGTGGCAGTATCAATCAAATCCGCGTACATCGTATGCTCGTTGGTAATATACGTTTGAGGTGTCACTGTGGGTTTTTTTAATTAGAGGATTTAAACTCTATTCGGTGCCCACGAGTAAATCAATCATATCATACCGTATATGAAAATTAAATTATAAATTATAAATTGGATGGAAGCACGTACGGGGGAGTTGTGACAGGTCTCATACTTCGAATGTCTCATTTATTCATACCGTATATAAAAATTAAATTATAAATTATAAATTGGATGGAAGCACGTACGGGTGAGTTGTGACAGGTCTCATACTTCGAATGTCTCATTTATTCATACCGTATATGAAAATTAAATTATAAATTATAAATTGGATGGAAGCACGTACGGGTGAGTTGTGATAGGTCTCATACTTCGAATGTCTCATTTATTCATACCGTATATGAAAATTAAATTATAAATTATAAATTGGGTGGAAGCACGTACGGGTGAGTTGTGACAGGTCTCATACTTCGAATGTCTCATTTATTCATACCGTATATGAAAATTAAATTATAAATTATAAATTGGATGGAAGTACATACGGGTGAGTTGTGACAGGTCTCATACTTCGAATGTCTCATTTATTTATACCGTATATGAAAATTAAATTATAAATTATAAATTGGATGAAAGCACGTATGGGTGAATTGTGACAGGTCTCATGCTTCGAATGTTTCATTTATTCATCTCATGCTTATCATACACATACATAAAATAAACACATATGGTCTTCCATTCCTCGTGTTTATCGACGCCACACCCTTTAAAAGGTGCACACGCGCCGCACAGAGAAAGAACGAAAGAAAGTAAGTAGGAGAGAGAGAGAGAGAGAGATGTTACTAAGGAGCTGCAATGTGATCGAGCCGCGTTTCCAAGTTGGCCGTGTCGGCCCGAAACCGCTACCGAATCGCCGAAACATTGGCGTCTCGAAAATCTCGTGCTCACCCCGGCCGCCTCCGGAGCTGGATCTGTCGGTTTCCGGAGGGGCGGTCTGGCCGGCTTCCTCCGGGAGGCTGGCGGACCGGCTCCGGCTCGGGCGGCTGACCGAAGACGGGCTCTCATTCAAGGAGACTTTCGGCGTAAGGTGTTACGAAGTTGGGGTCAATAAGACCGCTACCGTCGAAGCCATCGCAAATCTCATGCAGGTACGGCTGCCGATGGCAGTTTGGTGATTATGGGCACTCGGCTTTTGTGCTTTATTTTTTCGTTTTTCTCGTGATTTGGGATTTGGGTGTTTTGGGGATTTGAATTTTGTTGTGGGGTTTGTGTGATTTCGGTTTGTTTTTTTTTTTTTTTGAAAAGATTTCATTTTTTTTCTTTTTTTGAAGTATTTGATTTTGTCTGATTTGAGCCAATTGCAGGGTGTGATTGAATTTTGAGAATGTGGGTGTTTGTAATCTTGAGTTGGGTTGTGTTGATTTTCTAATTTTATGGGTTTTCTTCTGATTTCCAAGATTTTGGGAGGTTGGTTTTTTTTTCTATGAATTTTTTGAGTTGGGTTTTGTTGATTAATTGAGCATGTGCCATTTTGGAATAAAAAGATGATATTTTTGGGATTTCTCTGCACTTTTTTTCTTTTTAATTTTTTCTATTGTAAGAAGTCAATTGTGGTTGTTTATGTAATTTCTATGCTTTTATTTCTGTTTTCTTCCCTTAAAATGTTTTAACTTTTATTTCATTGGATTCTATTTGCAGCAATGCATTTGGATGGACCACAGATATCAAGTAGTGGGTTTTGAACTTCATTCTTGTAAATAGAATCCAGATCCTCTGGTTCCTCTAGTCATGGCACTTATTAGGATATTTAGAGATTCCAGATCCTCTGGTTCAAGTCCAGATCCAACACTTTTTAAAGACCTTAACTACTCACTATAAATGTCTCTCTTTTTGTATGGATCTTGCTAAATTTTACTTCAATAGGAGTTGGTCTCCTCTTTTTCTGGCATAAACAAGCGCAAAATTCATGTCTTTTTATATTTGATCAATATGATGGGATGCCCAATTCTTATTGGTGTAAAATTTTGCCTAAGTGAGGAAGACATTTATTTCGGACAATTCAGTCTTAGTAACTGCATCACCACATTTCTTCTGATTCCTGTAATAAGAGGATCCAGATTCCAGACTCTCTTGTAAATCTGTTGGCTGTGGGAAATCCCATTAAGCTGGTGACAGTCGCTTCCAATGAATACCATCATTTTTGAAATATTGATTTGGAGCAGAAACAGTGGCAAAAAACAAATTCACTTCTAATATCTTTTTCATTCAAAGTATTTCAACACTTGCTTTTGGTTTACATCAATGATTTAAAAACAAGCAATAAAACTGAACCCATCATCTAACCAGCAAAGCCCAAGGCTTGGTCAGACTGGGTTCAACCAGTTGTCCAATATGTTGGACCATGACATGAGAATGTTATCATATTTTTTGTTTTAAAAAATGGTAGATATGAAAGAAGTCATATAATATTGTAGACTAACCATACAAGAAAATACCAAAAAAAAGGACAAGAAAATACTAAAAAAAGGTAAGTTAAAAAATGATGGCGTTGGATGTAGAACTTTCACCAATGATGATGGTAGTAAAACATCACTTTGGCTATGGAATGGTTGTATCAGTTTGGCTATAGAATGGTTGTAGTTAAAGTGATTTAGTCTGAAGTTTGTAATGCAGAAGAAAGTGCTACAATTGAATAGCATGATTATTCTTTTAATTTGATGGATCTGGATGTGGAAGCTCCAACATGTAGCTGGAGATCAATGTGCGTTCCAGTAATTGGGAAGCTCCATGGGCCTCATTGCGTCTTGTCTTACCTATGGGAATGGAGAATATCCAACCCTAAGTCTCCCTTATCCTTATATAGAAAATCCCAAAGTGTCATGCTTACTAGATATTTCTTCACCAAGAAACCCACATCCATTCATCTTATTGGGAGTCTTACGCATGGGGACAAATGAAATCTTATTCTAAGTGGGAGTGTAATCTCTGATGGCCTACGCCTTGCTTGATCTGACATGGGACCTGTGGCGTACAGGTCACACATGGTTTCCTACATAATTGGCATTGATCCTACTGCAGATTAATAAGCTCATGATCTTGGTGAAGCAGAAGTAAATTGTATAATGTTTATCATGCATGAATCATTCGTACAAACTGAAGTCCATTTGCTTGGGAATAGCAGCAATGAAACCATTTGCTTCTCCAATTGATGAAGATGAGATAATGGCAAAGAAGGGGCAAATCACTAATTAAATTATTTAATGTCTTATAATAAGTAAGAGGAATAATATTTCCCTAACTTCTTCAGTGTTTTTTTTTTTTGAACTTGTATTTTTATCAGTGACCCCAATCAGTTCTTAAAAAACCATACTGTTCAAAAGTTCAGCCAGTTTGCCAGTCCAACTATGCACTCTGTACGATTCTGGCATAGGCATTAGGCCTATAGTTTTGGTTTTGACTGGATTACTGTATGATGTGGTTCTGGTTCGACGGGCTGATCCATTATGTTTTTAAAGATGTTTGTTTAGATGCAAATGCACCCTAGATTAATGCACTGACTGGTTAGAAAGCTCGAAGATCGTCCTTGCTTGCTAATCATTTTCTGATTTAGTATCTGTGTTTTGTTTCAATTTTTGAGTCCCTTTATCACACTTAAATTGATTTTAATGCAGGAAGTTGGATGCAACCATGCCCAAAGTGTGGGGTTTTCGACGGACGGGTTTGCCACAACAACTACCATGAGAAAACTGCATCTCATTTGGGTGACTTCTCGCATGCACATTGAAATCTACAAATATCCAGCTTGGTAAGTTCCTGAATAGTGAATACTTAATCCAACCATATAATGCAATCAGCATGCAAAAATATATATATTTAATGCAATGTTTTTGTGTTTCTAAAAAATATGAATTTATCTTATATGATAATTTTGGAAGTAATTGTGTATGGTGAATTGTGAATGTGAATAGGGGCGATGTGATTGAAATTGAGTCATGGTGCGAGAGTGACGGACGAATTGGTGCCAGGCGTGACTGGATTCTCAAGAACTATTCTACCGGTGCAGTCATTGGAAGGGCAACCAGGTAGTTTTCTTAATATTAGGTATCTTATATCTCGCCAGCATGAATGTAGAATAGAATTATAGAAGTGACTGGTAATTCACTGTATTAGATCCATCTGATATAGTCGTATGGATTCAAAGGTTAATACGATGTTAGTGTGATGGTTGTACTATTTATTCTTCCCTGAGTTTGGGCCTTTGGTTAATACGCTATCTTCCTATTATTCCACCCCAAACCATGTTAGCAGCAGTCACTGATGGGCTTAAGCGCAGAGTGGTAGGAATTCCACGTAATCCAGTTCTCACTTTCTTGGCTTGTAAAAAATGTATAAACTGCTTCTCACTTGGTAACATCCAAACTCAGCCATAAAAGAGAAAAAATAAATTGGGAAGGCAAGTCATTATGACCATTGTCACAAACATAGTTGTCAAATCGTGAATCGTATTGTGAATCGCTCAAGAGGTTGAATCGAATCGAATTGGGAATCGTAGCATATTTTCTATTTTCCTCAATATAGATGGAAAAATAGTTATATATATATGGAAAATTATAAATGCTCATAATCTATCTTTTTTTCATCCATGTCCACATCAATACATGACAATTATTAGCATCTTGATATACTACTACCAAACTGATGAGCATTATTAAGATAAAAAAGAGTAACATATCTATCATAGCAAAACAAAATATATCTTTATACATGTAGTCTATAGAATCAAAATGCCCAAGTGTTTACAATAGGGACACGGCATGGATACAAAAGGGACATGGATTTTACATATAAAAAGTGAAGTATCGAATACGATACGATACGATATGTTGCCCATTTTGAAGTATCCGTGCATCATAGCATAAAACTCTAAAATACTCTTGCCATTAATAGTCCATGCAAAGAAATGCAAATTCAAATATTCATTAGTTAACGAATCACAAAATTACTAAACTTGAAGAATCACCAATAGGTGGCTCCACTTGTTGATGAAAAGGGAAATTTTGGATTCCATCACCATGCATGCTCGACAAGTTGATGAGAAAAAAGTGGAGATGCAAAAGAACATATAGGGAAAAAAAACCAGACACTGGCAACCAAACAACAAAATTGGTTTAGGTCCATCAATGGGGCTCAAACATCAATTACATTTCAAAAAATATATATATACAGTAAAGTTATATATAAAAAAATCAGATCTGCTCAGATGTGATTCAAATTTTGGTCACTAAAACAAATGATAGATCCATTGGGGGTTCCAGTTGGAGAATAAATAAAACAAGGGAGAGAGATTAGAAGGGAAATGGGAAAAAGTGAAAAAAAAATTGCAAGAATACTAAAATAAGTTGTTGGGCTTTTCAAATTCCCGCTTTTGTGAAACAACCAAATTGTGAATCGAATCGTAATAAATCGCACGATATTCAATCCAATACCATTCCACAGTGCGATACGAATCGTTTTTCCACTGATACGATACGAATCGTAGTACGATATTGACAACTATGGTCACAAATATTGTTCTTGGGAAATTTTCAATCATGGTAAAATGGTGGGATATTATCAGATGTGGGGTGTTTTTTTCTCCTTGGGATATTTTTGGAAAAACATTGTTGAGAATAAATTATTTTTTTAAAAATATATTGTTGATATATAAATACAAGATAAATATGAAATAGTGTTTTTTTTTTAGATTATTGTGATTTTCTTTGTACATTCGGTTCTGGCAACATTTTGAAATATCACGATTTCATCTGGGAAGTATCATTTTAGGTTGCCATCACAATTCTGTCTGCAGCATATCCAAACATCACTGGTTTGTGACAATGATTATGACCTGTGTATTGCTGCATGGATGCATAGATTGCAAGATTAACATGTATCTTACCAATCATTTCATAGTGAAAAAAAAAATGAAAAGCATTAAATTTATGGCAACTACACTTCAGCTTGCGCCAATCCATTTGTGATTTTTGTTTTTAGTGTTGGTGTTATGCACTTGCCTGAATCATCCCCTTGTTCTTTGTGTTTCATTTCCTAAGATATCGATATATTGATTATATACATAATGGGTAATTTATATTTGTGCTTGATGCTGCATGGTTATAGGATATAGTTCTCAACAATCCAACAGGGTCATGTTTCATTGCATTCATTATTTTCATCAGTCATAACAAATTTCATGCTATAGTGATGTATGATAAGATGTAAGTATCGTGATATGTGCTCTGGATTATGAGAAATATGGATCTGTATATGAGCTTCCAATATCTGGATCTGTATCTGAATCTAGCCATATAACTATGATCAGTACATGCAAAATTCTGAGCTTGTGAGAAGGCATCTTTGATATTTGCTTTGATGCCTTGGATCTGCTGGATTTAATACGAAGGCAAATTTAATGGTTTTTATATTTCGTTATTAGGTTTTGATGATGATATAATATGCTTCACTAGATTGATTTATGCATTTTTGGTCCAGCAAATGGGTGATGATGAACCAGGACACTCGACGACTTCAGAGAATGAGCGATGATGTGCGTGATGAATTTCTTATTTACTGTCCTCGTGCTCCTAGGTAAATTGTTTCTCTTCTGGTTTACTAATTTTCTTTACTTTTCTCATTTTCTTTTCTGCATTCACATGTATATGTAAATAATGTATTTCATTATTACGTTTCTCTCTGTTATCAGTAGGAACTCAATAGTATGTTTCCATGACAAGATCGATTATATAATTGTTGGGCATGGTTGATGCAGAATGCATACCCATACAATCATCCTTTCTTCTGGGCGCTGTGACATGTCATTGTTGGATATGGCTGCTTCAATTTGTCCTTTTTCTAGTACAAGTTTCTTTGTCATGTGAGAATTTTCTATACAGCAAGGATCAACACTTATATTTTACACTCATGTGAATGTAAAGGCTATAGTAGTAGCCAAGTTTTTTTTTTTTTTCTTTCCTCAGCAACGGAGGAATTTTATTAAAGAATGAGATAATTACAACTCAGCTACAGTGATGAGAAAAACAACTTTCAAAATAGTACTGGTACAAGATAGTAGTAGCCTAGATAGTACTCAGTTGTTGAGTAATAGCCATTTTCTATTTCTAATATTCTTGGTGTTATTATTGTGTGCTATTATTTTATTATTTATGCACATTAGAATGATGTGCTAATTGCTATTGAGTAACTTTTTATATCGCCCCAAAAATGAGAACTTCAAAATGTTTTGATAATTCTTTAATGAACCATGGGCATATTCAGATACTTTAAGTTTGTGTCCAACAGTCCTACCTTTTTTTTTTTTTTTTTTTGGTAGTAACAGTCCTACCTGTTGGTGTCCGTGATACATACACATGACACTCTGAATGATGATGGATCATTATGTTGAGCTTTTAAATCTCTTTATCCCTCCCAAGTTCCAACATCCTGTTGCATTGTATTGGGGAAGAGGCGGCCTCAAACCATATGCCAATATCCTTTTAATGTCTACATTTAAACTTATTAGCATCTTGCATACCAAGAATATGGGCACTTGCACTGATTAATCCAGTGACTAACTGGTAGGTGTTCTTGTCCAGATTTGCATTCCCTGAGGAGAATAACAGCAGCTTAAAGAAAATAGCCTTGCTCGAAGACCCAGCCCAGTATTCTCGATTAGGACTTTTGGTAAATGACTTCCTACCAAGTATGCATAGTTCTTGCTTCTCTGTCAAGTTCTTTGCTCAAATTCTTATTTGCACTATGAAATATGCAGCCCAGGAGAGCTGACCTTGATATGAACCAGCATGTAAACAATGTCACTTACATTGGATGGGTTCTTGAGGTGAGTAGAAATCCACATATTGGTCTCACCATAGTTAAGCACAGAAATGCAGGGTATGTGCCACATTGCACCGGGTCCAAGCTGCTAAAGTTAACACTGGGCCACACCATATGTAGATTCTATGGCCCCTTCAAGTAGTAAACTCATTTTTTCGGTGCTCCACATGGATATTTAAAAATGTAACTATTCACTTGTCGAGTCGACTGGATATTGTTTTTGTGCTCCTGTTGACCTTTCCCCCTTGATGAGTAGACTCAGCTGATTGTGGACTGAAGATCTACGTGCTGGCCACCCACTGATTAGCATGTTGGATCTTGCTGTTGAGTGCATAGGTGTCAGTGTAAGATGTGGGAGTGTGGATTGCAAATTCTTACTTTTTTTGCCAAACTAGAGTTCCAGGTTTTTGCGAGTGCAAGTATAACTGTGTGACTTGAACTGGGTTTTGTCTTCCATGCCATCAATCCCTATTTCCACACAAAATGTTCTAACCAGCTTAAAATTGAAATCATTCTTTTCCCATGACAGAGCATACCTCAGGAAATTATTGACACGCATGAGCTGGAAAAGATCACACTGGACTACAAGCGCGAATGCCAACACGATGACATGGTCGATTCCCTCACCAGTCTGGAATCAGATGGCATTGAGATGGTTACAGAGCATAATGGAGCAAATGGGTCTCCAGCAGTGAGGAAATCCGGAGAAGATTACCGCCGGTTCTTGCATGTCTTGAGATTCTCTGGTAATGGACTTGAAATAAACCGGGGGCGGACTGAGTGGAGGAAGAAATCTGCAAGATAAAGTTTCATTTGATTATACTAAGTTTCTCATGTTTCTCTTGCTATATCCAGTTGTTTGGAATCATTTGTGGGAACGTTTATATTCCCATTGTTTCAGTTTGACCGTGTAAGTTAGGGTGCAACCTTTTGCTTTTCTTCAGTTAGCAAAAGCAGGCAATACAAGATGGAGAGAGATGGTAATAATTTTTGTGTCGTGTACCCACACGAAGAGCTTCAGATACTGTATATTTCCATTTTTTGTGACTGCAAATTGGTTACATCATCTTTCTGATATCAATTTTAAGAGTGTTTTCTCAAATCCTTCATAGTTCTGCGCACGTGACCATGACCATATGGAAGTTTTTTTTTCTTTTTCTTCCTTTTTTTTTTCAGCTATATAGGGGTTTGGGGCACCAACCACACAAGAGGAGAGCAGACCGAGAGGTAGGAAGAGTCCTCAAACGAGGGAAGCAGATAGAGCTTGGGCGAGGTAAACATGACCCCTTTGGCAAGATCGTACGGAAGTGAAGAGTAGATAATGGAAGGAGGTTCTTCCTTTCAAATTTGGAATAAAAAGGTTGACTGCCAATGAAGAAGTCAGTTTTGTGTTATTATTTTTTCAGAAGAAACCATGAATAGAGTTTTTGATAAGAGATGATGCCGGTTTTAGTGAAGACAAATAAGAGATGTCTAGGATCCAGTCTAGGAGATTTTGGAGCTGTTATACTTGGTGGGGTCCCTACTGATTAAAAGTCTGGATTTGGAATAGAGGTAAGCAGTGGTGAAATGGTACGCTTCGGTCTCGATAGGCAAAAAATCAAGTGAAATTAAATGGGAATTAGCAGCTACCTTATTTGGATTAGTCTGACCCAACAGGTGAAATATTTTTTTTTTCTACCCACAAGTATTTCATTTAACTTAAACTGTAAGTACTTTAATTCCCTTCGCTAAAAGTAAATTCTACTCCGAAGTATTTTAAATTTTACTTTACACTAAGCATCCAAATGGAGTGAAGTACTCTTTCATGTGAAATATACTTCACTTTACTCCACTCCTCATTTATCCAAACAAGCTAGATGATCATATCCCCAAACAGGCCTGATGCGGGTTTTCTTTCTTGAGTTTTTGGTTTATACTCCCCTAAAGTTTCTCTGATTTGCAAATAGGCCCCTATGATTTTAGAATTTGTAAATAGGTCCCTACATATGCATTGTAATACCTTTCATATCCTCACATGAGGAGATTCAGTAAACAAGAAGGAACGTTAGGCTTTTGCTTAATTTTTATGAAAATGACAACTTTTCCCTTACAACCATTATTATGTATAACCTCGTAAGGTTTTAAATATTTATAAATAGGCCCCTATGGTAGGATGAATGATAATAGATCCTTCTTCACTATAAGGTTCATCTATGAGTTGTGAGTTTTTAAATATTTTAGTTTTTATTTGATTGCATGGGGTTTTTTTTTTATTTGATAGATTTTTTTTTCATTTTTTTCTTTCTCTTACTATTTAATACTACCTTTATTTTTATTTTCATCTAACTGCATGTATCTACAAGTTGTAACCAACTAGCACATTAGCTTCAACTAGGGTTGCAAATGGATACTCGATTCTCCGATTACCCGAAAGTTCCAACCTGTTAATAACCTAATTTGGGTCCTTATTTTAGTTCCGAGAAGTAACTAGGTCCAGGTCTAGGTCCTATTTTTTGACCTATGACTTAAACAGTTTTGGGTTTGGCTCCACCTTAATTCGACGTGCGGACTCGAGACCCGACATATTGCTTAAGTTTTCGAAAATATTTTCCTAAAAAATAGTTTTTCTCCATATCATTTTCTACATTGACCCAGACCAGGACCCAAACCTGCTCTATATCGAGTCAATTCCAGTTCTAAGTCCATATTTCATTAACGGTTCCTGTTTTAGTTTCATTTTAGGTCTATCTTCTCCTTAATGGTTCAAGCAAGAGCAATATAATTAATACTATAAAAATTAACAAACTTTCAAAAAAATTATATAAAAATAAAAATGCTATAATATAACATATGATATTAAAATCTATATAATTTAATAAGCTGATATTGATATTATTATGATCATTATCATTATTATTAGCTTAAGACTAAGATGTGTGTTCTATTGATAAATTGATTACAAAGATAGTCTTTGGATGTAAAATTATATAAAAGAATTACATATAGTAAAGTTTGTATGAACATTAGTGCATAGCTATAGTAGGATTCACTATTCGTACCAAATGTTTTTTTTAGACTTTTGATAGAATAAAGGGCCTCTGCAAAGGTTGAAGCTAAGGTTGCAAACATGTTAGTTTCAGTCCGAGTCCATGGTGGACCAGGACCTAGAACCGTTAATGAAAGGATGGACCTTAACCTGAAATTGGCAACCAGTTTGGAACCGATTTCTAGGTACTGGAACCGAAACCGTTAATGAGAATATGAACCCAAAATTGGACCCGATTCTATATGTGGAGCAGGTTTGGGTCCAGGTCCGGGTCTGTGTACAAAATAATTCAAAGAAAAAACTATTTTTTGGGATAAAGTTTTCGAAAACTTAGGCAATATGTAGAGTCTCAGGTCCATAGGTTAGAACAAAGGTAGAATTCGACTTAAAACCATTTAGGTTACAGGTCCAAAAATAGGACCTAGACTCAAATCCATTTCCTTATAGGAACCAAAAAAATGACCCAACTCCAGTTATTAATGGGTTGGAACCTTCGAGCAATTGGAGAATCTAGTACCCATGTACAACCCTAGTTGAAGCTAATCTGCTTTAGTTGGTTACAACTTGTAAATACGCGCAATCAAATGATAAATAAAAATAAAGTAGTGTTAAATAATAAGAGAAAGAAAAAAATGAAAAAAAAATATCTATCAAATAAAAAAATCCATACAATCAAATAACAACTAAAATACTTAAAAACTCAAAACTCATAGATGAACCTTATAGTAAAAAAGGATCTATTATCAATCATCCCACCATAGGGGCCTATTTATAAATATGTAAAAGCTTAGGGGATGTACATAATAATGGTTGTAAGGGCAAAGTTGGCATTTTCATAAAAATTAACCAAAAGCCTAACGTTCCTTCCTGTTTGTCATTAAATCTCCTCATATGAGGACATGAAAAGTATTAAAATGTATAGGTAGGGACCTACTTACAAATTCTTAAACCACAGGGGCCTATTTGCAAATCATAAAAGCTATAGAAAGTATATAAAAAAAATCTTCTTTCTTTTGAGTGAAATGATGGGGTGTGGAACTGGAATAGTTAACTCTGGTGCAGTGGCGGCTCTAAGAATTTTTATCAAAGTAGTCAAAAAGAGATTAGCCCTTTAATGGTGGTCACTATTTTTTTTTTTAGGGTTGTCAAGACCAATTTTAAAAATAAAAAATTGTGTTCACTTTTTCCAATCAAGGCTCGTCAACTACCCTAGACTCTATGTCAGCCACCGCCACTGCAGTTGTCGATTAACTTGTTAATAGAAGACATTTTCTCAAACAATCTTCATTGTTTCCCCCTTTCTTCAAGAATAAGAACATACCTCAGAATAGGATTGAGCGGCGATGATTTCCAAACAGCTAAAATATTCCTTATTGGTGTATCTGCGGGGTTCAACTTGGGAGGGTTAGGTCAGGTTTTGGATCAACCAAAGCTCAACCCAAATTCTGAAAGAGCCAACTCAAATCCTACCTAATCCGAATTAAGAGTCAAAGAAAGGCACTGCTTTCCTAACCTGTGCAAGAATCTCGTTTAAACTTTAAACAGGTCGGGTCAGATATAAGGGTTTGAAGTAGTTTGGATAAAGGTGAAGGCCAACGGAAAACTCAAGTTGGTTTCAAGTATGGATAGAGGTGAAGGCCAACAGTCCTTTGTGAAAGGACTATGTGGAATGTTCATGTCTTTGTTATTCACAATTTTTGTAATGCCTAAGATAATCAAATCTTTTAAAGGCCTAATCAATGGCGGACTCACAATTTTCATTTGAGTGGTGTTGACAATGATCAAAGTAATAGAAGTTAAATAACAACGTTGGATCTTTTTAGGTGCCACATAAGGAGTTTCTCGATTTTCACATATGCGACCGCCCGGGAGGGCTTGCACAAAAAGACATGATACATAGTTGTAGCATTGGGTATTTGGTTGAAGATGATTTTATAAATTTATTTTTTATTGAATATGATTAGCAAAAGTTACCTTAAAAAGAGAATTCAGGATTGAGATACTGAAACCGTCGGATTGGGAAAATGACCAAACCAATGATGATCCAAAAAAAAAAACGAACAATACAAAATGAAAAAAAAAATCTACTACAAGAGTTACTGATTTTAAGTGTTCAAGCCTAGCCCTCAATTGATCAAGGGTCCGGGTATAGATTTTTAATAACAATACGGCAAAGTCCTTTAAGAACCTGATTTTTTATTTTTATTTAAAATAAACCTAGACCTTAAGTTTTGATCGTTTGTCGACGCTACTTGCATTTTTTAAGTTACACTAATTCTATTATCAAATTTATTTTGGCATATTATCATTTTAGATTGGTGAGACCCATCTTGTGTTTGGAATCTGAAATTTTATGGAGTTTAGAGATGCGATTTGTGTTCAATAATAAGATTGATGGTTGATGGTTTTTGCCTCACCAAAGTCCATCCTCGCTCAAGATAATGGATCTGGATGAGGAGACTTAGTCACGCGGCCGGAGATCTATGTGCATTCTGGTGATGGGAAGCTCCGTAGATCTCTTCCCCTCTTGTCTTTTCTACGGAAATGAAAAGAATAATAGTAATCCCAACCTTATGGCTCCCTTATCTTTATATAGACAAGTCCCAAAGAGTCACACTTACTAGAGATATCTTTGACCAGAAGCCCACATCCATTGATCCTATTGGAAATCATATTGTGAGGCCCAGATCAAATCTTACACTGAAGTGAGATTGCAATCTCTATTGGCATTTGCCCTGTTTGATCTGATCATTGGGCCTCTTCCAAAAAAAAAAAAAAAATCCAAGGTCTGCCACTAACCGAACTAATGATGAACCATTATAATGCATAAAAACAATACAAAATGCAAATTTAATAATAATAAATCTCCTACAAGAGTTACTAATTTTAAGTGTTCAAGCATAGCCCTCAATTGAACAAGGGTTCGGGTATAGATTTTTTAAAAACAATCCAGCAAAGTACGGTAACAAATAGATTTTTGGTTTTTATTTAAAATAAACCTAGATCTTAATTTTGATCTCTGCATTTTTTTTAAGCTATGCTAGTTTTATTATCCAATTTATTTTGGCATATTATCATTTTAGATCGGTGGGACCCATATTGTGTTTGGAATTTGAAATTATATGGACGTTAGAGGAGATGGGATTTGTGTTCAATAAGAAGATAATGTCCATAGTGGCTATTCGTAGTGTAAACTCCTTATCCTTTCTGTACTCTTTCTCTCTTCCCAATAAAAATAGCAACAAGGGCCCATGCTGAGCAAGAAAAACCTCCTCCATACAGTCAACATTGCTCGGCAAAGTTCTTTTTGACTTTAGAAGGGAAGGGAACGAGAAACGGCTAAACAAGATTCTGGACAGATATCTATTTTTTCGCAGCGGGTCTGATACTATTAGAACACTGCTTCTGGGCATGGACAGAGCAGTGAGGAATTCTGAATGCAGAAATGCGCATAGTGACCTGGTGTATTTCTATAACAACGTGCTATTGTGGCATCCTCTAGCAACAGCACCAAAACCTCCACATTGTTATAGAAATACTCCACATCACTATGCCCATTTCTGCATTCAGAATTCCTCACTGCTCTGTCCATGCCCCTTCCCTTACTTTCTGAAATAAAAATGAACTTTGCTGAGCAATGTCAATTGCACGTCTTCAGTAACGTGATTTCGGTAGAGCACATAACCCCGCGTTCCAAACCACCAAAGCAAGTATTTTCCAACAACCTCAGGCAGTTGTTCCCTTGTTTGTTCTGTATTTCAAGCCGATTTCCCTGCATTTTATAGAGACAAGAATCCTGTCCCAGACTTGCATTAATTCCTGTCTGCTAAAAATTTTGAATCTTTCATTCAAGAGAAAAAGATGTCCACATCCATTAATGGACTGTTGCATGAAGGAGGTTTTTCTTGCTCAGCACATTGTGGTGCCCATCTGCTGCAGGAGGAATGATAAAAATGGAATAGAACATAATGTTTGGGTCAACCTGCCATTTAATAAAATCCATTAATCAGAGGAGGTTCAAGAAAAGAAAAGTGAGTTCAAAATTAACATACAGAAATAGAGAGAATAATCACAAAATTATCTGTTTGGAGTTGCAGAGAGAGAAAGAAAGAGACCCATGTTTTGATGCTTAAGAATTTTGTGATGTGGTGCATTAAAGGTGCTCTTTATTAAATTTGAGTCGCAGAGAGAGAAAGAAAGAGACCCATGTTTGGGACGTAATTCTAATTAGCTATGTTGTTTTCTTTCAAGAAAATCCATTATGATGTATCTTGAAAGAAAAGAAGTACAATTGCTTCCATCCACCCAAGAATTCAGAAGGGGAAATCGAATCTTACCCATGGATGTGCATTCCTTCCATGGCCGCCTCTGGGCCTTCCTGTTGACGCAGATGTAGAGTGGGATCCAACTCCCGCTAGTCTCATGCAGCAGGGCTATCTTCCAGGCCCGCATTTTCCCAATCCTTTCTTCTAGCCTCGAAGGTACTAGACGTTCTGGTGGCAGGACTTGGTGAACTTCCAGTGATATTCGAATGGGATAGCCTCCCAACATTGGAATCTTGGAGGTTTGGGTGGAGTTGGACTTGGAGACAGTTGCATTTTCTGTTGCTGTTGCTGTTGCATTTGCCGCCCAGTTGGACAAAAAAGTGAGCTTTTTTTTATCTCTTCTCATTTCCTCTCTCTCTCTCTCTCTCTCTCCTTTCTTCCTCTCCCTTCTTCTTCTTCTTCCCCTCTTTCATGCTCTCTCTCTCTCTCTCTCTCTCTCTCTCTCTCTTCTTTCTTCCTCTCTCTTCTTCCCCACTTTCATGCTGTTTTTGTCATCCTTTATTCTTGCTTTTACTATTAAGGGCTTGTTTGGTAGGTCTAGTCTTATTTTTATAGATTATCTAAAATAGAGCTATTAAAAAAAGAGGCTAGATTTAAAATATGTGTTTGGCAATGAAAGCATCTATTTTAAATAGACCATTTTAAATCAATAGTTGAAAATTTTTCACAAATATATTGAGATCTAGTAGGTATTAAGCCTTGAAATTTTACTTCATAACCACGTTTGGCCTCCCAAAGAGATCTAACGGTTTGGATTTTGTGATTGAGGCCCCCAATTTTTTAAAAAAAATATTTAATAATTCACGTTTTTACATAAATATCTCAAGTTTGGTGATGATCCAACGGCTGAAATTTGGTCTCATAATGGTCATTGACCTTCTACACATTTTCAATGGTTTGGATTGTTATTTACTGTCCCAGAAATAATAATAAAAAATAAAAAAAGGGGCTGCCTGTGGACTAGTACAAATTCAGCATATTAAACTCAATGGTTGAAAGTTTTTTACAAATATCTTGAGATCCACAAGGAATCAATCCTTGAAAATTGACCCCATAGCCGTTTTTAGTCTTCCCAACATTTCCAATGGTTTGGATCTTGTGTTTGGGCCCCACAAAATTCAAAAAATAGTATCCAATGGCTCACGCTTTTTTGCACATATCTCGAGATTCAGGATGAATTAACGGCTGAAATTTAGATGGGTGGCCGTAATTGATCATGTGAACATTTTCAACGGTTTGGATGTAGATTTAGGGGCCCGGATTTCGAGAAAAATCGCAAAAACCGTACTGGGCGTGATCCCTCATTTTCACTGTAGCTGGGCGCCTCTTTTTTTTTCCCTCTGATTTGGAAATGCATCACAACCCCTCCTCTTCAAAATAGAGCTTTTACCTCTTATTGTCTAACTTAAATAGAGCTAAAAATGCATGCCAAACGCCTCTATTTTTCTAACTCTATAAATTTTAGACATTTAAACATTTAGAGCCTAAATTTTAGACTTGCCAAACATGCACTAAGTGGGGAGATTTTTAAATAAGGACTTAAGTTTTTTTTTTCCTTATTTCGAAAAATGACATACCTTTTAAATCCTTTTCAAATTACTCCCTAACTTTTCCTTTCTAACCTTCGCTAGTTCAGCTTTAACTGCTTTGCTTTATATCATTATAAAATCAAAGTAATGTTTTAAAGAATTACAAGCTACACGATAATTGCTAACTCGAGAATGGTATAATGTTTTTTGGAATAACATATTAAATACTTATTTAGAAAAGGCCTCGTGCTAATATTCAAACTCTATCATGTTTGGGTCATTCTGGCCCAACAAATGAAGTAAAGTTGTCGGCACATGTGTAGTCCTTTATACTTCAACTAACGACAAAGGCCCGTACTAAGCTCCGGCCCAAAAGTGAAAATATATTATAAAAGTTTGAGTTTTGTTGAAAATATTTCAAGATAAACATACCTTAAATAAGTTAATATATTATGTATTTAACTTTTTTTATTAATATTTGTTCTATGCATCAAGATTCTAAACAAAAAAAGAAAACAATTGAAATAAACCCAAAAAGTGAATAAAATCCCAGTAAATAAACCACGTACCGGCTGCATAAGCTATAGGAAATAGATAGTTCCTCCATTACATCAAAGCATTATAGTAAAAAGTCAAGTTGAATTTCTTCACCACAGTAATTGGTGCTTGGCACATCAAACCATGATATTAAATAAATATTCTGGTGAAGGGTCCAGCAAAGTAGTATATGCATCACATTTGGACTAATCAAATAAAATACATACCGAAAAGTAGACCGCAAATGGTGAAAGAAAAACTAATGTGGTGATTAGCTTTTAGAACAATGACAAAGGGAAAAAATGCAAATTTATTTAGAAGATGCCTCCATATAAAGAAATTTAGAGGCAAGACAATCCCACCAAGAAGAAAAAGAAGAAGATTAGGAGTAGTATTTCAAAAATCACCTTAATGAGATTAAGTACAATGATCGGATTGCCATATCTCCTTGCCAAGTCTTCAAAATGCAACTTCGTTGCCTGGTATATAGGATCATATCTCTGTACTGAGGCCCAAAGCAAAAGGTAAGTATTAAGAATTCTTGATTCAGGAAGATAGTCAATAACTCAGGAAAATAGTCAATAACAAATCCAATGGAAAGGCTTTAAAAGACTCACAGATGATATCAGGTTTAGGGCTAAACCTGAAAGCTTCTTGGGACCAAAAAAGGGGACTTGAACCCCGCATCTATACAACTGAACTCATTTTTCCTTTGCATGACCTAACTTCTTCATCAATGACTACTTGCTTTGTTTCAGCATCATTTACAACCTTTTCCCGATCATTCATTTCCCCTTTTAAATAACTTCAGACCATAATGAGCCTTAGATTGTGGAATCCACAAGGGCAACATTGCTCTTGTGGTCATGAGTGTTAGAAGAGACTATGAGAGATTAGGTTGGGCTTGAATCCCAACCAGATCTAGAAATCAAATGAAAAAACATGAAGAAACGTTCATTCGATCACAAAACTCACCAAAATGAGAGAGAGAGAGAGAGAAAATACCTAGAAGAAGAAGGAGAAGCAGCAGTTGCAATAGCAGATCTGGAAAGTGAAAGAAGCCTCCTTTTCCTTTCTCCAAACAGAACTCGACGAGATCTGATATTATGCCCGCATCCTTTATTTATACGGGCTCGAATGACGGATTAGGGGAGATGAGACATTAAGAGGAAAAATCAATTGAAAATTTTAGAGGATGAAGAGAAATATTTTAGGAAATACAAGTTTAAAATATATAAATTGCCTAAAAGATAAAAGGTAAGAAGAGACATTTTAAGAAGAAAAATTTTAGTATTTTAGAAAAATGACATGATGCTCTAGAAAAAAAATAATAAGTGCTAATGTAGTACCCCTCGTGGGCCTCGGTTATTAGAGCTTTAATATATATAATATTTTAATAATAAATGCATATTCTACTCTTCATTTTCCTTTCTTTTTTGCAACTGGTCTTTCTCCTCTCATCTCTACGACTAATTTCTTGTGTTTCCTCTCCTCTTCGCCTTTTGCGTTTCCTTTGAATGGTTTATGCGGTCACAACATCACTCTTCTTCCCTCCCCGTTCCCCTTCCTCTTCTCTTCTCGTCTCTTCATCCTCCCCCTCCCTCCCTCCTCTTCGCTCTTCTCTTCTCTTCATTTGATTTGGAAAAAAATATTCATCTGACTTCGTTAGGAAAACGTCCCGAGACAACAGCAAGATTCGCCACGTGGTGTGGTGGTCACAGATAGACGATGCCTCCTGTCAAATCTCTCTGACAATGGTACTTTTAAATGGTAGCAAGGACAGGGAGAAGGGAAACAAAAAAAAGAGAGACACAAAGGACGGCAACTATTTTACAGCAGGCCCATCTATGGTAAACAAAAAGTCAGCCCAATCTGAATCCCGAATCCCCCACGTGGATGATAAACTGGCTAGTCAATGGCGCCACACGAAATGAAAGAAAATGGATTAATGAAGTGAAATATGAAATATGAAATTGGATTAATGAAGTGAAATATGAAAAACTCAAGGATCACCCTAACAAATTAAAATCTCTAATTTTCTGAAACTTGCATAAAAAATGGAAGGAGAGAGAGAGAGAGAGAGAGAGAGAGAGAGTGGAAGCAGTCGGTGGTGGTCGATAGTTGTTATAGTGGTCGGTGGCATCGGCCGCCATCCAGTTCAGGTAGAGGGAGACCATAGTCGAAGATAAGGCTAGAGAAGAGGCACAGAGAGAGGGCAGAGGAGATGGGCAACATTGAGAGAGAGAGAGAGACGACTGGAATCCCTTCCCCTTTTCTTTCATTTGGTGTGGGCCTCGATGGTCATCTAGCTCATCATCCACGTGGGATTTGGGATTCCAATCCAGCTAAAGAATCGGGTTGCATAGACTTTCCAACGTTTTAAAAGCGTTACGAGGATTTCCTGGCCCAAGTTTAGCTTATAAAGTAGTTGGGCCCAGAAGTTAAATTTGGCTTATTATAAATTTTAGAGAAGGAAAAAATTTTGTATTAGAAAAATGGTGAATATCTGGTTTTCTATAAAATTAAAATTTTATTTTAATTTTTCTAAAAAAAATTTTCTTTACTCTTAAGTATCCAAACACATGCAAAGTATATTAAATTTTACTTCACATTAAGTATTCAAATGAAGTGAAGTGATCTACCTTAATTTCAACCCACTTCTCCTCCACTTCACTTTTCATGCAAAATCTATTTCATTTTATTTCACTCCTCATTTATCCAAACAGGGCCTTACGAAATGAAATGGATGCCACTTTTTTTTTTTAAGTTTTAAGTTCAAACTTAAGCCTAGGGATTGTCTCCCTCTCCCCCTCTTTTCTTATCAATTAACTTCAACTCACTTCTCCTCTACTACACTTTTCTTGTAAAATCTATTTCATTTTATTCCACTTTTCATTTATCCAAACAAGCCCTTATGAAATGGAATGGATGCCACTTTTTTTTTTTTAAGGTTTAAGTTCGAACTTAGGTGTAGGGATTGTCTCCCTCTCCTCCTCTCTTCTTGTCATTTAAAAAGAAAGGCCACCCAAGTCCAAATCCACACCCCCTCTCCTCCCTCCCCCGCCCTACTGGAAGGAGACACCAGTGTAGGGAGGGGGAGAAAGGGGACGGAAGGAAGGGGAAAAGAGAGAATAGAGCGAGGGAAAGTCACCCTCCACCATTGAAGCTCATCGCCGGCTAGAGAAAAAGGAGAGGAGAGAGGAGGGAGGAAGAGGAAGGTGTGTGGGAGGTAAAGGGACTAGGGGTTTTTTGAAAAGTTTTTTATTTTTTTTAAATGATGTGTAAACTGAACAAAAACTAATGTTAAAACAACTGTCTTTGATAAAAAATCCCCAGAGGATAATGGCATTAAGGGAAAATGAAATCTTCCAAGTAGAGGACTCCTCTTAGTTTACCAAACTGGTTTTTTAGATCCCCATACACCAGAGAACGGATAAATTACTCTTCCAGTAAGTGATGCAATTGGTGAATATTAGTTGGCGTACTATACTACCATTCCATCCGAAGGCGACTAAAAACTGAAATTCCGGGGGGTTAATGAGGTAGACCGATGAACCTTTGCTGGACCACACCTGAACCTTTAAAACTATGGTAAAATTTTTAATAAAGAACATTAGGGTAAGCAGCTTCCGAACCCAACCACCCCCACCCTTTTCATGAGTGAGGTCCCTATTAACTGGCAGCTGTGAGTTTTGTTTTCCTTGTATGTAAAAGATCCTAATACTTTTTAAGTGTGAGTTGTCCGCATACAAGTTTATCGGGAACGCAGCCCCTTAGCTGGACTACCAACGAAAAAAAAATGCCCATGGAAAACAAGACCACCACTACCTCCAAGATGCAGAAAACTTTGCACAAAAGGCCACTGCAGACAAGGATGTGTTTAGGTTTGGGGAAATTAGCATTCAGAAAAACCCCCGGTGCTGCCAACATGATTTGTTTCCTTGTTCGCTGTGTAACCTGGCATGGGGCGTTTTCAGAGGTGAAAGTAGCGCAACCTCCCCCACAAGAAACATCAAATGATGAACATGTTAAAAGAGTACTATTCAGTTAATGTAGTAATAATGAACAGATCAAATCACTTAAGACCTGTCAAATTAAATCAAACAGGAAACACAGGAATGGCTGCTAGAGTAGATTAAGATGAACATGGATAGGAAAACAAAGCAGCAGATCTCATCTTCTTTCAGATCAAAGCAGGCACCCCCAACCAAAAAAACAGAACTGATAGAGACCCAATTCACAGAAGCTGATTCAGTCGGTGGTAGGAAGGTAGACCCTGTGGATATTGTTCGCGTTAAGCTTGTGCCTGCATGTCGGGCACTTCTTCTGGGCAGCAATGGCAGCCTTGATGCATTTCATACAGAAAATGTGGCCACATGTTGTTGAAGTCTCCTCCACTAAAGCACCCATGCAGATTGCACAGCTGAAGATGGGCTCCTTGGGCTTTGTGCTTTGGGGTGGTGGCTCCTTACTAGGCACCACAGTCCTCTTTCTCTGGTGATTACACCATTCCAACAATGTCAAGATACATTACCACCAACAATGTCCAGATTTCTTATTATGCCAATACTCCAGCATCAAAGTGTACGCATGCATGTGAAAAGGGATCAGGACCAGCCCCCAACACTTTGGTAGAAAACATAATGAATAGGGAAAAAACACTTAAAAGAAAACAAAAGGAGCAAATGGCTCAAAGCACATGGACCCAAGCCAGCCACAACTTGCTAACCTAAGTTTAAGATGACAAATCAATCTAACATATTGATTAACTTTAGAAAGAAATGAATATTTTAAAAAAAAAACTCAAATATAGGCCAAATTCTTGGGCCATATGTGAGCAAATATGGTCGCCTTTTCTGAGCCAAACAACCAACAATTATTATCATAATGGCAAATCAAATATTCAATAGCTATTTACTCAAGTAAAGGTGCCACCATGTTATGATTATCAGATGAACTATGAGAACTAAAGCTGTCCATTGGCCAGCAGGCAGCAGCAGCAGCAGCACCTGCATTTTGCCGAATTTGAGCTGGCTATTTTGGGGAGGAAACTGATCTTTTAATCTAACTAAATCAGCTCAGCCTGTGCAATTATGTATGCTTACGCCCTCATTTTAAGCATTATCAGCCGAACACACCTTTGAGCTGGATAATGATATTTGCAAACTGGCTCCACCAAGGACTAATTAGCAGGGCAGTTAGATAAATCCAGGACAGCAAATTAGCCTGGACATGAGTTTGGCCGGGACAAGCTGCAGCTGTCTAAGCATGGTCTGACACATAGCCAGCCCTCACAAGAGCAATTGACCAATTAGCCAGTCACACTAACTCACTAACTGCAGATACGATGGAAAGCAGATGAATATATGTGATGTTGATCTGTCTTAATGTATTACATAAAAGCATTTTAAAGCTAATATATGGAATGTTGATCTGGCATAGAGCTGACACATGGAAAGATCACTTTCAATGGTTATAGTTGAAGCCATAGTTGAGGGTCTCATCCATTCTCAACTTAAGCTGATAGGTATTTTCATAATTTTGTGTCGGGTGTGTGTAGAGCAACTGAAGAATAGAGGTCTTCAACAAAGGACATGATTTCTTGTAGTTCTTTAGTTGATCAAACTACAATGTATGCTAGTAGTCGCTAGAGGCCAACAAAAGAACCAAAGCTTTTGTTGACCCCTCTAAATATTTTGAGAAATCTTGAGGTAGGAGCCAATAAAGGACAAGCTTGCTGGTAGTTCTTTTAGTTCCTCTTATTTTCCTTTATGTTGAGGTTAGAAGTGTAGGAAAGTAGGGTACACTTATCTTCTGGTTTTACATATAGTTTTCCATATTTGTAATTATCCTATAAGAGAAGTTTGTAGTTATAACTAGAGACTAGTAATCATGTTTTCCCCTCGTTGACTGAGCACCAATCAGCACGGCTTGAAGAGGAGAGCAACGTAGCAGCACCACTACGTGAATAGCACCACCGATCCAGTAAAGCTTCGATTGCTGATAGCCATCCCATCGGAGTTAAACTTCATGGATTCAATGGCAAGGAACACCACCTTGGTAAGCTAATGGAGGGAATAAAAGAGAAGGCCGCCTCATACCAACATCTCATGATAGTCAATAGGGGAACACCTTAACACCAAGGAAGCGAAGAAATCCAATACATCACATATTTCAGCCTTCCTATCCCCTCATGGATTTTATTTTTCCCTCAAAACAATGCACTCAATTCCTTCCTAAATGACCCAGACAACTTGTAAAGGAAGATCTCCACAGAATTCTTCCCCTTTTAAGAGCCTCATTTCATTTTCCACTCTTAAAAGACTTAAAAAAGAGTGCGAGAATATTTATCAGACCTTGCCTGGAGCTATTCATGCTCGTCAAGAATGTCAGCCCTATTTTCCTGAGCCAGCACTTCTTTTCACATCATTCTTCCAGAAAGGAGCCCCAGGCTAACGTATATTGATGAATGACCCTCACTAGAGATGACCATTGTGGAATGTTTGCTCTTAAAAACAATAGTTAACTATATAATTCCAAATCATTAAGTACACTATAGGCACTGGAAAACCATGTACTCTTCCTAATAAGGAATCCAGAATTTGCTTAAATGGAGAAAGAAAATAACTAGAAGGGGAAAAAAAAACTGTTCTGTTTGCAGTTAAATTGAATTGCACACTTCTTAGGTAATGTCACTGACCTGTGGGCCCCAGCTGTGGGTCCCGTCTGCATAAATGCATCAGAAAGCCTCAACTACTCAGTAGGAAAGGAAAACAACTAAAAGGGGGAAAAAAGTTTTGAGTAGTAATGTGAAATCTCCCAACCCATGTCTTGAGTAATTTAACTAGCCTGTCAGTCCTAGCTATGGGTCCCTCTGCACGCCTACATTAAGCTTTATCTCAGAAACATTATAGAGAACTCAACAGCAGATGGTCCACTTTAGATGGTCCACTCCTGGAAATACTGAAGGAATTTCCATTATGGCTTCTTCTTGAGACTGGTGGGAATTTGTGTTTGGCCACTTCATTGGTTCAAGAAGTTGTTTTTTGTCAAAGGTAACCCATCTATTGCCAATTGTTAGGCTTCATCATTGACATTATCCCCGTGCTTATCCAATTGGATCAAGAATAGGGACATCATGTTGATGTAGAAGTGCAATGTCTCCTTCCACGTCAACAGCAAAGCCGATTTTGTAATAAACTTCCCATCAACTGGGTCATTCATAGACCCTTAGCTGTTATGCCTTTTGGATGGCTTTTGTTATATTTATTTTGCCATTAAATTTATTGCCATGCCTCTATTGTGATGTTTTTAAAATCTAGTTCTACACCTTTTATGAAAAAAAAAACCTAATTTTAATAATAAAAGGTGATATAATAGCAATGTCGACAGTGATAATTTTAGATGATAGATGGATCATAGAAATGCAAAAGGAAATATAATACAAATTAGATATGATATGCAATATTACCTTTGCACCTTGATTTTTTTCCAAGTTATAAAGATCACAATTGATAATTATCCGATTTGAAGAATTTCTTCCACGACTGTTGTAACTATTGAGAGTCAACCTAGTTGGTGGTTCCTCTGCAGTAAACCCAATTCCATAAACCATAAAAACCAGGTATTACCCACCATAACAAAATACAAGGTACAAAATAATTTAGAAAAATAATTAAAACACTGAAAAAATGCAGGTAAACATGTTTCATAACTAGCAATAGTACCCAGATTCCCTTGATTCAAAAGAAAATTAAATATTCCCCAACTTCTCACATTATACTGCTAGCACAAATTATATGCCAAGGACATCATACTCCATTGAACCAATGAAATTTTAGGGGGCGAAAAGGAGCTTCCAAAACTACCACTTTCTTCAGTAATTCTTAACTTTCCATTTCAAGATAAAACTAGAATTGAGTGTGAAGAGCACATCGATTGGAGGTAGATCCACCAACATAATTTAATATATCAATCCCTGATTGTATAGCTCAGCTACTTAGGAACATAACATAGTGGTGAGGGTACGTGTTTTAGAATAAAAAGGCAGGCTTGCAGGATAGAAACTCTCGATCAGAGTTTTCTTAAGGAAGGCAGTGAAATATTCAGTATATCAATACTTCTAAAGGTAACATGTTAGCCACTCATTTGACTCTTTTCAAATGTTCACCTAAACGGCATTGCTCACATATTCTTACCATAGATGTGGACATTGTCCTGGCAGGAGCCAATATGTTCAACATTCAAGGTCAAATACCGGCAATCTGGTAAATGTCTTTTAACACAAAATATCTCAGAAATTTAAGATATTCCTAGGCATTTAAGTAGCATGGTCCAATCATTGAACTTGCTTGTCCCAAAGAAAAAATGCCTTAGATCAACTAAAAGAAACAGGAATATTTGGAGCCAGACCAGCCCAATCCCTACTTGGTATTAATCACCATTTCCATACAAGTTAGAGCCTCTCTCTGGACCGGACCGGTGCTGTAAGCAGCCTCAATCACTTCACGCATAAGCCATGTGTTACTGATGTGTACATCATCTGGATGCAATCTATCATATCTTGAGATGCTTAGAGTCAGCTCCAAGAAAAAGATTGCTATATCGTCCCCAAGGACGTCACAGCATCAATGATATTATGACCTCCTTGATCAGATGATCACACACTGGACACCTATTTGAACCCACATGATCAAGCTCAAAATTCAGTACCAGCCACCACACAATGTTGACACTCAAAATACCCAAGAGGAAAGCCTATGGTGGCTCCAATAGAAAAGATAAAAAAGAAGATCAAGTGATGTCATATGAGACCGTTTGGGCATGTAAACAGTTCCATCACACAGTATTGAAGTGTAACAAGTTCAAGGAAAAGGAGGGATGGTCTAGTAAGGATCTGGAACAAAGTTGCAAAAATGACACTCTAGATTATGAAGTTAAAACGAATATGGCCTCAAATTAGGTTAGCAAAAAGGTATAACTCACAGAGCCAGCTCTAGATGAATTAGATGAAGCTTGAATATATGTAAGAAGTATAAAATTTGTCAAATAAAAAAATTACAAATTCCAATGGTGCAGTGGCAATAGGTATCCCATCATGGAATATAAGTATTTGAAAAGGCAACTGTTAGATAAAGTGCTTAAAATGAGTCAAGAAATATTACTGCCTTCGATCTCATTTTGGTCCTCAAGACACTAACATGACCAATTTTTCGAATGAATAATTGACACACAAAAATCCACATCAAAATATCGCAAGCACAGAACTTTATGGACAAAACTTAAACCACACTGTTCATACAAAATACAAAGCAGAAGTTTCATACATATTGCAACAATTGAGATTAGTTATCTTTTTCATGAATGAAGGTTTATTAACAAAATAGAAAAACATGAATACATCAAAGGCAATGACAAAACAACAACAAGATGTAGAAAAGAAACCTATTTTGCAAGTCACATGAATAGAAGTATGAGTCCTTCTAATATTTAAAAAAAAATTGAAACAAAACAGAAGTGTGCACATGAGTTTTCAAAAAGAGGCAGGAACCAAAAAGAAACCTGCATCAATACAAGTCCATTAAAAATGGGAGAGAATACACAACATCTACATTTAAGAAATAAGATCCAACAACAACTGTTCAAATATAATGGACTACTAAAAAATCTAGCAGAGCTATTAAACAATTCCAATAACTATAGAAGTTCTTGAAAAACAAAAGAGCTATCCACCAAACAGGAAATAGAAGAAAACCTGATCGGTTCTGATGAGCATCTGAATCTTCATCAAGCACTACAGTCACCACTTGGTTCCTTCTAGAGTGGTTCCTAGCCTATACGAAATCAAAGAACACCATGTTAAAACAAAATGATCTAAATTTGCACTGGCCAATGCAGTTCAAGGTGCTAGTTCACAAAGAAAGTAAATAATCATAGTCATCAGAATTTAAAAACAAAAAAAAAATGCATATGCAAGAAATTAATATATAGGCACTAATATATACATATATATTTTAATGTTTTTATATAGGCATTAATAAATGCAAATAAACAAATAAACTAACTAGCAATAGTGACCATATAGTGGTCTTAAACATGTCAACCACGTGAGTTTCACATTTAGTATTTTACCCCCTGATAGGTATAATTCCAGAACTGCAATTACAATAAACTCAATCATGAATCACCACGGCACGAAGATTGTGATTTTCATACATCTTAACTACCTAACTAATGGAGCCTTTTTTTTCAACCATTCATGCAATTACAGCCGATAAAGAATTAATTTAGCGCAATATGTAATGCCAATGTAAGATATAAGCAAAGCAGAAAAGTTTACAGAGCAGTGCAATCAACACAAAACAACATATAAACAAAGATAAGCACAAAGCACAAGACTAATCGAGCTTGCCTCGGCGAATCTTGTTGGAGAGGAGATCACAACATCATCATCAATGGCTTCAACATCAATCGGCGCATTAAGCAACCTCACATTAACAGGCGCTGAACCCCCACCTTGTCCACTGACCTGCACATCCTGCGCATCACCTCGAGAAGTGGTGGCTCCCATCTGAGCCCTGTTCTCCACAGGAGGCACATCATTTAGATCCACATCAAGCACCATTTTCCTTCTGCGTGGATCCCTAACATACCCTTTCACAGGTCGCTTCGATGCACGCGTGCTCATGCTAAGAACAAGAATTTGATCTGTGTTTCACAATCCAACAACCACCAAAAAATGATTTAAAATGGAAGAAAGTAAGGCTCATCTCCATCTTGATTCTATTCCTGTTTAAGGCAATGGATACCCAGACCGAAACAGTAACATAAAAAAAGTTTAAAGACTTCTCCTTTTTTTTTCTTTTTTTCAAAAAGAGTCCCTTCTAGAAAGTGAGTACAAAATAACACTAAGTTGCAATTTTCAAAAAATCTCACTATCTTCAAATACCCGGAAGACACAAAGGGCCTATTTGCCAACAAAGTATTGAATAGAGGTGAAAAAATGAAGGCTCTAGTGAGGAGAAGTTGATGGTACCATCACTATTTAGGACAGTTAACTAGGATGATGGGTAGGGTGATCACTACCATCAAAGGGGAGATCAGCTCACAGCCCCCAACGAATCTTCAACTTTAAATTTAATCTCTCACTAACCCACACCATCCTAGAACAGAAAAAATTGGAACAAATACTAGGAACACCCAAAATGCTTTCCTGGCTCCAAAAACAGGAAGAACCCAACAACAACTCAACCTGCCCAAAGACAACATTGAAAACATGGAAAATCCATCAGAGAAAAAAACGACCCAGAATCAACAAAACAAATCTCAACCCAAATCATATCTCCGATCGATTTCCTCAACAAATAATGAAATCTCATGATGACGAAACAAAAAAGATCACTCTTTTAACGAAAAACAAGCGATGAAATCCACGAAGAACGACAAAGCAGCAGACAAATCTCCTAAAAGAGGAAAACCCTAGAAGCGATTGTGCGGTTGATGGTGATGTGATAATCAAGAAGAGAAAGAATCAATTTGAACAAGTGATTAAGGAAAAGATAGGTCAATGCGAGAGAGAGAGAGAGAGAGAGAGAGAGAGAGAGTATACCTGAAGAAGATGAAGAAATGGAATTAGGGTTTGAGAAAGGCCCGATCTTTGAAGACCAATTGAGGGATGATGTAAGAACACGACGAAACCCTCCTTTCTCTCGCTCTGCTCTCTCTCGCTACAACTGGTGGCCTTAAATAGACAAAGTTCTAAGAGAGAGAAAGAGAGAGAGAGAGAGAGAGAGAGCGATTGGGTTCCGATCAATGAGTCGGTGCACGCACCAAAACACACCGATGAGAGAGGAACGGGATGAATGGAAACTCTTAGATTAATGGAAATTGGGTCATGGTCCTCATGGACTTTTGGCCCAACTCAAGTTCACATAAACCCGATGGTGTGTAATTGTTACGCATGTGACCTATTTACATATGTAAATAAGTGCAATCAAAAAACCTTTAATGAGAACCGCATCTTACCTCAATGATAAGATGTGTTAATTTTCACCTTGCAATTTAAGGTTTAACCTTGGCACTCACCTTTTCTTCATCAAAAAGTTTGTTATCTCACTGAAGGTCTGTCGACTTTCCTCACCTAAGAGCTCCATTGCTCCTTCGATCTTTCTTGCCATTTTAAGAAAAGAAACTAATATTTTAATATTACAAGGGTATAAAATTGTGGAAATCACAATGCTTTGTGTAGAGTATTGTTTTTACACCAAAAAATTTGTACTTAACGTATGGGATTAGTTTATTTTTCAGTGCCCAACTTATATATAATTGGATTGCTTTTTGTCCAACCGGACTAGAGCTCGGCCCACTTTTGAGTTTTGACCCAACCCAAGTGGTAGACCTAAACTTTGTCGGACGTTGAACCATGGATTCTGTGGATACCAACTTGGGATCGTCAGTGCATATGTTAAGATCTGATTGCAGATCTTGCAGATCTTGATGAACTCACCCAAGTGTGACAGCCAAGATGTGCGGCAGGTGGATTATCGTATCTAGATGGCCTTCCCCAAGGATCAGTTGCCCATCATGAAAGTTTCGTGTGGGCCCTTGATGTGTCTTCTTGCCTATGTACCTAAATTTTAGGGTATGACCATCAGGAAAGTGGAGCAATTATTTATGCATTGAACAATCCAAGGCGGGACCCACAATAAAAATGATCTATATATATACACGAAGTAGGTAGGAGAAAGAATGGGTCAGAGCTAGAGTTTTTTTTTTTTTTTTTTTTTCGGCTGGAAGTCAATGCTAGTGTTTAACAATGGACAGCCCTGGTCAAGATGTATGGTTTTGTCGAGGTTTCCTTGGCCTTAACCTGTAACGGACTGCATAGAGGTGTTGTTGGTTGTGGACTCGGCTCAACATATGACATATTTGGTTGTGGATTCAGCTCACGGTGGGGTTTTCTAAACTCTTACAAGGTGCCTTCCCCTAGCAGAGAATTAGGGGGATAAAAATAAAAACTCAACATATATTTATTTTCTAGGCCAATAGGCCAACTTGAGCCCTACAATCAATTCAATCCCTTCTCACTTGCTATCTTGTCTTGAATTATCATTGATTGATACGATAGAAGGAAAAAGGGCCTGAAAAGCCCCAAGCCCCTTTGGGGAACTATGACCTATTTGAAGTATAATTAATTTGATTAGATCTAATTGAAACAGAGTTGCTTCAATTAGCGTGTTTTGCAAATAAACCTTGATGAGGTGCATAGCATGTATGATTTAATCTAAAAGCGGACCTCTCATATGGTAAATGTTATATCATCAGACTTGTCATATATGATAAAAGTAGCCCACGTAAACTTGTCATGTTGTAAACTTAGAAGAAAACAGGTAGAAATTGTCAAGCCCTAAAATCAAGGGCAAGGGAGATCTCTCATTTTTTACAAGTCCAGAGGTGGAAGATACACCTTTCCATCCTCTCTTTAGAGCCCTCCCTTTGGGTTGGACTAATTCCCTTCGAGCTCAAAGGAAGCCAAGTAAATTCCATGTGACCTCAGTGTAGTAGCATAGCTCGAACTTGTAACTTTGGGGAGCAAACTGTGCTCCTAAGCCAATTATCCTTTACAGTTGTCTTTAGCATGCATTTCAATTGTCCCATTGGCTAGCTATTTATAGCTTGCTATTGGCATGGCAAGACTAAATAATTCATCTTTTCATTTTAATACCCCCAGCCAAGAGGGTTGGGACCCAAAAAAGGGCTTATACACACAGAAAGGTGGTATGCTCAAGGTTTGAATTCTAAATGATAATGTGAGAACTATCACTCCTTATCACTGGGGTAAAGAACTATTCTAAAATAATTCCTTTGAAAAAAATGAATGAATGTAGCAATTAGCAAATAAGATAGATCTAGGATTCAAGCCTAACTTTCAAGCTCATAAGTTGGATCTACTAAGTAGACTGTGCTTGGACAAGCATTAGATGACCTAGTCAATCACATTTAGTGTAATCCGTAAATACTATTAGCCTAACACATTATTCATGTAGCCTATTTTCTTAGAAGAATTTCTATTAAGAATTTTTCATGTTGCATATTTTTTTACATTGACACAATGGTTGTCCCATTGGCAATTAAAGTGGTTCTTTTTTTGTTAGAATTTTAAATTTCAACCCTTCTAACACACCTGAAAAGGTCACAAATGGCCTTTAGAAATGCCTTGAATTCCAGTAATTTTGTTAATTGTGGATCAAAATGTTATAAAATGAACGAATGGGCAGAAAATAATTGAGTATCGTAATTTGCACCAACATATTTTAATTTATTTTAACTGTCGATCATTAGATTGACGGAATGAAATTAAGATGATCATAGTAGAAAATAGGAGTCGTTGAAACCCTTGCACAAACTAGTAATTAGAGAAAATGACAAACATTCTTAGGCCAACTTCAAGACTTTGGCCAACTTCAAGACTTTCACAAATATGTGAACCTCATTTAAGGATAACGGGGAAGGGGCATCAACATATGCAACCTTCTTCCCAAAAGTGGAAAATGGTTGATGCTCTGGCTGATAAGTCAATTCATGGAACATGTGTTTTAAGTACTTCTTAGATGGAGGAGAACATTCAAATATTTAAGATGAAAAATCACTTTAGTTTCATTATAGGATGGGGGATTGCATAGCCCTATTCCCTACTAAATTTTTAATTAATAATGGAATAAGGTGAAACTGTAATCTTAAGCAGTTTACAACAAAAGGTGGTCATATGATTAATTAATAACGGCACACTAATGGCCTCTTTCTTTGCATGTGATTGAAGATACAGAAATTCAGAGTCAATTGAGATCCACCAAAAAATTCTTGAAGGGATAGAGTGTGAAGGATATAAAGTAGTTGCAATGGTTGGGCATCAGTTCCTATCTTCTCTTATTCTTTTTTTCTTTTCGTCGCAGAGGAGATTATTTTATAGCAATTTTTGTTATGTTTATCTTTGTTTTCTTTCTCATTTTTAACTTCTTCTAGGAATACAATTGTTTAATTCATCAGAACTCGATAACAAATGGTTATTTATTTGCACCCACTTACATATGTAAATAAAGCACATATATAACTGTTTGTGTATGACTACATTTGTTTCTCTCTCATGTATAAGTACCATGCAAAATGATATGTAAATGAGATTTTTTTTCATATGAAAATTTATGCATTTGATGAATAGCTGTAGTGCCACATGCAATGTAACATTTCATAGCAATTCATCAATATATACTTTTCAAGATCTTAGAGAGTATTTGGGCCAAGCCAAAACCCATCAAAATCCAGCCCATTAGCTTTATGATGCACATGGACATGCATCATCATATCAGTTAGCTTGCCATTTATGGAATGAGGAAGGAAATGGGACAATGCCTTTGGATTTTGGTTTGCTTTGGAAATTGCGGTGACAAACAAAATTTCTTGGAAATCATCATTCCCAGCCTCACACGTGGAAATAACATGACTAGAAACAATTCAGTTTGCTCACAGCAACCTTCCGTGCATTTTGAAATCCAACATGGCCCAACTTGATAAATGAAGGGCAGCTGCTATATGCAAGCAACTTTAGACTCTTTCTACAAAGTAAAACAAAAAAATTAAAACTTTTCAAAGTGCCCCCGGCCCTTCTCTCTAAATACCTTTTTCCCTTCCCCACCCCCCCTCCGGCAGGCAGAGAGGCTTTCCACTTGCCCCCCTCCCTCCTTCTCCTCTTCCTCTCCCTCTATTCTCTCTCTCTTTCCCTCTCGCTCCCTCTTTCCTCCCTTCTCCTTTCTGTCCCTCCCCGCTGCAAGGAGACCGAGATCTCCATGCAACGGGGAGATGCTAGTCTCCCTGCTACGAGGAGGTTGGATGCGGGGATGGGGAGAAGGAGGGAAGGGAGAGGAAAAGAGAGAGAATAAAGGGAGAGAGAGGATGAGGAGGAGGAGGAGGAGGAGGGGGAGGGAAGGGAAAGGGAGAGCCCTTCCGTCGGCCGGAGTTCATCTCCTGGAGATCTCCTGGCGAAAGGGGAGGTGAAGAAGGGGAAGAAAAAGGAGGGAGAGAGATAAAAGGTGCATAGAGAGAGAAGGGGTAAGGTATTTTGGAAAGGTTTTTTTTTTGTTTTAGTTGTGTAGAAAGAATCCAAAGTGGTGTACATATAGCAGTTCTCTAAATGAACAGTAGGTTAGGCTATCATCTTCATTAATCTCATATAATTGATGAAATGGATGTCTAAAATCGTAGTTATAATTATTCATCCGATGGCTAATAAGAACCAAAATGCATTTGAAATGTATATTGTCAATTATTGTATTATGATTTTTTCTATTTTATTAACATCTAGGACATTAAAAATAAAGATTCACAATTTTTTCATCTTTTAAACTTTTTTTTCTTCATGATGATGTGGCCCACCTTCCATCCGTTCAATTTGTTCTCTCCACCCAAAAGTCCCATCAACCCAATGAGAATATGGGATTGCACCACCCACCTCGTTGGAAATCATGTGACCCACATGCAATGGGTCCTATGTCAAATCAAACATGGCGATGACCATAAGAGAATTTGTATCTCGCTATAAATAAGAGACTTGATTTGGACACACGAATAAGACTCCCAACAAGATTAAAAGAATATGGTTTTCTAGCGGAGAAGTCTTAAATAAGCATGACTCTTTGAAACTGAATTATATAAAACATATGGGAACCCGAGGGTTGATATTATATTCCATCTTGTAGATAAAGGTAAAGGTGTAGAGATCCGTGAAGCTTCTCAATAGCCAAATCACATAAAGATCTTTGGCTCTATGTTGGAATCTCGCACATCAAAATCCATCACACCCGATACTCACCATTGAAAATAACACATTTTTAAGAAGAATGTATTAAAATGTGATTAATTCATAAAATTAAATGAAAATTATTCACTACTGAAACATGATTCATCCAGCAGTCACATTTGGCATTTTGTGGGGCCCATTGGGATTTATGATAATAAAGGGAGATGGGCATGGATGAGTCTGAACGTGGATTAGAGTACCTACAAATTACAATGTCAATTGGAGAAAATGATTCCGGCCTTTATCGTGAAAATTTATTGTGGTTAAGTCTAATAATGAATAATATTCAAATCAGTATCAAATTAGTTCCATGGGGGTCCAAAGGATGTACCTGTGAAGGGATCGAGTTAACCATAGGTGCTATGATATCTACATAAGATATGGATACGAAAATGACAATGAAAAAAATAGTAAAACATCAAATATATAACACAATACATTATCCATTTTAAAATATTGGTGCGCCACAGCATATGTGTGCCCAAATGAAGACGCCAGTTAAAAAAGCCTGTTCATCCAATGGCAAGTAGCAGTAGTACATTTATAAAGCTTTGAGTAATGTGAACGATCTGGATGGATTCAAGGTGGGCCATATCATCACACAGTGACGTAATGGGCAGTCTTCCACAATTGTTGTGCGGTCGTCAAGCAGCCAAATTTGACCTGTCGTCCAGCCCTTGAACACAGAAAGCCGTACACGTGTGTGGTCCATATGGTCATAACTGCCTAATACGTGGCAGACAGATAGGGCAACGATCATTGTTGGTGGAAAAAAGTGAGAAATCAAAGATCTTTATGGGTCTAAATGTGAACTCGATGATTTCGCCACCCCTTGTGCGCTTTCGATAGTGGCAAAATGGTTCAAATTTGCTAATTTAAGGTTTGATGATATCTTGCCTAAGTAAGAGGCCTGTTCTTGTTGTGGTATTTTTCTAGTGAGGAAGTCATTGTCTTAGGGCTTGTTTGGTAGGTCTAGTCTTATTTTTATAGACCATTTAAAATAGAGCTATTAAAAAAAGAGCTATAAAAAAAAGAGGCTAGATTTAAAATATGTGTTTGGCAATGAAAGCATCTATTTTAAATAGACCATTTTAAATCAATAGTTGAAAAGTTTTCACAAATATATTGAGATCTAGTAGGTATTAAGCCTTGAAATTTTACTTCATAACCACGTTTGGCCTCCCAAAGAGATCTAACGGTTTGGATTTTGTGTTTGAGGCCTCCAATTTTTTTAAAAAAATATTTAATAATTCAAGTTTTTACATAAATATCTCAAGTTTGGTGATGATCCAACGGCTGAAATTTGGTCTCATAATGGTCATTGACCTTCTACACATTTTCAATGGTTTGGATTGTTATTTACTATCCCAGAAATAATAATAAAAAATAAAAAAAGGGGCTGCCTATGGACTGTACAAATTCAGCATATTAAATTCAATGGTTGAAAGTTTTTTACAAATATCTTGAGATCCACAAGGAATCAATCCTTGAAAATTGACCCCATAGCCGTTTTTAGTCTTCCCAACATTTCCAATGGTTTGGATCTTGTGTTTGGGCCCCACAAAATTCAAAAACTAGTATCCAATGGCTCACGCTTTCTTGCACATATCTCGAGATTCCGGATAAATTAACGGCTGAAATTTGGATGGGTGGCCGTAATTGATCATGTGAACATTTTCAACGGTTTGGATGTAGATTTAGGGGCTCGGATTTCGAGAAAAATCAAAAAAATCGTACTGGGCGTGATCCCTCAAAATACTATAGCTGGGCGCCTCTTTTTTTTCCCTCTGATTTGGAAATGCATCACAGCCCCTCCTCTTCAAAATAGAGCTTTTACCTCTTATTGTCTAAATTAAATAGAGTTAATAATGCATGCCAAACGCCTCTATTTTGTTAACTCTATAAATTTTAGACATTTAGACAATAAGAGGGGAAATTTTAGACTTGCCAAACATGCACTTAGACTTGCACTCTCTCTGGTTTTTTGAAATTCAAAATTCAATGTCAGTGGTGCAGTGAGAGAAAACCTAGTTTTGCTGGAACAGGATGTGCGCTTAGAAATGATATAAAAGTGGAAGGTTGATTTTCTTTTTTAAGTACGTGAATATCGAAGAATTCATATTTTAGCCATTTTAGAAGCTCTCAAAATATTTTTTTCCTCTTTTTGTGACAAATTATCGTGAAGAGTGATTCTTCTAATCTATTTTCTGAATTTCTTTAAGTAAGAGCCCCTCCAAGTTTTATTTCTGTTTTTTGAAATTTAGGCTTCATCTTCTTCTATCCAAGTAGTGTTTACGCATGTGGGAAGATCAGCTAATGGTATACCGGATTCACTTGCAAAGCAATGGATTGTTCATGGTATGTAGCTTGTTTGGCCTTTGGGTATAATGCTCTTATTCCTTTGTTTTTTTCTTGTTTTCCTCTCATGTATGTAGTGTCTTTCATGGACTCTTTCTTTTCATTAATTTAATTTTCAGTTATTAATTAAAAAAAAACCATCTTGGATCTAGATCATCGGGTCAAAACATATAAGACCCAAATTTCAGATTCAAAAATTGCACATTCCATATACATGGGTTCAAAATGTAGATGTCCCCTAGATCAAAAAATAGGTTCCTTACCTGCTTTATTTCAAATCAAAGACTTTGAATGCTCAAACATTTGGATACCTAATTGCAACCTTATGCTCGGGTGGATCTAGTGTTGAAGTAAGATCAGAAGCAAAGATCAATCCTACTAGAGTAGTCAACGTCATGGATCAATGATACATCTATAAGATCTGCCATCGGAATTTCACCAATACTTACTAAATGCTCTAGAAACTCCATAAAAATGCTCATAATGACAAAATGGCTAATACCAGCACATAAATGACATACAATGCAAAGAAAATTCAGAGACCAAGACAGCACATGGATCATCTTACAAGGGGTCTTCAGTGCACGGCGCTATGCTCTGTGGTCACCACACTGCTCCAGATCCAATTGGAATAGAATTTCACCCATCATCAATCCATTATGCCTCTTCACACATCATCCCTGCACCCATGACTTGGCATGCATATGATGAGCCCACGAAGCTGTTCTCCACAATATATGTAAGAGACGGGTAGTGGACATAGCAAAATTTTGGATTAATGGAGTGTACTAGTTATTAAGAGGTATAGCCATGTAAGTGTTACAGATTTTTTAGCAGGATGGGCCTAAGAGTCGGCACCCATGATTCTTACAAACGATAAAACCTAGTAGTAACCACAAGAAGAAGACACAAACTTCAAAAGTTTGGGGCATCATGAAACCACAAAGAGAAAAGGCAAACTTTTTTTTTAAACCAAAATTCTGAAGAATTCATGAGAATGTCATAAGATACAATATAAGCCCATCAACTTGTACAACCAATCCCCAATTCAAATGATGTGGCCTTCTAACAATACTTGGATTCTCCAAGACTTTTAAGTACCCTGAAAACCTTCAGTAATGATTAAGACTTCAAAGAGAGATGACCAATACTGTTTCAAAACGACAAGTAAAACCTTGGATGGCCCTCTTGAAGCTCGTAAGTCATAACCACACTAGATGCTATAATCTCCTCCCCCACAACCAAAAAAAAAAAAAAGGGTCAATGACTTCTTCAATGCTTGTCATAATTACACAAGCTTGGGCTTGCAGGATAGCTGAGTGAATAACCCATCAAACTCACCTGATTTCATGTCATTCAGCAATTGTTTGACACAAAATATATACCCATTTACATAACAAAAGAAAAGAAAAAAAAAATCAACTCCAGAGATTTGAATAAACAGGGACCCATGTATGCGTTGGAGGTTCATCTTGGACCCAAGGATTAATTTGCAGGACCTGCCCATGGTCTTCATCACGCAGTTCAGAAGTATTCTGTTAGACAGACACTAGACTTCAATTTTAAGATAAGAGACAATGGTAGCAATTTTGCAGTCACTTTCAAGATGGAACTGTGAAATAGTGACTCTGTATCAGTTAAGCAACTTACCAGACAGGATACGAATTTTCTTTCCTCACATTTCTTTACTCACTCAATTTGAACCTTTCTACTTCTAACTACTGACACTGTTTTGACAAGAAGTCACACAACAGTTATGAAACATAGAGAGAAATCAAATTAACAAAAATTTCATATTAAATACAAAAACACTTCATATTCACAAATAGAGACTAGAAGTGCATTCGGACAAGATGAATATGCTGCAAAATACAATCTATCACAATGCCAAAGCAGAAATGCTGCAAAATGACACTGAATTCACTAAAATTGTAATACATGGAGGGGGGGAGAGAGAGAGAGAGAGAGAGAGAGAGAGAGAGAGAGAGAGAGAGAGAGCTCAGTCCTCCGTATATTAACAGTGCAGTTTAAAGGCTGACAAGGAAATCAGACCTTGCACTGTTGTAGCAGGAAATTGTTAAGCACCAGCTTCTGGTGATTTCGCTTGCTTCTGCAGTTCCTCATCTGCTCTTCTCAGGAACTGATCCCAGCCACTTCCTGGGCTGGTATCCAAATAATCATATGGAACTGCTGTCTTCAAACCTGGACGGACTGCACAACAGCTTCCAACAATCCTAAACTCAATGTTCTCTGCTTTCTTTTCCCTGAAACCCTCGTCCAGTTCTTCCCAAGTAAACAGAAGTGGAAGCGTAAATGCCCGCCAAGGATTGAAATCTAAAAGTTTCACTCTCCCATCCTTTGTAACATAAACATCAAATGTGTAGTTTTCTGATTCGAATCCAAGCCGCACATTTTCATCAAAGGAAAACTTGAATCATCTGTTTAATATCTGATTTCTTCTCGATCAGCACAGGGTAGAATCCAGTGACTTCACGCTGAGAGATCCCAATCAGTTGGTGGCCATGCACAAAGCAGCGGAACTCCATATCAGGGTGAAAGGAAGGATACCATTTCCGGAGGGCAAGAAAGAACTGAGGGGGTCGTGAGGCCGACTTATCATCACATGAATCAAATGCGTGGCAGAGGTCATGGACTGCACTGTCCGAAGATCTCAGCAGGAGGGCAATCTCAGCAAAGGAAGTGCAACGAAGTGTGCCAGTGGTGGCAATCCATGCAGCATCTTTTGGTGAACTCCAGTTCAGCTTAGGGAAGACAGCTCCCCCAACGAAATTTAATTTGAGATTCAAGATCAGGGAAGCAAGGAGGAGATGAGGATTCTTGTCCAGGACCTTCTTCAGATTCATCCTCCCAATCTATCTCAGAGTCTTCCTGGTAGTCATTATCACTGTGTGATTTTTGGATTCTTCGAGGGAGGGCATCATCACCGGATATGGAAATAGGGAGAAGGAAGGGCTTTGAATCTTCTAGAAGGTAGTCAATGAAGGGTTCTGGAATCTCATGGATTATGGTTTTGATGGAGAGGGACTTGAATTTGGGGTACCATTCCTGGATTCGACAGTGTTTTACTTCTTCTTCCTTCATTGGTGGAAGAAAGGTATAACACTGCAGAAGAAACTTTTAGCAAGGGAATATTAAAAGGTACATCATTGTCTTCCTTCTACTTCTTTCTGCTTGCTTATGAAATAAGAAAGATATCAAAAACCTCGTTGTCATCCTCAAACTCTTGTTCCAACTATGTTTGGATTGGCTCCATGAACTCTTTTTCTCTATTCCGAGCCAAATCCATATATATCTTTGTGCAGTATTGACCCCATGGCCACATGTGTAGATTTAGGATTTTTTATATGTCATTAGATTGTTAATTTTATTTAATGAGTTATAATTAGGATGTAGTTTCCTATATTATGTAGTTTCCTAGTTTCATTAAATTTTTTGGGCTCTAAGTTATTTTACTATTTATATAGCATTGTAAAGAAGAAATTCCTAAACTTTGATTGATCAATAGATTTGTGAAGTTTATCTTGAAAGTACATCCTCATGAAAGTCTTCTCGATGATTTGAAATATCCTTGGACACGTGCTTCGGCGCCCCTACATAGTCCTAACCTTAGGGCTTGCATCAATCTTGCACTTCTTAGTACTTATCCTTACTACTTCCATCCATGGACATTCAAATCTCTCCCAGTGGAGAAATGTAGTTAAATTTGCATTAGGTAAAACCTCCGATGCATCCCCAAGTCCAAGAACTAAATAGATCTACTCCACAAGTAGGGTTTGTGTAATACTCCGACCCAGCTTGACCTCGTTTAGCGCCTAATTAATCCTGTTTTCGTTGGTAATTGTGTTTTGCTTGTGTTTTGGGTTCGTTGCGAGTCATGGATAGGTAGTTGGGTTGAGTTTAACCTGGATTAGGTAGACCAAGCCCTTTTTCGTAATTTTAGCTTTTCTTAAACATGGTTATTTTTGCATTATCTTAATGTCAACACGTGTCTTTCGTTGAGCTCGTTAACTCTCGTAACTACGTCATTTGCAACCGATGTCGTATGATTCCATTGGACTCGGATTTGACTCGAAATGTAATTTGTCTTAACCTTGGGCTTGTATGTAAATTCGCATCTTTGTTATATATATAAGGGAGATCGGACCATTCCATAAAATGTAAATTCGCATCTTTGTTATATATATAAGGGAGATCCGGCCATTCCATAAACTCACGTTCTCTCTTCTCTCTCACTGTTCACGCGAGTTCTCTCTCTACCTCCCTCTCCTGAATTCTCTCCTCCATCATCGACCAAGCCAAAGTGAGGGTTACTTGTATTCTCTGTTGTGTTGATTGAGGTGAGTTAAGGTTCTTTCCATCTCCCTCATCTCCTTCTTCTACTTATTCTCCTTCTTATTTCCATGATTACTTAAGGTGTCTTGATATTCCTCCTGTTTCTCATGCATGCATGTTGCAGTGGTTGAGATTTGGTTGTGATTGAGCCCAAGGACAGCAAGTTATGTAATTGAACTCTATTAAGGCAAGTATAACCATAATCTATGAGAACCCATGTTGGTTTTCGTTTGATTTTGGTTAATTCACATGAATTTGCATGGAAAACGTGTATACAGCCCAATTGGTTAGTATTTAATCTTTCTTTGTTGGATATTTGCACTTCTGATGTCATTACAGGTTTTCTGCACTTGATTCAGAATTTGACCCCATGCATTGTACGGCTAAGCCGTATATCGCCTATGGCTTAAAGTCCAGAGAGGGTGAAAATCCAGTTTTCTTCTACGGCCAGGACACAGCTAAGCCGTATCTTGCCTTACGGCTAAGCTAAGCCGTATCTTGCCTTATGGCTAAGCCGTACCTCAGCCATGACCCAGCCGTAGATTAGTACAGGGTGCCTTCTTCTGGATTAACTGAAAGCAAGCAATTAACAGTTCCTCCTACGGCTCAGCCACGGCTAAGCCGTAGAACACACACAGCTAAGCCGTAGAATAAAATACGGGTAAACCGTACTTGCGGATGAATAGTGAAGGGAACCGCGGGGGAGCCGCAGTGCATATTACGGCTACGCCGTAAGATGCCTACGGCTAAGCCGTACGTTCACCTACGGTTAAGCCATATCACCCCTGGAAAAATGAATAACAAGAATAGGCGTAAGAAAAAGACCTATATGGCCTTCATGATAGAATGTAGAACACCTGGACTTGCCCGATGGAATATGATACAATACGTGACTGATCTCGAGGGCTGCGAATCATTCATGTTCATTACCTAGCTGTTAAGCACCTCCCCATGGGTGTTGGTTTAAGGGACTTCGGTGCACCAGCCAATTCAATGCAACACTGGACAACGGTGCATCGAATAACTTAAAACTACATCATCATGCACGGTTAGGAACACTGGATAATTAGATTAGACCTGGCTGCTAGTAAGTGACTGGGATTCACTATACCAATAGTTGTTTGCATGACATGTTGTTCGTCAATTATTGATCTCCACTCTATCGCATGATTACTTGTTCAGATACTTTCACATAGTTGTTTCTTTACCTTGAGTACACATAGATAATTCACGTATAAGAAATGTTCTAAGATATGCACATATGATATGATTGTCACGATCTACTCAGGGTTTTCATGATTGACTCTGTATGGTCAGGCACTACTTAGCCTCAGCCTTATGATCCCGATGGGGTGAATTTGGTATAGTTTTCATGGCCTTGCTGCAGTAAGGAAACGTCTTGGGGAACCGAACCCCAGGAAACCGAGACCCATTGTATCCTGGCCCGGACAATGGAGTTCTTTGCACGATACAAGATCCCTCTTTTGGGAGCATATGGCAATGTAGTTGCTAACTAGTTATGTACACAGTATGTACACATTGATTCACATGGCATGTTTCCTTCTTGCATGACAGCCTAGTATACGAATGTGCCCTGTTTAATTTACATGATGTTCTTTATTCTATTAGATACAGCATGCGTTAACTTGTTATGGTTATACTTCGCTAAATCGTTGTATTCACAGTTGTTTTTGGTGTTGCAGGCTCAGATACCCCTGCCGACCCCTCGCCGGTCGCCCAGACTCCAGCTGAGACCTCTGAGGCCCCATCCGGCCTAGAGGAGTGGATGTAATCACTCCCTTGGAGAGCGGCTTGGTCATGCATGGCATAAGAGTCTTCCTTGTTTTTGAGGATTGTCATACTTGTATATGTCAGGACTTGTACATATTATTTTGTTCATTTTGTAAAACCTTCAGTTATGTATATATGTCAGTTTGGTTTTCGTATTCTCTTCTTGTACCGTTAGTTTGATGTTTCTGATATTTACAGCTTCCGCGTACATGTTTTGCACGTGTGAATGTTCCCTTGTGCGCGTGCATTTAGACCAGGTCTACATGTACAGGCACGGGAGTACGTGTGTCATCGGTTTGGCTTTTGCTAACCCCCGAACCCTGGGCTCGGGTTGTGACAGTTTGACTGAATCCTTTTAATGGATTTCATACACATGAACACTCATGATCAAAGGAACAATATCAGAATGGGAGACATACAGAAATCTTTATTTGAAATAATGAAAGGTGCCTCTCCCATTGAAGGGGTCGCATATTTTATCTTGGAAGGGTTGGATGTCACCCTTCCTACTTGCAGGCTACTTCCTAAATATTAAAGGAAACTAAATCTCTTAAAATAAACTTGGCTATAATATTCAAAATCTTAAGAACCCTAATCCATTCAAAACTCCGTAATAACTACCTAGCCCCATTGGGGTTATGTATGAACCCAATGGGCCTGGTTGACCCATAGGTGATGTGTTTGGCCCAATTGACTTAGGTTGGGATCAACTTGCACCAAATCTACCTGTCTTGAAAACACTCAACTCCAATGAGCCTCTATGTCGTGTGGTGCTCATAAAGATCTGGATTCAAACACTAAAAGTTAATAGCTGCAACCTACAAAGCATTCGGAGAGAAGGCGATCTTTCGAACAAACGAAGAACTTATGAATTTCTATAAAGTATGCAACCCCTCCTCTGAAAGAGGCACCTTTCATTAGTTCGAATAAAGATTTCTCGGTTACCCTCGTTCTGAGATGATCATTGCTGTTCATGCAGATGGAATCCATTGAAGGATTTCTTTCACGGATCCGAGGGCATGAGAAATGCAACCTAAAAATAGGCAAAAATTATCATATTGCTGAGAATCAAAGGTTGAAATGAAGTTCTAGTGATGGGAGAAAAGGGCATTTATTCACTTTTATCGGGGCCCCATTCTGCATGGTGTGCCTCAAAAATTACATGCAAGTGATGTCCTCATTATTCGATCCATTAACATCAAACATGTGGTTCAAAAGCAAAAATATTAATGGTTTGAAGGCAGGAAAAAAAAAACAATCTAATCTAATTAGTGTGTCATTCAATTGATAGGAAGATCCCACATCCAAACAAATATGGTTTTCGTGTCATACCCACTCGCGTAGGAACCAAAAAAAAAAATTCATGGTGAATTAGATTATGGATTGATTCTATACTTGCTCCATGTTGTAAACCAATCCGGATGCCATTTATCGCGAATCAAGATCTAAATTTTACCATGATTTAGAAATTAATAATTACTTCTTTACCTTATTTTTTTTTCTTTTTCTTACTAATACTTGCATAGCTTATGACTAGTTATACCTTTCTTTCTCTTTAACTTGGGGCAACTCCTTCAGAAACAAATTTTAGTTTGAAATCTCTCTATATCATGGATGCTGAATGAACTTTTCCGCACTTTTGAGAGTCTAATTTTCCTCATCAGAAAAAAAAAAAAAAACATAATGCCCCGTTTGAAATTATTGATTGCTACAGCCTAACTTGTCCCTATCCCAAATATGATGAGGAAAACAATCAAATTGCAATCATGTAATAATGTTCTTTTGATCATACATCAACCAATGAAATTAAAAGAAAGAAAAAAAGGGGGGGACATCCAAAAAGCATCCAACTTCAACCAACTCCGGATGCAAATCCGCAGTTTCACGAAGGTGTAATCAGATTATAAAGATGAGAAGAGATGGTATACCTCAAGAAGTTGTAGAGCGAGGAGAGTGTTAGGGTTTTGAATGGAGCGATTGAACATGCGACGAGAATCGAAAGTGGATGCGTTGCGAGAAGGATAGATGGCTAGGATTAGATTTACTTTTGACAATTGAGGGGAGAGAGGGGGGAGGGGGGAGGGGGGGGGGGGGGGGGGTGGGGTGGTTGGTGTCTAAAAAACAGCAAAAACAGTGATAGTGTAAAATATATATTGGCTCATCCAAAAATATACATTAAAAAATAAAAATCTTGGAAAATTTAATGACCAGAGCCAAAAATCAGGAGAGAAAAAAAAAACAAAATTAAGCAAGATAAAAGATTCCAAACTTAAAGAATAAATAGCCCCCAAAAAAACGGCTACATTAAAATGATATTTGAAGGCGTACTTCAGGGTCTATAACGAAAAAAAGAATACTAATATGGAACATTAGTATCAAATTATAGGGTCAACAGAAAAAGAGAAAAAAAAAGAAGATAAAAGAATAATAAGCAAAAGAAAGTGATGAAGACAGCAATGATATGGGGAATAGAAAAAAAATTGAGGATCACAAAAATTAAAAAGAGAGAGAGAAGACTAAAAAACACCACAATGAAAAAATGATATAAAATATATGAGCTTATCCCCAAAAATGAACATTAAAAAAATTCATTAAAACTTTAATGACTCAAGCCAAAAACTAAGAGAAAAAAACTAAAATAAATAAAAATAATTAAAAAAACTAAAATAAAATAAAAATAATTAGGCAAGACAAAAGGTTCCAAACTTAAAAAATAAAGGGTAAATAGCAATTTACCCCCCTATACTTAGATCCATTTGCAAAGTACCTTTCTAGCTTCAAAATTTTACACTAAACCTACTTAAACTTTAAACTGATGTGCAAATCCAATGGAATTCGTTAGATTTAACAAAATTCGTGCATTAGGATTGGTGGCGAGAACTTACGCACCCAAATTAACAAAAAAAAGATTGCTTTACCCTTGCACGATGGCATTTTGTTTTTTCCAAGTCTTTCTTTTCTTTGTTTTTTCAATTCTCCAAACCCCATCTTCTTTCTTGAAATGGTGACTAGTGAACACAAGTGGGATACGGTGACAATGGCTGGCCTTGCACCAGCGATTTCAATCAAGCTCTTTCTCAAATCTAGGAAACCATATCCACAGAGACAAGAGTAGATCCTTTTTTCTTTCCCTTCTTCTCTGATGATCTGAGATGAATCGAGGAACACAAAATAGGCAGCGCCTCTTCCTTCATCGCTCAGCCACCCAAGAAACCAATCAAACCCTCTATGATCTTGTGCAAATCGAGAGCCCCTCTCTTTTCGTCTTCCGATCAAATAAGCACATGATCCGTGGCCTACTGATCAACTCGATCTCAACCGCTGAACTCTCCTTTCTGCACTTTAAGGAGACTGAAACCTTCTTTGTGAAAACCAGAGTAATCTCACCAAATCTCTCAATCACAATCACAAAAAAGATAAAAAGCAGCAGGTCCTCTTCTCTGATTGTGTTCTGCTTCATCTCACGGATCGTTTTCCTTGCAACTACAGAGAACTTTCTTAAGATCCAAGTTTTTCGATCTCTTCAGTGAAATCTACTCGACAATCGATTTGCAAAATCCTATCCTTTTGTATCTTGAAAAATTAAACCACTTTAATCCACTGGATATACAAGATCACACAACCTATACTGATCTCTTTTGTTGAGATCCTTAGCCAAAAACCTTCTAAGCAAAATTTGAGATTTAGCCACAAGATTAATTTGTTCTGGCAAAGGTCAAGCACAAGATTAATGTGCACTTGAAATTTGCACCTCTTTGGGATTTAGTCTCTGCGGGTCTTCGGGGGGGTCCTCTCTCCTAGTCAATTTCTCAGAAACTAGGTGAATCTCAATGGGATAATTCCAGGCTTTTTTGGCAAAGAATTCACAATCTTGGAGCACTTGAGTTTGGCATACATCAGTGGGCACTCTCTTCGTTGAGTGAATAAGGGAGGTAATGAACAGAGGCAAGGGTTGTTATAAATGTGAGGGTAACATTGCAATTGTGCTTTTTCCGTCATGTTTGTTTAGATTTGCACATCAGTTTGAAGTCTAGATAGTTTCGGTGCAAATTTTTTAAGTTGGAGTGGTACTTTACAGATGAGTCTAAGTACATGGGGGTAAATTGCTATTTATTCAAAGATAAATATCAAAAAAAGAAAAATTAAATAAGCAAACCAAAGGTTCACTGGTTAGATGGTTTTACTGATTTCAAATTTTAGTTTTGATTTTTTGATGTATGTGTGCGCATTAGGTGTTCTCTAAGTTTGTGCATTGCATGGGATTTTACTAGTTTTTCTTGTTTGTATGTACCGTGCTGTGTAGTAGTTAGGTGTTTTTTTTTTTTAAGAAAAGTGTGGTAGTTAGGATAGATATTTAAAAAGATGTTCAAATGAATTCAAACTCACGAGTCATCATGCATTCGTAGGCTTCTTAGCAAGTCTTAATGAAAAAGTCCAAATTAAAAAAGAATTAATTAAAATTGAAACCAAAGTGCTCGGCTCTAATGTATTATGTTATAATGTGATGAGAACTTTTAGTCCCATTTCTTCACCACAATTCAAAGAATTTATTTATTTTTTGTTCGGTAAAATAAATTTTTTTTAAACAAAGATATTACAATGAAAGAAGAAGAAAAGGTAGAAAAGTATTATACCCTCACACACTTAATACATACAAAAAGAATCCACCCAACACTTGCAAAATTATACCTTTTCAAGGCAAAGACTTCTCAACCCCTTGTATAGTTCAAGCATTAGTCATAGAGTTAGCTAATCTAGAAACATGATAAAAGAGAAAGTTAAAGCAAGTGGACAAGGTCCGGATTTTATTAAATATGAATTGAAATTTCCAACGGTTGATCTTCTTTTAGAAGTCCAAGCAATTGTATTTAAAAAAATTGCTTTCCACGATAAGATCACTGAAAATGCTTCTTGAAAGTACAAAAAGTCATTTTGAAGGTCTTTTAATTCAAAGAATTTATCTACGTAGGATTTTAAATTCTCCAAAAGTTGTCTCTTTGAGATGAGATTTTAAATCCTCTTTTGGTGGAGCATTTGAAATTCTAACTAAATGCACAGAAAATGAAAATTTCGAAATTCTAAAAGGTCATTTGAGATGTTTTCATTATTCAGATATTAACTGTTAGTGAAAGAAACATTGCATTTTAAATTTAAGGAGATAAGATGTTACATCATATCTAATAAACTCCAATATATTAAATTCTTGTTAAAAATTCAAGTAAAGGAACAGGCCATTATAGAGTTTTACATTTTTTTACGATGGATGTAATTAGAGTTCTTAATTTTATAATTTGAGTGGTTGCATTCTTATTAAGAACCCCATCTTGGCTACTCTTGATGAAACCAGTAAAGTAGGCCCACGAAACCAAAAAAGAATGGCACGGACTCGTAGTACCGATCACTCTCATCGCGACATCATTTTTCGACTCGGTCGTTGAATAAACTGAATCCCCATATATAAACAGAGAGAGAGAGAGAGAAATGAGCAAGTTTTCCTTGTTATTTTATGGTACAAACCACTTAGTGGGCCTCCTTGGTATCCCATGATTATGGAACACGGGGGTCAAAAGATTTAAATAGAGTTAACCTAGATATTAAATTTGAAATCAATCTAATACCTTTAAACTCATTTATTTATGATTTATAAGTTTAACGGCTTTATATAAACAATAAAATTTACTCTTGATCATATGGTCTACGCCATATGGATCTATCAAAACTCGGTAGAACCCCCGTAAATAATGAGGTCGCTTTGAATAGTTTGCTCAAATGAATCAGTAGATGATCCTAGTAAGTGGCTTATTTTGCAAGAAAAACTTGTAGGGGGAACATTATCAGTGTATATATCATCTTATGACCTGCTCCACTCCTGTGTGCCATCCCATCTTTATCTTTTTTCCCCTCCTTCTGTTTTATCAGGTACCTATTACATGTTTGTGGGGGGTAATGTAAGGTTGCAGAGTGGGACCGGTTTGAGGAAATTCTTATCATGGTGACTTTTTTTTCCTAGGAAGACAAAGGATGCGTGCAACTTGAACTTAACTTGCCTTCTAATTTTGTTGGAAACATCAGCGTTAAACGAATCCCAAGTTGCATTTAGAAAGTCTATGGCAAGGTGTCAATAGATACCTGCAAACCACTGCATTTTAAGTAAACTCCCCAGTTTTTATACATGTTCAAGGTTTGTCTTATTTTATAGAGGTCGAAGGGAATGGTTGGTTTTCAAAGAGGTCGGGGACCTTAAATGGAAAAAATAAATAAATAAATAAATAAATAAATGAATAACTAAATAAGCAGTTAAAAAGATTAAGGTTACATTTAGTTGGGCCTCAGTAATAGAGCTTTTAAGGCTTTTTTACTTATAAAAAGCCCAAAGAGAATTTTAAGTTAGTTTGGTTATCTTCCTTTTCAAAGGTCACTTGAAAACGTAAAAGCATTTTAGCCCTTTTAGGGTAAGTAGCCTAATGGTAACTTCACGATGAAAACGGGCTTCATTACTTTTGCGGGCAGCTATTGTGGTGGTAGCGGGAAATGGAGATTTTGCTGGAACCGACAAGGGCTATGATCAATAATCAATCAAAATCATTTGTAATATAAAATCATCGTTTGAAGGAGATAAATCAATCAATTCCTCTATCATCATCATCATCATCATCATCATCAAAGCCTTATCCCAACCATGTTGGGTCGGCTACATGAATTCTATTTCTCCATTCCGTTCTATTTTGAGCTAAATCTTTCGATGAGTGCAACTTCTTCAAATCTGAATTAATTCCATCCATGTTTTCTTCGGCCTACCCCTACCTCTTGATAGACCCTCCACCCGTATATCTAAACTTTTTCTTACCGGTGCCATTACTGGCCTACACTCAACATGCCCAAACCATCTTAAACGAGTTTCTCTAATCTTATCTCCTATTGGTGCTACCCCTAAATGTTCTCGAAAGCGCTCATTTCTAATTTTATCTTTCCTAGTTTTACCACACATCCACTTAAGCATTCTCATTTCCACTACATCCATCTTATGAATATGTATCTTCTTAATTGGCCAACATTCTGCTCCATATGTCATAGCTGGTCTAACCACTGTCCTGTAAAATTTTCCCTTCAATTTTGTTGGCATTTGTCTATCACAAAGTACTCCCGAAGTTAGCCTCCACTTCAGCCATCCAGGTCTTATCCTATGTTCCACATCTTCGTCAATCTCCCCATCCTTACTAATCATCGAGCCTAGGTACCGAAAAGAATCTTTATGTGGTATCTCATGGGTTTCAATTTTGACAGTGGTTTCAACACTTTGTATATGTCCACTGAAATTGCAATCCATATATTCTGTCTTTGCACGACTTATTTTAAAGCCTTTAGATTCTAATGCCCTCCGCCATCTCTCAAGCTTTGCATTTACACCCTCTCTTGATTCATCCACCAATACTATATCATCTGCGAACAACATACACCATGGTACTTCTTCTTGAATATGCACAGTTAACTCATCCATAATTAATGCAAAGAAATAAGGGCTTAAGGATGATCCCTGATATAAGCCTATAGTCACGGGAAATCCGTCCGTTTCTCCACATATGGTTTTCACATTTGTTATTGTACCTTCGTACATATCCTTTAAAATTTCAATGTAACATCTTGAGACATTCCTTTTCTTTAAGACCCACCAAATTAAATTCCTCGGTACCCTATTATAGGCTTTTTTCAAATCGATAAAGACCATATATAGATAATGGTCTTATGTAGATAATGGTTTCCTCTATCAAGTGCATAAAAAAACATCCTCTACATCCAACATGAACGTCTAATTCAATAAACGAATGGTCTCATCAGGCCTTATGTATGTGGCCTGGCCATGCGTGAAACGAATGGTGTTTGGAATTGAATGCAGAATTAAGGAAAATAATGATGAGTCCTACAGCATAGTACAAAGGCCTAATCATGTTGACCTCTCAATGATTCATATTGAATGAATCAAATGTATCAGTGTCTACTTCAACATCACATTAAAGTGTCTTTGCTGTCAAAACAAATCCATTTGTTTCACTCTTAGATTGAAATCAATATTGTATGTCTTTGTAAAAACCAAGGAAATTTTTTTATCATTGAGTATGGGTTTCATGTTATGCCCTGTTTGGGCCTAACTTACTAACATTGAAAAAAATAATACATTTACGCTAAGGTCAGACCATCAAAAAATTATAGTAGGAGGGTTTTGTTGCTGTTCACCTACAATGTTTCACTTCATTGTGTAATTTAGTTTTTATAAAATTTAATATAAATTAGTTTTTATGATGATTAATATAAGTTATCTAATTATTATATGTTAAAGGTACTTTTTACACATCTAACTAAACAACTTTTGATCCTTTTTTCATTAAAAGTAAGCACAAATTAGGCTAATCAAATAACCGTTGGTTTAAAAAAGCTTTTTTGAATATATATCCTTTTCTTAAGTTCTTTATTCAAAGGCATAGTTGGCACCGTAAGAGTGAATACTTACCAACATCATTTGAACGGCTCATATTGATGCAGATGCGTTTTCCACATTTGATGTGCGTGCGTGCACGAATACAAATCTTGATGCTCTTGCAGAGCAGAAATGTTTTCTTCCGATCATTACACTTGGAGACTACGTCTCTTCATTGCAAGCATTGTCTTATTTTAAGTTAAAACCTGCAACATTTCTTGTCTTCTTTGACTAGGTTTTCCGAAAATTTGATGACATAAAGAACCCCACTAAATTAAAATTAAAATGAAGCACGAGTCAAAAATAGGAAAAGAAAAAAAAATAAAATTGCAGGTTTAAAACATATATGCATAAACCAGTTATCCACATGAAAGTATTAATCAAATAAATCTTAATTTATCAAAAAAAGTCATTTTGATCATCACTATCATTATCAAATTGTTGTTGCATCTATCTAAAGTGAGCGTTATGAATTTTATTAAATTCTTTTGTTCTCACTAGAGTTTGTTACACCATCACCCACAGCTCAATTCAAAAAAAAAAAAAAAACTCTAATATATATAAAATTGCATTTGATAATTGATTATAATAACATATAGCCAATTTCATTCCCTCCTTACCATAATTAACATACATTACCATCCCATGTGTTATCCTGATTAATCATGCCTTCTTCTTCTAAGTCACATTCTTCAATCACATGCAACCACATCTATTGTAAACTTATAAACAAAAATTATTTTGACATTGTTCCAACCATCACCAACGAGTAAATTGACTCATGATAAAATTAATTATACTCATAAAATCATCCACCTTTAATGCTCTTAAACCAAGGGTCAGGATGGTATGATCAAATTGACATTTGAGTATGTTCCATGGTCCATCACTACTAAAAAAATAATTTGATGAGTTTTTAATCCCTACATCATTATCCAAAACGGCTCGAGGAAACTTTGTAAACTACTCGGTGGTTCCTTGTTAGAGGGAAGGTGGAGCCAAAGCCATCTTGCATTTGCAGAAGAAGAAAGCTAGAGAGAGAGAGAGAGAGAGAGAGAGAGAGAGAGAGAAGAAGATGTTAGGATTTCGAATTGTGATCGAACTCCTCCTTGTTGTCACAGCTCTCAAAATCGCATCCTGCGCTGACTTCTTTAAACCATTCAATGTAAGCTACGATCACAGAGCTCTGATCATCGATGGGAAGCGTCGGATGCTCATCTCATCTGGAATCCATTACCCCCGTGCCACGCCCGAGGTATCAAATCACCCCATAGTTCCTTTTTTTTTTTTTAATGGATGATTGATGATTTTGGAGCAGTTTTGATGTTGAACTGTGGATGAGATTTTGGATGGTAATTGTAATTTGACTATTTGAGAGAGATGTTTGAATTGGGTGTCAATGTAATTCTACTGCTGTGTTTGGACGCCCCATGGACTACTGAGTTGAGAAGTGATGATCAGGTACAAGTCCATCTGGGTGTAATGTAATTAGAGTGGCCCAGTTCTCTGCTAGTTCTAAGGATGTGAATGTGATGACATTACAATCAAACTATCAAAGTAATGATTTTTTTTCTCTCACCACAAGGAAGAACACATAAAAAAGAACCTTTTTTATTTGTTTAATTCGTTGTAGAATGCATGTTACATCCAATGGGTTGTATTACTCCGAACTAAATGATGTTGCAGTAGTTGAATGTTTTTATAGGCTCTGAGTGAGTGAGTGGTTTTGATGGATGGATGATGTGCAATGTCACCCCATAATTAGAATTGAGAACTGCTATCTGGAAATTCATGGGTTGTGTGTAAGGAGATCAATGCGCCTAGAATTCCATAATGTGGGGCCCACTTCGGCTGCTTGCAGGCATTGAGGGGATGGTTGGATAGAAAGCGCATGATATAGCCTACAGGTTAAATGGGGGGGGATCAAATATCATATTGATTGATGAGAGCTGATGGCACAGTTGGGAAGTGCCCATTGTCACAAGCATGAGTATGCAGGTTCAACTGTTCTAGTCATGTTCCCAATCAATATGATAAGTCATGTGATCATAAGATTTTTGGGTGGTCTGTCTGGCTGTCGAAGTCATGTTGCTGATCATGAGACTTTTGGGTGTTCTGTTAGGTTATCACTGATTGTGCTTGATGCTTAGTTGTAATCACTTGGATTCAGTTTGGGGCCAACAACAACAATGGATTTAGTCCATTGTACTTAGGTCTAGTCAGGTTAATCATTATTATATTTGGGTCTGAGTCAGGTTAATCATCATAGTACTTAGATTGGTCTGGTCTTGGCCTCGTGCAGACCAGTCAATTTGGGTTTAAATTACACTAGGATCCAGTATTTTGGGGTTGTCTCCAGTTGGGCTTAGTTCTTATCCAATGCATTGTAGTCCTACTTGGGGCTCAATAATAGGCCTAGTGGATTAGATCAGTTCTGTAGCTTCAGTTCAACTAATAATCTATTTAGGCCCATTGGTTTCTTGAGTTTGCTAGCGTCTTGTGTATATTATTATCTTATGGGGCCAGAAACATTGCAACAAGGAGGGTTGAAAACCGCCTCCTCTATTTCCATATACTAACAGGCTCATGTCAGTGATATCTGACTATCCCATGAATTCCACACATGTTGGACTAAAACTTATCTTGGTTGGCCAATGCTGATCACATGATTAATGGACTTTCATGCCACACAAGATAGGATCCACTGCTGTTTTTGTCCATTTGTAGTCTAGGGATGAGATGTCTTGAATTGTCCAATCATCGCATGGAATTGCACTCCGCAGCCTATTCAATGTTGGGCCAAATAAATGAACAGTTTGGATTTGTTGACATGGACCATCTGTATAACTAGTGATGCAGAGCAATATGTATTTTTATCATCCTGGCAGGGTGGATATATGATTAATGCATAGTCACTCTATTGAGCAAGGCTGTGGTGCAGGATAAATCCTTGAAAACTTGGACCTCTACGGGAATAGGCTATATTCGGAGCGTGAAGGCTTGACCCTGACCAGTACCTCTTCTGGCTTGAGCTAAACATTGCATATAGAATGCAGTTTTCTTCTGTACCATTCATTATGATGGAATGCAATTAGATTGTGGGTGTGATATTTCAAATCCAACTAAACAGTGATTCATTGTTGGTTAGACCAGATTCTTGAGTTGAATATTAAGGTAGGTAATTTCCGTTTGCCCATTTCAACTTTTGTTGCATTTAGATGTACCCTTTTAGTGCCTCAAATGGTCATCGTCTTTCTTCCATGACCAATTGCTTTTTTTTTTTTTTTTTTTTTTTGCTGAAAAGGATTGACTTAAATTGAAAAAGAAAGGCCCAGAGGGCTACAAAAGGCCATCCAACGGCCAATGGGATCATAGGGGCTTATAGAGGGGGGCCCTAGAGAGCAAAATAAAAACAAGAAGAAAGAAGGACTGTAGGAAGAGTTAACAAAATAGGAGAGAAGCCTGTCAGGAGAAAATAAGAAGACTGCAAACCGGCGCTAGGGAAGGAAGAGGACCCGTTCCTCCTTAGATGCGGCTAGTTCAATTTATTTGTTTATCAAATGAAATCCTTAACTGTTGAAAATTCTCTATTGGACACCAGTGTCAGTAAGATATGACATTTCTCTTTGCTTGTTTCTTTGCTTGAGTAGAATGCATCTAGGGGTTGTTTGTATTTTATGCATGTCATATGAAAACTATTCACATGTGCAAATGATGCACATGTTTCATTTCCATATGCAATTGAATCCCATGGAAACAATTTCTGTTTGTCATTTTCACATGTGAATCTAAATGGTTCCAAGGGTTCACAGTTTTTCTCAGTTTTTTCTCAAAATCTTTGATGACTCAAGACATGACATTTGACCCCACAAGCTCTTTTTAGCCTCTCAAAGGGGATGAATGGTTCACAATTAGAAAAAAACCAGATTTATTAGTCTGGACATCTTTTTTCACAAGTTTCTCAAAATCTACGATGATTCTACGCCTCAAATTTGACACACAGCTGTGCTTAGCCTTTTAAAGAGGATGAACAGTTTGAAGAAAAAAATTGAAAAAAAGGACTGCCTCAAAACCATGAGAGAAGGGCCCATTTTCAAAGAGGACATGCAATGGTTCAACATTTCTCTCAAAAATTTCAAAATTCAAGTTGAAGCAAAACCTGAAATTTGACCCTCTTAACCCTTTTTTTCCCCTTCCAAAGAGGATGAACATTTTGGATTGTGAAAATGGGCCCATAGAAGTCAAATTTAGCAGATTTAATTTAACAGTTTTATTTTTTTTACTTTTCTTTTTTGCAAATTTCTCAAAATATATGACGAATCAACGACTGAAATTTGACGCCATAGCACCCTCTTGGCCTTTAAGGACATCCAACTGTTCAAATCTTCATTTTGGGCCCCACAAAATAAAAAACATGTGAAAAAGGACTGCCCAAAATGCCATTGTAGTACTGCCTCCCAATCGTAACATGTGAAATCATTTCACACCAAGGTGAACAAATATTCCTGTTGCATATGTCATACAAAGTTGCCTTTCAGTTGCTACTTCTCTTGTGCCTCTTAATTGAATGCTTGTCTCTTACCGTAATTACTTTGAGACTTAAATGTTCTCTATGATGTCAGATGTGGCCTGATCTGATTGCTAAGAGCAAGGAAGGTGGGGCTGATGTGATCCAGAGCTATGCATTTTGGAATGGACATGAGCCAATCAGGGGACAGGTACCTTTAAAAAAATTGTCCTCTAGGTGGTGGCTGTCATGTGATCCGGGACAGTAAAAGATGCTGCTTTTTGCTAATAAGTCTTATTCTTTTGATATCCTCTGTTCAGTACAACTTTGAAGGAAGATATGATATTGTCAAGTTCATAAAGCTAGCGGGGTCAGCTGGACTTTATTGTCATCTCCGGATAGGTCCTTATGTTTGTGCGGAATGGAATTTTGGGTATTCCCTCTAATGTTCTGGCATTTTGTACATTGATAAAATCCATCCGAAAATTATGTCATTTTGTTCTAACAATACATGCCTGCACTGATGTTATGTGAGTATGTGACATAGATAGTGACTACTCCTTTATGAATGAATGTATGCACGTACTTTTGTGTTGCCCAGAATTTTTTTTTGCACATGCTATGTAATGATCCTTTTGACAAGGATATTTGTGGACTTACTTACAGTTAAATTCTGTGAGATCTTTCATCTTATTTTTGCTTGATGCACATTTAGGGGTTTCCCAGTGTGGTTGCGCGATATTCCGGGGATAGAGTTCCGAACTGATAATGCACCGTTTAAGGTACTTCCATTGTGGCTAGGTACACACTTCATTTGCATCTGTATGTGCGCACACTGGTATCAACTTGACAGTCTTTTTATTACTGTTATTGCAACTATCATATTCTAAGATCTAACTCACCTACTAGATGTTTGAAGTATTTTGTGACTGAATAATAAATTGGTACACAGTATTTCAAGATCTCGATGGTTGTTGATATGATGAGAGAACCATAGGCTCCATTTTCTTTTCGAATAGTAAAAATTTATTGAACCAAGAACCATGAAACAGCTAAGAAAGCCCATCAGGTAGAATGGTTCATCCAAGAAACCCCATCAGGTAGAAAGGTTCAACCAAGAAAAGGTCAAAAAACCCTTATGAGACAAAGAACTTAGTAAAGAACCAACTATTCGTAGCCCTCCAACTAAACTGGAGAGCCCTATACAGGAGCTGCTTGACCACTCCCCACAAACTTCATCCTATTTATAAAACAGGTAAGAGCATTCTCATTGATGGAAAATAATATTACCCGAAGTCCATCATGATCACCTGTTCATTGTTTTCATTCCTCTTGTTTTCAACCTAGGAGGAAATGGTTGATAAGTATGTTATGGTTTTTTCTTTGTTTTGAGAGTCATTTTGTTGCAAAGGGAGAGAAACTTTCAAGATTCCATGGGCCACCGCCAACTATCTTCTGATGTACGGTGTGACATGCACAGCGTAATACAATACTCTTGTTGATTACTATGAAAATCCATGAAATTACAATTTTTTTTAATTTTTATCATAGGAGATCAAAAGTTGTTGATTTTCTCTTCATACCTTAATCATTGTTATATGCTCCCCAAGTAGGACTAGAAGAAAGTGTGAAAAGACAATTTTGGGAGGAGATGGATGATTTAATGCGAGAAATCCCAAATAGTGATAAAATTTTCCTTGGAGGGGATTTAAACGGGCATATATGAAGAGATAATAGAGGATATGAGATAGTGCATGGAGGGCATGGATTTGGAGAAAAGAATGAATTTGGAAACACTATATTGGACTTTGCAGTGGCATTTGATCTTATAGTAGCAAATACTTACTTTAAAAAGAGAAATGAGCATTTAATTACATATAAAAGTGGGAGTAATAGGAGTCAGATAGACTTTTTTCTAGTTAGAAAACAGGACCGATTGGCTTGTAAAGATTGTAAGATTATCCCAGGAGAGAGTTTGACTACGCAACATAGGCTTGGAGTTTTGGATATTTGCATTAGAAGTAAAAAGAGAGCAGTAGTAAACAAAATGGACCCTAAAACAAGGTGGAGAGATTTAAAGGGGGAAAGAGCAAATATATTTAAGGACAAAATGATTGAGAAAGGAGAATGGAATATTGAAGGAGAAACTACAGTAATGTGGAATCAAATGGTTAATTGCATTAAGAATGTTGCAAAGGAGGTATTTGGAGAATCAAAAGGGAAGAGACATATTAATAAAGAAACATGGTGGTGGAGTATGGAGGTTCAGGAAGTTATTTGACAAAAAAAACATTGCTATAAAGTTTGGCAGGGGACTAAGAGTATAGAAAATTTTGAGTTGTATAAGAAGGCAAAGAAAGAAGCTAAGAAAGTAGTAAGTAGTGCAAAGTTCAAAGCATACGATGACCTTTATAATAGGTTGGGAACAAGAGAAGGAGAAAAGGATATTTTTAAGCTTGCAAAAATAAGAGAAAAGAAAAGTAGGGACTTAGATCATGTCAAATATATCAAGGACAATGAGGAAAATATTTTGGTGAAGGACAACGATATTTTAGAAAGGTGGAAAGAATATTTTTGTAAACTTTTAAATGAAGAATATTTGGGCGATACAAGAGTGGAGGAGGATACTTCATTACAAGAGTATACTTTTCTCCGTAGAATTAGAGGGGTGGAAGTGAAGGAAGCATTGAAACGAATGAAGACAAGAAAGGCAACAGGCCCAGATGGTATTCCGATAGAGGTATGGAAATGCTTAGGAGAGGTTGGAGTAAGTTGGTTATGTAGACTATTCAATAAGATACTTGTGACAAAGAAAATGCCGGATGAATGGAGAAGAAGCATTGTAGTACCTATATATAAGAATAAAGGAGATATATAAAATTGTACCAACTATCGAGGGATTAAACTTATGAGTCACACTATGAAGTTATGGGAGAGAATAATAGAGCAAAGACTGAGAAAAAGAATAAGATTTCGGAAAATCAATTTGGTTTTATGCCAGGGAGATCAACTATGGAAGCTATCTTTTCACGTAGGCAATTAATGGAAAAATACCGAGCAAAGAGGAAAAATCTACGTATGGTCTTTATCGATTTGGATAAAGCTTATGATAGGGTACTGAGGAATTTAATTTGGTGGGTCTTAAAGAAAAGGAATGTCCCAAGAGGTTACATTGAAAATTTAAAGGATATGTACGAAGGTGTAATAACAAATGTGAAAACCACATGTGGAGAAATGGGCGGATTTCCCGTGACTATAGGCTTACATCAGGGATCATCCTTAAGCCCTTATCTCTTTGCATTAATTATGGATGAGTTAACTGTGCATATTCAAGAAGAAGTACCATGGTGTATGTTGTTCGCAGATGATATAGTATTGGTGGATGAATCAAGAGAGGGTGTAAATGCAAAGCTTGAGAGATGGCGGAGGGCATTAAAATCTAAAGGCTTTAAAATAAGTCGTGCAAAGACAGAATATATGGATTGCAATTTCAGTGGACATATACAAAGTGTTGAAACCACTGTCAAAATTGAAACCCATGAGATCCACGTAAAGATTCTTTTCGGTACCTAGGCTCGATGATTAGTAAGGATGGGAAGATTGACGAAGATGTGGAGCATAGGATAAGAGCTGGATGGCTGAAGTGGAGACTAGCTTCGGGAGTACTTTGTGATAGACAAATGCCAACAAAATTGAAGGAAAAATTTTACAGGACAGTGGTTAGACCAGCTATGACATATGGAGCAGAATGTTGGCCAATTAAGAAGACACATATTTATAAGATGGATGTAGCGGAAATGAGAATGCTGAGGTGGATGTGTGGTAAAACTAGGAAAGATAAAATTAGAAATGAGCGCTTTCGAGAACATTTAGGGGTAGCACTAATAGGAGATAAGATTAGAGAAACTCGTTTAAGATGGTTTGGGCATGTTGAGCGTAGGCCGGTAATGGCACCGGTGAGAAAAAGTTTGGATATACAGGTGGAGAGTCCATCAAGAGGTAGGGGTAGGTCGAAGAAAACATGGATGGAAGTCATTAATTCAGATTTGAAGAAGTTGCACTTATCGAAAGATTTAGCTCAAAATAGAACGGAATGGAGAAATAGAATTCATGTAGCCGACCCCAACATGGTTGGGATAAGGCTTTGATGATGATGATGATGACCTTAATCATTGTTATCCTTAGAGATATATTACCTACTTAATTAACCAATCTAAACCGGATTAGGGCACTACTGAAATTAGGTCTATTGATGCCTGATGTACTGTCTATTGTATTCCTCTTTCACATATAGGACATATTTTCGTGATATTGATATGCTTAAATCTAACATGATATTTATAGTGCTCGAGATTGCTTAACATATTTTTTTGTTCTTCCCTACATTCTCCAGGATGAGATGCAGAGGTTTGTTAAGAAGATAGTGGATCTGATGCGACAAGAGATGCTCTTTTCATGGCAAGGTGGTCCAATCATATTACTGCAGGTTGTTATTAAATCTCTTGAACTTGGTTAGACGTGAAAGATGCTGGGCTTGAGGGACTTACATTTCAGGATGCATTGATGCTGTTCTTTCTTTTTCTTTTTTTAATGAATGTAATATATATGAAACTGTTGTGTGTTCTTTTGTATGTTTTTCCGTAAGAGATATATGAGGTGAATCGTATTGTTGTCAAAATATTTACAATATTATTGTAACATTTTTTCAGGATATATTTTCTTTAAAAACATTTAGTCTCAATGAAACCTATCTATTTCTCAACCTTGTTTTATTTTTCAACCTTTTTTTACTTTTTTAGGTTTCTATAAAAAAAAATCTTAAGAACATCCCAATAAAGTCGTGAAAAATTGAAGGATCCTTTAAAAATGCTCGTGGTTGGGGACTGACAAGAACATGATTTTTTATATTGTTCTAGTATATCTATGCCCTTTTCTTTGAATAATTTTATTTTGGTAATGAGCTAAATCAGTAGAGTTTGTCTTTAGAAATTTAGCTTGTTAGTTGTGACACTGTTACTTTTCCAGTTTTCCATCAATTTCTTTTGTATAAGTCAAGGGATGCCCATGTTATTGTATATGCTGAGTTCTTTGGAAGCTATTCCATTTGTGCCTGTTGTTCTTAGAACACACGAATTTAAATAACTTGATGCACCCTTAACAGATTGAGAATGAATATGGAAATATTGAAGGATCATACGGGCAGAGGGGAAAGGATTACGTTAAATGGGCTGCGGATATGGCAGTTGGGCTTGCTGCTGGTGTTCCTTGGGTTATGTGCAAGCAAACTGATGCTCCAGAAAATATTGTAATTTCTCACCTTAAATTGCTTTTCTAGATTGTATGTGGAGATTACACTCTGTTTTGATTTGTCTTGAGAGCTATTCACTTTCCATATCAACATAGGGAAACTAAAACAACTTATCTAGTTTGTCAATAAAACTGCCTTTTTTTTTAATCATGTTTCATCTAACTTAAAATTTTAGTTTGCACTTTTCCAAATTTGTGAAATATCAATCTTCTTATTTCTTCGCCTTCTTTCACAGATAGATGCCTGCAATGGATTTTATTGTGATGGTTTCAAGCCAAATTCGTATAGAAAACCAGCACTTTGGACAGAGGATTGGAACGGATGGTATGCTAATGCTTTTAATGGATTTTATATGGTCCAATCTACATTTTTTTTTGCCTTTAGCTCTCTATATCAAGATAGCTTGTTTCATGCCCTGTTGGGGCTTTAAATTAGTTGGAGTGATCTCATAAATTAGTTGGGCTGATCTGATAACCTGATGGTCGTTCTCTAACTTGGATCTAGGTAGGTGTGGCAATTCTTGATCTGGTCAACCAAACTGAACCTAACATGGTAACTCAGGGCTTTTGTTAACACTCATTTATTTTTGGTTTGGAATTTGAGGCCCGGATTGACATTTCTGATCTAATTAACAAATGTGTTGGGTTCATCATCATCATCTTCAAAGTCTTGTCCCAACTATGTTGGGGTCAACTACATGAATTCTGTTTTGCCATTCCAGTCTACCCCTTTATGCTCTCAAATGCGTGCATTTCTAATTTTGTCTTTCCTAGTTTTATCATGCATCCATCTCATCTTTGTTGCGCTCATTTTTTACACATGTTTTTTCCTAATTGGCCGTCATTCTTCTCCTTAGGTCATAACTGGTCTAATTAGTGTCTTATAAAAATTTCTATTCACTCTTGTTGGTATACATCAATCACAATGCCTCCAAGAGCAAGTTTCCACCTCAACCATCAAACTCTTATCCTATGTTTGACATAGTCCTCTATCTTCCTATCCTTGCAAATTAAAGAGCAAAGGTATTGGAAGGACTCTCTTTGTGGTATCTTTTGATCTTCAATTCTTATAGGAGTTGCATCTCTTTGCACATCCCCACTGAAGCGACTTATTTTAAAGCCCTTGTTTATAAATCCTCCTATCATCTCATGTTTTTCACTCATGCCATCTTTTGATGTGTCCACTAGTACTATATCATCTGCAAACAACATGCACCGGGGTATATCTTGTTGAGCATGAGCAGTTAACTCATCCATAATTAGTGGAAAAAGATAAAAGCTTCAAGTTGACCCTGATGTAAACCATCCAAACCAACTGTTCTGTCTTTCTATGGGTATTACCATCCAAACCCACTGCTCTGTTTTTCTATAGGTATTGCCATCCAAACCCAACTGCTCTGTTTTTCTTCATCCTAGCTAAAGAAGAGTTTACTTCTATTCGAAAATTTTGTTATCACTCCTTGATTTTGTTCAAAATCATCATAAACTTCACTTGCATACTCTTCATCTAAAAGGTTTTTAAAATATGTATTGCATCTATTCATGACATCACTTTCAACCAAAACCATTTCATTTTCATCCTTAATGCACCTAATATGATTGAGAATCGAGATCTCTAGTTTTCCTTTCTCTACCGTAAGCTTATATAAATCTCCTTTCCCCTCTTTGGTTCCTAACTTAGTGCACAAGCCGTTGTAGGTTTCAAACTTGGCTCTGCTAACATTTTTTTTTTCTGCTGTACTTCTACTACTTTTCAATTTTATTCATAGCCTTTTGTGAAATCTTCATGTTGTGAACTATATGCAGCTATGTGTCACTCTAATTGGATTAATTTTTTCCCTATCGGATAATGGATTTGACTGCCCTAAATGCTGATATTCCTTTTCCTTCTATGACGGGAGCATCTTATCCTAGCGGAGATAGATGAAAATGCATTACAAACTATAACTTATGAATTATGAACTATAATTTTCTTTTCTTGATGTATGTTGTGATGACTACTCGTATGTTTGGCTTCAGAGTGGATGCTGATAGAATCAACCAGAATCTGCTTCATCTTTCATTATTTTTGTGAAGGTACACATCCTGGGGTGGGAGGGTGCCTCATAGACCAGTTGAAGACAATGCATTTGCTGTAGCTCGTTTCTTCCAACGTGGTGGGAGCTATCAAAACTATTATATGGTAAAACTGTTATCCAATTGTCATTCTTTTAATTTACTGAGATGACGATGTCAACTACTTTGAGTCTCTGCTGTAAGTGGCTAAAGTTTATTTGGCCATGTTGGAAAGGTCCATACTGCCTAGGAAGTGAGAAATCTTCTGCCATGAATAACCACATTTTCTCTACAGAGGACTGGAGGGTCCATGGGTGGGTCTACATTAGCAATGTAAATGGGTCAGATCTGAGGCAGGACCATGGTGTATTCAGATCCAGATCCGTATTCTACCGGTTGGTTGTGTCTCTGGACTGAATCTGACCCAGGTCCTATGTGTTGGATTCAGATCTTAGATCAACTACAACTATATATCCATTTCCACAATCAGATCTGTGAAACAAGTTGGGGCTCGTATGTGTATTACTTGGATGGCAGCCTCAAAGTAGATCCTACATGTGGAGTTCTTAAAAGTTAAAACAACAATATGCTTCAATCTCTCCCGGCTCCCGAATAGAACAAGTTAAGCTATCCATCTAAACTGAGAGATATCTCGAGATAACTCAGATCTTGACAATAATTTTCTTTTGAGAACAGACAAAATGATTTTGAGAGTCCGACTAGTCTCAGGCTTTGGCCTAGAGCTAATTATACTGGTCTAAAATTCCACCATGCTTCGAAGAGACACAATGGGGGATGGATGAAGTGACACAATGGGTGAAGGATGAAGCTTTCTGTTATTTCTGTGTATCCTGTATTTGTTTCTGTCATGGCTTACTGTATGATAGTCTGCCTCATCTGGTGAGGTCTATGGTAATGGTTAATCAACACTTTGGGCATTTTGTGCTTGTTAAGGTGTCAGTTTCCTATTTGTTGGGACTGTTGGTGGTTTGAAACCTATATAGGTGCGCCTCATTGTACTGGGTATTTTGGATAATAGATATTACTCTCCATTGCCTCCCATGAACAGTCAACTGTCTGGTATCTTTTTAAATCATGCCTCAAAAAATGTAGTTCAAATATTGATGGATAAATTGCATGCATTTTCCTGTCTAAATGATTTTATAGTCTGGCCCAAGTTCATTTGTTTCAGAACTCCATTGTCAATGGTGTTCTGTCATAGGTTTTCAAACCAGTATTTCTGCAGAATAATCAGTGGGTTTGAGGACATGACTGTACTGTTTAATGAAAACATGAACTGATTAAGTTAGTGTTCTGGATCCAGTGGTATATGGTAGTCCATTAATAATAATTCCCAAAGGGGTTATAGATAGTAATGATGTCATTGTTTTCCTTACATTTTCAGGGTATATGAAACCTAGGTAACAATGACCTGGTTCCAGTATTTCTTTTTAGTAGTTATTGCATCTCAAACTGAGGCAGCAGTATTGATGTAACTATAATCTATTTTACTAATCATCTTGTGATACTCACATCCCATGTATTGATGAGCTTATTTACATTTGCCTACCTGATGGCTGCAGTTCTTTGGGGGAACAAACTTTGGCCGGACATCAGGGGGCCCCTTCTTGATAACTAGTTATGATTATGATGCTCCAATTGATGAATATGGTACATGACTCTCTTCTCTTGTTAAAATTCCCTGGTTTCAATCCAGTTTCCCACCTCAGGTGTCATTGTGTCCCTGTTATTTTTATTCATGTATGTCAAAACTAATTCTAATGCTCTTTATTACATGTTTAACTGACAACATGTACCCTTATTTGAAGGACTTTTGAGCCAACCTAAGTGGGGACATTTGAAGGATCTACATGCAGCAATAAAGCTATGTGAACCGGCTTTAGTCGCTGTTGATGACGCACCTCAATATATACGATTGGGACCAATGCAGGAGGTCTGCAATGAGCTACAAAATTTATTTGTTTATGGGACTGGTGATGTTCAATTTGATACTTTGTGTAGCATATAGTCACTGTTGTGGTTTAGTTTGAGAAGTTAATGTATTTCAATTTAGTTCTCAAACTAACTGCAAGCACTGAGTTTACTTCACCTTGTGATGAGGTTTGAAATTTATCTTGTGTTCTCTGGCAGAATTTCATCAACCAGCATGACTCATAGGATAAATATATACTTAGAAATCAATGAAGTTATAATTTTCTGGAAAAGAAATGGGAAAAAGTGGTACTCTTATCTCTGCCAATGAGCACGAACTGTGGATGCTGTCTTTTGTTCCCCTCAAATATTTGACATGCTGTCGAAGACAATGAAAACTACCATTTGTTTGGCACCTTAATACCTAAAATATGCATTCATTTCAATAAGGCTAGATATCTCAAGGATTCTGTATTCTGCAAAGTATTGCAATATTTTAACAATTGTCTCATATGAGAATTGTGATATCTACTAATAGAGAAATAGTGCACCATTTCTAGCATGGATGCAGATTTCAAGTGCAGATAATTATCACAGCTCACAAGCACTTTGTTGAAGATTAATGTTCATTCAGATTTGTAGTGTTTCTTGTTGCATTATGTTATCTACACAGCGTCCGTGGGAAGCTTCCTGAACAGTTACTGCAGAAAGCCAGCTTTTGACACTAGAAGTGAAAGCCTATTTAATTTATTGTCTCTAATGATGTCAATCTTTCAGCTATTTCCTCCATTGCCTTTGTTGTGCTACTTGTAATCTTTTAATCATTTGTATTCATACCAGTTGGAAACTTGGAATTGCTTATTTCAGGCTCATGTCTATCAGCATTCTAGTTATGTGGAAGACCAGAACTCAAGCACATTAGGAAATGGGACCATATGCTCCGCATTTCTTGCAAATATCGATGAACATAATTCTGCTAATGTGAAATTCCGTGGACAAGTTTATTCTTTACCACCTTGGTCAGTCAGTGTATTACCGGACTGTAAAAATGTGGCTTTCAACACTGCAAAGGTATCTTTTTTATCGTTCAATTACCTCTAGAATATTTTTGAATTCTGCATGTTTATACTTTTCATTTTTTTTTTATTTATGTTTACTATCAAAGCTTTACCAAATTGTAAAATCTGTGCCTTCCATTTTGTAAGCCTTGCACATTATTTTTCTTAGAAACTGTGCCGAGAGTCATCATCCTTAAGATCAAGAAAATATTTGAAATCGGCCAAAGGTTTTCTCATAAATAATTAGGTATTTCTGCTCATGTTGATGATATCTATTCCATGGTTAGTTCTCACTATATCACTATCATTGAACATGAAAATGCTACTTCTACATGACATATATATAAGGGGATCGTGTGATGCATATTGAGTGTCAACAACAATGAAATCTAAATAAATAGTTTATAACCCTTGTGAAAAATGGAAGGATCTTTGGTTAGATTACAACTAGGAGAGTATTCATAACATCAAATTGGGCTTTTTATGTGTAGATCTAATGAATGGCAGACACTTTGGCAAATAGAATGCTTGATGTTCTTAAGTAATTTGGTGTAAGCGTGGCATCTTTACTATTGTTGGGTAGTTTTCTTATTTCTTTTACTAACACTTGTTATTGTACACTTCTTCCTTTAATAGAATGCAACTTTGGAAAAGATTAATAGCACAATGCCTACAAGATAAGTTGGATATTTTGGTTTGTGTAGGTCAATTTACTATAGAAGTCATTTTCCTAGTAAGACACTGAATTAGAAGTTTGGAGTATTGTTAATTTGGTCAACTTCAAAGAAAACGGCATACCTAATAAATATATTAATATTTACTAGACAACCTAATAAATAAATCGGTATTTTGCAAGACATGTATAAGGGATGTGAGAACTGTGCCTAGGCAACAATGGAGTTCTCAATTTAAGTTCGACTGCACCAATGGTCCATGTTCAGCTCCTATTTATTTGCCTTGATTATGGAAAACTAAAGGCAATGATTTAGATGAAGACCTGTGGTGTATGTTATTCTCAAATGATGTGGATTTGATGCAGCCCAGGATGAAGCCAACATGAAGCCCCAAGCTGGGCACAATCTTATTGTCCCACATCAGGACGCCATTGTGATTTATTTTTGTGCTTTGAATAAATAGTCATATTTTATGCACCAAATGATGTCTGAACCACATGGAATTGGATCCATTGGGTGGCTTGTTGATTTAGCGTTCAGTGAGCCCAAATTTGTGCAATTCTAATTTCCTTCCAAAAAGTTATGGCCCATTTTATGATAGAAGGTAGGTTAGTGATGAACATTATGCATCTTCATGAAAATGATGGTGGAGATCCGAAAAGCAAGGTGGGACTAGAGTTCTGAGCACTTCCTCTCTTGGGATTACATTTGTTCTTAAAAAGAAACCCACTTAATTAATCAATATATGATATTTGGAAAGATGACCTGGGTGGCCATGAGATGTTTGATTGAAGCTGGAGATCTGACCTATTATATCTGATAGTTTCCACTTAAATAAATTAAATGAGCGTAATTGCTTTATTCCCAAATCAATTTCTTTTGAGTTCATTTTTGTGCATTCCATGTTCATACCAGGTTGGGGCTCAGATATCTGTTAAAACAATAGAATTTGGTTCCCCTCTTATTGAGAATACAACGGAACCTGGATACTCATTACTCCATGATGGAGTTTATCACATCTCGAAGAGCTCTGGTCACATCTCGAAGAGCTGGATGACTCTGAAAGAGCCAATTGGTGAATGGGGTGGAAACAATTTCACTGCAGAAGGCATCCTAGAGCATTTAAATGTAACGAAGGACACCTCTGATTACCTATGGTACATTATGAGGTATTCCACACTCAAACTGATTCACATTTTGTCTTATCGGCAGTGTAACTTATGAGGAATTATAAGGTCTTGAATCTTAGCAAATGTGTAGCATGCTTTTTTTTTTTTTTGTTTATTTACTAGTGGGACTGATCTAGACAAGTCGATCAGATATGTATACCACGTAGGCGATGATCCTGAACTTTAATTTACTTTTTACTAGATCATTGCTTTATTCTTTCCTTAACCATCTATTGTAGGCTATTGAAATGTATGCTGTGGATTAAGGTTTTATGTCATCATCAGTCCATGACAAGGCTTACCTTCATTATTTCATGGGCTTTTAATGTACAAGATTGGATGCCTCAACAAACTGCATGATAGTTAAGGCTGGCTCTGTAATTTCTCACACAACAAATTTGTCATCTAAAACTATTTTGCATATATTCTTGTAATAGGTGGAAAAATTCACTGTTGTAATAGAATATCCTTACCTAGATTCATTTTTGTTTACTTTGTTGTTTTACGCTTCTGTTTAGATCAAGTAAATTGTTTTGAGAGAATGTTCTCAAAGACTCTATCACTCTGAATTTGTAAATGGAGCTTGCTAGTTGATTCTTGACAGAATCTTATCTTTGGTCTGGCTTCCAGGTTTGATTTTTAATCATTCCAAAACTTCATAATATAATCATGGGAAAATCAATAATTGCATCGAAAGAGCTTTCATGGTTCAAAATATTGGCTGATACAAACTTTCAAATTTGTCGGTACTAGTATGCATTTCTGATGTGTTATCATTATCACTCAGCGTCCTTCAAATATTGGCAATGTGTCATTTGTATTGGCCAATAAATTGAAAACGTGGATTAAAAAATTGACTTCAGACTCGGCCTTAAACGAGTTGGGTCCTACTCTTATGGGACTCAGACTTGAATTATTGAATGGGACTCAATTGAATTGGCCGAGTCAGACTTGACCAACCTTTTTTTTTTTAAATGGCTGGGTCCCATGCGGCTGAGTCAACTCGGACTCAGCCCTAACTGAGTCGGGTCTCAAGTTTGAGTTTTTTTTTTCCTTCCATTTGAACATAACAGTATCAATTCTGTTTATGGTTTTATTGGAGATTCTTGACCAAGAGGCTTATATTTTGCTTTCTTTTCTCTTTGCCATTTTTTATAATATTTTTACTTGTGAAACAAAACATCTCTATGCTAAAACACTGTATTGTTGTTGTTTCTGCGAAATTGAAATGTGGTACCTCAGTTATTGGGTTGAGCAAACCTTTTGGTTAGTTCTGTTTTTGAGGTTTTGTTCAAGAAATTGCTTATAATGGGTCAATATCTTATTGTTTTGATGAAAACATTAAAAATTGGGTGATTTGCTATGAAGCACGGGTACTTCTAAAATGTACACGTACCCATACCGTATATGTACCCGGTATGGGTATGGGTATGGGTATGGCAAAAAACGTACCGAGCATGGTCAAACATACCTGGTGCATTTTGACTTTGTGAGCATGAAATGGGAACGTTTGTGGTTACGTACATGGATTCGTTCCCTGTACTTTTGTAGGAGTTTTTTTCTTTAGTAAAAACTTTTGTAAGATATTGAAAGAGTTAAAAATGTATTTTTTAACTTTAGCCCTGACCTTTCTTGACGAACTTAAAAGGGGAAAGGCTTTAACCTGAACCCACCTCCAACCCTCTCATCTCTAGCCTAAAAAAAAAAAAGTAAAGGGGAAGGAGGAAGAAGAAGAATGAAGGAATGCTGGATTATGAAATATAAAAAATAATATTGCTGCTGCTCTTTTTTTTTTTTTTCATTAGGTTGAATTTGTAATGATATTAAGTAATTGTTGGCTTATTGCATTAAAGGATTCTAACCTATTTTAGTTATTAGCATATTGCATTATTAAAATTTTAAAAAATATAAAGTTTTAATGGACTTACCCCAGCCGCACCCATACTTGTTTTTTTAGAATTTTGTTGTATCGGCGTACTCATATTATACTTGTATCGGTACTCGTACTGTACCCATACCGCTACGAGTGCTTCATAGGTGATTTGAAACCAAATCTAGGGAGATTTAATGGTTATTTTCCCTGAAGGGGTATTGGTTAGAGATATTTACGTTCTTTGCTTAATGTGACATTTTTGGGACTGATACACAAGATGTATATGAATTTTGGGGAAATTCCTTTATAATATGCTTTAATGTAATGGGAAAAAAAAACATTATTTTTTTTAGCATGTTCTAATATCCTGAATTTCTTTTAGATCTTTTTTCATTTTTTGGAATGAAAATAATACATCACAATGGAAAGACTGACTGCAATGGTTGCAAACCGCGAAAGTGTTGCGACATATCAATGTTCTGGGTCTACTATAACACCCATTGCAATTGCAATTATGAAACATGGTGGATCCAGCATTATAATTTTGTATATATTTCTCAGCATAAAATTTTCATAATTATATATTTTAGGTTTTTATTAGAAAATGTTTCATAAATTTGGGTAAAAATGTGGAAAAGTTGGGAAAATTTTAAGATACCTACAGCTCCCTAGATTTGTTTATAAATCACAAAATTCTTGATGCAGTTACGAAAAGAAAAAATTTCTAAGCTGTCCAAACCAAAAGCTAGAAGAAAAGATAAAATAAAAAAAAGCAAACAAGTATCTTTGTGAATCTTGGTAAATCTGAAGCCCACTTAATGCTTTTGTTCTTGTTGAAAGTTTACTGGTTCAATTTTTCCTTCATAAGAAGATAGGTTTGGGCATTTATGGGTCATTTGCCCAGCAATTCATTTCTCAGCCACTACAAACTGGTACTGGTTTCTTGTTTAAGTATCAAATAGGTCATAGCTAAATGGGCTGATACCTGTTACATATTGGCCATTACCCTATGCAGTGGATGATATTTCAAACAATGGGTTGGCCACTTTGGTGGACACTGCACAATCAAATTTCTCTGTCCATTTTTTTTTCTCTTTCAACAACTTTTTTGAACTTTCATACTTTGAAATATACTCTAGATTCATAACACGATCAAACCAAATATGGTCAATATTTCAAGGCCTTTCCTTTATGTTATTGATACTAAAAAAAATTACAATAGAACAGGCCTTAGTTACGTGTTTTTAGGGTTCCAATCATTTTTAGATCCTTCTAACGCTTTCATTTTCTCATTTACAACATTTTCACAATTCAACGAATTGATTCTTTCTATGACTTTCAAGAGTTGATAGTGAACTTTTCTGATTCCTTCTAAAAATCTAAAAGAAGAAGGTTTTGATGATCTACGGTCTATGGAATGAGCAACTGCTTGTTTCACCCTTAACTGGCAAACAAATACTTTCTACAATACCAGACCACCTCTGAAACAGGATGTAGACCTGTAGACAAACTTGCAGAACTTGAGTTACAGAGCTTAAGCAAGCCGCAAGGAATGCACAGGGAAGAATATTTCCCTCAAGAAAGGATTACTTCTTTGATGAGACCAAATGCCCGTACCAAACCTGGCTATGGAGCTTAACTAAAAAGGACCATTGACAACAACAGATAGTGGTTTGCCTTTGTTAAATACCCTACTAAAGCTCTTTTCTGTGCAGGATAATGAAATTACTTGCTATCATTCTCTCTGCTTAAAACATCAGTCAGTATAACTTATGGTAAGCAATTAATAATTTGAACCCATTGTTGGAGAAACGAACAACTGATGAATATCAGTGATGGAACACACATCAAGCTGGTCTTGGGAATAAGATTATTCAACATTGTCAAGTAGAAGATTTGTTGCTTGTATGAGCAAAGAGCAGGACTTGGGATGCAGCTGGGTCTAAAATAGGGATTTGGTTGTTCTCATGCATTTTATCTTTGGTATCATGTAACAAGAAAAGACGAAAGGTCTTGGGAAACAGTATGACTTTCTTGCTAGGTGAATTTGCTAATATAAAATATTCGATTTCAAATAATAATGTGGACACGAACATTCGTTAGTGCTAGTCTCAAAATACATGTGGAAAGGTAGCACAAGATGCAAAATGGCTTACTTGTCCCGACATAAAATGGACATACTGATAGTGAATTGGTTAATATTTTTTGTTGTATTTTTTTTTCATGCTTATGTTGGGGTATGTAAGTATCGTCTTTATCTCTTATCTCCCATTAACCAACAATGTGTTGCATTAGAAAATTCCTGTTCTATCTAGCACAGATATTGATTGTAAAATTACCTACAACAGTGATACTTTTGGATAATGGAATAGTTCAATTTGTAGTATTGACAGTGCACTGTTAGCAATTAACATGTTTGGTCTTCCAAAGCCATTAGCAACGATCATCACCAGACTTTGAGCGTAAATTGTTTTACTCATGGCAAATGTCAAAGTTCAAATGGTCAATCATAAGATTTTGGTTCCCATTATTGATGCATTGTCAATCATAACATTTTGTCTCCTATTATCAATGCATATCTTACCTTCAGTGCATTGGATTACCTTGATTTCTCACTTTTAATATCTTTTTAGCATTTACTTCTATTTAAAATCATTTGGAATGTAGATTACATATTTCTGATGAGGATATTTCATTCTGGGAGGCAAGTGAGGTCTCTCCAAAACTTATCATTGACAGCATGCGTGATGTGGTTCAAATTTTTGTGAATGGCCAACTTGCAGGTATCAACCTAACTGTGGTTTTATGAGGATATTTAATAACTAAAAGACCATTAATACTTGATATACCCTCTATACGTGGATATGGGTTTGAGATTCTGGTAAGGTATGTAGCCAGATATTTGGCTTGTTCCCTGAATCTGAGGACATGGTTTCTCTACTAAAGATTTCATATATCAATAATTCTTTTTCATGGAAGTTCTATTTTATTGAAACTTTTTTTCTATTATAAAAATTCAATATGTAAATAAAATTAGAAGTATTTTTTATTTTTTTTTCTGGCAGGCTGCCATAGTTGCATCCATGACTGACTTTGAGCAGGCTGAATAGGGCTTAAACCATGGTACTCCCTATGGGAGTAACACCAAGCTATGATCGCAGGGACAATTTTTTTGTAACCTTAAATGATTGTTGAATATTACATATTTGGCCACTGTTATTTATATTTGACTTGAGCAGGCTGAATAGGGCTTAAACCATGGTACTCCCTATGGGAGTGTATGTCCCTAACACCAAGCTATGATCGCAGGGACAATTTTTTCGTAACCTTAAATGATTGTTGAATATTACATATTTGGCCACTGTTATTTATATTTGACTTGGATCTGTACTCATGTCTTGCCATTTCGAACATGGTTAGTGGAAGGACAAGGATCTTGGCATCTGATGTAGGTTCTAAGGTTAAGTCTTGCGTAAAGGGTGCCAAAGCACGTGTCCAAAGACACTTCAAATCGTCAAAAAGACTTCAACGCACGATGACGCACCTCTCGGGGATAAAACTCAATTTCATTACTCAATCAAGTTTGAAAATAATCTACTACAATGTCCATATAAATAAGAAAGCAAACTTAAGACCTAAAAAAACCTAATCTAATAATAGAAACTAAATAAACTAGAAACAAAGAAGTTAATGATATAAAATAAATTCCTAAAACTAAGAGGGCCTTACATATGTGGCCATTGAGGTCAATGCTGCATCAGCGTCACAGAAATTACCCCAACTATTAGTATATATTATAGAGGTCCTGTATTGACTGTGTGCAAGTCTATATGGGGTATATAATATCATGGCAAATAACATATTGGCATAAATATTTGCATCAATATTTGTTTTCTTTAATCAGTTTCATTAATATTTGTTTTATCCTCTTCTATTGTGATCCTTTTGCATGTGGTAATGTGGCTAAATGGAAATGAAGGCACCCATGTTGGTCATTGGGTGCGGGTTGTGCAGCCTGTGGATTTGGTGCAAGGATACAATGAATTAGCTATATTATCTGAGACTGTGGGCTTGCAGGTGGTATTCAGTATTCACTAACGTAAATACTTGTTCATTTCAATAAAATGTTTTTGTTTGATAGAAAACATTCCCATATTTTCTGCATCCCCCAATGTCAAATGAAGGGGCTGCAACTCATAACAGCTGCTCGAAAACTGCTTCAGCAGGATTCAGCAGATAGGGCCTCTTGAATGCCACAAAATTACAAGAAAAAAGGAGAGAAAACAGCACCACAACTTCAAATAGAGTGAGATCTTAATTTGAATGCAAGCCCTCAGATTGTCCACCCATCACAAAGTTTCAAAAACTTATTTCTTAATTTGATAAAGTTGACTAGGAATAACAAGGGCTGCTACCATAAAAAAAAGGGCTGCTGACTGGTTTTTTTGCTTGATATGTTGAAAATAATGAAACCAAAGCCCTAAGATAAAATCTTAACTCTCGCTTGATTTCTAAAATAAAGAGAAAAGAAGAGGAAGCTGTGCAAGTCATGCGCATAGGCTGGGCTGGTTAACAAGTTCGTGGCCAGGTCTGGTTTGCACTGGCCGGATGTTACTTCTTGAATTTTACTAATGGATTTGGATTCAGCTTTTAAATTTTTGTTAATAAATTCAACATTTAGGAATTAACTGTCCATATGTAAGCATGAATTACCTTTTCGATGGTCACATTTCATTTTCAGTGGTCCCTTTTTAGTGCATTAATCCATTGATCTAAGTACTTAGATAGCCTCTTTTATTTTTATCTTAGTTGATGGTCCCTTTCAAGCAAATACTGTGTGAGCATACTGTGGCGCCTTGTTGCCTTGTATGTTGGCCAACTCAATTGTCCTATAGAAATATAACCAGCTTGGATAAGGCCCATCTCAAACAGGGCCACTCAGATCCAGGCCCATCTACATAATATCTCATGTACTAAATTTAGAGTATTCGGTGGGATCTGATCAACCATTGTATACTATACATTCCGTCTATATTAGAACTTGTATTAGTGGTTTTCCTTTTTTGTATTTCAATTAGATCAATTACACTGTAATCATTTCCGAAGTGGGTCCCACTTACTGTGATCTGAATCAGGAAAGGAAAACCACTACTACAAGATCTAATATAGATGGAATGTATAGTATACAATGGTTGACGAGATCCCGCATAACAATCCTCTTGATTTAGCACATGAGATATTATGTAGATGGGCCTGTATCTAAGTGGCCCTACTTCAGTTGGGCCTTATCCAAGCTGGTTATATTTCTACAGTCCCGTGATTAAGTGCCCTTCACCTACAATTAGGTGGAGGTGTGACATCAGGCTGCAACCAATTGTTAAAACTATGCCATAACCAATTTTGATATGCTTTTCATGGGTGGTACTCTACCTACCCTCCAATTGGGTATTGGCATTCGAAAATGATGCTTGGGATTTGATTTCCACTGCTTTTGCAGAATTGTTCTCTGTAGAATAACCTGGCTTGTATTTTATGCTTGTGAACCTGAGCTTTCCAATTCCTTTGTTTGCTGGATCTGAAGTCCAACCGATGTTATTTTTGCTGATGTATCAATTACAATTGTTTTTTTTTTTTTCGGTTTCGTGAAGCTTCTTATACTTTTGAAATAGTTTGTACTTATTATACATATTTACTTTTTTTTTTGCCTTTTATTTGGAGCATAATTGTTGAAGTTTGGTGAATAGTCAAGTTGGAGTGTCATTTTATTCATTATTTCTGTTATATTATTTCATTCAACATGCAGAACTATGGTGCTTTCCTAGAGAAAGATGGTGCAGGCTTTAAAGGCCAGATTAAACTGACCGGTCTTAAAAGTGGGGAAAATGACCTTACCAAGTCACTTTGGGTATATCAGGTGCTATATCTTCCACATGAAAAGTACTATATTTAATGCCATCCTAATACAGTGCATTTCATTTCATTTAAGATTTTGCTTCCTGTATCTTAAAACTGTAATATAGGTAGGCAGCAAAGGTGTTAATGGGATTCCATTTCTGCTGCGTATGCACATAATTAAAAAATGCTTAGATTTATTTACTTGTTAGATTGCACAATTTGAATGTAGTGATCATTCTCTAATATACTACAGTGTTGAAATCTGGGGTATGTAGCACTAGTTAAGCGTGTATCAACCTATGTGTTCTCTTTGTACAAAGAAACGTACCAAGAAGTTAGAGACACAACATATTTATAGTTATTGGAACTTGAACCCTGAATATGAGCCTGTGTGTGCTCAAATTTTGAGTTTTTTTTTTTTTGGGTAGAAATGCTCATATTTTGAGTTATGAATGATTGTCGCCATTGAAAAGGGGTAGGCCTAAGATGACATGGATGGAAGTATTGAGGATAGATATCAAGAATTGTAGCCCATCCAATGATTAGGCCCAGTATTGACTGAAATGAGAAACAAAATTCATGTAGCTGGCTTCGATGGTTGGGATATGGCTTTGATGGTAGTGGTGGTGGTGGTCCATTATAGCCTTTGAGATACATTTACCCTTCTACCGAGGGAAGAGAGTTGGCAAGTTGCTTGTGGTGCTAATTACCGAGTCTAATATCATGGTTCCAAATTTATCATCCTTAAACACTGTTCATGCTGGAGGTTAAGTAGAAGACCATGGTAGTGATGCTGGCCGTAGTTGCTGTGGACGTGGTTGTGTTGGACCATCCACTGTATTCAGACATTGGAAGAAGTCAACATCTGTGAGAATAATCATCGCTCTCTCCAAAATATTCTGTGAGGTTGAAACCTGATATTTTGAGCTTCCTTTCATTATATAGACGCTAATTATCACAACCATCCATCTAGGAAAAAGAAAATCTCAAAAAATTCTTATTTCTGATATTCCATAATTCTGAAACCTTTTAATGAGGGATAAAGACGAACTCCAACCAAATGACTTCAGATAGTTGTGAAAAATAGCTTGAAATTCTTCTAAATCTTGTTCATCTTGGAGGTAAGATTTTGGTCACTAGATGTGAACTTTGGCCCATACAATGATGTTGACCATATGGTCTAGGGCAACTGAAGCTCTTGAGAATAGAGAGAACACAAGAAAAAAGAAAGAAGCAAAGGGGAAAGATAGTAAACTTTTGAGAGAAGAAGAGGAGGTTTGGAGGAAAGTGTGAATCAACCAAGATGGGCATTCCTCATTTTGTAGATCATTTCAAGAAGAAGAGGAGAGGAGCGTAGGAGGAAATTGTGAGTTGATCGAGGTATTCCTCATTTTTTAGCACCATTTCAATCCCGGACACAATAAGAAATATTATTAAATGACTAACTACAGTGATATGAAATTGGAATGTGATTGTGCAGTATCTAATGGGATATCGATTAATCATGCTTCGTGTATAATGACCCAAGAATTTAGAGCTCTTCAAATTCTCAAGACGTACTCAACATAAATCAAATTTCAATGAACATAAAGGTCCAAAAGCATTCATATTCAATTCATACTAAAATCATTAAATGTATTGGAAGTCATATTAAAAAGCTATTGAGTAAAAGACGAGTCTCTAAATCAAGTAGAGAAAATATCTAAATGTTTGGGCTTAATCTCATTTATAAATCTAATCATTATTCTTTGTGCTTTGGATTAATCATGTATGCCAAATCCACCGGTTAATCTTTGCCATTCCCTGCAACCTCTACGAATTCATTACTTGAAGTGGAGCGAACCACTGGACAGTAACACTGGTGAGTAGAATAAGTACACACTAAGTTATGACATATTTCCAATCATTCATATGAATATTTAGATATCAAATAATGGTGTTAAAAACAATATCTTAATCAATTCTTTTCTGAGTATTTTTCCACCGCAAGCAACAAATGGTTCCGATACCTCACACAGGTGTATCTACATTTCTGTCAACAACATGGATTGTCATCTACTATGATTATTGAGCTTGTTTCGACACTCCTACAAAGGAGTATCTACATTGCTGTCAACAACATGGCTAGTCCTACCACCATAATTGTTGAACCTACTTCTCTTGACTAATATCCACGAGAGAAGTTCTTTACTCAGTGCTAGCGGTTGTTGTTCCTCCAATTCAAACATCAAATTCAATTTCAATTCAATAAGCTTATTGAAGATTCATCTCCATCATAATTGGTAGCATCTTCTTACTCTTTTTTATTGGCTAGCACCACATAACACTGGGTAAGTCCTCACCCCACTCCGAATCAGAATTGGTACCAGGTTGTGGCATTACCCATATCTTATTGAGGAAGCTAATTATTCATTATAAAATTAACCACAGGAATCAAAACATAAATAATAAATTTATATGGGATCATAATCCATCATATTTGAATTATCATCATCATCATCATCAAAGCTTTATCCCAACCATTTTGGGGTCGGCTACATGAATTTTATTTTTCCATTCCATTTTATTTTGAGCCAAATCTTTAGATAAGTTAAACTTCTTCAAATCGGATTCAATGACCTCCATCAATGTTTTCTTCGGCCTACCCCTACCTCTTGATGGGTTATCTACCTGTATAGCCAAACTTTTTTTCACCGGTGTCATTATCGGCTTACGCTCAACATGCCCAAACCTTTTTAAATGGATTTCTCTAATCTTATCCCATATTGGTGCTACCTTTAAATGCTCTCGAAAGCGCTCATTTCTAATTTTATCATTCCTAGTTTTACCACACATCCACCTAAGCATTCTCATTTCCACTACATCCATCTTATGTATATACGTCTTCTTAATTGGCCAATATTCTACTCCATATGTCATAGCTGGTCTAACCACTGTACTGTAAAATTTGCCTTTTAATTTCATTGGCATTCATCTGTCACAAAGCACTCCAGAAGCTAGTCTCCACTTCAACCCTCCAGCTTTTATCCTATGCTCTACATCTTCGTCAATCTTTCCATCCTTACTAATCATCAAGCCTAAATACCGAATCTCTATGTGGTATCTCATGGGTTTCAATTTTGACAGTGGTTTTAACACTTTGTATATATCCACTGAAGTCGCACTCCATATATTCTGTCTTTGTATGACTTATTTTAAAGCCTTTAGATTCTAATGCCCCCGCCATCTCTCGAGTTTTGCATTTACACCATCTCTTGATTCATCTACCAATGCTATATCATTTGCAAACAACATACACTATGGTACTTCTTCTTGAATATGCACAGTTAACTCATCCATAATTAATACAAAGAGATAAGGGCTTAAGGCTGATCCCTGATGCAAACCTATAGTCACGAGGAATTTACCTGTTTCTCCACATGTAGTTCTCACATTTGTTACTGCTCCTTCATACATATCCTTAAAAATTTCAATGTAGCTGCTAGGGACATTGCTTTTCTCCAAAACCCACCAAATTAAATCCCTCAGTACCCTATCATAGTCTTTTTCTAAATTGATAAAGACTGTGTATATTTTTTCTCTTGGCTTGATATTTTTCCATTAATTGCTTAAGTGAAAAGATAGCTTCCATAGTTGACATCCCTGGCATAAAACCAAATTGAATTTCAGCAATCTTGTTTTTCCGTCTCAATCTTTGCTCCATTATTCTCTCCCATAACTTTATAGTGTGATTCATAAGTTTAATCCCTCGATAGTTGGTACAATTTTGTATCTCTCTCTTATTCTTATATATAGGTACTACAATGCTTCTTCTCCATTTATCCAGCATTTTCTTTGTCACAAGTATCTTATTGAATAATCTACATTACCAACTCACCCCAATCTCTTCTAAATAATTCCATACCTCTATTGGAATATCATCTGGTCCTGTAGCTTTTCCTATCTTCATTCGCTTCAATGCTTCCTTTACTTCCACCCCTCTAATTCTACAGAGAAAAGTATGCTCTGGTAATAAAGTATCCTCCTTAGCTCTTGTAGCCCCCATATATTCTCCATTTAAAAGTTTGCTAAAATATTCCTTCCACCTTTTTGTAATATTGTTATCCTTCACCAGAACATTTTTTTCATTATCCTTGATACATTTGACATGATCTAAGTTCCTACTTTTCTTTTTTCTTATCTTTGCGAGCTTAAAAATATTTTTCTCTCCTTCTCTTGTTCCCAACCTATTATAGAGGTCATTGTATGCTTTGAACTTTGCACTACTTACTACTTTCTTAGCTTCTTTCTTTGCCTTCTTATACAGCTCAAAATTTTTCATACTCTTAGTCCCCTACCAAACTTTATAGCAATGTCTTTTTTCTCAAATAACTTCCTGAACCTCCACACTCCACCATCATGTTTCTTTATTGATATGTCTCTTTCCTTTTGATTCTCCAAGTACCTCTTTTGCAACCTTCCTAATGCAATTAGCGATTTGATTCCACATTATTGTAGTTTCTCCTTCCATTCTCCCTTCTCAATTATTTTGTCCTTAAATATATTTGCTTTTTCCCCTTTCAAATCTCTCCACCTTGTTTTAGGGTCCATTTTGTTTACTACCACTCTCTTTCTACTTTTAATGCAAATATCTAAAACTCCGAACCTATGTTGCGTGGTCAAACTTTCTCCTGTGATAACCTTGCAATCTTTACAAGCCAATCGGTCCTGTTTTCTAACTAGAAAAAAGTCTACCTGACTCCTATTACTCCCATTTTTATAGGTAATTAAATGCTCATCTCTCTTTTTGAAGTAAGTATTTGCTACTACAAGATCAAATGCCACTGCAAAGTTGATGCAGGACAATATGAGATCTAACTTAACATGAAGAGATTTTATATGAATGAACAATTAAAATTCAGTTATAAGCAGCGCAAGTAAATTAAACAATGGATTTCAAGTAAATAACAGATCCACGATCTAAGATGATCTCACAGATCCCGCAATAACCCCTTTTCTTAGTATAGAAAAGGGTAGGATCCTAATGGAAGATAGAACTTCCAAATTGCTTAGGGCCAATAGTACACAACCAATGTTTTGGCAATGGTCTGATGGTAAGATCTATAATGGCAAAACTCAAATCTACTATTTTCAGATCTAGAAGAGATCCAAATTTGATAAAAGCTCAGATCTAAAATAAGTTTCAGATCTATGATGGTTTACGGTTCAGATCTGAAGTTTGGTAACTAGGGGATTCTAGATTTGCAGGGTTCAAATCTGGGTATTTTAGATCTGATAATACAAGGAAGGCTCTAGATCTGAAATGGAATAACCAAAATAGTCTTGGAAAGAAGAAAAGTGGAAGAAATATCGTTACCTTTATTCGGCTCTCACCAAACTTCGATTTGGAAGCGTTAAAAGAGATCTCAAGAGAGAGGTTGCTCAAGAGGCTCTTGGAAGAAGAAGGAAAAGCTTCTTTTCATTCAATACCATGGAATAACATAACATAAAACATGAGATTACAAGGGGTGTCTTATATATAACCCTAAGATAACATGACCAAACCAAGAAAACAAAATAAAATAGATAAACAAAACAGCTTGGCGTCAAATACTTGGGATTCGTGCGCATGGGATGTGCGCACGAATCCCAAAGCACATCCCTTTAGTGCTTTAAGTCGCGGACCCCCCCTTTTTTTATTACATATATCATTACAAAAAACATAGGTCCCTTTCATATCCTAAGACTCGTTTATGTACTTGGTACCCTCTAAACAAACTAAAAAAAAAGACAAAACTCCTTTATTCCTCCGATGTGAGCTTCTCAATGTGGGGCCTTCACATATGGTCTTCCTCAAAATCTAGCCGTCGAATGTCCTCGCAAAGACGGATCAACGGTGGATTTGTAACTTCTTGGCGATCAAAACCTGGATATTATTCATCCATCCAAATTAAGGCATAAGCTGCAGTCCGGCACCCTCTTCTTTGATACACTTTGTAACAACGAGAGGGATCAGATTTGATGTCCCCATCAAAAGTCCAATATAGTATTTCCGAATTCATTCTTTTCTCTAAATCCTTGCCCTCCATGCACTCTCTCATATTCTCTATTATCTCTTCCTATATGCCAGTTTAAATCCCCTTCAAGGAAAATCTTATCACTATTTGGGATTTCTCACATTAAATCATTCATCTTCTCTCAAAATTATCTTTTCACACTTTCCTCTAGTTCTATTTGGGGAGCATATGCACTTATAATATGGATTATATCTTCCTCTAGCACTAGTTTAATTGCTAATAATTGTATCACCAAACCTCTTTACCCCTACAATTTTCTCTTTCAAATCATTATCTATAACTATATCTACTACATTTCTTGTATTACTCTTTCATGCATAAAAAAGCTTATACCTATCCGTGAGCTCCTTAGCTTTATTTCCTTTCCACCTTGTCTCCTGTATACGAGCCACACTAATTTTTCTTCTTTTTATTACCTCAACCAACTCCATGCTCTTGCCTTTCAAGGTTCCTATATTCCAGGTAGCAAGTCTAATTTTTCTATTCCTCATTTTCTTCTCTTGGACTAACTTCTTTAACCGCACTAGCCCAAAGTCATGTGGTAGCCCTTGCACACTTTTCACTGCAGCCGGGCAACGCTGCAATGCGTCGCTTAAAGCGGGGAACGCCCTAGCCTTATCGCAAAATATTGTAATCTCAGAATTCATGTTTGGATTGTGACAAAGTTTTACGCTGGCTGTCAACCCACCTAACGTAACCCTCCTCCTTTACCCGAGCTTGGGACCGGCAGCAAAAACTGGCGGAGTTAATCCATCATATTTGAATATCCAGTGAAAATACCATATTAATTTACTCCATATTCAAGGTTACATAATGTATGTGATTATTTCAATTTAAAATAATCAAAAACTAATATTTGATAAGGGGCCCACAGAAACATCTGGATTTGGTCCCACTAGTTTAGTATTTTTAGGAGTGTTGGATTTATAACATTATTATACGGTATACATCCTAAGGTTTAATGGGGTTCTTCAGTATAACTAAGAACAAGAAGGCCCAACTGTAAATTTCCTGAGTTTATAAGGTCCTGTACAAGTCGACAAAACCCATAGAATCCCACATGTTTTTTACCGTCAGTAGAGGGGGTCTCCCCAGGCTTGACTTGGAGCAGTTCCACTGTGGAACTCAATGGTCCAAATCACATGGGACCATCACCCTTGGGGTTGCCCTAGGGTCCACTAATAGATGTGGGGACCTGATTTCTAATCAAGTGGCCCACAAGGATTTCTATCCTGAATACATTCAGGCTGTTTTGACGAGTACAAACTGTGAAAAACTCATATCTCAGCCTGAATTTCAATGGAATCTGTTTTTATGGAAATAAAGCCTTAATTGAAGCTTAATGCAAGACCAAGGCAGCCATCTACTCAAGTTTCTGCATCTGAAGGGTAAGTCTCAATAACTATTTACCCTCTTGTAAGGTCGTGACATTAATGAGGAGTCTTCTTCTCTGCAATCAATGGCCTATTTGAGTTATGTTCCAAACTTATAGAGGATTATTACTGACGAACACTAATTCTACTTCAGATTATCAGATCTGATTCATCATTGGCTGGTTCATATGGGCCCCACAAATCAATTCGACCAATAAATCATGTAACAGTCACTGTAGCAGTTATGTATTTAACAGGAATCATCACTTTGGATAATCAATTCCATCATGGTTTTATTATATAATAGAATCCTTAGGCCATGGTTTCTCGAATTAAGCTTTTCATCTAACAATGGAGAGTTCTACTCACCTGGTGTAGAAATTGGTTGCTTGAGCACTGATCGGTCTCACACTAGACATCCGCTACGCGTCCCGCTGTCAATCTTCCTCACCTCCTTCGCGATCTTCTTCTTCTTCTAACAATTTCACAATTGAGATCTCTCTCTCTCTCTCTCTCTCTCTCTCTCTCTCTCTCTCTCTCTTATTGATGTGTAAAAGAAATAAGAGCAAGCTCCCATATATATATACACTAGTGTTTAGACAGTCCTGCACTAGGAGTCCTGCTTGGGCATTGCTAGAGGAGTCTCACTACGCATGTATTATTGAGAGAGTTCTGTTTGGGATTCTCATACTCTTAATGACCTAGATCTAGCCTAACTATAGACTCACTAAGAGTCATGATCCTACTCCAATAACAAGTAGGTATTTTGACGAGAATAAGAATTCCACTGTGACCTAAGAAGTCCTGATGAGGATATAACATCGTGTGTAAAGATTAGTGGACACCTCAAGCTCTTGTTGCCCTCACTATCACCCATTCTATTTTGTCTAGTTACTCTTAAGTCATAGCAGTATAGGCATCAAGATTTTACCATCATCATGTTTGGTAGAAGTGTTTGTCTTGATTTTTATTCTACTATGAATAACATTCAGAATTGATCTAAATTTTGTCTTGATTTCTATTCTACTGTTCAAAACTTGGTTGCTTCAATCTGGTTATATGTTCTAGAAAATTGTGTTGCTTATCTTGTTACAGAACAATAAAGCAAAAATAGTTTGGATGCACTTACTAGGTTGTCTTCACTTCACTTGTAGGTCGGGTTAAGGGGAGAATTCATGCAAATATTTTCTTTAGAAGAGCATGAGAGTGCTGATTGGGTTGATTTGCCAAACGATTCTGTACCATCTTCCTTTACCTGGTACAAGGTAACTTTGTCTTTGCATATCTTTTCTGCTCACACATCACAAACATGAGATCGAATAATCAACAGTCGTGGAGGATTTTTTCTCATCATAGTGGCTATACTTAACCATGTTTTCTTTTTCAGATAATTGATGACGCTTATGAATAGCCCTGATCTGATATTCAGTTTTGTTTAATGTACAGATATATGATGTCTAAGCTTGTGTGAAACATAACTCCTGTTCTTTGCTTAAAAATTTACAAGATATCTTTAATCTGTGATGCAGATATATGATGTTGAAACATAACTCCAGTTCTTTGCTTAAAAGTTTACAAGGTGTCTATAATCTGTCATCATCAGTATATATACTGAACATCCTTCATAAATCTTTTTGCTCCTCATTGTAGTATGTGTCTAAGTTCATTTATGGGTTATGTAGAAATATGGATCTAGTTTCTTTCTTTCTTTTCTTTCTTTGTTGCATTGATTTTTATAACTAGTTCTGATATTTATCTAGATAATGATAATTCTGCAGCCTTTAAGAGTATGATGTTTTTTTTTTGGCCCACTTTTTTGGTTCTATTGTTAATTTTAGGCATGACGGTAACTGCGTCCTCCTGTCCATGCTCTTAGTATTTGTATTTGTTTGCCCGCAGACATTTTTTGATGCCCCTAAAGGTGAGGATCCGGTTGCACTTTATTTGGGAAGCATGGGAAAGGGTCAGGCTTGGGTCAATGGACACAATATAGGAAGATATTGGTCACTAGTTGCCCCGGTGGATGGATGTCACGGTTGTGATTATCGTGGAGCATATCATGAAAGCAAGTGTGCAACAAACTGCGGGAAACTTACTCAAAGCTGGTATGTTAATGAAAAAAGCCAATGGAATGAAGCCTTAACAAAATGAAAGGGATGAAAATTTTGAAGATGGCATGACATGTCAATGGGCCCTAATGGTCCCACCATATAAAAAAGGGATTCATGGATCTTTTGTTTTCTACAAGTCAGCTTCGTTGGAAATTTATGGCCAATCAATCAAAGGGAGTGATTGCGAATCAGTCACTGCTGTCCACTTATCGCCTTCAATTGGATCCCTAACAACATCCAGTGGTTCTGTTTTTGGTAGATACCAATCCATTTATACGTGTGACAATTGGACCCCACTTTCATTCTCATGCCTTATATTAAATAAAAAGGTTTTTCCCTTCATTTTGGACATGCTTCATTCTGCTACCAAAACTTTGTTTAACTGAGGGATGCAAACATTTCGGTTCTGGGCTAGACCTAGAACAGATCTGGTTCCAACTTGGTACCTGTTTTGTTGATTCCAGACCTGGACCCAGTTCTGACTAGGGGACGAGGACCCAGCTCCAAAATTGTTTCCAACTTTCTTTTTCTTTTCCTTGAAATAAGGATGTCATTCAACTTATAGCAATGCATCAAGTAAACTACCTCCAAAATTAAACATAAAAATGTCCACCTGAAGTTGATTTTGAGTTACAACTTGCAACATTAAAGACTTGTATGCTAAGTCCCCGGTCCATGGGTCAAAACCTGTATAGATCTTGACCCAGACCGTTTATCAATCAGAACCTAAATTGGATTCTAGACCAAGGCCCATTTATGAATAGGAACCTAAACCTAGTTCCAAAACCATTTATGAAAAGGTTTTTATGGGTCGGTACCTTGGGATAATTGAAGAATCAGAAACTCTTTAGCTTCCCTAGTTTAACTCTGTTTGGTTCTTGCTTCAAAATGATAGCTTTAATGTAATCATTAAAAGCTAAGTTTTTTGGTAAGTTAGTTTCATAGTTTCATTCATTGGTATATCATGATGCAATATTCTTCATAAATTGAATGCTGATAGAATATTTTCATGCTGCCATAATGTCTAAGTACATTGAATATTTGTATAACACATTTCTGGTAGAGTTGTCACTTTCTAGTCATTTGGGTCCGAGGCAGAGTTTTAGGGTCTTGTGCCCCATAAAATATACATTTTCCCATGTCTCGCTCCATTGTGCATGTGGGTCCCATGGTTCAATGACCCACAACATCTCTCTCCTTTGTTTCTTTTTTTTTTTTTTTTTTTTTTTTTTTGGGGTGTTGGGTGTGGGGGGGGTGTGGGGTGTGTTGTAAACAGCTTGATGCAGTCATTTCCTTTCTATAATTTTTTTCTTGAATTGGTTTTTGTGTAATGTCATTACCATTATTGATTAAATATTCTCTACAGCTCAAAACCTTAAAATAAAAGAAAGACTCTCATGTCACTCACTGATAGAGCCCAAGACTAATTAGTATCAAAATCTCATTTTCTGCCTGTCTCCCTAATATCCTCAATATATGTTCTTTCACTTTTCTACTAAGATATCTCCATCTCGGGTTAATCACAACTGTCACCCATCGTCGCTGGTATTTTTTGAGAGAGAGAGATGTTCATGGCTCGGGCTGACCCAACATATTCAGAACAAACGAATGTATATCTTTAGCAAATGTGATGGGTCTGTAACTGGCTTTTAGGGCCATAGGCAGATCCAGACTGAACATTAGGTGCATAAGTGAATGGGCTGGGCAAGGAAAAGCTTTGGCTTGGTTAGGCCTAGCCCATGAAGACCTCCAGGTTCAACATAATGGCTTTGATTAAGGAGATTCTTCAAGAAACATATTCCCTTTTCCTCTTTAATTCTTCTGTAACTAGGTCCCTAATTGGAGCTGGCAGAGGAAGATTACAAAACCCAGGAATTCTTGTGCTTGTTTATGCCAAGGTTGGATTCAGGGCTTGCAAATGTTTCCAGGAAAACAGTGGCATAGAGACTGCAATGCATCTATTTTTTCTGCATTATCGGGTTTGTTTATACTTTTTTCATATATCTAGTATATGAGCTGCATTTTCCATTTTATGAAAGTCTCAAATTGACTATATCTTGACCTTAATTCTAGTGGTTTAGTTGGACTTCTGGTTGTAGTCAAATTTCAAATCATGTTCAAAATATTGGACAAAGCAGACTGGGTATTGGCAGTGAAATCTCATCTGCATCGGCCAATGTGATGGTAAAACTAACATGTATTATGAAGCCAACCCGGAAGTGAATGATCTTACTTTCTTTAAAAGAATTTCTCTGTTTTGTTGGTGGAGGGGAATGCTACTCTCGATTGTTTTTAAGGTCAGATTTGAGCATTTTCTAGCAACATGCAAAAATGAAGCAGTTGCCTCTCAGCAATACACTGAATTTCCAACTCCACATTGGCTAACCTCCACACAAGCCCATTGTGTTGCGGACTCCCTTTTTCAAATTGTCTGTGAAATCAAGATTTATTGCCTCTTGGTACTTGAGAATTGAGATTGTTAATTCATTTTGAACTAGAAGCTGGAAGAAATGAACAGGAACATCCAAGAGAATCTCTCACAAAAGTTGAATCCCATGACATGCAAGGGTATCACCTATCTATTCACCCCATCTTGATCCCCCTTCACGAGGAAGGGTATCACCTATCTCATTTGCCTATCTGTGTATCTTTGAGGATACCTTCAAATTACTCATTAGAATTTTCTCTTACTTCTGTGAGAAATTTGTAACGTTGACAGCAACAGTTACAATCACAATCATGGGCCCCATTTAATCGGATTGCAGCCACCTCAACAATCACACTTCAACTGACATCGCTTTTTTTTTTTCTGACTCGGTAACATGAACTGAATCCAACCTTCTGGCCGTGACATGGAGCATATTCCATTTGTGATATTGGCTCTTTGAAATTATTTTATTTTATTTTATTTTTTAATCTGTAGCTGAATTATATTAATGATAAGAAGAGGTCACAAAGAGACTGAACCAAAACCAAAACCAGAAGCTTAGGTATATGTTTTAACTTCTTGGCTTTCTTTTCAATGTTACTCAAAAAAAAAAAAAAAAAAATTCAACAGGTACCATATCCCAAGATCATGGTTACAGCCATCCAATAATCTCCTTGTCATCTTTGAGGAAACTGGAGGAAACCCGTTGGAGATATCAATCAAATTGCATTCTACCAGTTCTATATGTACCAAGGTGTCAGAGTCTCACTATCCACCGCTACACTTATGGTCACATCCGGATATTGTCAATGGAAAAGTATCAATCGGCAATTCTGCGCCGGAAATACACTTACAATGTGATAATGGACAGAGAATATCCTCAATAACATTTGCTAGCTTTGGAACTCCTCAGGGCAGCTGCCAAAGGTTCTCTCAGGGTGACTGTCACGCCCCTAACTCATTCTCAGTTGTATCCAAGGTAAGTATTATTCATCAGTAAAAATGATATTATCTGGTCTAAAAGTGGTGTGTTTTGTCTTGTTCATTGGTTGGGAAGAAGGGGCTCACATTCAGTGGCTAAGATCCATTGGCATTTACCATTCCTGGGCAATATTGGGTGAAATAAATATAATATATAAATCTTCTGTTGGAATCATCTCAGTCACCAATTGCTGGCTTGCGAATGGATGGTCGGCAAAAATGCATCATGTATGACTAGCTGTCAATGTGCAATGAAAAGTCCACTGATGAGATGGGTGGGTTAGTGATTGGTGAGGTTTTAATTCTATAACCATCGGGTAATTCTTCAATAGATAAATAATTTTTATCCTTGAATGGTGGAATTACTTGTATGAAAATGCCATTAATGTGTTAAGCGAAGTTAGCTTGCATTTGAAGAAATTTCATGTGCAAGCAGATTGTTTCTTAAAAACCCAGCTACCAAGTTAATTTGTACAAATGTAGTTTATGCCTTTCTGGTGTCAACTGAAATTCTTATCAGGCATGTCAAGGAAGAAACAATTGCTCCATCAGCGTATCAAATAAGGTGTTTGGAGGAGACCCATGTCGTGGTGTCGTTAAGACATTAGCAGTTGAAGCGAAATGCATGTCATTCTCTGATATTGATGCACCTTGGTTATGAGTGGTTGATTTTGGATCGACATTCAGGAGGGGTGATTGCTTGTATAATGTAATCATCAAAATGTATATAAGCACACATTCAAAACTTTTTTGCTGTGTCGTATGTACTATTGATTAATGCAGAAGCCCCCTAATGATCATTGAACCACCACATTATTAAGTCTGATGAGCACCGCAAAAATTCTGCTTTCAGTTTGTTTTTTCTGTTGCAGTTATCTTCATATATATAGGGTAAATGCAAGTCCTCGTTAGATGTACATAATCTTAAGCACTCTCCAATTGCAAGCATGCCTTGGTTCATAAAGAGTGTCAATGTAGGAGTCAAAAAAAAGAATATCATCTAGCTTCATCACGATCATCATAATGGTATCTCCCTATGACACTTGAGCTGCAAGAATGATTGATCTTGATGGTTAGATGGTGGGTTCGACTTTTGATTGCCATAATGAAATTTGCTGCACATTCCATGACCCAGCGTTACTTTATATGTATGATAAAATCATTCAGATAGAGTTTCTTTTTTATTTTTTATTTTTTCAAAGCAACCTAAGTTTCCTGCACCAATTGTTTGCTCTCAGAAGCAAAGAGGCCATGCACAGATGGTTAAGCCTTGCATACACTCTTCTGTTGCAAGTGCTCATTTTCAAATGCAAAATTTGTCACTGTATAGCTGCAGACAAAATTATCAACTGTTTTCCTGGCCAGACGAAAGAATCACATGTTTCTCAAACAACTACAAAATACGTTAGATATGAGGGGTACGCTGCCTACTTTTTTCTACATTTCCCTGTTCACCAGCCCATTCACACTTGGGTTCATTTGAAGAGGGTGTTCTTTCTTTTTATCTTTTATTTTTTATTTTTTATTTTGAATGGTTAAGGAGAAGAAAATTGAGAAATCCTATTTGTCAAGAGGCTCATAGAATACTCCATCCTGATTCCTGAGTGGTTGGTTGTTAATGTACCATGAAATCCTATTTACTTTCAGTAAATGAGATTGGAATTAAGTTCCATTTGTTTGCTCAATGTTGAATTCCTTGGAATTTTTGGACAAGCCTTCCTATCAAAGGGGCGACAGTTGAATATGTGAGAGCCCAATCTACATCTATATCTTCAATTATCATCACTACGCATAAAATCATTACAACCCACATTACTCTGAATTCTTAGGACAAAAATCATAGTTTGATTATGTGTTGGCAAACGGGTATGCATATCAGAGAACAAAAAACATGGATTAACGTCTATTCTAGTGACTATTCAATGAGTAAAATAAGATTTAAAAACAGGTCATCTCTAGTAACAATAGATGTCCGAAATCACCTTGAAATGTGCCCAATGGCAAATGCTTAATGTGCTCAATAACAAATGCTTATACCAGTAGAAATGACAATTTAAGATGATACGACACAAGTTTCCCCACCCTTTGGATGCAAAATAGACACAAACCATGATTAATTCCATTACTTAGAGGATCTGACCCCGGATAGATTGGAATGGTGAATCAAAAATCATGTAGCTGAGGATCACCAGTCTCAGCTTGTTACAAAGGATATATGGTCTTGGCTTGTTTCTTTCTTTGGGTGGAATGCACTTGGCCAACTCCTATAGTTGGAATGAGGCTAACAGGAGTATGATAGTGGTGAGTGATATGACATGAAAATGCACACCAGAAATGCCTTGAGCTGTGCTCCTAGTTGATTTCACCTTGAACCTCCAAAAGACTAAAATGTTTATTTTAGATTGCAAAATCCTGTAAGCACAGTATCACATATTAATAGTGATGCCTCAATGCGGAATCATTTGTTTCTTCGCCTTTTTCTTCACAGATCACTTTTCTCAGAAGGCTACAGGTAAAAACTTCAGTCCTTGGCCAGCACTTATCAGTTGCCCCAGAACAACAATGAACTACATTTTCGGTCCTACCTCAGATGATCACAGTTTTGATGCACATGTTCGGTAAGATGAGCCACCCAACGGAGTGGGCCACCACATCACTGTATAGGCCATTCCCCCAACACTCCCTATTTGTATTATGATCATTGACAAAAATAATCAATAAGTACATTTTTCATTGGGGCCGCTTAAGATTATGAGAATAATAGGAAATACTTGGGATATCTTCCTCCACGATTGGCCCAATATTTGAAAGATTCAGATTGCAACGAGGTTGCTTTCACATGTAAATCATATGCTTCCTAAAAATGATAATTGACAAATAATAATAATAATAATAATAATAATAATAATAAACAGGGTGACAGCAACAAACTTGGAAAGGATAAAAGAATCTGAATCTTAGTTGCTTATGTAAATACAACAAATATTAGGAGAAAAAGAAAGGCAAATACAAGGTTTCCCCCTCAAAACCTCCTGTTTATTGTCACAAAAAGGCACATGCAAGTAGAGAGAAAGAATGCAATTCTAGAAAGTTCCTTTGTATAACAGCCTTAGAGCTATTTACAGACTCGCAGTTGCCATAAATCATGAACTCATTTTCTGCCAAGCGGGAAGCAGCAACATTTCTGAAAGAAAAAAACAAAGACGAACCTGTCATAAATTTTGCAATTTAAGGTTGTGTTTGTTTGTACCCCAAAAATGGAATCAGTGCTAAAGCAGAATCAACAGATATCTGATCCTGTTTGGAACAATATGGAAATCAGAAGCCACATTAGGCTACTAATGTTTTCCAGTCTATTTTTCTCCAAATCATTATTGCAGCCAATTGATTTGGAAATAGATGTGTCCACCGTAATGTAGTCTTCTGCATAATCAAAATGCAAAGTGGTTGGATAACACTCCATTCTACAGAACATTTTGATCCATCGTAAAATCTCTGATGCCTACAAGCACAATCTAAAATCCAACAAAGCACACACATACACACTCCAGTAAATACTCACACACCCACACACGCCCCATTTCCAAGTCCCACACCATTAGCACTACAATTAGGGGATTAGACCCGGGTTGTTTCGAGGGAGGCGAGGTGCCTCACCACTGATTGGCAGCTAAAAGCCAACAATAATGTAATAAAGTTGAGGAATGGGGCATACGCACCGCCTGTTCTGAATCATGAGAGCTGTCCTTCCTAAGGCCATTGTCGTAAGATGACTCAGTTGGCATGGAGGGAACCTTCGCTGCTCCTGTCTGCTTCTCCTCCCTCACTTTGTTGAAGATATGGGTAAAACCATCAGCTGATGCAGGGTTACTTTCATCCCATTCACCGAATTTTGGTACTGCTGGACCTCTTTCAGCCTGCCATGTTATAGATTACAGGAAAACCCAATCAGCAAAAGCATGTTCCAAACAGAGGGCATGTTTGTCTGTTTGCACATGTTATTGCATAAAAATGCATTTAACAAAACGTCAAATTACGCAAAACGGAAACTTGTTTGGACACTTGGTAGAATGGATGGTTACTGGTTCCTCTCTGATTTAGGGCAGCAATATAATCACGATAATATTTAATGGGATCCGTGGATTTCGGGTGGAAAAGTTAGAAACAGTATCCTCATTAATATGTCAAGTAGTTTCTGCTTTAGTCAGTATATCTGTAGTGTATAATATCAGATCTGATACTTCATACTGTATGGGTAAGATCTGTGTTGATGTATCCATGGCATATCTGTGCCATATCTGGGCATCATAGCTGATAGATGACCAGTCACTCTACCAAACTATTCAAGCATATTGAAATTTTGGTGTAGCCAACATTCCCTATAAAACCCTATAATAAAATGGAAAAGCATACAGTTTCATCATTGGCAGATCTCAATTTGGATCTAGCAGGGGTAGAGGGGGCAACCCCATGGCCACGACCAGCTTCAGATGGACCCTTCCTTTCCCATGATGGAGAATTCACCCCGCCCCTACTTACAGCCCGTGTCTGATGATGTGGGTGAAGAGGTGACTGCTCAATGCTGCGGTCTGATGTGCCACTCAACCTTCTGCCTCTAGTCTGGTTGCCAGAGTTCCCTCCGCGATCATTGTACCGTTGAGGTGAATCAGTGACAGCTTTCCGGCCTCCAATATCATGGCGTGCTGGAGAGTCAACTGACAGGCTAAATTCACCATCTTCCCCACTTGAGTACCGCACATACTTGGGCTTTGATGCTGCTGGTGCTGCCCTGGCTGCCGGGGCCTCAGGATCAGATGAAGGTCTAAATGGAGGAGCATGAACTGGGGGAATATCGTCATAAAATGCATCTGGATTGTCCTGAGGATCATTGGGATTAATAATCTTCCCTCCTCTACCTTGCCTTGCCTTATCAAAATAGGCAGTGTAAGGGACAGCCTCTCCACTCTCCCAATTGCCAAATTTAGGTACATGGGAACGTTGCTGCCAGAAAAACAAAAGCTGTCACTAAGGAATGGTATAAAACTACCATCATCTGTTCAAAATTCTAGAATTGATACGACTCAACCCCAAATTGATTCGATGAAATATTAGGTTCTTGTTTGATAAAACCAGATGATCAATGAATAAACCCGAATTGCTAGTTGATCAAAGAATTAAATCTAGAAACAACTCTACTGAACCAAAAGATGGCAATCAGCTAACTTTTCTAATAGTACTAAAAATTTGTTAAGGATCTCGTTAAACAATCAACCTCACTATTACCCATCACAACCCAGATCTATTCGAATTTTGAAAATCAAAGTTACTGTTAGATCCAGACTTCTATATCATGTTTCAGAATATAATCTCCAGTGCATATACATTCCTTGAGGACCTACATATTGCACGTTGGATTACATCTGGGCCTCTTAGCATCCAGACACTAGGAATCCAAAAACAAATGCTTGATTGATCAATGAATTGACTCTAAATGATTTATGAAAGCTTTAAAGGTGGACACAAGAAGTCCCAATGCATACTCATGTTCTGTATGAGCCCAAGCTAATATGTGACAAAGTTTTTTAATCATGATAAGACACAATAAGAAATGTGATATGATTCAATCAGTACAAAGCCCATCCGTACTCCTATGTGGAAAGGATAAAAGCAATATCCTAAGATGAATATATCAGTCAACTTTAATTATTCCACTGGCTGGTTCATGTCAGACAAGATAACTTGAGCTCCATTAGCCCGACCTGATCTAAAGGCTATTTAAATACTTAAGAGGAGAACAGTTATTCATATTCTCACATGACCGTTAGCCATTGGAATATCTTTTTCAATACCTATGGCAACTCAAATTGTGCAATCTGAACCATTTAATTTTCACATTATCCCAAGCAGTAATAATCATATTTCTAAAAGAGAGTAATTATTTTAACAGAAAAATTCTTAAACAAAAATTCCAATTTAATTGGACTTTCATGGCATAACATCTAACATACTCTCACACCAACAAAAACTAATCAAGTTCTTTCAATTAATCACGTAACTATATGATAAAAGCCCAACTTCAAAAATCTTTCATGACTCCAGAGAGTAAACACGAACAGAACTTATAAGCAACCAATACCTAGTTAGACGGGGACAATAGGGGTATGGAAAAACCTTGAAAAAAAAAATCCTAATATTTTAATTGACCATCGCATTTTGTGCATCTTTCCAGAACTAAGTATCAATCAATTTTCTAGAGCCACCTCTCCCACATCAGCCTGATTATGCTACAGTCAGCAGGCTATAAATATAACTATATAAGTTAGCAATGAGAATATAACAACAACCACAAAAGAGAAGGCCCACGAACAAATATTTGGGATCTTCCAATCTAGCACCTTCTGTTTCTCCATTCCTGAAGTATGGCCATCATATTCAAAATAAGGATAAAAAACATATGCCCATTTGTATGAAATGGGGCCTTACCGACAATATACCTGGTATGAGTCAGGGCCCTAAATCTTCAGCCACATTAATAGTACCTTCCACCAGCTACCAATCAATTTGTCCTCCACAATTAGTAGTTCATAACCACCATGCAGTTTCCACTTCAATGTGCTCTCATAAAGCACACAACAAAGTCCATGTCTTATCCCTTCACTTTTCAAATACCATGTGTCTATAACATATAGAAATAGAGCTGTATCCAATTTATTTTTACCCACAATTTATGTTCAACATTTTCATGAAAAACTACTATGACACCACATCAAGCAATATATAACAAAAGGACTACAAATATCTCTGACAAAAAAGAAAAGGCAAATATGAATATGACTGCAGTCCCAAATTCCAGTCAACGTCAACAGATCCACCATTTGTATCAAATGTAGCTCGAAATACATCGAATAGCTTGGCAGCTTAATCAGATGTGTAGAAGGTAATCATGGTGCTTCTTCAACTAGGATCCATACCACTAAGTTTCAAAGCAAGAAAATGTATCCTCGTTGAAAACCCAATACCCCACACCATGAGAACATTGTGTCCCATATCCATCTAGCCATAATGCACTCAAGAAGGTGGGGAACGACACTTCCCTTGTCCCCAAGGAAAAGGGGACAACAATTAACAATGATTTTCCATCTGCTACAGATGGGTAGGCCAAAGAGGGCATGGATGGAAATAATAAGGATATATCTGAAGAAGTGCATCTTATTTGAGGATTTGGCCTAGGATAGACTGGCATAGCAAAACAGAATTCATGTATTGCTAACACAACTTCATAAAGTTAGATGGTGGACTATCACTTCATATTCCAATTGTTGATCACAATTCACAACTAAAAAAGGTGGGCAAAGCATTGCCCTAATATATAATGCTTGTGACCAGATTAAAACATGCCACCAGCCCCAACTTCTCTCTTGATAGGCAATCAGAAAAATTTCCTCATTGCTAATTGGTCCAAATCCCAAAAGCAAGCAAGAGCCACAAGTGGCAAAAAGAAAGGTCCTGTACATCGTCATTAAAACCATTCTTTACTATTGTCACTTTGTTGCATAATTCAAAAGTTTTCAGAGATTGGCACTCCAGGATCTTCAAATTTCTAAGAGGTATTATAATTTATATCAACACGATGAATTTCAAAGGAAATAATGCATGACTTACCAAGTGCAATCTGGTTGCATTGTAATACAATGTAAATCACATAGTAGCCAGTACGGCCCTATGATACCGGGATACCTGCGCATGCACTGGATATCTATGTTGGACTGATATGACACTCATACTTTTACCTGATACAGTACACTTTTGGGTGCAAGTTTAGCATATCCTTCTTACCAAGTTCATTATTTCATATAGCTCTCTCTCTCTCTCTCTCTCTCTCTCTCTCTCTCTCTCTTTTCAACATAAAAAATGTTAAAAAGGAATGTAATGACAATTACATTAATTTAGAAATGTTTAAAGAGAAAATTAGGGAAGCTGTATACAATATTTGTATCTAAGTCCAAGGTTTTCTAAAAGCACAGAGTTGTATCCTTGATCTCTGCATTTGTTTTTGTACTAGGCATCATAGGTTGGGGCCCTTCAGGCCAACCTCTGAGAGAGAGAGAGAGAGAGAGAGAGAGAGAGAGAGAGAGAGAGAGAGAGAGAGAGAGAGAGAGAGAGAGAATGGCACACTGACAGAAATGTGGGTTTTGATGGAGGAAAGTAAGATTGTAGTATACTTATAGAAATGTGGGTTTTGATGGAGGAAAGTAGGATTGATTGGTTAACTAAAATGTTAAAAAAAATTAGTATACTTGATAACTGGAGAAAAAATGGTATGATCCATTTATCCAAAGAGAGAGAGAGAGAGAGAGAGAGAGAGAGAGAATGGCATACTGACAGAAATGTGGGTTTTGATGGAGGAAAGATTGTAGTATACTTATAGAAATGTGGGTTTTGATGGAGGAAAGTAGGATTGATAGGTTAACTAAAATGTTAAAAAAAATAGTATACTTGATAACTGGAAAAAAAAATGGTATGATCCATTTATCCATAACAGAACATAAATTTTGAAGAGATGAAAGCAAGAGTTCATTTTGGCCATGGTACTTGAAAATGGAATCCTAAAATGGTACCTTAAGTTACATCACTTGAAAATGTAATCATTGTTGATCAACAAGAAGAATATACGGCTCTTTGAGAATGTCTAACTTTGGGGACATTTAAAACTGTGCAAACTGCCAAAATAACTAAACTAATGAAAAATGACTGAACTTTGGGAGAGAGTAATAAAGTAACACACCAGCAAGAATGAAATATTTCAGAAAACCAGTTTGGAGTGAACTTCCCCCTCCTATGTCTTTGGGAGAGAGTAAGAAAGTAACACAACGGCAAGAATGAAATATTTCAGAAAACCAGTTTGGAGTAAACTTCCCCCTCCTATGTCCAATTCCAGCTCTTCCACTCATTTCCAACTCCCTCCTTCTCTCTCTCCAATGAACCAAAAAACAGAAAAAAGAAAGAAACTCCACATGCATGAATTAGCACCTACAAAGATTTTGTCTTTGGCACTCATTTGGGTTGGTAGGGTCTTGAATTGATCATGCAAATTTTAGCACCCATTTTACTTTTTCTAAGACCTAAATTTAGACACCTTTGAAACCCTTAAAACCGTATCATGATTTGATTATTTCCATTTTTTGCACATGGGTAGGTTATAAATTGACTGTCCAAACCCTTAAACCCGTCATGACTATCATGCTTTCAGGTGAGGCCCACATACTGGACCTTCCTAAACTAGGAACAGTCTGTTCATTCCTAAACAATGACTTTAGGAAACAATGGGAATGAGAAAAATGATTATTACGAAAGAATAAATGTGACAACCAATATAACATTCAGATGATTGGGAAATGTAACATTTGCCAAGAAATGAAGACTTCAGGAAACTAAGACCTCTAAAGTAAATTTGGTAAAAGGGATTCTCAGACATCCTTCGTGTTTATTATCTCACAGGCCAAAATTTACTACCTGACATGATATACCCAGATGCAGAAGGATACAATAGAGAGATATGCATGAGTAATTTTGAATTATCAGACATGAAGATAACAGAGATACACTATGTACCTTGAAGCATCTGGGTACCAAAGACTAAAATCAAAATTTTAACTGCCACAATTAAAAGAAAATATTCAAATTTCATAATGACCCATTTGTCTTGATTTAATATTGTCAACCCCCTCCAAAATGATTCAATGAAATGAAGAAAATCTATTCAAACACAACCAACCCCCTATCTTCCAGTGTGCCAACACTTGAACAGAGAATTGACAAAAAACCAAACAAACTCACGTGCGTGCACACAAAAACTTGCAATCCCATGCACCAATCAGGCAGAAACAAGCAACAAAACTAAAGATAATGCCCAATGTTGTCCTAAGTTTACAATGTTTGTGTGTGTATTCATACCACAAGGAAAGAGGGCTAAAAAGAGAGAGAGAGAGAGAGAATGAAAATACAAAGACCTGAATTTCTGGTGCAATTCAGCTTCACGCATAGACAAAAAACAGTCCATTCTTTTATCAAAAGTTTAAACGACCTTCAAATTTCAAAATATATATGCATAAAAAAAAAAGAAACAAATTAAAGTAGTAACCAAAACAAACTAAGGCCACATTCAAAATCATTATTTAAAAAACAAAAAGAAATCCATCCACAAACTGAAGCACACACAAACTTTAAATTAAAAAAAATCCAGTTTCAAGAATAAATCATGTGAGCCCAAACTTGATCGTCTGATGACACCAACAACAATAAAGATCTCAGCAGATAATAATTAAGATCTCTATAGATCCATCCTCACCACAACCTTAGAAACCCACAGCCAAGATTCATCTCTTCTTACCAAACAAAATAGGAAAAAGAAAAAGAAAGGTCAAAATTTAACCACTTTAAACATCATTCTTAGCGGGGGAAAAAAAAGTTGTCAATTTTATCACCTTCAAACATCAAAACCCAAGAATCCGATTCTGTTATTGCTCACCAGAAAGCAAAAGACTCAAACTCTAATGTCCTGCCAGAACAAGAACTTAACTGTTATCCCTCCTTCAAACAGCAAATTCCTCATCTCTTACACACAACCCAAAAGAAACAGACCCAAATTCAAAGACTTCCCACTTTGTTTTTATTCAAGCATCAAATCTCAACAACCCCAAACAAAAGATCAATCATTTCCTGACAAACCTGAAAACCCCCAAACACCCAATTCCAAAGTCACTTCCATCATCATCATCTAATCCATATCCAAGCTCATTACCCAGGAACAGAAAAAAAAAAAAAAGACGGAAAAAACTCATATTCAATTATTAAATCCCAAAAAAAAAAACCCCTCATCCAAACTTATCATTTCTCATCAAAAGCAAAGATCTTTCTACCAAAAAACAAAAAAAAAGCAGCATTCAAAAGACCTACATCCAAATTCATCGATTCTGACCCAAAAAGGAAAAGAAAAAGAGAAGAAAAAGCAAACTCACTGCCATTTTGATGAACCCCAACTCAGATGTTCTTCAACTGATCCTCTCCAAAATCCAGAAAAAAGATAAAGAAGCAAGATTAGTGAGGGCGTCTTTGAAGATCCAAAACAAAGAAGAGAGGAAAAATGGGGAAAAAATAAGGAGAGAAAGACTTCATCTTTCATTGACCAACGCCAACAGTGCCATTTGACTTTTCAATTATAGTTTATTTCTCCCGTTGTTTGTATACTTTCTCTATGTATTTTCAGTGTATACCTATCAAGTTGGAGCAGTATAGTGTTCTTCAAACCAACAGCTATTTTTGTCTAAACAACGTTCCACTAATTATGAGTTCCAGCCTGCTGTAATCTTTGGAAGGAATGACCCATCTGGATTATACGTGGGTGGAACTGACACACCACCTTCCAAAGATTCAATATATGCATGGTCAGCTTAATGGGTCTTTTTAATTCATAGAAGGAAAATAAAAGATTATATATATCCAAACTTTGTAACATTGCAGTAGTTCATGAAAGTGAATATTTCCTTCTCTAACATTGGGGCTTGTTTGTGTAATATTTTGATTATGTGGTGAGATTGCTTTTTTTTTTTTGTTTTTTGTTTTTTGGATGAAAAGATCTCAAAATATATTAATAAGAAGCCAATTCTTAGTCAACAATTACATGTTGTTTAGCCATATCTGGTATAGAATTCCAGTAGACTATCATATCATCTACATACTTAGCATGCCTATCCAATTTGTGAGCAACAATGTTCCTATCTCTTCCCACATGGTACACTCCAAATTTGTTAAAGTAACTCGATAAAACTTTAATCTTTTCAAACACAGGTTCCTGATTAGATAAATTAGATGTAGAAGAGCTTAAAGCCTCCACTGTCCACATTGAGTCTGCTTCAAGATAACAATGCTCACCTTGATATGAACAATCATTTGAAGAAGACTTTTCAAAGCTGCTAAGGCTTTAATGTCATAAACATCCTCCACCTCACTTTCTATTTTGCTCATTGCCATAATCATGTTTCCCAATCTATCTCGAAGGACTACACCTACACCCGCCTTCCGCACCTTATGAAAGACTGCACCATCTACATTTAGCTTTACAATGCTCGCAAGCGGAGGCACCCATCGGTAAATCTTCTCATTGCTGAAATTCTTCTTATGAAAACGAGAACAAACATATTAAAAATTCTGAAACATTGTCATTGCTGCATCAATAGATATCCGCGGCTCTAGAGTTTTACCATCATGGATAAGCACATTCCTTTTGTACTATATCTCTCACGCCAATGTGAAGAAAAGTTCCAAGGTTCACATTTCGGTATCTTTCAATCAAATCCCAAATTAAGAGGTGAAAACTTAGATGTGAAAACTAAACAAAATCTATGCCCTTAAAACATTCCTGCCATATCTGGTGTACCTGAGAATAGGAGATCAAAGCATGCATACCATCTTCAAGCTCTAACAAAGTTAAAACCCCCACTCCCTTTAGGGAGAAGTTTTTGGTGAAACCGAAAAGGCCCCAGATTTTCTTGATTCATTTGGAAAGAAAAAAGCGCCATATTAAATTACAAAAATTTATCTGTATAAAAAATATTTTGGACTTTCATAAACATGGACTCACGTTGGACTCATAAAAAAGGATGAAAAAAATATAAGAGACATGAGATAGAAGAGCTGTAGGATTTTTTTCGTCTCTTCTAAAAGAGATTAGATAATCTACCAAATTTGCAAAACACAGAGGGGTAGAATCATCGAATTTCTCTTTCCTCGTAAATAAAAATTCTCTCATTGCACAAACATGTCCAGAAACTGTGTTCCCATAGAGAGAGAAGCTTAAAGAAGGTCCGTGTTAGATAATCTACAGGTTTCAAGCTAGACACAATCATCAGCAAAGGTAAGATCTCCTTTTAAGGTCCAAATTTTCATGCCTATTATAAACCCACAGATTTGATCTTTGGTTAGAGTTTGGTTGCCACTTGGTGGTCAACTTTTTATGGGTGGACTGCTTATTTTTGGCTGAATGAAGGGGGACTTATCCATTCCCAAGATGTGAGTTTAATTTTTTAAGAGCCTGGTTACATTTGGAAGCCAATCCTACTTAACCTTGATGTTTTAGAAATTTAAGATTTTTAACATTTTCACACACTAAAATTTCTTCAATCTTTTTCGACTTAGTGAGAATTATTCTTAATCGAAATACAAATGAACAACACACAATCTCCATCCTAACAAAATACTGGTAGTGGTAGGTAATATGTTATTCAAATATGCAGTTTGCGTGTCTCAATTTATTGGTTGGCAGCACTGTTCCTAGACAGAGACAAGAGAGGAAAGGGACTGTTTTGAATTTTTTGGCATCCGACTTTGGGCCGCGACTCATGTATAAACACTAACACAACGGCAGCATCAATTTACACACGTAAGGTAATACACACTCACACATGTAAGAGACACACAACTTACATGTGTAAAGGACACACACAGCTTATACATACAAGTTAATGACCGCTCACATACATAAGAAAATACAATATAACTTGTATGTGTGAGGTGTTAAAATACATATATGCAAAGAGACGGAAGGTGAGGTTTAAACCCGGAACCTCCCACTAATAACCACACTCCTTAACACTAAGGAACTGTTTTGAATTAGTACTCCTTAACACTCCTTGGGCATCATTGTCATGGCTCAACTCTGATGATCTGGATCAACCACCCACCTTATAAAGTGGACCGTTGATGTACAAGACAATATAGTTCTTCTCAATGAAAATGATCTCAACCATTGATCAGGATTCTTCTTCATAATATTCTATGTGATGAGCAATCTGGATTGCTTTAAAGGCGGGCCCCCCTTACATCCATTGTTTCTTAGTCGTCCATTTTATATTGTTTTATCCCATTTATTCTCTCCTTTGACAAGCGGTTAAACTGATTAGTAGAAAAGGTGGACCCCACTATTGAAAAAAGTGAGGCCCAAAACTGCTCAAAGAATATGCGACGCAGCGCTTATATAGAAACGGATCCGTCGAATGGAAGTATGTTACAAATGCTAATTTTCCATGCAGGTCATGATTCCAGAAATCTCTACCAGGGCCTACTTGGTAGAATTGCTACAGTAATCATCCATAGGGAACAATATTGATCTTCTATGTTTGTGTTTTACTCTTTGTAGACTGTCAAGATTGCTCCATATAGATGATTATTGTAGCCCCAAGGGGTAGCACAGTTAGGTTTAAATTGTGCTACCACGCTAAGCCATAGAGAATTTACTTGGCTCTTTTTGTGTAAAAAAAAAAGAAAAAGTGTACGTGACCGCTAAAAAAAATTAACATTTGAATGTGACCTACTAGATTTTTTGTTTTCATTTCACTTCTGTGACCAGTTTATCTGCATGATCAATGAATCGCCAGAATTGTATGGTGATGGACGGCATCTGTCCCACTTTCCATAAATAATGATCTGATCACAGAACGAGGGCACAACAATTATGGACCCTGGGACTCCCTGCCTGCACAAACCTTCACTAATTAATTCTGACAGTGAATGATGCAAACGTATGATGGGCGTGGGTGGCCAAAATCTCACGTCAAAAGGCGTGGGCCCCATATTTTGATGGGGACCATGTAAAATGTTTGGATGGTCTTGTCTTTTATGGGTATCCTTTTGGACCCCTTTTGCCTTTGGATTTGCTTCAATGGGTTAGAGGTTCAGGCTGTACATGTGGGGCCACTGTTCATGATTAAGACCGTTGATCAGACGGCCCACTTTGGATAGGGAAGAGCTGAGAGATTCTCAATGCTCAAACGTGGTCAAAGCTTATAGGTTAGGGAGCAGCTACCAAAGTCCCCAAATAATTAAACAGATGAAAAAGGATCGTCACGAAACGGGAAAAGGTCAAAAGGCTCAAGAACTAGTCAAAGAAGACTAGTCAACAAGTATAGGGTTTTCTTGCCCACCAACCATGGTCAAAGAAGAACAGGCTGACCTGACCAGTGTCACGGCCCATGGATCAATTTTGGTATTACAGAAGAAAACCCGTGGACGCGATCCAATATACTTGAGACCTGGGCCTAACTTTCAAATTAGTAGGCTGGAACCCTGCTTAAATATTTTACCCAACAAAGAAACAGATTGGGTTTAGACAAGCTTCGGCCCGCCGACCCAACCCATGGGGACCCCTAGTAGGCTAGGACTCAGTGCTCCAAAAACTCCAAAGGTTACAGAGGAAAAACAAACCCCACCAAAATTCTATCGGATAAATTTGGTAGGGGAATAAAACCCACAACTTTCAATAACTGAAAACAATGAATGAGAGAGCCCACCTTGAACATGTTGGAGAAATAAAAATCTCCTATATTTTGAAGGGCTGCGCCCTTTAACGTTAAAAAACAGTTGAGATGGGGCCTAATTGAAGCTGCTACTTCCCAACGCCATTCATTTGAAAGCATGTGTCAATTCAAGCTACAATGACCCAACACCTAACATGCAACTGTCTCTTATTTATCTCTCCCAAAGACTTGAGGGCAAGCCATCCTGCAGTGGAAGATTGCACAAGTTGAGTATGATTTAAGTTTTACCCAATTAGCTTAATGGCAAAATGACACAACCAAAATGTGTAGAGTTGTGACTTTTGGTCCTGACTTCTAGTTCGTAAAAAAAACCTTCGGTGGATTAAATGCTAAAGCATAGGTCCAAACAAGTTACTGGGGAGGGTTGGAATGTTAAATAAGGACACCAGGGATTGTATAGAGTGGATATGAGAATTTAATTTTATGATACAATTAATTTTCAGGCCTGCCAAGAACCTGGCCAGGTCACGCCCAGCTGGTATTCGGCTGGATTGATGTAGTGTTTTTAGGTTGTGGTGTGGACCCCAGGATGATTTTCTGGCTCAATAGTCAGCTGGGCGAGCCTTAGACCTATGGATTATATAAACTTTTAAATGGGGTGGATCATAGCCTGACTTTTAGTCCATGGGCTGTATCTGGGCATGAATATTGGGCCCGGTTGCTAAATGGGCTGAGGTCGTAAATTAGAGTTAATTGAGCGGTGTTGGCACCTTGGTTTTACATACACGCCTGAGGATTTCTAAAATTGGAAGTACCATTCTTTTACCACTAGCCCAGCAAAGCAAAAAAAGGGACTGCACCGGAAATTAGATATCCCATCAAGATTTTCAAGTTGACTTCAGAAGATTATATTTCAAAAATGAGAAAATTAAAAATGAAAAACTTAATCATCATAAATTATAATCTATTTGCTAAACTAAGCTTCAAGGCTCAAGCCCATCAAAGTGGGACCCTAAGCACAATAATTCAGCCAATCTAACCCATTTTCAATTTATATACCCATCACCATGTATTCTACAATCAGTGTGGGGCTAGAACAAAAGGCTCTAATTTTTTCTTGAGTTCCACCAATTTTCAAGATCGTTTTCAACAAAGTTCTTTGAATTGAAGAGTATATTAAATATTAGCACTTCATATAGATGGGAGTTGCATTTTGATGACCTATTTATACATAAGATGAAGTAAATTAGAAACTAAGACAACCAAACTGTAATCAATGAGACATCTACATCATCAGATATAAAACATTAGCTAAAATAAAGAAACATGAAACGTCAGGACAGGCTGTGCACCCCATAAATTTAGATGGGCATGATACCAGGATTGATTGGTCAACCAAATTGTAAATAAAATTTTAAATACAGGTCCATTGCGCTATTTATAAGAAAGAACAATGTGATCCCTTTGTACCAGACAATGAACTAATCATGAAACTAAATACACTATGCTCATTCAAAATACACTATGCTTCCATCTCAATTTTTTTATTGTAATACAATTAATCATCATTCCTGACTAAACTTGACTTTTCACAGAAATTAATCAAGCATTAATGGCTATACAACCTACAACTACATCAATCCACAGGTAGCAAAATTGGTGAGGCACCTACCTTCCACATAGACAAACTAGGGAAAATTTTTGGACTGTAGTGTTGATGAAAAAGGACTTGGGTGAGTGTGTATGGTGGGTGTGTAAGTACTTACCTCACAAAAAAAAAAAAAAAAACCCAAAAAACCTATATCAATCAACGACTAGAGCTAGATAGCTACAAAGAAGAAAAAGAAACAGAAAAGGAGAAAAATGTATAACATATATCCGAGGATTTGGCATATGATAGACTGGCATGGAGAAACAAAATTCATGTGGCTAACCCCAACATAGTTGGAACAAGGTTTTGATGAAAAGGATGATGATAATATTTTTCGTCTATCTGTCAACAGATAAAAAGTTGTCCTCTACACTCCTCATCAAGAGAAAAGATATGCTGACACATAAAATTTAGATGATTAGAAAAAAAAGTTGTAGGTAAATTAGCTGGATTAAAAGTAGGGTAAAAAGTTCATAAATATGAAAAGTAATACTCGTTTAACTTCCCCACCATCCCAACATTGGTAAATGAAAAATAATACTTGTTTAACTTCCCTGCCATCCCAACATTGGTAAATCAATGATTCAGTTCTACATCAAGGACTCCGTGATAATAGTAATAATACACATTGTCTGCTAAACACACAAATTTCATAGTTATGGAAGGATTCCACGATACATGTAAATCTCCAATTTGAATTGTCATCTGGCTGAGTTGCAGTCCATGTCTTGATTCGATTTGGAATTGAAGTCAAAAGGCAAATTTGGTTGCTCATTTTCACAAGCTATGCAACAAAAACATTTGTGTATTACATTGCTTTGAATCCTTGCAACTCCTGTCTACTGCCCATCACTGAACGAGTGCTTCAGCAATATGAATGGAAATATGAAAGTGATAAAAGATAACATAGGTGTGTCATATTGCTTTCTGTCGATGTTCAGTTGCAAGTTAACTCACAAAATACTATAGAACAGACCAAAAAATCTAAAATAACAGCATTTCAAAAGTAACAATAAAAGAATATAACATTACAAAAAACAACACAAAAGGAGCCATGAAGCCCAAAAGGAAGAGAAAAATTGAATCTTTTACATATATCCGCACAGAGAACAACATCCCAAAGAGCTTGCCCTCACAGGTCAATGTGACTCTGAACAATAGACATCAAGCTTGTTAATTTTGGTTTAGTTGAGAAGGTGTCTAAAATTCTTCTGCATTCAACTGAGAAAACGAGTACAGAGAGAAATCCATTACCTTCCCTTCAATGAGCTATTGCTGGACCAACTCAAATCCCAAGATGAGCTCATGAAGGGAGAGGATGTATACTGTCGCAATGAGATAGAAGACATGCAACTGAAAGCACTGCCTCTCAGCCTTGTTTTCTCACCTTCAGGGTCTTTGCTATCACGATCATTACGGACAGCATTAATCTGAAGCGCCTCGGGAAGGATGCAGTTGCAGATTGACCCTACAGAAAATACAATTAAAACAGTGAAATTAATACTTTGTCATTTGAAGTGCTGAAGAATGATGATATTACGATGTGCTTTTGTCATGAAACACTCACTGTTCATGATGTGCTTAACAGTGCTGACTTTTCAATTTGAACTAACTGGCATCCCGTTTGGTTAATAGCAAGTACATCCTCAGTGATGTACCTACTATATATCAAGTTCAGGTCCTATACTCAGTCAACGGATTCCATCCAGACCAACATTAGAAAAATGCAGACATGGAATGCCTATGAGGCAAACCATCCCTGCCAGATAAAGGGCAGTTTCTAAAGTATGCATCTTCTGTAACCTTTAAGTTACCCCATTGTGAGTTTCTAGACATCCAACGTAAGGCCATGAAACAGACAGTAGGAAGCTAAAGATTAAGTTCCTATTCCAGAAGAGAAACCTTTAAGAGATGCCAAATATAGAAACACACAGATACAAAACCTGTCCTATTTTCAAATGCTGGTCCATACTGATACCAGCAAAGAAGTGACAACTGGAGACAAACTGAACTCTTTCAAACCAAATGTGAAAATATCCAAAATGAGATTACATACCTATACCGGCAAGTCGATTTACCCATTTCGGAATCTTTCTTTTGGTCAACTTGTAACAAACATCCTTGCAGAAATGATTGCAGTTCTTAACAATCAAATGGTATGTCTTACCATAGTAATTCACAGAGTGGCCCCTCCAAGAACTCTCTGATCTGATTTGGGTCCAAGATTGTGGTGCCCATGAATATTGACTTCCTAAACTTAAAGCCTGGGCATTGTCGAGGCTCAACCTCAAAAACTCCGCTTGATGCATAATCATGTGCACCAAATGCATATTCTACTCCGTAAACTGTGTTCATGCGTGTGAAACATCAGAAAATTTTGCATCATAGAAAGTGTACAGTGTTAAGTGAGGAGTCCGGATCCTCTATCGCAATAGCGATACAGTGAGCGTGAGTGGACGATTGACAAGGCAACACTTGTATATCATGGACATGTCATCGGCTCAATTGGCTCATCCATTTACTTTTTCAAATGGATTTAAAGAGAATAAATGAATGCAGGTAGGGGCTTTTCATAAATAAGAAAAATATTCCACAAAACAAAACAATACACAAAGGGAGGGAAGTTTTCGTTTGGGCGCCAAGAACTTCATTTTCCTTCTTCTTTATCGGCGCTCTTCTTTCATCTTCTCTCCATCAAAAATTACAATCTTCATATTTTCTGAGGAAAATCATAGGAAGCAGGCCTGGATTGTGCATGCTCTTCTCCTAAAGAAGTTTCATCTAACCTAGGTATATTCCCGGCCCCTTCTTTCTTTCATTTTTTCATTTTTCCCCTTTCCATTTAGATCATCATTTCTCCTTCATCTTGTGATGGGTTTTCATTCTCTTTTTTTTTTTTGTGGATTCTTGATTTTTATTTTTTAAGAGTCTATTAGGGGTTCGCAATTTTTTTTTTCTTTGAAACGTTAATATTGATTTTTGTTTTTTTTAATATTGTTCATAGGCCTCTTAGATTCATAGAACTTGTTGTTTTTTTTTCTTTTTTCAATAATGGAATTTATCATTGTTGATAATAAATAATAAAAATGCTTTCTTTGCAACATTCATAATTTTAGGAATAGGCCATGACTCTTGCCCCTTTTGTTTATATTGGGTTGAACTGAATCTACTTTGAATTTATGTTTCCTAATCGTTGTACTACATCCCATTGCTTTATTTATTTCTTGAGCACCCTAGAGAGTATTAAATTGAAGACTTTGAATTGTTTTGTTAGCCTTGATGGCACTAGATTGAACCACTTCTTTGGTATCATGGAGGGTGATATGGGTTTTAAAACCATTAGTGATGCAAGAGGCCTGGGATTTTACTGATTTTATTAAGTGCAGAGTTTTTTCATTAAATCTAATGGTGAATGGTAGTATGATAGATGTCAGGTTGTGGACTAGGAGAAGGGGGAGTGGGGTTCTTGGTAATTGGTACTACGAGTGAGTTGATTGATCATAGGGCTTGCACTTGAGCGACCCCAGATTTGATATTTGTGGAGCATACTTCAATTGAGAAACAGACTTCAACTGTGTATCATTATGTGTTTGGTACTCTCAAAGATTAAATCATATTGCTAATTGTAAAGAATACAGTACAATTAAGTTGTTGACTTATCTATGGCTCTTATGATTATTCAGGCGCATGCATTAGAATTATAGTAAGGGCGCTCAACTTTCCAAAATGAGAAAATTTTTGCTGTGTTCAATTTCCATATCAAATGCATACAGCATGCACATCAATGAGGAGAAATTTCTCTTTTGATGGCCCTTGAGTAAAAAGGGTAACACCAAAAAGGACATGGATGAATGTAATAATGATGGATTTAATGAAGTGCAATCTATGTGAGGATTTGGTCAGGGATAGAGTTGAATAATGATGATCTAAAATTCATGGAGCAGACACCCTTGTCACTACCAAACTTAACTGTTCATTGAGTTGACCTATTTCCAAACTTTCTAGCATTATTGATGTGGAAAAAATTGCTTAGCGCCATTGCTTACAATGGCTGCCTTGGTATTTCCATAATTCTCTTCACTGTAATTTGGATTGTCGAGATGTTTGTACAGGAACAAGGCACAACACAACCCCATGTCTAAAGAGGCTATAATTAGTTTATGTAATGTTCTTGTTAAATGATGCTTGATTTGACTGAACATTAATATTGTACACTAGTTTGTACTATTTATGTGCTAAAGTCTGAATATATTGAACTAATAGCATGTCTGTGAGTTAATAGTGTGTCCGTAACATGCTTAATCCATCAGTATCTTACTTGGATACATGCAAATGCCAATCACCGGTGTTTGGCTTTATTAACAAAGATTTACAAAACGATGCCTTGTAGAATTGCTGTGGTGGATTTCGATTCACTGACTTGCTCTTGTGAAAGTTGAGCCCTGAATATAGATTCTAATCAACAACATTTGAAGTTCTTGCTATTTAGCAATGCTGTGGAACAACCAAACATGTCTTTTAAGGAGGCACAGAGTTAGCTGCCACTTAAGAAGGCATAAAAGAGCTCGAGTCTGTACTCAGATGAGCTCACTATGAACAAACAAAAATAATTTACTAAAATATTGTCACCATCATTTTTACTGTAGTGATGCATGCGCTAGGGTTAGGGCTTGCGTAGGGGTGCTGAAACTATGATCCATCATTTTTACTGTAGTGATCCATCTTTGTCCTTATTATCATTAGAAACTGTAACTCCAATTCATTTTCCATCGCAAACCAGTTTTTGGAACTATTGTTGCTTAGCCTTCTTCTTTTGCACTGTTGTTGCTCAATCATGCGTTAATTAGCCTATTTATATTTATTTTGATCAATTTAGGTTTTTAATAGATTATTGGAGTCAAGTGAGTTAATGGGTTGTGCACGATGTGACAACTCAGTTTGGTTTGTTTTGTTGTGAGTTTTTATTAGTAAGAAGATGAAGTTGGTGGTGACACTAATAACCATAATATTGGGTGAAGTGGGGAAGATTGAAGAAATACTTAGGTTCGACCTTGACATACTAAGGTTTATATTCTGTATACTATGGTTTGCTTAACAGAATACTAAGGTTTCAAGAAATTGGAACATAACAGTATAAGGACAAACATAGGCTCAAAGCACACTACTAAATATATTCTAAATCACAAATATAACCTCAAAAGCATATTTTTCTCCTCCCCATATGGCCTCTTACAAAATATATATAACACTCTAGCAAAATATCCTTAAGAAGGTGCACCTGAATTTCTAGCCTGAGATCTTAGTCTCAAGTGATTTGCTGTAGTGGTAGAGCACAATTGATTTATGTCATATGGGTGATTTACTACCTCATTTCTATTTATTTCTTAATTGGTGTGGAATTGTATATAATCTTTGTACTGTGCTTTTCAATGTTCTATCATTTATTTTGGATTGCCATTGTCTTGTTATCTCATTGTGCTTCTTTTTTTTTAATTATAGGGACCCTTCTTAACTTAAGCAAGTGGAAGTTAGAACAAAACTAAGATATGGTAATTATTAAAAATTATTTTGATTCATGAATATTTTTAATTTTCATTTAAACTTATTATTTATATATATTTCTTTTGCTGTAAATTCATATAGGCAAATCAGACTGTTTCTGCAGCTGTGAAGCTAGACACTAGATGTTACCCATCTAGATTTATTAAGTTTATGCAAGGCTTAAATTTAGATGATGTTTATATTGATGTGATAAAAGAAACACCTTTTAAACATTTTATGGATATCCCAATAAACTTGAAATGTCAGCGTACATTTCTATCAACAATAATATCCAGATGGAATGTTGAAAAAATTGCTTTTCATCTTGGAGGAAAGCTCCTTCCAATTCTACCTCAAGACATTGCTCTGATAATGGGGTTGAGTATGAATGGAGAGAAAATACAATTAAAGAAAAGGTCGAGCTATGAAGTTAGTGACTTTGTTGACAAATATTTTAATAATGACTCTCTAGAAGTAGATTCATTAGAGAAGCACTTGAAAGCAATTTCAAAAAAGAGGTCATCAGAAAAGAAGAAGTTGTCAGATAAGAAGATTGCTGATTTCAAGAAGCTTTACATGTTATATGTTTGTAGTACCCTACTTTTTCCAAAGTCATGTCGGACATTTCCATTTAATCTTATCTACATGGTTGACAATTTGGAGAAAATTGATAAGTATGCATGGGCTGTTGCTGTACATGAGTTTCTAGTTGAAAGTATACACATATGCGCCACGAAGACAACTGGGTATATAAATGGATGTGTCATGGTGTTGGAAGTCAGTACTAATCCTTTTTTTTTCATTTATAGTTTTATAATTTTATAATCTTGTAAAAGTTGTGACTTTTATTCCATTACTTATATTTTATAATTTTTTTACAGCCATGGTTTTATGAACATATTAATCAATATGAACCTGATAGAGTTGATTTATATCCACGTTATTTGCGATGGGCGAAGGCTTCCAAATATAACCAATGCAAATCTTTTAGGGCCATTTTGGATAATCTTAAATATACAAAGGTGTACATACCTTCCCTATTCTAAATTATATATATTTCATGGCAGTGTTTTATATTAAAAACATTAAATTACATTCATCTATATTTTGTAGGTTATTATAGAAATTACTCCTGTTAAAGATGAGAAGATCCTCTTGTTTCCTCCATTAGTCTCCTCGGTATCACCTAGAATTACATTTATTATTTATCACAAAGCACATGGTCATATATTTTTATAATTGTATCGTTATTGTTGTGTGTGTGTGTGTTTTTTTTTTTTTTTAAATTATGGGTTACAGGAGACAGCTATAATGGCTGATCACATAGTGAAACAGATGGAAAGCAAAATGAAAGAGATCATGGTAACTGAGAATGAATTTGATTTATAGACTTTAATTTTTAATGTTTTGTAAATTATTATTTACTTACTATTTGAAATTTTTATAGGATGATCGTGAAAAATACAGAATACAAATTAAGGAGTTGGAGTATAAACTTGTGAGAATGGAAGAAGACAATGAATGATTGAGGATTGAAAATATGGAGTTACGAAAGAAGGGAAGATTCACACCTCGATGTGATGAGAATATAAATGCTTCACACTCTCTTAAAGATTATCATTCTTCTCCACAGCCGTCAATGCATGACTATGTTGCGTCATCAGGAGTTGTTAAGGATACTAAAAAGAAATATGGGCGTAGGATACGGAAGCCATCACAGGTTTTACGAACCCCATACGATGCGTGCACAAGAGGGAAGAAAAAGAGAGGAACCTGTAAGAGAGGAAGATTGATTTGTGATGATAAGATGGGAAAACCATATATCTTGAAAGAAGAGGAGGATGCAATTGCAAGTTTTGAAAGCAAGAATGGAAAAGAGTGTGAACCGAATATCTTGTTTACTTAATAAGCTAATCATAAAATTCTCCCTGTGCATGTTAATTTTCCTTAGTGATAGGTATTTGTAACTATTCATTACTTAATAACAATGATTGTTTTTTATAGTGCTGAGGAGGTGGGCCAACTAAAGATTTGGCGTTCAGAAATCATGAATTTGTTGAATGAAAAAGGTTGGATTTCCGATCAGGTTAGCATTTGATTTCACAACATATTCTAAACATTTATTTGTGCATACCAATTTTGAATATTAGTAAATCACAATGACTGTGCTATACTAAGTTGCAGGTTATTGATGGTTATGCAAAGATATTGATTAGCAGAAAACCAATGGGAAAGTTGAAGTGTCACTTCTTCACAACATGGCTTAATGTAACACCTCTTCTCACTGAATTCAGTATTTTTGGAATTTGCTTAAATAACAATTTAACGTGTAGCTTGCTAACTCTCAGGTAGCTTTACATTCCAAAAATGAAGGATTAATTGAAAAACATTTGAATATCCATAACTTGAAGTCCACTATAACCTCCTGTGACAGAATATTTATCCCAATGAATTGGCAATCTAAACATTGGCTTTTTCTTGTACTTGATTCGAAAAGAAAGTCAATTTGTGTATATAACTCTTTGAAGTTATGTATTGACGTGGGCTACGTGAATCAAATAGTGAGTTCAATGCATAAGATATACAAACTTCTGAATTCAATGCAACAAACCATTAACTTTTTATAAAATCTTTAATCTTTCTCAATGATCGATGCAGGTAGCTTTATTAAAACAACAATTTAAACAAAGAAAGATTATGAAATGGGATGAAGCTGCTGTTTGTTTCATTGATGATTGTCCCCAACAGGATAATGGGTATGTTTTCTTATTAAATATTCTTTTGTGAAATCTTATTCGAATATGAAATCTTATATCCAATTGAACTAGTATAGTAATGTTTTTCTCATTTGTTGTTTTCACAGTTCCGACTATGGTGTCTTTGTGGTTAAATTCATGGACTGTCTATCCCGTGGAGATACTTTAGATTTTCAGCCGGTAAATACTTTGTCATTCTAGAGTGATACTTGTATTATGTTTGCAATTATATGAGATTAATTTGTCTTTCCTTTAATCTGTCTTTTGTTTTAATAGGATGAGATTCCAATATATAGAAAGAAACTGGCTGCTCATTTACTGCTTGGGCGTATTCTGAAGGACAACACCCATGGATTCTAGAAAAATTGAAATTGAATTTCTTGATTATCGGTGCTTGCAAATATACAATGTGTTCAATTTGCTTTTTATAGATTTTCAAGTGTATATATCAATTCACTATGTAATAGATGTACATTTGAATGACATAGAACTTTTTTTGTCAAAGAAATATATTTCTGTTCAATTTTCTCTTCATTGATGTTTACTAGAATGAAATTTTGAGCTAAGGTTTACATTCCATCGTATAAAGGATGCCTTCTTCTATTTTTAAAAAAATTATTTTTTAAAAATGTGAAATCATTAAAAAGAACCTAGATGGTGAAAATAATCCAGTACAAGAAGAAGCAATTGTAACTATCATCATAACAGGAGGAAGGTGATGGGCCACCGTTTAAAGAATTATCATAGTCGACTTGTCAATTCAATTGAGGCATACAAAATGTATCATTTGTCTTTACACCCACCACATATTCAAGCACCTCTTCTTCTGATGGGCAAATTAATTGTGGTTATCTGAATTTAGTCTGATTGCAACAATAACTAATTAGCCGTAGTATAAAGGATCTACATTCTCGTATTACTGAACCATAGTATTCCTTTCATCAAACCTCAGTATAAAGAGACCAAACTTTATAATTTCATTCATTCAACCTTAGTATCTAAGGAAAAATTCTATTGTAGGCATATAGCCAAGATGTTAAGGTCATCTAAAACTTGATGATGGAGGAACATCAGAAATACTGAGGTTCAACCCCCAAATACTAATATTTCAATTCTGTGTACTGAGGTCTACTCAAGAAAGTACTCAGGTTCAGAGATGAGAGCATTGCAATGACTATTAAGTTATTAGTCAGACTATTTCCTATTGCCTTATCCTAAATTGATTTTGTAACTTCACAAGTTTTATGATTTTGAACCATAATGGAAAATATACAATACTATATCTATAATCACATAAAAGGATCCGTCCTTCTCGGATTACTGAACCATAGTATTTCTTTTATCAAACTTCAGTATAAAGAAACCAAACCTCAGCATTTCATTCATTCAACCTTAGTATCTAAGGAAAAATTCTATCATAGGCAACTCCAAGATACTAAGGTCCTTTAAAATCTGATGATGGAGGAACATCAGAACATACTGAGGTTCGACCCCCAAATACTAATGTTTCATTTCTGTATACTGAGGTTTATTCAAGCAAATACTCAGCTTCAGAGATGCGAGCATTGCAGTGATTGTTAAGTTACTATTCAAACTATTTCCTATTGACATATACGAAATGGATTTTGTAACTTCAAAAGTTTTATGATTTTGAACCATAATGGAAAATATATAATATTATATCTATGGTCACATAAAAGGATCCGTCCTTCTCGGATTACTGAACCGTAGTATTCCTTTCATCAAACCTTAGTATAAAGAAACCAAACCTCAGCATTTCATTCATTCAACCTTAGTATCTAAGGAAAAATTCTATCATAGGCAATCCCAAGATACTAAGGTCCTCAAAAACCTAATGATGGAGGAACATCAGAACATACTGAGGTTCAACCCCCGAATACTAATGTTTCATTTCTGTGTACTGAGGTCTATTCAAGCAAATACTCAGGTTCAGAGACGCAAGCATTGCAATGACTGTTAAGTTACTAGTCAGACTATTTCTTATTGCCCTATATGAAAGAGATTTTATAACTTCACAAATTTTATGATTTTGAACCATAATGAGAAATATACAATACAATATCTATGATCATATAAAAGGATCCGTCCTTCACCGATTACTGAACCGTAGTATTCCTTTCATTAAACCTCAGTATAAAGAGACCAAACTTCAGCATTTCATTCATTCAACCTTAGTATCTAAAGAAAAATTCTATTGTAGGCATATAGCCAAGATACTAAGGTCATCTAAAACTTGATGATGGAGGAAAATCAGAAATACTGAGGTTCAACCCCCGAATACTAATATTTCAATTCTGTGTACTGAGGTTTACTAAACAAAATACTCAGGTTCAGAGATGCGAGCATTGCAATGACTGTTAAGTTACTAGTCAGACTATTTCTTATTGCCCTATATGAAAGAGATTTTACAACTTCACAAATTTTATGATTTTGAACCATAATGAAAAATATACAATACAATATCTATGATCATATAAAAGGATCCGTCCTTCACCGATTACTGAACCGTAGTATTCCTTTCATCAAACCTCAGTATAAAGAGACCAAACCTCAGTATTTCATTCATTCAACCTTAGTATCTAAGGAAAAATTCTATTGTAGGCCTATAGCCAAGATACTAAGGTCATCTAAAACTTGATGATGGAGGAACATCAGAAATACTGAGGTTCAACCCGTGAATACTAATGTTTCAATTCTGTGTACTGAGGTTTATTAAACAAAATACTCAGGTTCAGAGATGCGAGCAGTGCAATGACTTTTAAGTTACTAGTCATGATAGTTCTTGTTGCTCTATATGAAAGAGATTTTATAACTTCACAAATTTTATGATTTTGAACCATAATGAAAAATATATAATACTATATCTATGATCATGTAAAAGGATCCGTCCATTCCCAGATTACTGAACCGTAATATTTCTTTCATCAAACCTCAGTATACAGAGACCAAACCTCAGCATTTCATTCATTCAACCTTAGTATCTAGGGAAAAATTCTATTGTATATAGCCAAGATGCTAAGATCATCTAAAACCTGATGATGGAGGAATATCAGAAAATTCTGAGGTTTGACCCCCAATTACTAAAGTTTCAATTCTGTCTACCAAGGTTTACTCAATAAAATACCGAGTTTCAAAGCTGCGAACATTGCAATGAATGTTAAGTTGCTAACAAGAATCTTTATAGTCCTTCATGTCTTTTAAAAATAATAGTATTTTTTTTTCATTCAACCATTTTCTAACACTGAATTGGAACCTAAAAATTCTATGATTTTAAACCATATTAGACTACACAAAATCCAGAATTGTTATGATTAAATAACATAATCATTTGCCTTTTTTAAAAATACTTAACCTTAGTAGTTTATTCGTTAAATCTCAGTATATAAGGTATAGTCCTTAGTATTTCCTTCATCAAATCTTAATATCATTAAACAAGAATCACTGCAGTCTTTCCTGCCTGTTAAAAACATTTATGATTTTTTCATCCAACATTTTTCAAAATACTGAACCTCAGTAGTTCATTCATAAAACCTCAGTATATAAGATATAATCCTTAGTATGTCTTTCATCAAACGTTAGTATCATAATGCAAGAATCACTGTAGTCTTTCATGCCATTTAAAAACATTCATATTCTGATTCATCCTACCTTTTTCAAACACAGATTCCATGTGGAGAGTCATTGTATATGTCATAAGGTGATACTAAAATGGTAGAACTTTCTCAGTTAACCTTACTTTACATAGTTGGTACATTGGTTCAAAGTAATGATTCAAAATAATGATTCCTTTCAATCGAAATACAAAAAAAGACAATTACCATTCATTGTTCCAGGTACTTCTGATATGTCACTAATTACATTGATCGATTCATTCTATATGGTATACACACATTTGTACAATCTATATTCTTTTCAGTTATATACAGAAAAAAGCTTGGCACTACACATTAGAGATTAAAATAGGAATGGACATAGGATATGCAAAAAATAATGGAATGTCAACCATCTGCCATAGAACTCCCTACGAATCTTCAAAAAATATATTTCATAAGGAGCTCATATAACCATCAAAATTATCCAAAAAACCAAAATATGAACACTAGCATCTAGCGTGTCTAACCTGCAAAACCAAATTAACCAACTTAAAATTAGTACGTTCACGATAATATATCAAAATGTATCATGGAGAGATATTTAATCTTACATGCAACTCATCTATTGGATCAGCTCTCTTGTAGATTCCTCAAGGATGTTTTCATTAGTACATTCATTCATGATTGTTGAGATATTATGGCAAAACACTGGATTCATTCCACCACCATATGTTCTCTATATAAGGAAAAGAATTAATTATTTATTGAAAACAATTTGAACATTCTTCTATCAAGTAGAATAAAATATAATAAACTGTTTCATACCATTGATATGTAGGTCGAGGGATCAGTCCGAAGATGGTACTGATTACTAGAAGATATTAGTTTATACAAATTACCTAATGATCCCTGAGTAAGAAGAGAAATACATAATCTTGACTTAAAATTGCTATTAATTAGATATGCATTAATGAACAATATTATCAATATAACAACAAACATGCATGTGGCAACCAGTTTAGTAGATCAGTAATAGGATATTGAATTGAAGCCATCCCAGTACTATATGGTTCCTGCAAGAAACATAGTAAGCCACAATCCTTTAATGCACTATTTCTCTATAATTTTTCTTTATAAATTTCTAGATTTTTATTGGTAGACATACATTGACTAAAGTAGAACAAGTGTTAGGTGGAATGGTGCTTGTTGTGCACTCAGGTTCATGCTTTCTACTTCTTTTCTTTAATCTTTTTTCAAGACAACTTTTAGCTTTGCTCCTACTACGACAATTATCCTGCTTTTTTTTAATTTCACAAACAACATGCCTTTCTTCACAAGTGTTAGTATTTGAAAACACTTCCTTAGTCCCTGTTACTGTCTCAACCCCTATGGGGGCAACATCCATTAAGTTTACAATTGTGGTTTCACTTACTGGAACTCTCTCTATGTCATGTAACAATGAATCTGATCCTTTAAATGTACATAAAAATTTCTCTTCACTTTCAGCAGCCTTTGATGCTATTTTAACAAAATGACGAAGAAGAGCATTGTAACAACGCGACATGTCTGCCTTGCGATCACCTGTTATGCATCCACTTGGCTTACCGGATGAATGTGAAGCAGCTTCTCGTGTCCACCTCTTTAACACATATTTTGATGGGATACGTTGGATGACATGAATTATTGCCATTAATGAATGGCCACATAAGATTCCAACAAATTCAAATTTTTTACAGCTACATGAGATAGCATCATCCGTTGAGTCAAATGTAACTGTGTGCTTGCGACCATTTCTAGTGAAGACACAATATTTTCTCATCATTGCTTAATTGAACTTGCCAACTTAGGCCACTGAAGTATTCAGCTTCAAACATTTTATAAATGGTTGGTGTATAAACTTGTGCTGCATGCCTCAAAATTGGAACATCAACCATTAATGTTGGCGAGGTTTGCGTCATCCTGAAATTGGCTTCCAATTCTGCATACCTTCTCTCATCCAACAACCTTTCAAAATGACCAAAAAAGTTCACAATATTTTTTCTAGGATCCAAGTAATTCTTTAGTTCTTTATTCATACTTTCACTACGCTGTGTACTTTTCATATCTGCACAAAATGTATTTCTTCCATACACTAAGGCCCACTTTTCTCTATCATCAAATAATCTTGACAACCAACAATTATTGCGAAGATCATACCGTTCAAGCAAATTATCCCATGCTGTAAGAAACTCATCTTCTTCATCAAAATCATATACACAGTTACTGAAATCATTAAGAAAAGATTTTGACCCACTAATAATATGTCTAAGATGCTTTAGTGCATTTTGAAACATATGCCATACACAAACACGATGAACTGCTCCTGGTAATGCTTTCTCAATTGCTGTTGACATTGCCTTATCTTGATCCGTGAGAATAGTTTGTGGCCTTTTTTCAGACATTGCATCACAAAATGTTTCAAATAACCGTACAAAAGAATCAATTGTCTCATCATAAAGAAGCGCAGCACCAAAAATTATGGTTTGCTTATGGTGATTAACTCCAATAAAAGGTGCAAAAGGCCGGCCATAAGAATTTGTCTTATAAGTAGTATCAAAGCAAACGACGTCTCCAAAACGTTCATAGTCTAATAACATTCTTCTATCAGCCTAGAAAATATTAGTTATAAAATCATCTGCATCGAGTTGCATACAGTAAAAGAATGTCGGATCTTCAACATGCTTCTTTTTAAAATATCCTAGAAGACCTCCAGCGTCAAAGGACTCCATGTTCTTCATTCTCTTTGTTCGCAAATAATTTTTGTAATCAACTGGAAGGAATCCAATATTTTCTCTACCGCCAGCTTGCTTATTAAATCAAAAGTTGATTTTGATCGTATGCCAAATTTATCACAGTCCTCAGCTACTGCTGCTTGAGCAAGTGCAATTTTTCTTTGTGATCTTAACATATGTGCTTTATCTGGAGATGCAAGAGGGTGATTGTGATTATCATTAAAATCTATAATACAATATTTTCCATTCATCCCCAAAATCACTCTCATGTAACTTGTACATCCAGTTCTTGTTTCATCACGGCGGTACTTCACATATGCATCTCGCTTATCATGTCTGCGCTGTCCTTCTTTAGAACATACAAATATCCTTTTTTTCATTACACCACTTTTGTCCTTTGCAGCGTGATGCTTTCGAATGCTGAAACCTCGTACTCTCCCAAATCGATTATAGAAATTATAAGCATCTTCCATTGTTTCAAACTCCATGCCGACCTTTATGATAGGAAATGCTTCTTCTGTACAATCTTTTGCATTTGATTCAAAGGTTGTTCCCATTTGCTCAGATTGATTTTCACTAACTGCAATATAGTTCTTTTCAGTATGATTTGATGCATCTATATTCAAGTTAATTTGCCGTCTAACAAAAGACATAATATTAACATCTTCATACTGCTCACATGTGCAAATTTCTTTATTCTCCATCAACCTATAATAACAAAATGTATTTAAATTAATATTAAGAAGCATTGAATATTATGACATACCATGCAATGCCTTAATATGGAATGCATAATTTTGTCTTTCATAATTTTAATATTGATAAAATGACAATAAAATTGGTGGGTCTATTCAACTCTCAGTCATCATGTTATATGGACAAAAAAAATTCATAAAAACCCAATGTAGACTCTGTAAAAATAAAATAAAAAAAAACACGAAAAAAAAACCCCAAACAAGATGAAGGATAAATATGAACCAAACAAAACAGTTGCTCAGTCCTATGGTGAGGAGAAGAATATATTTTCAAAATTATATTTGTGATTTAGAATCCATTTATTAGTGTGCTTCACTCCTCTATTTATCTCAATATTGTTGTGCTCCTGTCTCTGAAACCTTAGTATTCTGTTAAGCAAAGCATAGTATACAGAATATAAACTTTAATAATTCAAGGTTGAACCTTAGAATTTCTTCAATCTTCCCAACTTCACATGCTATTGTGGTTATTGGTGTCACCACTACCTTCATCTTCTTCATACTAAAAACTTACAATACAACAAACCAAACTCAGCTGTCACATCAGGCACAACCCATCAACTCACTCGAGTCCAACCATCTATTAAAGACTTAAATTGGTCAAAATAAATATAAATAGACTAACTCACTCATGATTGAATGGTGCTGGCACCTTAACATCACTTGCATGCCAAGGAATTGTCTTCCAAATTTAAAGCCTCAAATCTGACCAGTTGTTCAGCTTAGAAAAAATAAACTAAAAAAATGTAAATAAATTAGGGGTTAGCAAATCCACTACTAAGAAGTGGCCAATATTTTATCCTGAGGTGTTTGTCCTACACAAGAATTTGAGAGCCCCAGATGTCCTCGAGAATTAAATTCAAAGGCCCAAAAATTTGGCCAAGTTATTGACATTCATGAAAATTTGACCCCACATACTCCACATTCATCAATTTAAGAATAGAATAAAATTATTTTGGGGGCCAAAGAAACTTCTTAGTTTTTTGTTTAAAAAATGCCCAATGAATGCAGAGCCTAATATGAATGTGGACAAGCAGTTTGTCCAATTTTGGCCTAATTGATTCACTAGCAACAAAAGCCCGTGCTGAGCCCGGGCAAGAAATAAATATTTAATCAAGTCTAATGTTTTCTTTGAAAAATTATTGATAAAATAAATAAATATATTATTTAGCAAAACGACTATGATAATTTATTTATACAACTTAGTTTGAAACACTAATGATATCTAGATTTGACATTGGTAAAAAAGAATTATAGAAAGAGAGAATGATGAGTATATTGATGATGGTTGTTGAGATTTCTATTTAAATAAAGTATAAAAATAATATTTCTAAATTTATTTTACATTTGCATGTATTTGTGAGTTCAAATGTACTATAAAGCCCCAAAAAATAAAATTAAAAAATAAAAAACACCCCAATACCTATTTAGAAAATGAAAAGCAAGCACATTTATAGTAATTATTGTTGCTAATCTAACATTGGTTCTCAAATATTTTGATTTCATAAAAATAACATTCAATGATTTCTTAAAACATTCATTCTAATTTTATTAAAGAAAGTTTTTTCTATTTCGCGAGAATATTTTGCTAGTAAAAAACAGCAAAATGTAGTTGAAAAGCTCTTTATATTCTGGATGATATTGTTTATAAATATTTAGTTTAGAAGAAAAGGATCAAACCAAACAAAAATATCAATTCACAATTTGATGTATTGCCCTGTACAAGGTTCCAGTATCGTTAATTTTTGTTTTGATATATTGAAACTTGAAAGTGAATCAAATAAAATAATTTATATTTTCATGGTTACTAAAATTACTTTCTTACTTTGAACTCTAGAAAAAATTACTTATTTGATGCCCTAAGTTCATACACCCTAACCTCATATGGCTTTACCATAGGTAACAATCATAAAAAAATAATTATTGATCAATTACTTGGTCCTACAAACATTGGTAAGCAACAAATATTCATTTCACATATTTCTATGAAAAATAATAATCATCACGTTTAAAACATCATTAAAAACAATTACCATAGAGATGGGTAGAATTCTCAAATCAAATAATTTTATGGGGTATGAGCGAGAAAACCAACATGATACATGACTTAAATAAAGTTCATAACAAAATCACTCAAATGCTATTAGGGATGCTTAGCGGCCCTAGCTTGGATTAAAATCCTTAAGCCCAAGCCCCAGCTTGGGCCATACGTTGCTAGCTCGGGCCTTGCCCATATAAAACCTATTAAGCTTGAGCCCATACTTTAATCAAGCTTGACCCTATTCAATCTTGATTATTAAGCATCTTAAGTTGGTCTTTGCTAGGGCCAACATGACTATCATGCACCATTAATTCCTCTTTATACACACGGTCACGTCCAAATGAATCTATCTAAAACTAAAAAAATTCTTTCTTAAAAGTTATTACACCTTCACTATCAGTGGGCGAATGAGTCCGTAACATGTACAAAATTTGTGGACGTCATCGGCTCAAAAGAGGCTCAGCTTTTTTCCTCTTTTAAATTGGGTCTCCTACAAATAAAATATATGGAAGGGGGCTTGTTCATGAATAACAAAACTTGAGAGTGAAAAATATATTCCCATCGATTGCACTCCTTGTACAATCTTCACGCCTCAATTCATACTTTTTAACAGTAGCCTTTAAAATAACAAGCACTACTTCATCTTATCAAAATCTCAACACCTTAAAATTAAAAAAAAAATCTTCTAGCATCTTTTAAGAATTCTGAAAAGCAGGTTGATTTTAAAAACAGTATAATTGAGTCTCGTAATATCTTGTGAAAGTCCTAAATAAGAATATTGGAAAAGACCAAAAACAAAAAAAACAAAAAAACAAACAAACATGTGGGAGAAAAATTTCACCACCAGAGACTTGGCCTCCACAGCTCCACCTCAAAATCTCATCAATCCATTTAATGATGATTTTGAGGAGAAACAACAGAACCCCACCATCCATTTGCTTTTATTCGCTCACCGATGCTGACCTTATAACAATGGCAATAGACGATCTAGACTCTTGCACACAAATACATCCTTGGGAATGGAGATTTGTAAAATTATTTATGATTTTATTGTTATTTATAAGCTAAGGATTCTTAAGCATTTTCTAAATGCTTGAATTTGTCTTTTCTTCATTACTTACCATTCACGAAAGGCATACAAGCATCCATTAATTGCATGGGTGTAGAGTAATATACACATTTATTAAAACTAAGTAGGACAAATATAAAACTACCTAAATTTAAACTACGCATGCATTAATATAGACTATATATATAATACATAAGCATGCATTTACAATCTGTTTTACTTTCACAAAATACATAAAAACAAAGGTTTATAACATGTATTTACAGTACTTTTTCCTTATACGAAACAAAAAAACACATAGATTTATACTTTTACATAAGAAGTGATTAATTCTTTAGTTGAGATTAATGCCCAAATTGGCTACTTTTATTTCCAAAGAGATGTACATTGTTTAGATCGATAAAAAAAAAAATGCTTCAAGTGAATTAACCAATATATTTTATCAACTACATTTCATCCCTCCTTCCCCATTGCGCATCCTTGTCAAGAGTTTATTGTGGTGATTTTAGTTTTTCTTACTAGCGAAACAAAAGTAGAAGGAAAACCAAAAGATATTAGCATTTTATTAGCAAAGTTTTGGACCATTTTCTTCTAAGAAAGTAAAAAGGTTTCTTAGAAATAAAAAAAAAATCTTAAAAGTAGCCATGAAAGGGTATCTTTAATTTCAGCAATGTGGGACACACTTATAAAAGTAATGTAATTTGAAGGAAAGAAAAGGAGAAGCGATAATTTCACTATCACAAATATCGCAATATTCTCACAATATTTCAATATTTTAAAGGTATTACCAAAATTGAAAATATCACAAGAAAATCACAATAAATGATAATAAAAATGGAAATGCCAAATAAATCAAAAAAATAATGATTTTCATAATTAATTATTTTAAGATATTTTATCTAATTGATATTTTTCTCATAGTAATTAGCGAAAACCCTAATCTTAAAGTAATACAATAATCTCCTCATGTGTGACAATAACCAAAGCGAAAAGGTCAAGCATAATATCCATTGTGATGAAAATGCGACATCCCTTTGTAATTTGTAGTTTGTACAATCTGTAGTGTGATTTCTATAAATTTCTAAACAACAGTAACAACAACATGATTTTTTTTTTCCTCATGACAACAACAATAAGCGTTTTGAAAATAGGCTTTTCAGTCAAACACAGAAACATAACAGAATTAAAAGAGCCATTGATAAACCCTTAAAAAATTGAGTCTAGATCATCTATGGCCATTGTCTCACGAAAAAGATGAAATGGAAGAAAGAAGAGGGAGAAAATATACTTAGATTAGGACGATCTAAGTCTTGTCGGGTGATTTCTCTTTGAGAAGAAGATCCTTCCTCTTTACAAATGTGGGCTATCTCTTGGCCCAAGCCCTTGGGGCATCAAATAACAAAAGAAGATTTATTTGTAGAACAAGAGAATTTTGGCATTTCCGATTAATATTTACACCAGAGAAAAGCATTCTACATTCCTACTAATGGCGGGAGTTGGGATCTTTCCATTTCCATGGCAGGCCTCCACGTAACAAAAAAAAAAAAAGAAAAATTATTGGGGTGACTATGCGTAAAAACCATAAAATCACTCTTTAGTTGTACAATGCACCGTTATTAAAGTGGTTTTGAGCTTTTGATCTTAGAGGTTGCCCCAACCAATGGCAGACCCAAGTATGGGGATCTGGGGGCAAAAGCCCACACCCACCCCTGAAAAAAGTTTAAAATTTCATAGAGCACCGTCTATGTTTTTTTTTTTTTCTGGCATATTCCTTCTCTCCTAATTTTTTTTTACATAACCCGCGAAGGAAAACTTCTTGGTCCGCCCTTGGCCCCGACCATTGATTGAGAGAGAGAGAGCGAGAGAGAGAGAGAGAGAGTAAATCGATTGTTCAACAGGGCTATCCAATCCATGCATCCAAGCAATTATATGTCCAGATGTATATTGTTCTAACTAAACTGATGTAACAATTAACTAAACACCTCGTTTAATCATTGCTGCACATGGGAACTCGCTGGAGTGCCCTTTGTAAATTAGTGAACGATGAATGTAGTTCTAGCTTTTCTGGTTACGTACAACCCTTTTGAGTGGAGACAACACTTAACAAAATCAACCTTTTGAGACATGGTAAGCTGGCCAATACCCACAAGAAAGAATCTACAACCGGCTAAGATGTAGGGTTTCGCATTGAGTCCGGATCACCTGTAACACTTGTGATACCATACCGTCACCGTTTGGTTTTGGTATGGCCTCTGAAATACAAGTTCGGCTTTTTGTAGCATAAATAAGAACAAGGGTTGTAAACCCCATCCCCAAAATCTCCAGACACAACAAGATCAGATTTGGGGTGGGAAGGTCATGCCATTTCTCTCTCGAAGAAAAGATTTCTCTATAAATGAAGAAAAAAGAGGGAGGGAATATACCTAGGTTAGATAAAATTTCTCTTGGAGAAGAGCATGTACAATCAGATTCAGGGTGCCTTGTTTCTCTCTTTTGATCTCTCTCTTGCTGGAAAATTTTTGGCGCCCAAAGGAGGACTGCATCTAGCGGGATGGATGGTGTCTTTAGGTATGAAGTTTTCTTATTTATAAAGAAGCCCCCTTTTTTCTATTTTATTTGCAGCAGAGCCAATTTAAAAGAGGATTCATGGTGAACCATTTTTGAGCCGATAACATCTACTGGCCTTGACGTGTCGCCCATTCATTTGCCCACTGATGGCGACGGTATCAAAGTGACGATAGACGATCTGGACTCCATAATGTTATTCATGAATAATTGTGCCACAACTTACAATGAATGTAAAGACGACTATAAAGTGGGCCGTACCAGGCCAATCAAGGTGCCGGAGAGGGCCACAGCCCTGTCAACGCCATGCCAACCTTGAGTGGCCCAGCCAATTTTTCATCTCGAGTCCTGCACCAAAGATGAATGCAAATATTCCCCTATTGGTGCCAATGAGGAAGGGGGCCATCCAAAAACTGGGAACCCCTTGATTTTCACTACTCCTACTATTGGGAAGGCATGTTTGTAAGGGAAAATTCTCGGGAGATAAGTAAGCCTACCTCGCAGACCTAAGTGTATTTCTTCCAAATAGCTTGTTCATGTTTTTTATATCCTCCTCAAGGTACAACCGGAAGCTTTTGCAAATTTTTGTAGTATAGGAAATGTGGCACAATTTGTTGGAAAGAAAGTGCCATTAGATTTAGTACAATAGTTAGAATTAACAGGTTTTAGTAGAAGTAACTTACATATACAGAAGCTTTTATTGTTGTTGCTCTTACTAACTAGAAATCAGTAAAGCTCTAAGTAGGGCCAACTTACTAAAATCTAAGTGCTAAAATAAAAAAATGAATCCTGAGTCCTTGAAATTTGTTCTTTTTTTGGGATTTTTATAAAATAATTAAATTTAAATTCTAATTAGATGGTTTAATCAAGAAAAATATTAAAGGCAACCCAAGTAGACCCCTACCTGTTTTTTATCCATGAAAAAAACTCTTTTTTTTATGTAAGTAAGACAAAACCTCCAAATGTTTTTGGTTTGAATTGGAAACTTTTAGTGCTGTTGAAATATGACGGTCAAATTCTTTAGGGGATCCAGTCCTAGAGTCTTCCATCATGTGGGGTATTGATGCTTGATCGGATGGGCCACATGACAATAAAATTCACATCAGCGTTCAATTATCAGCATTGAAAACTCTTCTCCTCTTGTGTTGTGTCTGTGATCTGATGCAATCAATGTAAATAGGATTGATTGGGGTGGGGTTTGTGCAGTAACCCAGGTCATACTTCTCAAGGAAGGCACTATGATTTTTTCCATAAATTTCCATAAATTTCTAGACAACAGTAACAACATGATTTCCATAAGTTTCTAGACAACAGTAACAACAACATGATTTTTTTTTCCTCATCACAACAACAATATGCCTTTTGAAAATGGGCTTTTCAGCCAAACACAGAAACATTACAGGGTCAAAAGAGCCATTGATAAACCCTTAAAACATCGAGTCCGGATCATCAATCCCCATTGTCTCACAAAAAAGATGAAATAGAAGAAAGAAGAGGGAGAAAATATACCTAGATTAGGACGATCTAAGCCTCGTGGGGTGATTTCTCTTTGAGAAGAAGATCCTTCGATCTATCTCTTGCTAGAAGAAGTTTAGCGCCAAAGGAGGAGTGCAAAAAAGAGAGAGGGGAGAACGGTGAATGATCCCTGCTGCTGCTGGAACAATTTTGGAGCCCAAAAGAGAAGAGCAATCGGTAGAAATATATTTATCCCTCTCAGGTCTTGATATTTATGAAAAAGCCCCCTTTCATATGTTTTATTTGCAGCAGAACCAGTTTAAAAGAAAAAAAATGGTGAGCCGATGTGAGCCGATGACATCCACATCTGATACGTGTCATGGACCCATTTACCCGCTTACGGTGATGGTTTCACAACTGATACAGGTGATCCGGACTCTTAAGTGAGATACAGGAGAAAATTTCAAGCAGTCAATGATGTCTATGCTAATAAAGGAAAAGCACCAACAGGACACCAATGGTTGTATAAAAAATGAGTGTCATCGTGTAAATGTTCTATAGACATTAGACACACATGAAACAATTTTTATAAAATCCAACCCGTTTAAGGTTAATTAATGACCCCGCCTAAGTTTCCATGCATTTTTATAATCTTCGTAAAATTCAACTATGAGGGCAGCTGCAGGCTTAGGGCCACAACCAAATGCTTGAAAAAGCAGTCCGGCTCAGTTCAACAAACTTTAATTACAGTTGGTCTTATTGATTGGATTAACAGGCTGGGAACATGGACAAAACTTGACCCAGCTCAGGCCCACCTAGTTGTCAAAACCTCTTGCCAAGTGAATAAAGACATTGATTGAAGGAAAATACCACCAAACTATCATATCATCATCACCATCATCTTAGCCTTATCCCACTGATCTAGGCCGGCAAACTAACAAATTCAATAGATATTTAAAATTACATAATGAGTGTATATTCTTTTATCATATCTTTTTAATTAAATCTATGAAGAATGGTTCCCATATTGAATGGGCAACGTTGAAACGTCGTTGATAAGTTCTCTTTGGATAATATTCTTTATAACTGGGAAGATATATGATGCGTAGTCATGCTAAGATAAGTAGGCAGCGTCCTCCTTTAGATGGAGCAGCCATCGGCAAGCAGAATCCAGCAGGTAGAGGAGTTGTTCTTTGCAGCAACAAAGGAGAGATTTTGGTTGCTTTTTCCAAGTTGGTTGGTGTTAAAGACTCCAACATGGCTGAAGTTCTAGCTATCCTGGAGGCTTCATGGATTTTTATACTTGCTCTTCATGAAGTGCTCAATATGGACAGTGACTCTTAATGCTATTTCTTGGATTTCTAACCTGTCTAAGATACTTAGAAGTTCTACAATGTTCTTAAGGAGATAAGTCACCTTTCATCTTATGATGTCATTCAATATGCTAATGACATAGCGAATCGTTGGAAAAGAAAAGAGTATGTATCTTTGAATCTTTTGTTGGTCCTATATTGTAATCTTGGATTTGTTGATTTTTGTATTGTTTGCTATGGTATAAATCTTTTGGAGCATGGTTTGGGGGTTTGGTCGTAACAGTTATGAGTTTTTTTTTTTTAATAAAATTTACTGATAATGACAAGAAAAAAAAAATGGTTCCTGTATTGATTACTTCAGAAATCCAATCAATGCTGCTGCATTGGTTAACCAGTGCTCAAAATCACCACTTCCAGAGAGGATTTAAATGACATTTGACAAAAGCCGGTAGCACAGTTGGAATGTGGTCATTCTGCACCCAAGGGTGCTGATTCAACTCAAGTTAACTAAAGAAGAGAAGAGCAGAATGAGATAGAAAGGCAAGGGCCAACGAGTACTTCGAAAAATACCACCCACTGAAAAGAACCATATGCTAATGAAAAGAGAACAACTGAATTTAGACTTTATTCACCTTGAGATTAAAACAACTTAATGATAAATCCAATCACAAATTAACCATTGGATGGGTGCCAAATCGGAATGGCTACCATTGTATAAGGTTAGGTAGATGTGTTGATGTTTTTGTAACACTCCGACCCGAGTTGACCCAGTTTAGTGGGTAATTGCGTGTGTTTTATCGCTAAGAGTGTTTTGATTTTGTTTCTGTTTGGTTTGAGTTGTAGAGAGATTGTTGAGTTGAGTTTGACTTGGTCTAGTTAGTTCGAGCCCTTTTTCGTAATTTTCGCTTTTGATTGACCTTGTCAGTTTTGCGTCATTTTGACGTCAGCGCGTGTATTTCGTTGAGCTTGTCGTTTTTCGTAACTGTCTTGGATCCGAATGAGTTCGTTTTCTCTCGTTGGACCGTCATTTGACTCAAACTGATATTTGCATAAGCTATTTGGCCTTAAATGTAATTTCGACTCAAATTAAGTTATAAAAATCCCACCAACTCCCTGTCTCTCTCTCGATCGTTTCTCTCGCTCTCTGTTCGTCTCTCTCTCTCTCGACAGCTCTCTTTCTCTCCTTCTCCAATTCTGTTTCTGTGCTTGAGGGAGGAAGAAAGGAGCTCTTTTTCGTGTGTGATTCCGGTGGACTGAGCCAATTAGCGTGTGGATTTCGTCCGTGAGGCAAGTATAAGCCCAAGTTGTATGAACATCGATTGGTAGTGATTTGATTGTTGTGTTCTTGTTCTTTATTGTGTTTCTCAGTATTAGACAGCCCCATTCAGTTCATTTCACTGTTATCTTTCGGTTTCCAGCCATTTCGCACACTTTCTGTATGACTGTAACAAGTTCAGAAAAATGAGTCCGTGCACTCACGGCTAAGCCGTGAAATGTGCTACGGCTAAGCCGTAAAATGGCTTACGGCTAAGCCGAGACCCAACCGTAACCCAAACCGTAGAACAGTACAGACTGTTAGCTGAAAAATAACTGGATGTTGGCAATTTGACATTCTTCTACGGTCCAGCCTGATCTACGCCGTACATTGGCTTACGGCTAAGCCGTGGACCAGGATACGGCTGAGCCGTAGAGCAAAATACGGTTAAGCCGTAAATCCGAAGGGATATTTGGGGAACCTCAGCTCAGCCGCAGTGCATATTACGGCTAAGCCGTAAGATGCCACGGCTAAGCCGTAAGGTTACCTACGGCTGCACCGTGAGACCCTGAGAATTTAATGAAAAGGATTAGGTTTAAGCAAAAGACCGTATATGACTTTCATGTTAGAATGTAGCTAACCTGAACACGCCCAATGGAATGTTTGTATGACATGAATGATCTCAAGGGCTGTGAATCATTCATGCTGGTTATCCAGATGTTTAGCACCTCCCCATGGGTGTTGGTTTAAGGGACTTCGGTGCACACTCCAGACACTGCAACACTAGACAATGGTGCATCGAACATCTTAAAACTACATCAACATGCATGGTTAGAAGCACTGGATGATTAGTGTAGGATTGGCTTGTAATGGACCTTGATTCGCATAAGCATTCTGATTTGTACAGCATATTGATTTCGGTTATGCCCTCTTATGTGTTCTGCGCTGGACCTCTCGATTCTGTGGGAAATGCAGCAACCCCAGAGCGAAGCCCGGGCGGAACCATTCTATTATTGTGTATTATGTTTACCGTTGCTCCACTGGAGTACTTGCATCAGTTATGAGTCAGTGATTGTGATTGCTACTTAGTGTCAGCACTTCTTGTACTTGTTTATGTACATTCAGTATCAGTGTCCTTATGATTTGCATTTCGTATCAGCTTCAGTATCCGTATCAGTATCCGTATTATGTGCAGGCAGTATTTGCATTCAGTATCAGTTATGTGATGCACTTCCTATTGTTCGTTCAGTATGATAAGTGATAAGCGATAAGTAATAAGTGATAAGTAATAAGTGATCGAGGTGCATCAGCTATTTGATTGTGATTGGTATTGGCACTACTGAGCCTCAGCCTTAGGATACCCGACGGGGTTGACTTTGGTGTAGTTTATGTGTTTGCCTCTGCAGAGTGTTTCCGTCCTGGGACTCCGGACCCCGGGAACTAGAGACCCATGCGTGCCCTGGCCCGGTCGCTGGTGTTCTCATTCCGTCCGCTCTCGTAAGGGAGAAAATGGCCAATGTAGTTGCCACTTTGAGTGTTATCTGTTTGTGATTCTGATAGCATGCTTATTCATTATGCATTTGCACACTTGCTTAGTATACGATCATGGTTTCTATGGATATTGCATCAGGACTATTGTTCAGTATTATTCAGTATTAGATACGATTCGTGTTATCATCTTGTTGGCTTATACTTTGCTAAGTCGTTGTACTTATGCGTTTGTCTTGTGTGTTGCAGGCTCAGATCCCTCTTCCGATCCTGCGTCGGTCGACCCGACTGCAGGAGAGGCTCGCGAGGCCCCCTCCGGCCTAGAGGAGTGGACTTGATCCATCCTCCAGAGTACGGTTTGCATCATTTTGGTTTTCCCCATTCTTGTGTTGGCGTCTATTGAGGGGATTTTCTGTACTTGTGTAGTGGGCCTTGAGTAATACCTGTATTTTGATTTTTGGATTGTTGTAAGCCCGCTCTATTGTCATACGTTCATGTATTTGTTCTTATCATCAGTGTATATCGTTTTGTAATCTCCTATGTCTTTTGGTATCTTTGTGGTATGCCTTGATACGTACAGCTTCCGCGTTCAGTCTTTTGCTCGTGTGATTGATCCCTTGTGTGTGCATGTTTGGACGGGGTCTAGGTGTGCATGCACGGGAGTACGTGTGTCACTGGTTAGACCTTCCTCTGACCCCCGGTCCCTGGGCTCGGGTCGTGACATACGTATTGTATGGTATCAGAGCATTGTCTCTCAGAGCCTTGTCTCTCAGGGCATTGTCTCTATCTTAGCGTGTCAGCATGTAGGCATATAGGACGTGGTGAGATTTCGTAGTCCAGTTCTGGACTGTTGTGTGGGTCCCCTTGTCTTGTGAGTCTGTGTGCGTTCCCTAGTGTGTTAGCAGATTGACTTTTGTGTTTTGCAGGTTATGGCATCGGGATCTGGAACACACAACAACAATGATCAGGGAGATAACGAGAGTGGGTCAGCCGCTCCACAGCCACTTGTGAATTTTGACGAGCGCTTCTTGACTATGCTACAGGCTATCCATTCCTTGCAAGCGCAGGTCGTTTCGATCGTAGACCGACAGAGTCAAACGCCAGTTCGGCCGGCAGAGCAGCAAGTGGTCTTTCCGCCTAGAGAGAGCGATCCGAATGCGTTATACGACAAATTCAGAAAGCGTGGAGCCACAGAATTCTATGGAAATGAAGATGCCTTGAAGGCTGATCAGTGGCTAGAGCATACTGGAGATCTCTTCTCGACCATCGTCTGTGATGACCGGCAGAAGGTTCTGCTTACGGCCTCGATGTTTCGAGAGGTAGCAAAGACCTGGTGGAAGAGTGTTAGTGCAGCCTATCTGACCATGCCGAGTGAAACAGTGTGGGAGACGTTCCAGAAACAGTTCAGAAGGAAGTTCATTCCTGCTCATGTTCGACGTGTGAAGGAGGTTGAGTTTCTGGCCTTACAGCAGCAGCAGCTTACCGTCTCGGAGTACATTCACCGCTTTACCCAGTTGTCCCATTTTGCTGAGGATATGATCAATACCGAGGAGAAGAAGGTGAATCGTTTTATTTCTGGTCTGCATCCTAGATATGCGAATTTTGTGACTGCTTTTCAGAGACCAGCTACTTTCGATGATGCGGTCGACAGAGCACACGCTGCGGAAGCCAACCACCTAGCAGAGAGAGCCATGGACTTTAAGAGGAGTGCACCTGTGAGTTCCAGGGGACAGAGTCAGAAGAAATGGAAAGGGAAGCAAGGCACTTCGAGTTTCTCTGGGAGCAGATGCGAGTTTTGTGGATTGGGACATCCGACGGAGAGATGTTGGAAGAAGTCCGGAGCTTGTTTGAGTTGCGGATCGAGGGAGCATAAGATAGCTCAGTGCCCGACAGCTAGGCCTCTCCAGTCATCTAGATCTATGGGGTCATCCAAGTCTCTCAGTTCAGCAGCTTCGAACAGCCCCCATCCGTCTCGCCAGAGTCAGAAGCCCCAGCGTCAGACTGCTCGTGTGTATGCAGCCTCTCATGATCATGCAGAAGATGCAAAAGTGGTGGAAGGTAAAGTTCTCATTGCCCGAGCTGAAGCACATACACTATTTGATTCGGGATCTACGCGTTCCTATGTTGCCCCTCGTTTTGCGGAACAGTTACCGCAACCCCCTCAGCCGCTACCCTATTTGCTAGTGGTGTCCACTCCTGTGGGCAAGAGAGTGGAGTGTAGTGTATACTACCCTCAGTGCGACGTGGTGATTGAAGGTCGCCAGCTGCCAGTTGATTTGATTCTGTTGTCCATGTTGGATTTCGATGTGATCCTTGGAATGGACTGGCTAGCGCGGTATCGTGCCTGTGTTAACTGTTACAACAGGTCGATTTACTTCGATTTTGCGAAGGGGTTTCGTTTCGAGGGCAATCAGGAGAGATGCCCGAGGCGTGTCATCTCCGCATGTAAGGCGGATCGTTTGATACGCAGAGGTTGTGCAGGATTTCTTGCTTTTGTCTCGGAGAAGAAGGAGGTGAAGCAGTTGAGTGATATTTCGGTAGTACGTGAGTTCCCGGATGTATTTCCGGAGGAAGTACCCGAGTTACCCCCTGTCCGAGATGTAGAGTTTGCGATCGACCTAGTGCCCGGTACAGCACCCATTAGTTTAGCTCCTTATCGTATGGCCCCTGCTGAGTTACTTGAATTGAAGACGCAATTGCAAGATCTTTTGGAGAAGGGTTTCGTACGGCCGAGTGTATCGCCGTGGGGAGCGCCAGTGCTGTTTGTGAAGAAGAAGGACGGTACCTTACGGATGTGCATAGATTACCGGCGGTTGAACAAAGTCACGATCAAGAACAAATACCCATTGCCGCGTATTGATGAGTTGTTTGATCAACTTCAAGGTGCTGCCTATTTTTCCAAGATTGATCTGAGATCGGGGTATCATCAACTCCGGGTGAAGGAAGAAGATATTATAAAGACTGCTTTCAGGACACGGTATGGACATTTTGAGTTCCTCGTGATGCCATTTGGATTAACCAATGCGCCTGCTGCCTTTATGGCTTTGATGAACAGGATCTTCGCTCCTTTTCTGGATCGATTTGTGGTGGTCTTTATTGACGATATTTTGGTGTATTCGAAGACCCCAGAGGAGCATGAGGAACATCTACGTCGAGCCTTACTGTTGTTGAAAGAACATCGTTTATATGCCAAATTGTCGAAGTGTGATTTCTGGCTCGAGCAGGTAGCTTTTCTTGGTCACACCATTTCACGAGATGGGTTGGCAGTGGATCAGATGAAAGTTGAAGCAGTGATGAATTGGCCCAGCCCAAAGACTGTGACGGAGATACGGAGTTTTCTTGGATTAGCTGGATATTATCGTCGCTTTATTCAAGATTTCGCCAAGATTTCAGCCCCGTTGACTCGATTGACCAGGAAGAATGTTCCTTTTTTGTGGACGGACGAGTGTGAGCACCATTTCCGGATGCTGAAGGAGAAGCTTACTTCGGCTCCAGTTTTGACGTTACCAGATGGGCATGAAGGATTTATGATCTATTCAGATGCTTCTCGAGTCGGTTTGGGATGCGTTTTGATGCAACATGGCAAAGTGATTGCCTATGGCTCGAGACAACTTCGGGAGCACGAGAAGAACTATGCTACGCACGATTTAGAGTTGGCAGCCATTGTTTTTGCGTTGAAGATGTGGAGACACTATTTGTATGGCGTGACATTTGAAGTGCATTCAGATCATCATAGTCTACAGTATCTCTTCACGCAGTCCGAGTTGAATATGCGACAGCGAAGGTGGCTTGAGTTGATCAAGGATTTTGATTTCCCCATCAAGTATCATCCAGGGAAAGGCAATGTTGTTGCAGATGCCTTGAGTAGGAAGTCGGAGATTCTTCAGGCTTTGGACAGCCTTTATTTTGTGAGGCACGCACAGCCAGTGGAACTGCAATCGGTGGAGAACCGTTTGACACTTACCAGTACAGTGAGCTTTCAGCCGGACATTATTCAGCTTATTAAGGACCAGCAGTTTGAAGATGCGATGTTGAAGCGAATTCGGGATAGCATTGCAGATCGACCAGACTTTCGTTTGGAAGGTGATGTTTTGTATTTCAGGAGCAGATTATGTGTGCCAGCAGTAGATGCTTTAAAGGAGAGTTTGATGACAGAAGCACACCATGCACGTTATTCTATGCATCCTGGAAGTACGAAGATGTACCGAGCTCTCAAGGACAGATTCTGGTGGAACAACATGAAGAGAGAAATTGCTGGGTTTGTTGCCAGATGTTTGACATGCCAAAAGGTGAAAGCTGACCATCAGAGACCTCCAGGTTCCTTACATCCTTTGCACATTCCCCAGTGGAAATGGGAGCACATTTCGATGGACTTTGTTTCGGGTTTACCCCTGACGAGCAAGAAGAACAGTGCCATTTGGGTGATCGTGGACAGACTGACGAAGACAGCTCATTTTCTTCCATTCAAGAAAGGCATGACATTTTCTGAGATGGCGAAGAAGTTCGTTGATGAGATCGTTAGACTACATGGTACGCCCGTGTCGATAGTGTCAGATCGAGATAGCCGTTTTGTTTCTTCGTTTTGGAGAGCATTTCAGGAAGCCATGGGAACGAAGTTGAGTTTCAGTACGGCGTATCACCCGCAGACTGATGGACAGTCGGAACGAACTATTCAGACGCTCGAAGACATGTTACGGGCCAGTGTGCTGAATTTCGAGAAAGAATGGGATTTGCATCTTTCGTTGTGTGAGTTTGCGTATAATAATAGTTTCCACGAGAGTATTGGAATGGCACCCTATGAAGCTCTGTATGGACGGAAATGTAGAAGTCCTGTTTGCTGGGAAGAAGTTGGAACAAGGAGTTTCCACGGACCGACAATCATTGCTGAGACTACAGAGAAAGTTCAGAAAGTTATTGACAATTTGAAGATTGCCCGATCGAGACAGAAGAGCTATGCAGATACGCGCAGAAGAACCTTGACATTTCAGGTTGGAGATTGGGTATTCTTGAAGGTCTCACCGATGAAAGGTACGGTGCGATTCGGTCAAAAAGGCAAGTTAGCGCCAAGATATGTGGGTCCATTTGAGATCAAGAGTCGGATTGGTGATCTAGCGTACAGATTGATTCTACCCGTGGAGTTTTTTGGAGTACACGATGTTTTTCATGTGTCTATGCTTCGCAAGTATGTTCGAGACCCGACGCACGTGATTCGATACGATGACATTCAGATGCAACCTAATGCGTCATACGTTGAGCGTCCGCTCCGTATTGTTGGGACCAGAGAACAGCTCTTGCGTACGAGGACTATTCGATGGGTTAAGGTACTTTGGGAACATCATGGACCTGATGAAGCCACGTGGGAATTAGAAGATCAGATGGCACGACAGTATCCTTATCTGTTTGCTCAGGTACGCTTTCATTCCGAGGACGGAATGATGTCCAAGTGGGGGAGGATGTAACACTCCGACCCGAGTTGACCCAGTTTAGTGGGTAATTGCGTGTGTTTTATCGCTAAGAGTGTTTTGATTTTGTTTCTGTTTGGTTTGAGTTGTAGAGAGATTGTTGAGTTGAGTTTGACTTGGTCTAGTTAGTTCGAGCCCTTTTTCGTAATTTTCGCTTTTGATTGACCTTGTCAGTTTTGCGTCATTTTGACGTCAGCGCGTGTATTTCGTTGAGCTTGTCGTTTTTCGTAACTGTCTTGGATCCGAATGAGTTCGTTTTCTCTCGTTGGACCGTCATTTGACTCAAACTGATATTTGCATAAGCTATTTGGCCTTAAATGTAATTTCGACTCAAATTAAGTTATAAAAATCCCACCAACTCCCTGTCTCTCTCTCGATCGTTTCTCTCGCTCTCTGTTCGTCTCTCTCTCTCTCGACAGCTCTCTTTCTCTCCTTCTCCAATTCTGTTTCTGTGCTTGAGGGAGGAAGAAAGGAGCTCTTTTTCGTGTGTGATTCCGGTGGACTGAGCCAATTAGCGTGTGGATTTCGTCCGTGAGGCAAGTATAAGCCCAAGTTGTATGAACATCGATTGGTAGTGATTTGATTGTTGTGTTCTTGTTCTTTATTGTGTTTCTCAGTATTAGACAGCCCCATTCAGTTCATTTCACTGTTATCTTTCGGTTTCCAGCCATTTCGCACACTTTCTGTATGACTGTAACAAGTTCAGAAAAATGAGTCCGTGCACTCACGGCTAAGCCGTGAAATGTGCTACGGCTAAGCCGTAAAATGGCTTACGGCTAAGCCGAGACCCAACCGTAACCCAAACCGTAGAACAGTACAGACTGTTAGCTGAAAAATAACTGGATGTTGGCAATTTGACATTCTTCTACGGTCCAGCCTGATCTACGCCGTACATTGGCTTACGGCTAAGCCGTGGACCAGGATACGGCTGAGCCGTAGAGCAAAATACGGTTAAGCCGTAAATCCGAAGGGATATTTGGGGAACCTCAGCTCAGCCGCAGTGCATATTACGGCTAAGCCGTAAGATGCCACGGCTAAGCCGTAAGGTTACCTACGGCTGCACCGTGAGACCCTGAGAATTTAATGAAAAGGATTAGGTTTAAGCAAAAGACCGTATATGACTTTCATGTTAGAATGTAGCTAACCTGAACACGCCCAATGGAATGTTTGTATGACATGAATGATCTCAAGGGCTGTGAATCATTCATGCTGGTTATCCAGATGTTTAGCACCTCCCCATGGGTGTTGGTTTAAGGGACTTCGGTGCACACTCCAGACACTGCAACACTAGACAATGGTGCATCGAACATCTTAAAACTACATCAACATGCATGGTTAGAAGCACTGGATGATTAGTGTAGGATTGGCTTGTAATGGACCTTGATTCGCATAAGCATTCTGATTTGTACAGCATATTGATTTCGGTTATGCCCTCTTATGTGTTCTGCGCTGGACCTCTCGATTCTGTGGGAAATGCAGCAACCCCAGAGCGAAGCCCGGGCGGAACCATTCTATTATTGTGTATTATGTTTACCGTTGCTCCACTGGAGTACTTGCATCAGTTATGAGTCAGTGATTGTGATTGCTACTTAGTGTCAGCACTTCTTGTACTTGTTTATGTACATTCAGTATCAGTGTCCTTATGATTTGCATTTCGTATCAGCTTCAGTATCCGTATCAGTATCCGTATTATGTGCAGGCAGTATTTGCATTCAGTATCAGTTATGTGATGCACTTCCTATTGTTCGTTCAGTATGATAAGTGATAAGCGATAAGTAATAAGTGATAAGTAATAAGTGATCGAGGTGCATCAGCTATTTGATTGTGATTGGTATTGGCACTACTGAGCCTCAGCCTTAGGATACCCGACGGGGTTGACTTTGGTGTAGTTTATGTGTTTGCCTCTGCAGAGTGTTTCCGTCCTGGGACTCCGGACCCCGGGAACTAGAGACCCATGCGTGCCCTGGCCCGGTCGCTGGTGTTCTCATTCCGTCCGCTCTCGTAAGGGAGAAAATGGCCAATGTAGTTGCCACTTTGAGTGTTATCTGTTTGTGATTCTGATAGCATGCTTATTCATTATGCATTTGCACACTTGCTTAGTATACGATCATGGTTTCTATGGATATTGCATCAGGACTATTGTTCAGTATTATTCAGTATTAGATACGATTCGTGTTATCATCTTGTTGGCTTATACTTTGCTAAGTCGTTGTACTTATGCGTTTGTCTTGTGTGTTGCAGGCTCAGATCCCTCTTCCGATCCTGCGTCGGTCGACCCGACTGCAGGAGAGGCTCGCGAGGCCCCCTCCGGCCTAGAGGAGTGGACTTGATCCATCCTCCAGAGTACGGTTTGCATCATTTTGGTTTTCCCCATTCTTGTGTTGGCGTCTATTGAGGGGATTTTCTGTACTTGTGTAGTGGGCCTTGAGTAATACCTGTATTTTGATTTTTGGATTGTTGTAAGCCCGCTCTATTGTCATACGTTCATGTATTTGTTCTTATCATCAGTGTATATCGTTTTGTAATCTCCTATGTCTTTTGGTATCTTTGTGGTATGCCTTGATACGTACAGCTTCCGCGTTCAGTCTTTTGCTCGTGTGATTGATCCCTTGTGTGTGCATGTTTGGACGGGGTCTAGGTGTGCATGCACGGGAGTACGTGTGTCACTGGTTAGACCTTCCTCTGACCCCCGGTCCCTGGGCTCGGGTCGTGACAGTTTTTGTTGATCATAGGTGGACCTACTGAAAGTTACTTATGGTTCCTCCATGAGCACTACTCCCATGCCTGCATTTGAGATAGGAATGTTTCTGAGAGAGCCTTTTTTAACATAATCAATCCTCAAAACAACAAGAAGACCGTTGTAACTTTTACTACATTTTTTTTTTGTACCTTTGACTGCATTCCAAACACTACCATAATGTAGCATCAATTTGGTTTGTCAAAGCTTCATGAAAATAAGAAATCACATAAGAAGAAAACTACTTGTTGGGAAAAGAGAAAGAACAAGAAGAACAACCAATCCACACAATAGACACCAGATTTATGTGGTTAACCCGATGTGGGCAACGTCCACGGAGATTCAAATATGTTCCACTATTGTTTAGAGATCACACACAAGAAGAACAATCCTCTTCTTATAATTACAAGAGTACACCACTCTCCTAGGGTTCTTCTCTACAGAAAACCAACTCTCTCTTTCTCACACCACTTAGAATAAATAGAAGCCCTAATTTATAAAAAACCCAGAGCCGTAACAACCGTCGGATCTGCCCTTATACCAGAGGGTCCAGATTAAACCGACATATTACATAATTATCCCAGATCAGGCTTCACCAACCCATCAATCTCCCACTTGAAGACTGATCACACTGAATAGCAGTGACAACAATAGAATGCAGGTTCAAATCTCAACACCTTGTCTTCAAACAAGAAGTCCAACTAAAGCTGAGCACAACTTCAATTCTCTATATTCACCATCTTTGTAAGCATGTCAGCTGGATTCTGACTTGTGAGAATCTTATCCAATTTCAACACATTTTCTTCTAAAAGCCACCGTATGAAGTGATATCTTATCCGAATGTGTTTGGTTCTTGGATGAAAGGCCGAATTCTTCGCAAGATGAATGGCACTCTGACTATTACTGTACAGCCTGCTGTCATCCTGCTTCTTACTCAACTCTTCCATTAGCTCCTGTAACCAAATCATTTCCTTGCTAGCTTCTGTAGCGACAACATACTCTGCTTCTGTAGTAGAAAGTGCAACAACATCCTGTAATTGTGATTTCCAACTGATTGCTGCACTACCCAAGGTGAAGACATATCTAGTAGTACTTCTACTTCTATCAAGATCTCCTGCCAGATCTGAATCAACATAACCCTCCAGTTTGATTTTTGGTCCTCCAAAACACAATGCTACATTTGTAGTACCTCTCATATATTTGATAATCCACTTAACTACTTCCCAATGTGATTTTCCAGGGTTACCCATGAATCTGCTTACAACTCCCACTGCATGAGCAATATCAGGTCTTGTGCTAACCATAGCATTCATCAAACTGCCAACAGCTGAAGCATATGGGATCTTTGACATGTCATCTTTCTCCTGTTCTGTCTTAGGAGACAACTCTTTTGAGAGTTTGAAATGGCTTGCTAGTGGAGTGCTAACTGGCTTAGCACCTTGCATGTTGAATCTGTTTAGGACCTTTTCAACATAATCTACCTGAGACAACTTCAATGTACAATTTGTTCTGTCTCTAGAGATTCTCATGCCGAGAATTTGATTCGCAGCCCCCAAATCCTTCATTTCAAACTCCTTTGACAACTGTTTCTTCAGATTATTTATTTCTTGCATGTTCGATCCTGCAACAAGCATGTCATCTACATACAAAAGGAGAATGATATAACAATTATCGAAGTTTTTATAATAACAACAATGGTTTGCATGACATCATTTATAACCTGTATTGCACATAAACCCGTCAAATTTGATATACCATTGTCTTAGGGCCTGCTTCAAGCCATGTAAACTCTTCTTGAGTTTACACATCATGTCCTCATTTCCTGAGACAGCATATCCTTGTGGCTGATACATGTAGATATCCTCTTCCAAGTCACCATGGAGAAATGCAGTTTTAACATCTAATTGTTCAAGATGTAAATCTTCTACTACCACAATGCTCAAAACACTTTTGATTGTGTTTAACTTAACCACAGGAGAAAACAGTTCGGAATAATCAATACCTTTTTTCTGCTGGAAGCCCTTTGCAACTAATCTGGCCTTATATCTCTTACTACCGTCATGTTCATCCTTCAACCTGTACACTCACTTGTTATGCAATGCTTTCTTTCCCTCAAGCAATTGAACTAAGTCCCATGTCTGATTTGACAATAAAGATTGCATTTCATCTTCCATGGCTTGCTCCGACTTAGCCCTAGTATCAACATGCATTGCCTCTTGAAAACATTCTGGCTCACTACCATCAGTTAACAACAAGTAGTACATTGAAGGTGAATAACGCTGTGTAGGCTTAGGAATTCTAGAGGACCTTCTTACCGGTGTAGGTGTGTGAGGTTCCACCTGTGGGTTTACATTTTCATGTGCTTCAGGTGCATTATTTTCAGGAATGTCCTCTACATCTAAGTACTCTGTATTATCCTTTTGCACATTATCTCTATCCTTATGCAAGACTTTCTCATTAAATACAACATTTCTACTTCTGATAATCTTTTTATTTTCTTCATCCCAGAAGCGATAACCGAATTCATCAGAACCATATCCAATGAAAGTGCATTTTCTGGATTTAGGATCTAACTTGTCCTTTTTCTCAGCATTAACATGAATATAAGAGATACAGCCAAATACTTTTAAGTGTAAAAGATTTACCTCTTTTCCACTCCAAGCTTCCTCTGGTAATCCACCATCCAAAGGTACTGAGGGCCCACGATTGATCAAGTATGCGGCAGTACTCACTGCTTCTGCCCAAAACTGCTTTGGCAATCCAGCATGCAGCCTTATGCTTTTAGCACGCTTTACAATGGTCCTGTTCATACGCTCTGCCACACCATTTTGCTGTGGTGTATTAGAAATGGTCTTTTCTCGCTTTATTTCATTTGTGGAGCAATACTCATCAAACTCTTTGCTGCAGTACTCACCCCCATTATCAGACCTCAGGCATTTCAATTTCAGACCTCTTTCATTTTCAACCAAAGCTCTCCACTTTTTGAAAATACCAAACAGATCAGACTTGAGTTTCATAGGATAAACTCATAATTTTCTAGTAGCATCATCAATGAATGTAACAAAGTAAGAAGATCCACCAAGAGAAGATACCTGTGTTGGTCCCCACACATCCGTGTGAACCAGTTCCAACTTTTCTGATTTTGGTTGCCTCCCTACTTTTGAGAAAGTTACTTTCTTCTGCTTTCCGAAAACACAGTCTTCACAGAACTCTAAGTCCAAAGACTTGAGATCTTGTAGCTTACCTTTCGAGTGAAGGATTTTCATCCCTTTCTCACTCATGTGTCTGAGTCTACAGTGCCATGTGTTTGTGTCTATGCCTTTATCTGCAACTGCAATAGAATTAGTACTTCTATTAGACAAGTAAAGAGTACCTTCTTTCTTACCGCGAGCAACGACCATACTCCCTTTTGTCACCTTCCATGAGTCACCTCCGAAGGTTGTGACATAATCAGAGCTTGCAAGCTGACCAACAGATATGAGGTTTCTTCTAAGGCTTGGTACATGCCTAACATCATTCAATTGTCATGTACCTCCGTTTGGCAATTTGATCTGAACATCTCCTTCGCCAATTATATCACAAGGTTCATCATCACCGAGATAAACTTTTCCAAATTCACCTTTTACATAATTTTGGAGATATTCTTTGTGTGCAGTGGCATGAAAGGACGCACCAGAATCTATAACCCAAGATTCAGATTTATAATCAAAGGAAAGAATTAAAGCATCATGAACAGTATCACATGCAACATTTGCGAAAGCATCACTATCATTGTATTGTTACCTTTCCTTTGCTTATTTTTCTTTGGGGCTCTGCAATCCTTTTTTACGTGTCCCTTTTTGCCACAATTCCAGCATGTGATCTTGCCTTTTGAGGATCTTGACTTGCTTCTCGATTTAGATCTTCCACGACTTTGACTTCTTTCAGTTTTCCTTCCTCTGTTTTCCACATTCAATGCACTTCCTGATGATTCACCGGAGGATCTTGACTTGCTTCTCGATTTAGATTTTCCACGACTTTGACTTCTTTCAGTTTTCCTTCCTCTGTTTTCCACATTCAATGCACTTCCTGATGATTCACCGGAGGATTTCCTGCGAAGTTCTTCATCGATAATAACACTCACAACATCATCAAATTTCAATTTACTTGATCCCGAGGAATTACTCAGTGAAGTAACCATACCACTCCAACTATCTGGTAAGGAAGATAACAGTAACAGTGCCCAGATCTCATCATCAAAATGTACTTTTACTGATGACAATTGGCTCATGACTGTGTTGAACTCATTTACTTGTTCAGTGACAATCCCACCTTCAGCCATCTTCATGTCAAACAATCATTTCATCAAATATACTTTATTTGAAGCAGATGGTTTTTTGTACATTCGTGAAAGGGCAGCCATAACATCTTCAGTGGTTTGCTCTTTGAAATATTGAATGCAACAGATTTAGTTAAAGAGAGTCTGATCGTACCTAAAGCTTTTCTGTCAAGCACCTCCCACTCTGGATCTGACATAGTTGCAGGCTTATTTGCTTTTCCTCCGAGTGGCAAGTAGAAATTTTTCTGGTAAAGAAGATCCTCTATCTGCATCTTCCAATATGCGAAATTCTGGCCATTGAACTTCTCAATTGTTTGCTTTGTATCGTCCATCATTGCTCTCACTCAAACCAAGCTCTATTTACTTGATACTTTTTCTGTCAGCCAAACAGTCAATCTGTTCCGTATATTTCGTATATCTCGTCGCAACGAGTCCACAGAAAAAAACGTAGTTCAATTTGGAGTCCGGATGACCTCAAAACTTGCAAAACAATTCTGGCCATCGAATCTGGTCAAACCTAACCGTTGACCTTGCTGACGTCACTGCTGACGTCGCTGCGCAGTCTGCTGGGCTTCTGGAGCGGACCCAGGTCGGGTTCACCTGACTCGGAACTTATCCGTACGTGCTTTGGGCTTTGCTACAACTGGGTCGGGTCGAACCTGAACTGACCCGGCCTGAACCTGCTGGCTGGGCTGGACCGTCTGCTAACGGGTCGGGTCGGGTCGGACCTGACCCGACCCGGAACCGAATCGGCTTTGAACTGCTGGGCTTTGATGCTAGCGGGTCGGGTCGAACCTGACCTGACCCGGGACTGAACTTGATTTTGCTGCCTTAGATGCGCTGTAATAGGGTCGAGTCGAACTTGACCTGACCCGGCCCGAATCCCCTTCTTCTTCCTCTGTTTTCTCTGTCTGGTTCCCCAACAGAGATCAAGGCCACCCTGTCTTCTTCGTCCGCGGTGACGATCCGGAGACTAGTGGCACGGGCCCCGCGATCGGGTACAGCAACGGTGACGACCACCGATCGGCGTCTGGCGCCTGCGACCGGCGGCTCTGTTGACGGCGGCAGCGACTGCGAGAGACGAACGCGGCGAGTGATATCTTCTGCGTGCGGCTTCTCCGGCGATCCGAGTGGGGCAGCAGCGGCAGCGGTTGCTCCTTCTTCGCCGGCTTCTTCTCCGACATTGACGTGGAGATCCGGAGGCCGACGGCGAGATCAACAGAGTTAGAAACCCTTCTTCTCAGGTGATGGAAAGCAACGATCGTCCTGGATCAAGTTTCTGTAAACAGAAACTTTTCAATCAAGATTTGATCCCACAAATCCCCACGATCCCACGATCCTATCGAATCTGGCTTTGATACCAGTTGGGAAAAGAGAAAGAACAAGAAAGAACAACCAATCCACACAATAGACACCAGATTTACATGGTTCACCTGATGTGGGCTACGTCTACGGAGATTCAAATATGTTCCACTATTGTTTAGAGATCACACACAAGAAGAACAATCCTCTTTCTTGTGATTACAAGAGTACACTACTCTCATAGGGTTCTTCTATGCAAAAAACCAACTCTCTCTCTTTCTCACACCACTCAGAATAAATAGAAGCCCTAATTCATAAAAAAACCCTGAGCCGTAACAACCGTCGGATCTGGCCTTATAACAGAGGGTTCAAATTAAATAATTACCCCAGATTAAACTGACATATTACATAATTACCCCAGATTAAGCTTCACCAACCCATCACTACTAATTCAAGAGCTCAACAACAAATGTAAGTTCTGTTCAATTGGAAACTGAAATATAATCATAAGTCTAATACCCTCAATTCCTGTGTGAAAGATTCCAATTCCAGCCCAATATAAACAGTCATTTGCAGGCGTTAAGTCCTACACATTGAGATAAACAGGTGCACACCCTGGAGTCATCACTGGATGCCGAACTTCAGAGAACATGCAGAAACACCCTGATTTCTTGATCCCTATTAGTCAGTTGAACAAATGGAGCAGATTAGTGCTCATTTCCAGACTCACTATCATAGAAACAACAGAGTTATTGGTGCTCATCGCATAAAAAAACTGAAAACAAAACAAAATCAGAATATACAATTATGACATGCTTAGGAGTACAATGCTCTTTTACCCCTAATTTCTTTCTTCTCTCTTTGTCTCTCTTTGTATTTAGCTCTTTTAATGGAAGTCCTCATGTTACTGTTAATAAAAAAACAATTTATGAAATGTTTGGATAAACATAATGTCACAACACACTTACATTGTTTGACATGATAGTCATTCTGGTTAAGATCATGATACTAACGTAGCTTTGATAATTGAAAAAAAAAAAAAAAAACAAACTCTTTAAGCCAACTTTTGATTGATTAGATTAGTCAGAGATGCAATGATGATGATGACAATGATGATAATGGCCATAATATTGGCATATTTGTTGTGGCCCAAACAGGTGCAGAGAGATGTTGCAAGAAATGGCATTAAATTCTCAATATTAAAATTTCTGTTCCAAGGCATAACACCTTTTTTTTTTTTTAATAATTGCAGCATTTGGTAGAAGGTCCACCTTTTCAGAAATATGAGTTTTGTTTATTTGAAAATATCAAATAATTACCAGAAACTGCAACAACAAATCCATGAAAAAAAAACCCCATTATTAATGAAAGATGGTCTGAAAATGCAAAGAGAAGACAATAAATAAAACCATATAAATACAGGATATCTAATAATGCAGCAACTAAAGAAAGCACAACATAAACAACTAAAACAAGTACCAGTTATTCATGAGAGATGTCAAAGAATCCAACAGAAAGGACAAATAAGCCATTGGAAAAAAATATTCAAGAAATAACATACAACAACTAAAGGAAATACAATAGAAACAGGAAACCCATAACAAAACTACAAATTTCTAATGAAAATGGTCTAGAATCCAAAACAAGAACAGTAAATAAAAACCAAATAAATTCAGGACATCCAATGCAACCGATAAAGAAATACAACAGTAAAGCAAGAAACAACAAAACATAATATCTATCTTGGGTCAATAAAGAAGGCTAATAAATAAAAACATAATATCTATCTTGGGCCAATAAAGAAGGCTAATAAATAAAAACCCAAATGAATACAGGGCATGAAACAAAAACCCACCAAAATACATACCCCAGATACTCTTCTGAACAAAAGTTGGGATCTTGGGTCCCACAACACAAAAGCAAGAAACCCAAACAAATTGGGATCTTGGGTAAACAGAGAAGGCTAATAAATAAAAAACCAAATGAATACAGGACATGAAACAAAAACCCACCAAAATACAATTTGGATTTTGGGTCCAATTAGATGTTCCTCAAAAAATTTGGATCTTGGGTCCAATTAGATGTTCCTCGAATCACAAATAAAAAAAAAGAAAAGAGAACTATACGTTTGGGGAGGCTAGGAAAACTGAATCTGCGTTGTGAGAGAGGGCATTTCCAGAATCATCATAATTGGTTATCTGGGTGTGGCGGGAATGCATCATTTTCTGCCATCTCCACCCCAAAATCAATATCGGTTTGGATATTGATTGGAGTGGAAACGCATCTGAAGGCTTAATGGGATCACAAGAATTTCAATTCGAATTATCTTCTTCTTTGGCAATGCGTCTGATTCTAATTCCAACTATATTTGCGGAAAATTTTTGGCTTTCTTTAAAGGAAGACTAACGTGACACCATGTTCTTTAATCTCAGTTTGCAATTTCATCTAAACAAGTCTGAGGATATCATAATGGACCTCCAGCTATCATGTTACTGATTTGGGTTGCGGCCTGGGCCCTGATAATTGGGTGCCTGAACTTAGCAGATAAGGCCTCCTTAATTAAAAAAAAAATTGTGTTTTTCTTGTTGAAAAGAAGAGGGGTCATTTTAAAAATCACAAAATTTCAAAATCCATTTTGTTGCAATTCTCACATCTGATCATGCCTTTTGACAATAAGATGGGATTCAAATTTATCAACTACCCATTTAGAGAAAGGGAACCATGTAAAATCTTTATAAATAAAAGAACCTACTACAGTAGATCAGACTATAACTTTTCTAAAATTTGATTTAGTAAAATGATGGCTGCGTATTTTTTAAATTCGAAAAGGTTATTTAGTTATCATCTTTAATATTCTCAATTTATTCTTTATTTTTTTACCATTTATAAAAATATTCTTTATTTTTTCACCATTTATAAAAAAAAATGAAGTCTTAAAAATTTCTAAAAATCAATTGTATGAAAAGAAACCGACCCTTGGATAACTGAACTCTCTTATTCATTATCTCCTCATTTGACCCTCTTTGAAATTTCAAATGACTCAAACTCGGTCTCAATTTGTCCTATCATTAAGAAAAAAAATTAGAAAATCATTTACCTAAATATAATAGAAAAAATTTGGGCAACTAATTTTGAGCGGTTTGAATTTTAAATATGTGCACAGTGGATTCTGTGGAGCCTTTCCTTATGTAGGGAATTATGTTTTACATGAAGTCTACAAAGAAGTGAAAGTATCATTATAGATTCGATATGTTGTTCTCTTACAAACATAAAGAGTGAAACTCATCCTTCTTCAAAACATTCTCGCATGCAAATGAAATGAAAATTATATAAATGAAAGCAAGAATACCTTGCATCATTCAACATAGTGGTGACTTTTTTAGCCGTGGTTTAGTTTTCAGCATTGAACATAGTTTTGATGTCGCCACTAAATGTATTAGTGACTCTTAAAATTGATATGGTATGAATAATGGTTTGTCACGGCATGAAATTTTATTTTAGCCTAAAAAAATTAGAAAGATTTTCAAAATATTAAAAAAGGCTTGTAAAGTGCTCGAAGACAATATCCTTTTGTGTTAGTACTTAGTATAAAGCAAAATGTTGGTCCTTTTGAGTTATGATATTCTATATCATTGTTATGTTTGAAAACTAATGAATATATTATCTTTTAGTGTTGGAAGCTTCTAAATGTACACAAGTTTTAACTCAGTGTACACAGCTTTAAAAAACTAATAATAATCAGAATCCCTATAATACCCCCACCCCCTTCTCCCCTTACACACTTTCTTTCTTCCTCCTTCTTTCCCTCTGGCTAGCGATGAGTTTCGGCAGTGGATGGAGACTCTCTTTTCCCTCTTCCTTGCTATATTCTCTCTCTCCCTCCCTCTCCCCCTTTCTCCCCCTCCCCGATGTCTCCCTGCAGCAGGGATTGGGAGATGTTGGGGAGGGGGAGAAAGGGGGAGGGACGAGAGAGTGAGGGAGAGGGAAAAAGAGAGAATAGCGGTATAGAGAGGAAGAGGAAAAGGAAGACGGAGAGGGGAGTCCCCTCCGCCGTCGTAGCTCATCACCGACCGAAGGAGAGGTCTGGAAGGAGAGGAGAGAGGGAGAGAGTAAGTGTGTAGGGAAAGAAAAGAGTAGGGGTATTTGGGAGATTCTTAATTGTTTCTTTTAGGCTGCATACACTGAGTCAAAACTCGTGTACATATAGAAACACTCTTAGTATTTTATGCATGATTCATCTTTGTAATTTATAGATCACCGTATAGTACACAACTAAAACGCCTAATCTAGGCACTTAAAATAATTATCACTTTTCTTTTTTCTGTTAGATTTGTAAAAATGTTTCTTTTTTATATTCAAGAGAAGGGCATTTATTCTTAGTAATTTGAGATATTTTTCATTAATATATCCATTAGAGGGGTACTAGTAAAATAAAAAAAAGGTTTGGATATTTAATTGAATATTTTAAATATTTTATTTGTGTATTTATAAGGAACCAATGCGACGGCCGAACTCTTTCTAAGTTAAAGTTTATCGAGGGACCATATAAGAGGGGAACTTATTTTGAGTGGGCAATTAAAAAGGCGGTATTTAGTACTTAAGACGTTAAGAGGGGGCGTTAATGGTTTAAGAATTTTAAATTATAAACATATCAAAGGACAGTTTAAAAGGAGGTATTTAATTTAAAAATGTGAGCTACAATAATGGAATGCAAGCATAGGTGTCAATTGTTGTCATTTTTGGTTTGTACTCCATGATAAAATATTGCACTATTTTAGAATTTTGGTTAATTATTTCGGTTTTTGAAAATAATTAAAATTAAGATATGCATACATATATATAAATAAATAAAATAAAATATGCATTATGCATGTTTCTTGATGTGAATATTAAGATAATAAATAAATAAATTGTAAAAAAATTATACAACAAATTGAAATAGGATGTACCAGATCGAAATGGGCCGAAATTGGCCGAAATGGACTGAAAGATTGAAATGGACTAAAATTCAATTCTAGATTTTTTTAACCCCCATTTCATTTGGGAGGAAGGACCAAAAAAAAAAATTGTGGACACTTTGACCAAAACGACTAGCATAATTATAAATAAAAGCCATGACTAGGGTTGTTCGGCAAATTTGATTTATTTAAAATAGATTTGCCTGAAATAGATCTATTTCCAATTGAGCTATTTGAAATAGACGTTTTTACAAATAGATAGTTTGACAAGACTTACTTTTATGTCTCATTTGATTAAATCTATTTGAAAATTTTTGTTTGGTAAACATAAACATAAGTTGTTTTTTCTAGGGCGATTTGTTTTCTTGTTTTCTTTCAAGATAGCTAGTCCATATCCCTTTTTGTGAAGGGAATGAATTTGGGTGCGGGCACTTAATTGGATTTTCTAACTTGGGTGCTCTAGTTTCTGCAGGATTTTATTTATTTCTTTATTTATTCTTTTTTTTTTCTTCTATTTTTTTTTATTTAAGAGCTGAGATGTTTGTTTGTGTCCTTGTTTCCTTTATATTAGAGGATGAAGATATCTAGTCAAGATAAGGCTTCTTTTGATGGAAATGAATGAGGGTCTGAGCTCCTAGTTGGGATTTTTAATTTGGGTGCTCTAGTTTCTGACGATTTAGTATTATCATTGTCATTCCACACAGTGTGTGGTAGGAAGATTAGTAAGTAAAATTTGATCCACTGTAGTTTGATTTTGAATTTAATATTTAAGATCCGAGATTTTCCCAATTTATCCTAATGGGAAATATGTGTTTTTTCTCATTGGAAGATCAAAATAACCAATATCATGTTTCTTAATTTGGGCCCGGGCTCCGGCTAGATTTTCTATTCTGGCTACTATGAGATTTTGCAGGATTTTCTTTCATCTTATTATATTAATATTTATCATCATCATTATCATCAAAGTCTTATAATCATGTTGAGGTCGGCTATATGAATTCTGTTTCTCGATTTCATTCTATTTTGAGCCAAATTCTTAAAAAAATTAAACTTCTTCGAATCTGATATTAATCATACTAATATTATTTATTTATTTATGGTTTTTGCCCTTGCAGAAAACATGGTCCATCTATAGCAAGAGTAATTTATAAAATCTCATTGCTCACCCTAGGCCCTGCACCTATATGACAGGCCTCTATCACACTCTCTGCGCAAAAAAAAAACTCCTTTCCAGATGCAAACACCCAAAATCCATTGCCCAAATCCATGCCTTTCTGCTCATGACTGGAATTCTCAGCAGTCATGAACACTCCAACGCCCATCTCATTGCCTCCTATGCTAATGCGGGGGACATGGCCTCGGCCCTCCAACTGTTTGATGAAATGCCCCAACGAATGACACCCACATGGAATGCCATGATCATTGCTTATTCACGCACACATTCCCCTACCAAAGTCCTAAATCTCTACCGCCAGATGATTAATGAAGGAATTCGACCTGACAGCTCAACCTTCACTGTCACCCTCAAGGCCTGTGCCACCCTCTTCGATCTGGACTCTGGCGAAGAAATTCGATCCCAGGCTGTTAATTGTGGATATAAAGACGATGTCTTTGTTGGGTCGTCGTTGTTGAATTTATATGCCAAGTGTGGGAAGATGGACGAAGCGATGAGAGTGTTTGATGGGATGCCTAAGAGGGACCTTGTTTGTTGGACGACGATGATTACAGGTTTTTCACAGTGTGGACGTGCTGCTGAGGCAGTGGGGGTTTACCAGCGGATGAAGGGTGAGGGATTAGAAGGTGATTCCATTGTGATGGTGGGGTTAATTCAGGCATGCGCCGTTCTCGGGGATGTGAAAATGGGTCTTTCTATTCATGGGCATATGATGCGACAAGATCTTTGTAAGGATGTTTTTGTCGAGACGAGCCTAGTTGACATGTATTTGAAGATCGGTTTGTTAGAGATTGCTCGCCGTGTCTTTCAGAAGATGTCTTGGAGGAATGTGGTTTCTTGGAGCGCATTGATTTCTGGCTTTGCACAAAATGGTTTTGCAGGTGATGCACTTAGACTACTGATTGAGATGCAAGATAGTGGATTGGAACCAGATTTGGTGGCACTTGTGAGCGCTCTGCTGGCATGCTTCCATATTGGTTTCTTGAAATTGGGAAAATCTGTACATGGTTTCATCACGAGAAGGCTCAAAATCAATCGAATTTCAGGTACAGCAATAATCGACATGTACTCAAAATGTGGGAATTTGTCAGGTGCATGGGCGCTTTTCAATCGGATAGCTTCGAGGGACACAATCTCGTGGAATGCAATGATTGCTAGCTATGGAATCCATGGCCATGGAAGGGAAGCTCTTTCTCTTTTCATCCAAATGAAGTCTCAGTCACAACCAGATGATGCAACCTTCGCTTGTCTTTTGTCAGCTCTAAGTCATTCAGGCCTTGTCGAAGAAGGTCAGTATTGGTTTGATCTCATGGTAAAAGAATTCAGAATCCAACCAAGTGAGAAGCATTATGCTTGTATGGTTGATCTCTTGGCTCGAGCTGGGCATATCAAAGAAGCCCAAAAGCTAATAGAGTCTATGACAATTGAACCAGGCATTCCAGTGTGGGTTGCTCTCCTTTCAGGTTGCTGTAATCATCGGAAATTGGAACTAGGAGAGATGGTAGCGAAGAAGGTTCTTGAGCTTAAACCAGATGACGCAGGGATCTATACTTTGGTATCAAATGTTTTCGCTGCAGCAAGAAAGTGGGATGAAGTTGCTAGTGTGAGGAAGGTGATGAAGGAGAAAGGGATCAAGAAGGTGCCTGGTTATAGTGTAGCAGAAGTGAAAGGAAGGCTTCATGCGTTTCTAATGGAGGATAAGAGCCATCCTCAACATGAGATGACAATGGCAATGTTGGAGAGATTGAATTCTAAGATGAGGGAAATGGGTTATGTTCCGAAGACAGAGTTTGTGTTGCATGACCTTGAAGAGGAAGTGAAGGAGCAGATGCTGTGCAATCACAGTGAGAGGTTGGCCGTTGCTTTTGTGCTGTTGAATACTGCTTCGAGAACTAGAATTCTGATCACAAAGAACCTCAGGGTGTGTGGGGATTGCCACACTGCTACGAAGTTCATCTCTGTAATTGCTGACCGCAAGATTGTCGTGAGGGATGTGAAGCGCTTCCATCATTTCAAGGATGGGGTTTGCTCATGTGGGGATTACTGGTGAGGATTAAAAATATGAGGCAGCTTTTTGCGTGGTCTGCTCTGATCTTGAACAGATGCATTTCTTGCACCTGCAAACGAACAAAATTGATTGCAGCCAAAGTATGTCAAATTTGGAACCAGACAACCTCTTAGATCTCTCTCCAAAAGGGAATCATATGGACATCCTTGAAGCCTGGTTACCTTGCTCTCAGGTAAGTCCAACTGTCTCTAACGTGCTCACCACTAATTACCTATGGCAAACAACAAAACCACTGTCACAGATAAATGATCCAAATGCAAAGACCTGACTTCCAATCATTCGAAGTCCCAAAAAAAATGGTGAGAAGGTACTGAGACTGTAGTGAAAAACTTCCATTTGCTCTATGAGCATATCATCCACTGGTGTGACGCCATCATTTGTGAAGTGAGTTACCTGCTTTCAGTTTACCAAGTGTAACTGACGTCAAATAACAGGGTCTTGTGTAACAAACACACTCCAGCTGGTAAATTCATCAATTCAGTGGTCTGGATTTTGAAGGCAAAACCATGATTGGAACCGAAAGTGATGTTGACTATGCTAATGAACCTCAGTGAATTTGTGTAGGTTTGAACCCACGATTGCCACAAGAAGCCCAAAGAGAATAATGGCCATCTTCAACTAACAAAAATATCTGTAATTCCTTGATTCTGTTACTCTGGTTTTACAATGCAACCGTCAGCTCAGAGGTTTGATTGTTCTGTGACTACAAAAACAAAGAAGATAATCTAGTTCTGGATCCCGTCCGATAGTTATTGAAGGAGGAGCAGATGTAGATCAATTGTACTTGTTTTAGCGAAAATCAAGTGACATATTAGCTATCTGCTAGACAGGGCAGTAGGGAAATAATGTGGAGGGCCACAAACACTATATGACATCATGATGTTGAGTGTTGATTCTATTTATCTAAGCAGTTTCTGCTGCCACATGCACTGCACAAAAATTTTCTTGCAATGTAAAAGTTGATTGTTCTATGTATGCTCCCATGGGTTAAGCAATTATAATTTCATCATAAGCAAGGCGGGCCATATTCTAATCCTTAAAGGTGGTTCTCATGTTGTAATTTCTAAAGGTAGGCCTCATGTACACAACTTCCAAGGGCCACCTTGTAATTCTTAAACGTGGGTTCATCTTCACAAGCACAGAAGGCGAGATCACATTTCAATTCTTGAAGATGGGTCCCTTTATTGTAGCCTAGTTGTAGAGGAGAATCTCTCTCCATTTCATGTAACATATTTCATTTCTCTCCTTATCTGGTGTGGCATTTTAAAATTTTTTTTTATTCTTTTTCCTGTCAAGGCGGTGGCTAAGATGGTTTGAGCCTCGGATTTACTCCCCAATGTCTCGAGTTCGACCCCTGTCCTTGGGTCCTTTGTGTTGTCCGGATATTATGTGTGGATTCCTAACAAGAATTTTAAATTGTCAGAGATGAAAACCTGTAAGAAATTTTAGTAAAGAAAAGGGGCCTAGTGAAATACACTTGTATCATAGCCTAACGGCTAGTCTGCCCTAAGTCCAGGTTTAGCTGGAATTAGACCATGCTAATTGGACTTGTGGACTGGGCCCAAGTCTGATACACTGGAGCAACAGCTCAACAAACAAGGCCTGGGTTGGCCTGAGTATATGGGGCACAAGAAAATGTAGAAAGCCATAATGTCATTTTTAGGACCAGCCAAACCATCCCCAGGCATGGCCTAGCCCGTGCAGCCCGCTTGGTAGCTGACGATAATTCAAGGGCTAATCCAAGAGCAATAGTTAATTTGAGGGTTTTAGGTCGATCATGGAGTCGACTCTTATTCTATGAACGGCTTGGCTTCAGTCAATACCAATCCTACCTGCCCGAATTGCACCCCCAAAGAGGTCATTTTTTAACAATATGTAAATGAGTCTCATGCATAACTGTTTGCTTACCCTCATTTAAGCATGTAGTCCAAATGAGGAGTGAGAATGGTCATATTGCACTCATTTAAGCATGCAGTCCAAATGAGGTGTGAGAATGGTCATATTAAGAATAAGTGGTGTGGGAATGGTGTGAATAAGCCCGTTTATATATCAAAATTTACCCACCTAAAAAGGTAGTGAAATCACTCACACCTCTCTAGCAAAAGGTGTCGGAACAGCTTATGTGAGTTTTTCTCCCGTGGCCCCATGGACGACCTTTTTTAAAAAAAATTCCTCTAGTAAACATATTCATAATGCAAACCGTTTGATTTTTTTTATTGAACCAAAAAGACCCAACATCTGGAAGCGAAGCTAATTATGTTAAACCTTCATAGATTTTGAGTACTGTGTGAAAAATCTCTACCTACATACCACACTTCTAGGAGCCCCCAATTCATGATCTAAACTATTCATTATTCTTGAATTATATCAAATGAATTTCAGATCTTAATTCCTCATGGATTTTGAGAAATTAATTAAAAAGAAGTACAAAATGTTTAAATACACCTAAAATCGTTGATCTACTCATTTACTCCTATAAAAATGGTAATTTTTACAAACATGATCAATTGTTTTCACGTCTAACATTTGCATATAGAGCATTTACATATTTAAGTCTCATTTTGCCCATCACATGAATAAAAGGAAAGCGACCCCTAGGTGAGACAGATTCAACAAATCCCACTTCACTCATTCCATAATTTTAGAAGTTCTGTTAGCTTTCTTACTTTCCAATGCAAGAAGACTCAGCAGCCACAATTTTATTAGTTTAAACATGTACAATAAGTGGAAACTAATACTTCATACAGAAGTTTTAATAATAAGATATGAAGTTCCAAGTCATGAATAGGATTGCATTATCTCCGTCATGTCATGAATTTCAGAAATGCAAAGTTGCATTATAGGAATAATAGACCGCGAGTATGCAGTGCCAATCATTGATGCAGCCTACCAGGCTTTTCCTTTTGCTTGAAAAAAATGCATACAAAGAAATAAGATTTGAACCTACTTCCCAAGCTGATATATAATCAACATGAATATGATCCTTTTTCATTTTGATATGTTTGAACTGCAATACATCCTAAGGAACCAAGTGTCCTACAATGTGCTGCCCTTGATTGCATTTATAGGTTGAAAGGGAGCTTAGATGAACTGCTTAAGAAATTCTGTTGCTACAAGCCGCCCTCGAGTGTTCACAGATAATTTCAACTCACCTATCTCCTTATCAATGTCCTACAGGAAGCAGAAGAAAACAACTAGAGTTCTTCAACATGAAAAAGATCAAAAAATACAAATTCAGAAAAACACACACAACAAAACCAACTGGAGCAGGTAATTGTCAAAGTTGAAGAGAACTTGCCTCCATGAATTGCACAATGAAATCTATAAGTTTATGTTTCTGCATATCTTCACAGTGGTAGTTTGTGATAAGGAAGCTGATATCATAACCCTGAAAACAATAAATTCGTTTAGAAATAGTAATACATATGAAATTAAATCAAGATTTTGCTACCCCAATATTTCAGAGATGGTAGCATATCTGCATGGATAGTTTCAGTACAATTCAGTTGATGCATCAAAACTAGATACCTAATTGACACCATAATTTGCATGCAGTGTGGCTTTAAATAGGGTTGAGTTGGAAGTATAACTCATAAAGCCAACCTCAGATGGGATTCAGCTTTGAGGACGACAATGATGAAACCAATAACGATAGTGACGTCTTTGGGTTTTCCACTGTGGTTCCAGATAGCTCCTTTTTTCCTTTTCTAATAAATTCTTTGTTACTGTTAAAAAAAAAGTTTTGGGTTCTTCCTAGGTAGAAGAGTGTACATTTCTGTGCATTGGATGTTAGAATGCACAAGTAGGGGATGATCCAGTTGCATATTTGAACTTACTCATGATGTGAATTTTTCATTTAAACATAAGATATTTTGAACATAAGAATTTAAACGGTAAGATATTTTGAACATAAGAATTTTACACACCCACACACATAAGAATTTAAACATAAGATATTGTGAACAAAAGAATTTTTCACACGCGCACAAGAATTTAAGCATAAGATATTTTGAACATAAGAATTTTTCACACGTAAGATATTTTGATGCACACACGCATTTAAACATAAGATATTTTGAACATAAGAATTTAAACATAAGATATTTTGAAGGACACACACACCACACACAATGGCCTGTTTTGTTGACATCTATAAATGTGAGGGATCCTCTAAACCTGAATTCTCAAGATAGCACAATGGCCTGTTTTGTTGACAACTATAAATGTGATCATGTTACAACACTTACTCGGCAATATCACAGGTGCAGCACATACTTATAGGCCATGTTGGTATTATTTGCTCTGACTTTCCAATTTTTAGTAACTGGCAGATCCAAATTATTCTCATATGAGCAGACTACACATTGATAACATAGTCTTGCTCATGGGGCCCACTTATATAGATGTCTATCAATGTGTGAGGGCAAATGGAAAGGTCTCCCTATGCACAAGGAGGAGCCAATTAAAAAAAAAAAACAGCCCCACCAGACTACCCTAGCTCTTGATTTAACAGCCTCACAATTTAATGGCATCTTAACAGTAGATTTTCTTATATATCCAATCCAATGGCGAGTTAGGGTTCAATGAGTGTAAAATTGGTCCTAAGATAATGGGATCACAAGGGGACCCAAGGAGCTGAGCTGATCAAAGGTAGGCCCAAATGCACCCTATAGAGCTGGACCGCACATGCAGTCCTCCCCTAGGAGAACATTCTCCATCCAAAGAATCCTCAAGTATCCAGCTTGAGTAGTCTAGTTTCCTAAGGATCCTTATCAACTTTCATGCATGCTTACCAAGCCAATCAAGAGTGTCAGATGAAGATCAATTGACTGATGAGGACTCAAGTCAATATACATCAAACCAAGTTATTTTAAACATGAGAATTGAACTAATAAAGTGAACAAGTTTGATTAGAAAAATATTTACAGTTCACACTGTAAGAGTTCATTTAATTAATAATGCATGAACACATGGCAAAATTAAGTGGTTTGCTCATCAATCTGAACTGTCCAATGGACGACTGCCCCCAGGGTTGTCTAAAACCCTGAGCGCAGATCATTTGGATGCCCTTAGCCATCTACCCACCTAAAAAACTGAGTTTCATGTTGGTAAAGTCATGAGTGCAAATCATACAAAAATTCCACCAAACGGGCAGCTGCTATCTTCCAGTCAATATGATTTTTAGCCAGTAGTTCATTCTGTGTGGCTCAGTGGCTTGGATCGATCAGAACAAGTCTCCATTGTAAGGCAATAGCAGAACTAGGAAATTATTGTTATTTATTTATTTGAATGGTAGAACTAGGACATTATTAGACATATAGCATCTTTCTGTCAGTCTCAGATTTGAGAGTATGATCAATCCAAAAGGTGAAATATCATTGTACTTGTATGGATAGGATCAATGAGCAAGCTTGCTAATCCCCTCTGTAGACTGAGTTAAGACCACAAAGGATGTGCTTTAGCAGATCATGCACAATCATCCAGAAAAAAAAAATGTGTCAACCGCCATTATTATTACAATCATTAGCACTGTCATTATTAGTTCATGGTCATTGAATTGAAGGAAATTGATACGAGCACAGTTGGAAGGTGCTCCTCGTTGCAATCATGAGGTTGCATGTTTGAGTCATTTACAACAATAAAATGATACAAGTACAACAGAATAAAGATCCATATAGTAACATGGATGTCTGGAGGAAGCCAAAACACCTAATTTTGAAGTGACAGGGAAATCAAGCCAACCAAAAGGGTAACCCATAAATGAAATTAGCAGTGTAATCTATTGAAAACTAGTGGTAGCTTATTCACAAATACTATGTAAAAGACTCAAGGTAGCATACGGAGGGAGATTAGTGGTAAGCAAATCAAAGCAGAGAAGGAAATTGTCACTATACCTGTACTGGTTTTCTTCTAAGAACTTGAAATGCCTCTGCCCTCATCGACAAAAATCTAAGAAATTTTTTAGTTAGTATGTTTTCAAGCTCATCTGCCTGCTTTACCTATACAAAGAGAGATAAATTGATAAGGAGTACAAAAATAGGGGTTAAAAAGATAACGAATTCATGATAATCAATTCTAATAGCACACTGCTTAATAGATATCCAAATTAAATTGCTGGAAATGAAGATACATGGAAAGAAATGCCAACTACTAGAGCTCTAATAATTGGTATCAGTCAAATTATAGAAAAAATCTCCATAAGGGAAAAAAGTAATCTACGTTAATGTGCACATCCGCACTACGGCATCTAACTAACTTCATTTTGATGCAATTACTTGCAATGGATGCATTTTGTTGGAATCATGCGCACTGTTGGCATTCCTCCAAAAAGTATGGAAATGTATTGTGGCCTTATAAACTACTAATATATTTTAGCATTTGCAGGCATAAGGGGGAGGTGGCAGACTGAAGATAAGCCCACCATGAAGGCTCAAACTTGAACACCAGGCCCAATTCATACAGACGGTTTATATTATCCTACTATCTTATTATAGTTTTTTTAATTATTAATAAGTGGGCATATTTTGGGATGAATGACACCCTCACTGAAAGAATCCCTTGTGGGCTATTCTATCACCAGACTCATGGACGAACATGGGCCTTGGTTTCACTTGAGGTAGAAGTAGAATAGGATAAGAAAATTAAGCCTAGTTATGTTCCCTTCCTTTAGTTAGTTAGGGCTGTCGAATGGGCCCTCCTATAAGGGTACCTGGCCCAGCCTGGCACTAAAAAGGCAACCTCACCTATTCTTGTCTTAAATTATTATTCTACTTGTCTAATAAGATTCTCCTCTAAAGCTGCATTTTTTTCATTGAGGTTGTGAGGCTCAATGGTCTGACGTGAATGCAATATTGCTGGAATATCAACTATTATTAAGTTTCATTTCACAAGCAATCAAGAAAATGATCTAGAAATTTTATCATTGTATATTTATCCCTCATCAATGCATCTTATTTGATTTGAGAGGGATCCACTTTCAATCAAAATCAAGTGCATTTGGAACTTCAGCAAGACTTACTGTTCAGATTCAATCCATGCAAGTGAACTACCAACATGGTTTTGACAATGAGAACTGGTCAGAGGCTTGATAAGCATCAAAGAAATTATGATAATGATAGAGCAATTAAAATTACCTTGATACTTATGCGAAGAGAATTGATAGATGTCTCTATCAAGCATTTTTCTGCCTCATTTCGACATATCAAAACCTGTAACAGCAATCACAGAAACAATTTGACAGTTGACTTCAAATGTTAGCAAGTGCAACAATGAAATTAGTGAAGTTAAAGGACCCAAGTATCAAAATTCACAAACAAAAAAGCATATGGGAAGATTAAGTAAAGCAAGCATGAAAATATTATTCATCAAGAAAATGAAATGAAGACTGGTAACACAACCTGATCTCTTTTTAGATTGTAAATTGGCCTGATATCTTATGTGATGATTAGCTCTCCCATGTCAATCTAGTTTCTGATGATTGCTCATTTACTCTCATGGGGGGTTCTTTGAAAAGATAGCATTACTTAATCTTTGAAAAGATTAAGTAATGCAATCATGAAAATATTATTCATCAAGAAAATGAAATGAAGACTGGTAACACAACCTCATCTCTTTTTAGATTGTAAACTGGCCTGACATCTTATGTGATGATTAGCTCTCCCATGTCAATCTAGTTTCTGATGATTGCTCATTTACTCTCATGGGGGGTTCTTTGAAAAGATAGCATTACTTAATCTTTGAAAAGATTAAGTAATGCAATCATGAAAATATTATTCATCAAGAAAATGAAATGAAGACTGGTAACACAACCTCATCTCTTTTTAGATTGTAAACTGGCCTGACATCTTATGTGATGATTAGCTCTCCCACGTCAATCTAGTTTCTGATGATTACTCATTTACTCTCATGGGGGGTTCTTTGAAAAGAGAGCATTGTTAGGAAATTCTAATAATAGGAAATTCTACCATCATCTTATCCAAGCATGAGAAAATCTCTGTAATAGAGCTCAAACAATCTACCAAAGATCAAAACTTATCCTCCATCCAACATGCAATGAGACTCATTTGGCCCTCACCAACCTAGGATAGAGGTGGTTCGATCACATCTGCCAACCTCACCACCATCATTATCAAAGCCTTGTCCCAACTATGTTGGGGTCAGCCACATGAATTCTGTTTCTACATTCCGATCTATCCTATCAATGCTCAAAAAAGGAGACAGATTAATGTTAAGCTCTCCAACAACAGTAGCCTGTACCTCTTGGTTTGGAGCCCTGCCCCACTCCACCCCATCCCACCCAAAAAAAAAAAAAAAAACAGAACACAGCTCAGCCACCCTCCAACAACAATGGCCTGCACCTCTTGCTTTGACCCAAAAAAAAAAATCATAGAGCCACTTGAATTCCAAAAGAAAATTTCAAGCCTCACCTCTACCTAATTCATTCTTGAAGCTCATCCAAAGACATCGTACAGTTAAAGAGACTTCCAATGGAGGTATTGTATAATTAACCTTTCAATCCATGCATGACACTGCACCCCCATCATATATACTATTCCATACAAATCCACCCATGGTCTATCTCTTCTGCAACAGATTTAAACCTCCCTCTAAAACCAGAGTTTCTGAGAATCAATCTCATGAACTCCTTGTCCCTCCATCCTCCTCCCTTGTGGTCTCTGCTTTGACATATTAGAAAGGCTATTAGTGATCTCTCTAAATCCTCTTCCTCCTCCTCCTCTTCTTTTTTTCAAATGATTGAGCTCTCTAAATCCTCATCACATAATCTAATAGCCAACTCCTAGTTAGCTAATTCAGAGCTCTATCTTAGCGTCAGTCATGAATTAACAAAACCAAAACTTATCCCCTGCCAGAATACTAGCTTTAAGGGAATGGAACAATAAAAAAACCACAGCAGCTGGAAGAACAGTAGAGCACACTCATTGGTGGACTAGTCTGAAGGCAAATTCTTCATGAATAAATAGATGGAATCGCTCCCACAGCGCCCCCCTTGACAGCCCAGTCAAATCATTACTCCACTCATCTTTCTTTGAAACGTAAAAACCTTCTCATCATATGATACTAGATTGGTGGTTTCATGAGATACAAACAGATTTTGGTAGTCCTCTAGGGTACTACTAAAATTTTAAAAGTAAATCCCATACTTTTGCAGTTGTGCACTTGTACTCACTACAATGACAACAAATAATGCATGGATCTTCAAATACAGATTTACTAGGCATGGGAGGTTATTGTAAATAAAACTTTTAAGGCATCGCAAGCTCGGCATGAACAATGCATTCTTGCAGAGAGTGTACAAAAATGAAAATGGGACAGTATAAGAAATAGTAAGCATTTGCATTGTGGTTTCACCATTGAAAAGCTGTAAAATGATGCTGCAAGTGTTAACAGGCGCAAGTCATTCTGTATAACATCAAAAAAGGTGGTCGTACCGGATTCAGTAGAAGTTCTGGGCTGGTCCTGAGAATTGAAACAAGAATATTAGATCCACCAAAATATGAAAGCAATTAAAACGTGAATGAATGAACAATATAGGCAATGCCCTAGCTAACATCAAATTGCAGCACATGCAATGAATTGAGGTCGCACCTTTCATCGGTCTATATGGTTATTTGGACTAAATAAGCAGCCACTGTTTTCATCTCAAGAGCTGATATCAGGTCCAGTACTAAGAAAACAAAAGGCTATGACCTAACACTCAGATCTACCCAAATCAGATAAAGGGCCCCCTTTTCAAAGGCATGAGCACTTTATACCTAGTAATACTCAGATTAAATGCATAATGCTAATTTCTCACAACCCCAATTGCTTAAAAGCAGTCCTAAGCATATCCATACCATGAGAATGAGGCCAGAATGGTACTGATGATCTCATCTCAACTATTTTATCATGATTGCATCCATACGTTTTATCTTCTCAGTTTCTATTAGGAACGTTAATAAGCAACCCTGGGACTTGAAGAATGAGGTTGATCTAAACAATTGAAACTACTTAAACATGTATCAATATCGATTAGATGAGAAACTGCAACAATTGGTAAGCCTATCACAGATTTTTGTTTCAAGAAAGCGTTCATTAAAAGGCCGCATCAAAATTCACATGCAGCTATTTATTTAATAAAAAAAATGCAGTAGAGCCAATAACAATAGCTAGATAAAAGTGGCCTCTAATATCTTGTCAAGAGCTTCAAAAAGGAGTCCATTTCACCACCACTGGCAAAAACAAGCCTTTGAAAAACTTTCTTCAGACATATCAATTTCTTATACAGATTACTTATTCAGTCTCTCTGATTTTTCATTTCTTTGCTTCACAGTTCTCATTTTGTAACTTTTCTTGGGTTTACACTTAACAGATCTAATTAAGAAATAGAGTTTACACAAGGTGCAAGTCCATTAAAAAAAAAGACAAAGTTGCATTCACAGACTGTCAACAATGGTTTGGGGAAAAATACTTACTTTAGTTCCACCTCTGGCTTGTTATGCCTTTCAACTTCTTGACAAGGAAAGTTCTACAAGAAGAAATGGAAAATGGCTGGCCATTAAAGCAATTTATAGGATCATACTAAATTCATTATCATTTGAAGACAAAGTTGTTAAATTAAAGGCTATTATAAGAAACACAGAATGATTCGAGGCCATCGCTTAATAATCTAGTGAGAACAATACCAATTTGAAAAATTAAAAGCAATAAATTTAAATAAAGACAAATGTCGATATATCTCACATTTCTGAAGATATCATTATACCAAATGTGGCCTAAAATTTTCCAATACTACATAAAGTAAAAATCAATATTGCAATTTTGCTAAGCACTTTTCTTTGCCCAAAATAATCAACAATGAATACCAAGTTTCTTAAATTCATTAAAACTAACAAGCTCACATTTTTTCCTCCCCATTATCCCCCAAATTCTCAGTAGCAAAGACCAGTATCTGACGTCCTAGTACTTTCTGTATGACACCAATAGGGAAGTCCACATACCTGCAGACACATGGCAGCTTCCAAAGTGTTCCTTATGCAAGTCAAGTACAGGCGCAATGTGTTTGTCTGGAAATATAGATTAAAAAAAAGGCTATCATTGATATAAGGTAAAGGGTTTAACTTTCTAACAAGTGAATTACGTAAGCCTCAGTGATCACAAAAAGCTAAATAAGCAATACATAACTCACGAGCCGAAGCTTTCATCTGTGGCATCCAGCCATAGATCAGTCATTGCCTAGAATTACATGGATAAGAACAACACATTGGTGCAATGCAATGATTTTCTCCATTGATGATATCTGTTGTCGATCTTCTTTTTGTGACCACTTTTACAAGTTCTTTGTTTTTGCTAACACCAACTTGTTACAAATCTTCAATTGCAAAGGGTATTTTACCAGGTCATGTCATGCTAGGTCCAACCAATAAGAAGTTGGTATCAATGGAGATATCCTCACTGTCATGTGTCATTCTTTTTTTTCTTTTTTTTTTTTTTTAGTATAGATCATCTTGGATGATTTCATATTGGATGTACAAACATTCAAATACATATAGTAATGATTAGAGCGAGAATTAGTGTTGTGGGCGACTACACTGTGGGGCTTGCCTGGGAGATCATCCATAGGGAGAATCGGGTGGTGCTGGGCTTATGGATGGATAAATGGTAGGCCAAAAATCAACTTACTTGGATTCCAATGGCTAGATATTAGTTATGGCTTCAAAATCAATGGTGACAAAGAGATGAAATAGTCTTTTTCCTTTTTTTGTTTTGCTGACAGAGGGTGTCCCAGCCCTTTGGGCCCATGGGAAGCCGGGTAAACCCCCCGTGGCCCCCATGTGGTAGTTCAATTCAAACCCGCAACCTCTAGGAGCAAACCGTGATCCAAGGCCAACTAAGCTATCCCATGGGGTTGAAATAATAATTGCTAATAATATCAACTGTAACTCACTATTATCCCAAACCATAATGCTTCTCAAATCCTAACTTCTCTTCCAACCCAAAAATGAACTTTGACAACAATTCAGCACTGCAAATGCACTCTACACCATGTAACATTATCCCAACGAAAAAAGAAAAAAAAAAGGACATCTCTCCTTCTTTTAGCCTAATTGCCCCAGTCCAAGTAATCTTCAAATCCAAACTTGCCCCAAATTCTTGCATCCTCATAAAAATCCCATAAACAACAATTTCTCAGTCCAAGCGACCCCATCAACAGTCCAAATGCTTTAACCACATAGCATCCATGTAATAATACAAATTTATAGAAAAAGGGACAAAGACGATGGATTTCAGAAAAACAAAGAAATTCAACAGTAGATTAGAAAGAAATACATTAAAACTGTAGATTAGATCAAGCACTCTGAAATTCTACCAAAACAGAGACAGGAAATGGCTTGAATTAGAGATGAAGGATGCGATTTTAGATCATGTGCATATGTGGAATTCATGTAGTGCTAACACAACTTCATAAAGTTAGATGATGGACTATCACTTCGTATTCCAATTGTTGATCACAATTCACAACTAAACAAGGTGGGCAAAGCATTGCCCTAATATATAATGCTTGTGACCAGATTAAAACATGCCACCAGCCCCAACTTCCTCTTGATAGGCAATCAGAAAATTTTCCTCATTGCTAATTGGTCCAAATCCCACAAGCAAGCAAGAGCCACAGGTGGCAAAAAGAAAGGTCCTGTACATCGTCATTAAAACCATTCTCTACTATTGTCACTTTGTTGCATAATTCAAAAGTTTTCAGAGATTGGCACTCCAGGATCTTCAAATTTCTAAGAGGTATTATAATTTATATCAACACGATGAATTTCAAAGGAAATAATGCATGACTAACCAAGTGCAATCTGGTTGCATTATAATACAATGTAAATCACATCATAGAGCCAGTACGGCCCTATGATACCGGGATACCTGCGCATGCATTGGATATCTTTGTTGGACTGATATGACACTCATACTTTTACCTGATACAGTACACTTTTGGGTGCAAGTTTAGCATATCCTTCTCACTGAGTTCATTATTTCATATAGCTCTCTCTCTCTCTCTCTCTCTCTCTCTCTCTCTCTCTCTCTCTCTCTCTCTCTCTCTCTCTCTCTCTCTCTCTCACTTTTCAACATAAAAAATGTTAAAAAGGAATGTAATGACAATTACATTAATTTAGAAATGTTTAAAGAGAAAATTAGGGAAGCTGTATACAATATTTGTATCTAAGTTCAAGGTTTTCTGAAAGCACAGAGTTGTATCCTTGATCTCTGCATTGGTTTTTGTACTAGGCATCATAGGTTGGGGCCCTTCAGGCCAACCTCTGAGAGAGAGAGAGAGAGAGAGAGAGAGAGAAAGAGAATGGCATACTGACAGAAATGTGGGTTTTGATGGAGGAAAGTAAGATTGTAGTATACTTATAGAAATGTGGGTTTTGATGGAGGAAAGTAGGATTGATTGGTTAACTAAAAATGTTAAAAAAAAAATTAGTATACTTGATAACTGGAAAAAAAATGGTATGATCCATTTATCCATAACAGAACATAAATTTTGAAGAGATGAAAGCAAGAGTTCATTTTGGCCATGGTACTTGAAAATGGAATCCTAAAATGGTACCTTAAGTTACATCACTTGAAAATGTAATCATTGTTGATCAACAAGAAGAATATACGGCTCTTTGAGAATGTCTCACTTTGGGGACATTTAAAACTGTGCAAACTGCCAAAATAACTAAACTAATGAAAAATGACTGAACTTTGGGAGAGAGTAATAAAGTAACACACCAGCAAGAATGAAATATTTCAGAAAACCAGTTTGGAGTGAACTTCCCCCTCCTATGTCTTTGGGAGAGAGTAAGAAAGTAACACAACGGCAAGAATGAAATATTTCAGAAAACCAGTTTGGAGTGAACTTCCCCCTCCTATGTCCAATTCAAGCTCTTCCACTCATTTCCAACTCCCTCCTTCTCTCTCTCCAATGAACCAAAAAACAGAAAAAAAAAAAGAAACTCCACATGCATGAATTAGCACCTACAAAGATTTTGTCTTTGGCACTCATTTGGGTTGGTAGGGTCTTGAATTGATCATGCAAATTTTAGCACCCATTTTACTTTTTCTAAGACCTAAATTTAGACAGCTTTGAAACCCTTAAAACAGTATCGTGATTTGATTATTTCCATTTTTTGCAAATGGGTAGGTTATAAATTGACCGTCCAAACCCTTAAACCCGTCATGACTACATGCTTTCAGGTGAGGCCCACATACTAGACCTTCCTAAACGAGGAACAGTCTGTTCATTCCTAAACAATGACTTTAGGAAACAATGGGAATGAGAAAAATGATTATTACGAAAGAATAAATGTGACAACCAATATAACATTCAGATGATTGGGAAATGTAACATTTGCCAAGAAATGAAGACTTCTGGAAACTAAGACCTCTAAAGTAAATTTGGTAAAAGGGATTCTCAGACATCCTTCGTGTTTATTATCTCACAGGCCAAAATTTACTACCTGACATGATACACCCAGATGCAGAAGGATACAATAGAGAGATATGCATGAGTAATTTTGAATTATCAGACATGAAGAGAACAGAGATACACTATGTACCTTGAAGTATCTGGGTACCAAAGACTAAAATCAAAAATTTAACTGCCACAATTAAAAGAAAATATTCAAATTTCATAATGACCCATTTGTCTTGATTTAATGTTGTCAACCCCCTCCAAAATGATTCAATGAAATGAAGAAAATCTATTCAAACACAACCAACCCCTTATCTTCCAGTGTGCCAACACTTGAACAGAGAATTGACAAAAAACCAAACAAACTCGCGTGCGTGCACACAAAAACTTGCAATCCCATGCACCAATCAGGCAGAAACAAGCAACAAAACTAAAGATAATGCCCAATGTTGTCCTAAGTATACAATGTTCGTGTGTGTATTCATAACAGATGGAAAGAGGGCTAAAAAAAAAGAGAGAAAGAAAATAAAAAGACCTGAATTTCTGGTGCAATTCAGCTTCACGCATAGACAAAAAACAGTCCATTCTTTTATCAAAAGTTTAAACGACCTTCAAATTTCAAAATATATATGCATAAAAAAAAGAAACAAATTAAAGGAGTAACCAAAACAAACTAAGGCCACATTCAAAATCATTATTTAAAAAACAAAAAGAAATCCACCCACAAACTGAAGCACACACAAACTTTAAATAAAAAAAAACCCCAGTTTCAAGAATAAATCATGTGAGCCCAAACTTGATGGTCTGATGACACCAACAACAATAAAGATCTCAGCAGATAATAATTAAGATCTCAATAGATCCATCCTCACCACAACCTTAGAAACCCACAGCCAAGATTCATCTCTTCTTACCAAACAAAATAGGAAAAAGAAGAAGAAAGGTTAAAATTTAACCACTTTAAACATCATTCTTAGCGGGGGAAAAAAAGTTCTCAATTTTATCACCTTCAAACATCAAAACCCAAGAATCCGATTCTGTTATTGCTCACCAGAAAGCAAAAGACTCAAACTCTAATGTCCTGCCAGAACAAGAACTTAACTGTTATCCCTCCTTCAAACAGCAAATTCCTCATCTCTTACACACAACCCAAAAGAAACAGACCCAAATTCAAAGACTTCCCACTTTGTTTTTATTCAAACATCAAATCTCAACAACCCCAACCAAAAGATCAATCATTCCCTGACGAACCTGAAAACCCCCAAACACCCAATTCCAAAGTCACTTCCATCATCATCATCTAATCCATATCCAAGCTCATTACCCAGAAAAAAAAAGGAAGGAAGAAACTCATATTCAATTATTAAATCCCAAAAATAAAACCCTCATCCAAACTTATCATTTCTCATCAAAAGCAAAGATCTTTCTACCCAAAAAAAAAAAAAGCATCATTCAAAAGACCTACATCCAACTTCATCGATTCTGACCCAACAAGGAAAAGAAAAAGAGAAGAAAAAGCAAACTCACTGCCATTTTGATGAACCCAACTCAGATATTCTTCAACTGATCCTCTCCAAAATCCAGATAAAAGATAAAGAAGCAAGTTTTACCCAATTAGCTTAATGGCAAAATGACACAACCAAAATGTGTAGAGTTGTGACTTTTGGTCCTGACTTCTAGTTCGTAAAAAAAACCTTCGGTGGATTAAATGCTAAAGCATAGGTCCAAACAAGTTACTGGGGAGGGTTGGAATGTTAAATAAGGACACTGGGGATTATATAGAGTGGTTATGAGAATTTAATTTTATGATACAATTAATTTTCAGGGCTGCCAAGAACCTGGCCAGGTCACGCCCAGCTGGTATTGGGCTGGATTGATGTTGTGTTTTTAGGTTGTGGTGTGGACCCCAGGATGATTTTCTGGCTCAATAGTCACCTGGGCCAGCCTTAGACCTATGGATTATATAAACTTTTAAATGGAGTGGATCATAGCCTGACTTTTAGTCCATGGGCTGTATCTGGGCATGAATATTGGGCCTGGTTGCTAAATGGGCTGAGGTCGTAAATTAGAGTTAATTGAGCGGTGTTGGCACCTTGGTTTTACATACACGCCTAAGGATTTCTAAAGTTGGAAGTACCACTCTCGTACCACTAGCCCATCAAAGCAAAAAAAGGGACTGCACCGGAAATTAGATATCCCATCAAGATTTTCAAGTTGACTTCAGAAGATTATATTTCAAAAATGAGAAAATTAAAAATTAAAAACTTAATCATCATAAATTATAATCTATTTGCTAAACTAAGCTTCAAGGCTCAAGCCCATCAAAGTGGGATCCTAAGCACAATAATTCAGCCAATCTAACCCATTTTCAATTTATATACCCATCACCATGTATTCTACAATCAGTGTGGGGCTAGAACAAAAGGCTCTAATTTTTTCTTTGAGTTCCACCAATTTTCAAGATCGTTTTCAACAAAGTTCTTTGAATTGAAGAGTATATTAAATATTAGCACTTCATATAGATGGGAGTTGCATTTTGATGACCTATTTATACATAAGATGAAGTAAATTAGAAACTAAGACAACCAAACTGTAATCAATGAGACATCTACATCATCAGATATAAAACATTAGCTAAAATAAAGAAACATGAAACGTCAGGACAGGCTGTGCACCCCATAAATTCTATTTAGATGGGCATGATACCAGGATTGATTGGTCAACCAAATTGTAAATAAAATTTTAAATACAGGTCCATTGCGCTATTTATAAGAAAGAACAATGTGATCCCTTTGTACCAGAAAATGAACTAATCATGAAACTAAATACACTATGCTCATTCAAAATACACTATGCTTCCATCTCAATTTTTTTATTGTAATACAATTAATCATCATTCCTGACTAAACTTGACTTTTCACAGAAATTAATCAAGCATTAATGGCTATACAACCTACAACTACATCAATCCACAGGTAGCTAAATTGGTGAGGCACCTACCTTCCACATAGACAAACTAGGGATAATTTCCAGACTGTAGTGTTGATGAAAAGGGACTTGGGTGAGTGTGTATGGTGGGTGTGTAAGTACTTACCTCACAAAAAAAAAAACCCAAAAAACCTACATCAATCAACGACTATAACTAGATAGCTACAAAGAAGAAAAAGAAACAGAAAAGGAGAAAAATGTATAACATATATCCGAGGATTTGGCATATGATAGACTGGCATGGATAAACAAAATTCATGTGGCCAACCCCAACATAGTTGGAACAAGGTTTTGATGAAAAGGATGATGATGATATTTTTCGTCTATCTGTCAACAGAAAAAAAGTTGTTCTCTACACTCCTCATCAAGAGAAAAGATATGCTGACACATAAAATTTAGATGATTAGAATAAAAAGTTGTAGGTAAATTAGCTGGATTAAAAGTAGGGTAAAAAGTTCATAAATATGAAAAATAATACTCGTTTAACTTCCCCACCAACCCAACATTGGTAAATGAAAAATAATACTTGTTTAACTTCCCTGCCATCCCAACATTGGTAAATCAATGATTCAGTTCTACATCAAGGACTCCGTGATAATAGTAATAATATACATTGTCTGCTAAACACACAAATTTCATAGTTATGGAAGGATTCCACGATACATGTAAATCTCCAATTTGAATTGTCATCTGGCTGAGTTGCAGTCCATGTCTTGCTTCGATTTGGAACTGAAGTCTAAAGGCAAATTTAGTTGCTCATTTTCACAAGCTATGCAACAAAAACATTTGTGTATTACATTGCTTTGAATCCTTGCAACTCCTGTCTACTGCCCATCACTGAACGAGTGCTTCAGCAATATGAATGGAAATATGAAAGTGATAAAAGATAACATAAGTGTTGTGGCTCTGATACCAATTGTTGTGATTTTTTGACATCACCCGTTGTACGCATCCATGAATCACAAGATCAACACGAAGCAAGCCATACACAAGAAGAGACACGAGATTTACGTGGTTCACCCAAATAGGGCTACATCCACGGGCACAGGAAGACGAACATCTTCACTATGACAAGTAAAGCATACAAGAGATTCCCACTCTCTCACCTCATCTCTCCTACGTGGTGTGGGAACACCACGGGCAACTGCCACCGCAAGGTCTAGGGTTACAGACTATACATATATATAATCTCTGCTTTCTTGGCCACCAAGAAAACCCCGATACAATTACCAAAATACCCTTGACCTTAAACCAGTCCCTGGCTAACCCAGTAACTCATCCGGCTAAACCGGAATACAAGACATAAACCCAACAATCTCCACCTTGGCTTGAATTCCGTACAACTCGAGCTACTAGGAGATAAAACCGGCAATGTCTTCACGTACCTTGCTGAATGGTACGTCACTGCACCAACGATACAGTCTTCTTCAACACTTTGACATGTTGAACCAGTACATGAACTTTGAGCAAAGTTCATCTCGTCAAACTCCACCTCGAACTAAAAAATCGAAACCATTGACAAGTCTGAGTGATATCTGAATCACTCACCATCTTGCCCCATCTTCAACATCACCATGAAGATCCAATCACCACAAGCATGCAAGCAAAACAGATCGGGAATACAAGTCCAGATGACTTCACAATTGCAGAAAACCTCTGCCTCCGAGCGGTCAAAAAACTCCATTTAACCGGGCCTCCGATCAATCAATCAAACAAATGTTTGACAACTGCTGACACATCAGCTCCTCCTAGCTACTTTTCTGGCTTTGACAAGATGAACAACATCACATGCGATCATGTGAACCCCAAACGAACAACTTCGTTTGAATCAGCAAACCCATTGCAACTAGGCCGGCGGCTCCTATTATTGGGTTTGCAACAACAACCAGGTCAAGTAGACCCGATTCTAGCCTCAATCCACATCTGTTTAGATCTCCTCCAGATTTCTGCATCAAGTTATAGATCTCGTCACCACGAGCACGCTGGAAGAAACGGATCTGAAATCCGACTCAGGATGGCTTCGATAACGTAAAAACAAGTTTCTACGCTCCAATCGGTCAAACCTCCTCTTTGACTATCAAACAGCCAATCAACCTCTTCCACTGCGTAGATCTGCTCGAAACGAGTCCGTAGGCTCAAACGGATCTTCGATCGGACATCGGACGATCAAGATATCTCAGAAACAATTTCAGCCGCAAATCTGGTCAAACCTGCCTGTTGACCGATGCTGATGTCACTGCTGATATCACTGCTGCTGTTCTACTGCACTGGGCTGAACTCTGTGCACACGGGTCAGGTCTGACCCGACCCGAACTGGCCCAGAACTGCTGCTTCTGTAACTGGGTCAGGTCTAACCCAACCTGGAACCGAACCTGCAGCCTGCGCTGCCTGGGCTTTGCCGCTGACAGGTCAGGTCAACCCGACCTAACCTTGACTTGAACTGGGCTTCTTTCTCCACGGGTTGGGTCGAACCGACCCAACCCGACACCTGGAATCGACCTATGCCTGTTCTGCTGGGCTTATACTTCACGGGTCAGGTCAAACTGACCGAACCCGAAACTCAAAACCCGGAGCCTGCAACTCTGAATCATCGTCTCCAACGCGTCTCTGTTTCTCTGTTTTGCAACAGAGAAAGCAATCCTTCTTCCTCGGCTACGGCGATGGGGTCTGTGACTATGGTCGGAGCACGGCGGCGCGGCGAAACGATGGCAGCAATTGTCGTCTCCAATCACCGTGCGGCAGCGACGAAGTGCAGCGGTCCTCTCGTCTTTGATCACCGGCAGAGATGCAGCGGCGACTCCAGTTAGGCAGAGATCCGGCGATTCAGCGATTCAGATGGAGCGAACTTTCCGGTGAGTCTTTTTGTTTTGTTTTGTTTTTGATTTTTTTTCCCAAATCAAAGACTTCCCAGAATCTGCAACAGAGGAACCAAATCAGCCTAGAGTTTCTTCCTCTCTCTACCTTCTCTGTTTTGATGAAACAGAGATCACAAACCGAAACTTCTCTTCTCTTGTGATCTTCTTCAGCAACGTGTGGCCCTCCCTGAGATCACAATCGATCTCTATAATAAGTTGCAGCCAACGAATTCGCCGATCCTCAACAGTGATCCGAACCCAATCATGTCGACTGCTGCGATCTAACTCCGAGATCTGAACAACCTGGGAATCCTCTTTCCTCCGATTTTAGCAAAAACCGGAGAACCCAATCTCATCTTCTTCTTTTCCGATGGTGGCCTAACTAAATATCACGAACCTGATCTCAGTTAATCTTCATGCGCACAACCTCCAAGTCACTGAGCGATCTCCACCTCGCTCAGAAACCCGAGGAACACCAACCTCGGCTCTGATACCAATTGTTGTGATTTTCTGACATCACCCGTTGTGCGCATCCATGAATCACAAGATCAACACGAAGCAAGCCACACACAAGAAAAGACACAAGATTTACGTTGTTCACCCAAATAGGGCTACATCCACGGGCACAGAAGGACGAACATCTTCACTATGACAAGTAAAGCATACAAGAGATTCCCACTCTCTCACCTCATCTCTCCTACGTGGTGTGGGAACACCATGGGCAATTGCCGCCGCAAGGTCTAGGGTTACAGACTATACATATATATAATCTCTGCTTTCTTGGCCACCAAGAAAACCCCGGTACAATTACCAAAATACCCTTGACCTTAAACCAGTCCCTCGCTAACCCGGCAGAGTGCGCAGTTCAGTTCAGTTCCGGGTCAGGTGAACCCGACCCGGATCCGTTTCAGAAGCTCAGTTTGCCAGCAAACCGTGACGTCAGCAGTGATGTCAGCATGGTCAACAGGCAGGTTTGACCAAATTCAACGGCTGAAATTGTTTTTGCGATATCTTGATCGTCCAATATCCGATTGGAGATCCGTTTGTTGTTATGGACTCGTTATGAGCAAATCTACGCGTATATGGAAGAAGATGGGCTGGTCAACGGTCAACATGGATGTTTGACCAATGGAGTGTAGAGAATTAATTCTGCTATATCGAAGCTATCCGGAGTCGGATTTCATATCCGTTTCTTCCAACGTGCTCACGGTGACGAGATCTACGAGGCAGATAAAAGATATTGGCAGTTTGATGGGTAGAAAATTGGGGAATTGAAGAAACTAACAAATTCACGATGATAGCAATGGATTCAAGCATCATGGGCCAGATTGAAGTGTTTGATAGAGAAACGACTTCAAGGATTGGCAGGATAGAGTGTTAGACTCCATGACACAGCAATGATTAAAAAGTGTTACTTGATGTCAAGAATGGTAGATTGCTCCAGAACTTTGATGAACGCTCAAATCCACGTCGAAGGGATTGGGTAGGAGTGACATGCCAAAGTGGAAGGAAAAAGCAAAATAGGAAGGAGGTAGTGTGCAAGAAAGCTCGGATTTGGTTGAAAGGAATCAGTTTTGGTCACTATAGGTTGATAGGGGATCGAGATGGGATCATAGTAGATGAGTTCTCTCCTCCCGTGGACGTAGGCAAGTTGCTGAACCACGTAAAACTGCTGTATCATGGTGTGATTGCTTGATGGTGTGATTGCTTAGGTAAATCGTGGTAAATCCGTTAATCGCGGGTTGTTTTCGTTGCGCCGCTTTTCCCAACAATAGGTGTGTCATATTGCTTCCTGTAGATGTTCAGTTGCAAGTTAACTCACAAAATACTATAGAACAGACCAAAAAATCTAGAATAACAGCATTTCAAAAGTAACAATAAAAGAATATAACATTACAAAAAACAACACAAAAGGAGCCATGAAGCCTAAAAGGAAGAAAAAACATTGAATCTTTTACATATATCCGCACAGAGAACAACATCCCAAAGAGCTTGCCCTCACAGGTCAATGTGACTCTGAACAATAGACATCAAGCTTGTTAATTTTGGTTTAGTTGAGAAGGTGGCTAAAGTTCTTCTGCATTCAACTGAGAAAACGAGTACAGAGAGAAATCCATTACCTTCCCTTCAATGAGTTGTTGCTGGACCAACTCAAATCCCAAGATGAGCTCATGAAGGGAGAGGATGTATACTGTCGCAATGAGATAGAAGACATGCAACTGAAAGCACTGCCTCTCAGCCTTGTTTTTGCACCTTCAGGGTCTTTGCAATCACGATCATTACGGACAGCATTAATCTGAAGCGCCTCGAGAAGGATGCAGTTGCAGATTGACCCTACAGAAAATACAATTAAAACAGTGAAACTCATACTTTGTCATTTGCAGTGCTGAAGAATGACGATATTACGATGTGCTTTTGTCATGAAACACTCACTGTTCATGATGTGCTTAACAGTGCTGACTTTTCAATTTGAACTAACTGGCATCCCGTTTGGTTAATAGTAAGTACATCTTCAGCGATGTACTCAGTCAACGGATTCCATCCAGACCAACAGTAGAAAAATGCAGACATGGAATGCCTATGAGGCAAACCATCCTTGCCAGATAAAGGGCAGTTTCTAAAGTATGCATCTTCTGTAACCTTTAAGTTACCCCATTGTGAGTTTCTAGACATCCAACATAAGGCCATGTAACAGACAGTAGGAAGCTAAGTTCCTATTCCAGAAGAGAAACTTTTAAGAGATGCCAAATATAGAAACACACAGATACAAAACCTGTCCTATTTTCAAATGCTGGTCCATACTGATACCAGCAAGGAAGTGACAACTGGAGACAAACTGTACTCTTTCATTCCAAATGTGAAAATATCCAAAATGAGATTTCATACCTACACCGGCAAGTCGATTTATCCATTTTGGAATCTTTCTTTTGGTCAACTTGTAACAAACATCCTTGCAGAAATGATTGCAGTTCTTAACAATCAAATGGTATGTGTTACCATAGTATTAATTCACAGAGTGGCGCTTCATGAACTCTCTGATCTGATTTGGGTCCAAGATTGTGGTGCCCATGAATATTGACTTCCTAAACTTAAAACCTGGGCATTGTCGAGGCTCAACCTCAAAAACTCCGCTTGATGCATAATCATGTGCACCAAATGCATATTCTACTCCGTAAACTCTATTCATGCGTGTGAAACATCAGAAAATTTTACATCATAGAAAGTGTACAGTGTTAAGTGAAATACAGGAGAAATTTTCAAGCAGTCAATGATGTCTATGCTAATAAAGGAAAAGCACCAACAGGACACCAATGGTTGTATAAAAAATGAGTGTCATCATGTAAATGTTCTATAGACATTAGACACACATGAAACAATTTTTATAAAATCCAACCCGTTTAAGGTTAATTAATGACCCCGCCTAAGTTTCCATGCATTTTTATAATCTTCGTAAAATTCAACTATGAGGGCAGCTGCAGGCTTAGGGCCACAACCAAAGGCTTGAAAAAGCAGTCCGGCTCAGTTCAACAAACTTTAATTACAGTTGTTCTTATTGATTGGATTAACAGGCTGGGAACATGGACGAAACTTGACCCAGCTCATGCCCACCTAGTTGTCAAAAACTCTTGCAAAGTGAATAAAGACATTGATTCGAGGATAATACCACCAAACTAACATATCATCATCACCATCATCTTAGCCTTATCCCATTGATCTAGGCCGGCAAACTAACAAATTCAATAGATATTTAAACTTAAATAATGAGTGTATATTCTTGTATCATATGTTTTTAATTAAATCTATGAAGAATGGTTCCAATATTGAATGGGCAATATTGAATTGGGTGCCTGAAATTAGCAGGCCTCCTTAATTAAAAAATAATAATTGTGTTTTTCTTGTTGAAAAGAAGAGGGGTCATTTTAAAAATCACAAAATTTCAAAATCCATTTTGTTGCAATTCTCACATCTGATCAAGCCTTTTGACAATAAGATGGGATTAAAATTTATCAACTACCCATACAGAGAAAGGGGAACCATGTAAAATCTTTATAAAAAAAAGAACCTACTACAGTAGAGGAGACTATAACTTTTCTAAAATCTGAGTTAGTAAAATGATGGCTGCGTATTTTTTAAATTCAAGAAGGTTGTTTAGTTATCATTTTTAATATTCTTAGTTTATTCTTTATTTTATTACCATTTATAAAAATATTCTTTATTTTTTTCACCATTTATAAAAAAATAAAGTCTTAAAAATTTCTAAAAAATCAATTATACGAAAAGAAACCGACCCTAGGGTATCTGGACTCTCCTATTCATTATCTCCTCATTTGAACCTCTTTGAAATTTCAAGCGACTCAAACTCGGTCTCAATTTGTCCCATCGTTAAGAAAAAAAATTTAGAAAATTATTTACCGAAACATAATAGAACAAATTTGGGCAACTATTTTTGAGTGGTTTGAATTTTAAATATGTGTGCAGTGGATTCAGTGGAGCGTTTCCTTAGGTAGGGAATTATGTTTTACATGAAGTCTACAAAGAAGTGAAAGTGTCATTAGAGATTACAATATGTTGTTCTCTTACAAACATAAAGAGTGAAACTCATCCTTCTTCAAAACATTCTCGCATGCAAATGAAATGAAAATTATATAAATGAAAGCAAGAATACCTTGCATCATTGAACATAGTGGTGACTTTTTTAGCTGTGGTTTAGTTTTCAGCATTGAACATAGTTTTTATGTCGCCACTAAATGTATTCGTGACTCTTAAAATTGATATGGTATGAATAATGGTTTGTCACGGCATGAAATTTTATTTTAGCATAAAAAAATTAGAAAGACTTTCAAAATATTAAAAAAGGCTTGTAAAGTGCTCGAAAACAATATCCTTTTGTGTTAGTACTTACTATAAAGCAAAATATTGGTCCTTTTGAGTTATGATATTCTATATCATTTTTATGTTTGAAAACTGATGAATATATTGTCTTTTAGTGTTGGAAGCTTCTAAATGTACACAAGTTATGACTCAGTGTACCTTAAAAAAAAAAAAAATTAGAATCCCTATAATACCCCCACCCCCTTCTCCCCTTACACAATTTCTTTCTTCCTCCTTCTTTCCCTCCGGCTAGCGATGAGTTTTGGCAGCAGATGGAGACTCCCTTCTCCTTCTTCCTTGCTATATTCTCTCTCTCCCTCCCTCTCCCCCTTTCTGCCCCTCACCGACGTCTCCCTGCAACAAAGATTGGGAGATGTTGGGGAGGGGGAGAAAGGGGGAGGGAGGAGAGAGTGAGGGAGAGGGAAAAGAGAGAATAGAGGTATAGAAAGGAAGAGGAAAAGGAAGACGGAGAGGGGAGTCCCCTCCGCCGTCGTAGCTCGTCGCCGACCGGAGGGGAGGTCTGGAAGGAGAGGAGAGAGGGAGAGAGAAAGTGTGTAGGGAAAGAAAAGAGTAGGGGTATTTTAGAGATTCTTAATTTTTTCTTTTAGGCTGCGTACATTGAGTCAAAACTCGTGCACATATAGAAACACTCTTAGTATTTTATGCATGATTCATCTTTGTAATTTATAGATCCACCATATAGTACACAACTAAAATGCCTAATCCAAGCACTTAGAATAATTATCACTTTTCTTTTTTCTGTTAGATTTGTAAAAAAGTTTATTTTTTATATTCAAGAGAAGGGCATTTATTCTTAGTAATTTGAGATATTTTTCATTAATATATCCATTAGAGGGGTACTAGTAAAATAAATAAAAGGTTTGGATATTTAATTGAATATTTTAAATATTTTATTTGGGTATTTATAAGGAACCAATGCGACGGCCGAACTCTTACTAAGTTACAGTTTATCGGGGGCCATATAAGAGGGGAACTTATTTTGAGTGGGCAATTAAAAAGGCGGTATTTAGTACTTAAGACGTTAAGAGGGGGCGTTAATGGTTTAAGAATTTTAAATTATAAACATATCAAAGGACAGTTTAAAAGGAGGTATTTAATTTAAAAATGTGGGCTACAATAATGGAATGCAAGCATAGGTGTCAATTGTTGTCATTTTTGGTTTGTACTCCATGATAAAATATTGCACTATTTTAGAATTTTGGTTAATTATTTCGGTTTTTGAAAATAATTAAAATTAAGATATGCATACATATATATATAAATAAATAAAATAAAATATGCATTATGCATGTTTCTTGATATGAATATTAAGAAAATAAATAAATAAATTGTAAAAAAATTATACAACAAATTGAAATAGGATGTACCAGATCGAAATGGGCCGAGATTGGCCGAAATGGACCGGAAGACTGAAATGGACTAAAATTCAATTCTAGATTTTTTAACCCCCATTTCATTTGGGAGGAAGGACCGAAAAAAAAATTGTGGACATTCTGACCAAAACTAAAAGGAATTGACTAGTATAATTATAAATAAAAGCCATGACTAGGGTTGTTTGGCAAATTCGATTTATTTAAAATAGATTTGCTTGAAATAGATCTATTTCCAATTGAACTATTTGAAATAGACGTTTTTACAAATAGATAGTTTAACAAGACTCACTTTTATGTCTTATTCAATTAAATCTATTTTAAATTTTTTGTTTGGTAAACATAAACATAAGTTGTTTTTTCTGGGGCGATTTGTTTTCTTGTTTTCTTTCAAGATAGCTAGTCCATATCCCTTTTTGTGAAGGGAATGAATTTGGGCGTGGGCACTTAATTGGATTTTCTAACTTGGGTGCTCTAGTTTCTGCTGGATTTTATTTATTTCTTTATTTATTCTTTTTTTTTTCTTCTATTTTTTTTATTTAAGAGCTGAGATGTTTGTTTGTGTCCTTGTTTTCTTTATATTAGAGGATGAAGATATCTAGTCAAGATCAGGCTTCTTTTGATGGGAATGAATGAGGGTCTGAGCTCCTAGTTGGGACTTTTAATTTGGGTGCTCTAGTTTCTGACGATATTATTATTAACATTGTCATTCCACACAGTGTGTGGTAGGAAGATTAGTAAGTAAAACTTTATCTACTGTAGTTTGATTTTGAATTTAATATTTAAGAACCGAGATTTTCCCAATTTATTTTAATGGGAAATATGTGTTTTTTCTCATTGGAGGATCATAATAACCAATATCATGTTTCTTAATTTGGGCCCGGGCTCCGGCTAGATTTTCTGTTCTGGCTATTATGAGATATTGTAGGATTTTCTTTCATCTTGTTCTATTAATATTCATCATCATCATCATTATCAAAATCTTATAATCATATTGAGGTCGGCTACATGAATTCTATTTCTCGATTTCATTCTATTTGGAGCCAAATTCTTAAAAAAGTTAAACTTCTTCAAATCCGATATTAATCATATTAATATTATTTATTTATTTATTTATGGTTTTTGCCCTTGCAGAAAACATGGTCCATCTACGTAGCAAGAGAAACCTACATGACAGGCCTCTATCACACTCTGTGTGCAAAAAAACTCCTTTCCAAATGCAAACACCCAAAATCCATCGCCCAAATCCATGCCTTTCTGCTCATGACTGGAATTCTCAGCAGTCATGAACACTCCAACGCCCATCTCATTGCCTCCTATGCTAATGCGGGGGACATGGACTCGGCCCTCCAACTGTTTGATGAAATGCCCCAACGAATGACACCCACATGGAATGCCATGATCATTGCTTATTCACGCACACATTCCCCTACCAAAGTCCTAAATCTCTACCGCCAGATGATTAATGAAGGAATTCGACCTGACAGCTCAACCTTCACTGTCACCCTCAAGGCCTGTGCCACCCTCTTCGATCTGGACTCTGGCGAAGAAATTCGATCCCAGGCTGTTAATTGTGGATATAAAGACGATGTCTTTGTTGGGTCGTCGTTGTTGAATTTATATGCCAAGTGTGGGAAGATGGACGAAGCGATGAGAGTGTTTGATGGGATGCCTAAGAGGGACCTTGTTTGTTGGACGACGATGATTACAGGTTTTTCACAGTGTGGACATGCTGCTGAGGCAGTGGGGATTTACCAGCGGATGAAGGGTGAGGGATTAGAAGGTGATTCCATTGTGATGGTGGGGTTAATTCAGGCATGCGCCGTTCTCGGGGATGTGAAAATGGGTCTTTCTATTCATGGGCATATGATGCGACAAGATCTTTGTATGGATGTTTTTGTCGAGACGAGCCTAGTTGACATGTATGCGAAGATCGGTTTGTTAGAGATTGCTCGCCGTGTCTTTCAAAAGATGTCTTGGAGGAATGTGGTTTCTTGGAGCGCATTGATTTCTGGCTTTGCACAAAATGGTTTTGCGGGTGATGCGCTTAGACTGTTGATTGAGATGCAAGATAGTGGATTGGAACCAGATTTGGTGGCACTTGTGAGCGCTCTGCTGGCATGCTCCCATATTGGTTTCTTGAAATTGGGAAAATCTATCCATGGTTTCATCACGAGAAGGCTCGAAATCAATCGAATTTCAGGTACAGCAATAATCGACATGTACTCAAAATGTGGGAATTTGTCAGGTGCATGGGCGCTTTTCAATCGGATAGCTTCGAGGGACACAATCTCGTGGAATGCAATGATTGCTAGCTATGGAATCCATGGCCATGGAAGGGAAGCCCTTTCTCTTTTCATCCAAATGAAGTCTCAGTCACAACCAGATGATGCAACCTTCGCTTCTCTTTTGTCAGCTCTAAGTCATTCAGGCCTTGTCGAAGAAGGTCAGTATTGGTTTGATCTCATGGTAAAAGAATTCAGAATCCAACCAAGTGAGAAGCATTATGCTTGTATGGTTGATCTCTTGGCTCGAGCTGGGCATATCAAAGAAGCCCAAAAGCTAATAGAATCTATGACAATTGAACCAGGCATTCCAGTGTGGGTTGCTCTCCTTTCAGGTTGCTGTAATCATCGGAAATTGGAACTAGGAGAGATGGTAGCGAAGAAGGTTCTTGAGCTTAAACCAGATGACGCAGGGATCTATGCTTTGGTATCAAATGTTTTTGCTGCAGCAAGAAAGTGGGGTGAAGTTGCTAGTGTGAGGAAGGTGATGAAGGAGAAAGGGATCAAGAAGGTGCCTGGTTATAGTGTAGCAGAAGTGAACGGAAGGCTTCATGCGTTTCTAATGGAGGATAAGAGCCATCCTCAACATGAGATGATAATGGCAATGTTGGAGAGATTGAATTCTAAGATGAGGGAAATGGGTTATGTTCCGAAGACGGAGTTTGTGTTGCATGACCTTGAAGAGGAAGTGAAGGAGCAGATGCTGTGCAATCACAGTGAGAGGTTGGCCATTGCTTTTGTGCTGTTGAATACTGCCTCGAGAACTAGAATTCTGATCACAAAGAACCTCAGGGTGTGTGGCGATTGCCACACTGCTACGAAGTTCATCTCTGTAATTGCTGACCGCGAGATTGTCGTGAGGGATGTGAAGCGCTTCCATCATTTCAAGGATGGGGTTTGCTCATGTGGGGATTACTGGTGAGGATTAAAAATATGAGACAGCTTTTTGCGTGGTCTGCTCTGATCTTGAACAGATGCATTTCTTGCACCTGCAAACGAACAAAATTGATTGCAGCCAAAGTATGTCAAATTTGGAACCAGACAACCTCTTAGATCTCTCTCCAAAAGGGTATCATATGGACATCCTTGAAGCCTGGTTACCTTGCTCTCAGGTAAGTCCAACTGTCTCTAACGTGCTCACCACTAATTACCTATGGCAAACAACAAAACCACTGTCACAGATAAATGATCCAAATGCAAAGACCTGACTTCCAATCATTCGAAGTCCCAAAAAAAATGGTGAGAAGGTACCGAGACTGTAGTGAAAAAGTTCCATTTGCTCTATGAGCATATCATCCACTGGTGTGACCCCATGATTTGTGAAGTGAGTTACCTGCTTTCAGTTTACCAAGTGTAACTGACGTCGAATAACAGGGTCTTGTGTATCAAACACACTCCAGCTGGTAAATTCATCAATTCAGTGGTCTGGATTTTGAAGCCAAAACCATGATTGGAACCGAAAGTGATGTTGACTATGCTAATGAACCTCAGTGAATTTGTGTAGGTTTGAACCCATGATGGCCACAAGAAGCCCAAAGAGAATAATGGCCATCTTCAACTAACAAAAATATCTGTAATTCCTTGATTCTGTTACTCTGGTTTTACAATGCAACCGTCAGCTCAGAGGTTTGATAGTTCTCTGACTACAAAAACAAAGAAGATAATCTAGTCCTGGATCCCGTCCGATAATTATTGAAGGAAGAGCAGATGTAGATCAATTGTACTTGTTTTAGCGAAAATCAAGTGACATATCAGCTTTCTGCTAGATAGGGCAGTGGGGAAATAATGTGGAGGGCCACAAACACTATATGACATCATGATGATGAGTGTTGATTCTATTTATCTAAGCAGTTTCTGCTGCCACATGAGCTGCACAAAAATTTTCTTGCAATGTAAAAGTTGATTGTTCTATATATGCTCCCAGGGGTTAAGCGATTATAATTTCATCATAAGCAAGGCGGGCCATATTCTAATTCTTAAAGGTGGTTCTTATGTTGTAATTTCTAAAGGTAGGCCTCATGTACACAACTTCCAAGGGCCACCTTGTAATTCTTAAACGTGGGTTCATCTTCACAAGCACAGAAGGCGAGATCATATTTCAGTTCTTTCAGATGGGTCCCATCATTGTAGCCTAGTTGTAGAGGAGAAACTCTCTCCATTTCATGTAACATATTTCATTTCTCTCCTTATCTGGTGTGGCATTTTTAATTTTTTTTTTTCTTTTTGCTGTCAAGTAGTGGCTCAGAAGGTTTGAGCCTCGGGTTTACTCTCCAAGGTCTTGAGTTCAACCTCCGCCCCTTGTGTTATCCGGGCATTATGTGTGCGGCCATGTATGTGCTTGGGGAATAGTCCTTGCTCATCAAAATCAAAAGTTTTGGTAGAAAAGATTCAAATGCCTAACAAGAATTTTAAATTTTCACAAATGAAAACTTCACTACACTTGTATCATAGCCTACGGGCAAGTCTGCCCTAAGTCCAGGTTTAGCTGGAATTAGACCATGCTAATTGGACTTCTGGACTGGGCCCAAGTCTGAGACACTGGAGCAAAAGCTCAACAAACAAGGCCTAGGTTGGCCTGAGTATTTGGGGCACAAGAAAATGTAGAAAGCCATAATATCATTTTTAGGACCAGCCAAACCATCCCTAGGCATGGACTGGCCCGTGCAGCCCGCTTCGTAGCTGAGGATAATTCAAGGGCCCGAAAAACTTGGAGTGCTAATCCAAGAGCAATAGTTTATTTGAGGGTTTTAAGTCGATCATGGAGTCGACCATTATTCTATGAATGGCTTGGCTTCAGTCCATACCGATCCTCCCTGCTCGAATTGCACCCACAAAGATGTCATTTGTTAACAATATGTAAATGAGTCTCATGCATGAGTGTTTGCTTACACTCATTTAAGCATGTAATCCAAATGAGGAGTGCGAATGGTCATATTGCACTCATTTAAGCATGTGGTCCAAATGAGGTGTCAGAATGATCATATTAAGAATAAGAGGTGTGGGAATGGTATGTGAGTTTTTCTCCCGTGGCCCCATGGACGACCTTTTAAAAAAAAATTTCCTATAGCAAACATACTCATAATGCAAACCGTTTGATTTTTTTATTGAACCAAAAAGACCCAACATCCGGAAGCGAAGCTAATTATGTTAAACCTTCATAGATTTTGAGTACTATGTGAAAAATCTCTACCTACATACCACACATCAACGAGCCCCCAATTCATGATCTAAACTATTCATTATTCTTGAATTATATCAAATTAATTTCAGATCTTAATTCCTCATGGATTTTGAGAAATTAATAAAAAGGTGAAAAATGTTTAAATACACCTAAAATCGTTGATCTACTCATTTACTCCTATAAAAATGGTGATTTTTACGAACATGATCAATTGTTTTGATGTCTAACATTTGCGTATGGAGCATTTACATATTTAAATCTCCTTTTGACCATCACATGAATAAAAGGAAAGTGACCCCTAGGTGAGACAGATTCAACAAATCCCACTTCACTCATTCCATTATTTTAGAAGTTCTGTTAGCTTTCTTACTTTCCAATGCAAGAAGACTTAGCAGCCACAATTTTATTAGTCTAAACACGTACAATAAGTGGAAACTAATACTTCATACAGAAGTTTTAATAATAAGATATGAAATACCAAGTCATGAATAGGATTGCATTATCTCCATCGTGTCATGAATTTCAGAAATGCAAAGTTACACTATAGGAATAATAGATTGTGAGTATGCAGTGCCAATCAGTGATGCAGCCTACCAGGCTTTTCCTTTTGCTTGAAAAAAATGCATACAAAGAAATAAGATTTGAACCTACTTCCCAAGCTGATAAATAATCAACATGAATATGATCCTTTTTCATTTTGATATGTTTGAACTGAAATACATCCTATGGAACCAAGTGTCCTACAATGTGCTGTCCTTGATTGCATTTATAGGTTGAGCAGGAGCTTAGATGAACTGCTTAAGAAATTCTGTTGCTACAAGCCCCCCTCGAGTGTTCACAGACAATTTCAACTCACCTATCTCCTTATCAATGTCCTACAGGAAGCAGAAGAAAACAACTAGAGTTCTTCAACATGAAGAAGATAAAAAAATACAAATTCAGAAAAACACACAACAAAACCAACTGGAGCAGGTAATTGTCAAAGTTGAAGAGAACTTGCCTCCATGAATTGCACAATGAAATCTATAAGTTTATGTTTCTGCATATCTTCACAGTGGTAGTTTGTGATAAGAAAGCTGATATCATAACCCTGAAAACAATAAATTCATTTACAAATAGTAATACATATGAAATTAAATCAAGATCTTGCTACTCCAATATTTCCGTGATGGTAGCATATCTGCATGGATAGTTTCAGTATACTTCAGTTGACGCATCAAAACTAGATACCTAATTGACACTATAATTTGCATGCAGTGTCGCTCTAAATAGGGTTGAGTTGGAAGTACAACTCATAAAGCCAACCTCAGATGGGATTCATCTTTGACGACAACAATGATGAAACCAGTAACGATAGTGACGTCTTTGGGTTTTCCACTGTGGTTCCAGATAGCACATTTTTTCCTTTTCTAATAAAATTCTTTGTTACTGTTCAAAAAAAAAAAAAAGTTTTGGGTTCTTCCTAGGTAGAAGAGTGTACATTTCTGTGCATTGGATGTTAGAATGCACAAGTAGGGGATGATCCAGTTGGATATTTGAACTTACTCATGATGTGAAATTTCATTTAAACATAAGATATTTTGAACATAAGAATTTAAACGTATGATATTTTGAACATACGAATTTTACACACACACATAAGAATTTAAACATAAGATATTGTGAACAAAAGAATTTTTCACACGCACACAAGAATTTAAGCATAAGATATTTTGAACATTAGAATTTTTCACACATAAGATATTTTGACGCACACACGCATGCACGCACGCATTTAATCATAAGACATTTTGAACATAAGAATTTAAACATAAGATAATTTGAAACACACACACACCACACACAATGGCCTGTTTTGTTGACATCTATACATGTGAGGGATCCTCTAAACCGGAATTCTCAACATAGCACAATGGCCTGTTTTGTTGACGTCTACAAATGTCATCATGTTACAATACTTAGCAATATCACAGGTCCAGCACATACTTATAGGCCATGTTGGTGTTATTTGCTCTGACTTTCCATTTTTCAGTAACTGGCAGATCCAAATTATTCTCCTATGAGCAGACTACATATTGATAACATGTAGTCTAGCTCATGGGGCCCACTTATATAGATGTCTATCAATGTGTGAGGGCAAATGGAAAGGTCTCCCTATGCACAAGGAGGAGCAAAAAAAAAAAAAAAAATTCAGGCCCACCAGACCACCCTAGCTCTTGCTCTTGATTTAACAGCCTCACAATTTAATGGCATCTTAACAGTAGATTTTTTTATATATCCAATCCCATGGCGAGTTAGGGTTTAATGAGTGTAAGATTGGTCCTAAGATAATGGGATGCAAGAGGACCCAAGGAGCTGAGTTGATCAAAGGTAGGCCCAAATGAGCCCCAGAGAGATGGAAGGCACATGCAGTCCTCCCGTAGGAGAACATTCTCCGTCCAAAGAACCCTCAAGTATCCAGCTTGAGTAGTCTAGTTTCCTAAGGATCCTTGTCAACTTTCATGCATGCTTACCAAGCCAATCAAGAGTGTCAGATGAAGATCAATTGACTGATGAGGACTCAAGTCAATATAAATCAAACCAAGTTATTTTAAACATGAGAATTGAACTAATAAAGTGAACAAGTTTGACTAGAAAAATATTTACAGTTCACACTGTAAGAGTTCATTTAATTAATAATGCATGTACACATGGCAAAATTAAGTGGTTTGCTCGTCAATCTGAACTGTCCAATGGACGACTGCCCCTAGGGTTGTCTAAAACCCTGAGCTCGGATCATTTGGATGCCCTTAGCCATCTACCCACCTAAAAAACTGAGTTTGATGTTGGTAAAGTCATGAGTGGAAATCATACAAAAATCCCACCAAATGGGCAGCTGCTATCTTCCAGTCAATATGATTTTTAGCCAGTAGTTCATTCTGTGTGGCTCAGTGGCTTGGATCGATCAGAACAAGTCTCCATTTTGAGGCAATATCAGAACTAGGAAATTATTGTTATTTATTTATTTGAATGGTAGAACTAGGACATTATTAGACATATAGCATCTTTCTGTGTCAGTCCAGATTTGAGAGTATGATCAATCCAAAAGGTGAAATATCATTGTACTTGTATGGATAGGATCAATGAGCAAGCTTGCTAAACCCCTCTGTAGACTGAGTTAAGACCACAAAGGATGTGCTTTAGCAGATCACACACAATCATCCAGAAAAAAAAATGTGTCAACCGCCATTATTATTACAATCATTAGCACTGTCATTATTAGTTCATGGTCATTGAATTGAAGGAAATTGATACAAGCACAGTTGGAAGGTGTTCCTGGTTGCAATCATGAAGTTGCATGTTTGAGTCATTTACAACAATAAAATGATACGAGTACTACACAAGAAAGATCCATACGGTAACATGGATGTCTGGAGGAAGCCAAAACACCTAATTTTGAAGTGACAGGGAAATCAAGCCAACCAAAAGGGTAACCCACAACTGAAATTAGCAGTGTAATCTATTGAAAACTAGTGGTAGCTTATTGACGAATACAATGTAAAGGACTCAAGGCAGCATCCGGAGGGAGATTAGTGGTAAGCAAATCAAAGCAGAGGAGGAAATTGTCACCATACCTGTACTGGTTTTCTCCTAAGAACTTGAAATGCCTCTGCCCTCATCGACAAAAATCTAAGAAATTTTTTAGTTAGTATGTTTTCAAGCTCATCTGCCTGCTTTACCTATACAAAGAGAGATAAATTGATAAGGAGTACAAAAATAGGGGTTAAAAAGATGACGAATTCATGATAATCAATTCTAATAGCACACTGCTTAATAGATATCCAAATTAAATTGCTGGAAATGAAGATACACAGAAAGAAATGCCAACTACTAGATCTCTAATAATTGGTATCAGTCAAATTATAGAAAAAATCTCCATAAGGGAAAAAAGTAATCCACACTAATGTGCACATCCGCACTAAGGTATCTAACTAACTTCATTTTGATGCAATAATTTGCAATGGATGTATTTTGTTCGAATTGTGCACACTGTTGGCATTCCTCCAAAAAGTATGGAAATGTATTGTGGCCTTATAAACTACTAATATATTTTAGCATTCGCAGGCATAAGGAGGAGGTGGCAGACTGAAGATAAGCCCACCATGAAGGCTCAAACTTGAACACCAGGCCCAATTCATATAGACTGTTTATATTATTCTAATATCTCATTATAGTTTTTTTAATTATTAATAAGTGGGCATATTTTGGGATGAATGACACCCTCACTGAAAGAATCCCTTGTGGGCTATTCTATCACCAGACTCATGGACGAACATGGGCCTGGGCTTCACTTGAGGTAGAAGTAGAAGAGGATAAGAAAATTAAGCCTAGTTATGTTCCCAAGCCTAGTTATGTTCCCTTCTTTTTGTTAGTTTGGGCTGTTGAATGGGCCCTCCTATAAGGGTACCTGGCCCAGCCTGGCACTAAAAAAGCAACCTCACCTATTCTTGTCTTAAATTATTATTCTATTTGTCTAATAAGATTCTCCTCTAAAGCTGCATTTTTTTCATTGAGGTTGTGAGGCTCAATGGCCTGACGTGAATGCCCTATTGCTGGAATGTCAACTATTATTAAGTTTCATTTCACAAGCAATCAAGAAAATGATCTAGAAATTTTATCGTTGTATATTTATCCCTCATTGATGCATCTTATTTGATTTGAGAGGGATCCACTTTCAATCAAAATCAAGTGCATTTGGAACTTCAGCAAGACTTACTGTTCAGATTCAATCCATGCAAGTGAACTACCAACATGGTTTTGACAATGAGAACTCGTCAGAGGCTTGATAAGCACCAAAGAAATAACTATGATGATAGAGCAATTAAAATCACCTTGATACTTATGCGAAGAGAATTGATAGATGTCTCTATCAAGCATTTTTCTGCCTCATTTCGACATATCAAAACCTGTAACAGCAATCACAGAAACAATTTGACAGTTGACTTCAAATGTTAGCAAGTGCAACAATGAAATTAGTGAAGTTAAAGGACCCAAGTATCAAAATTCACAAACAAAAAAGCATATGGGAAGATAAAGTAATGCAAGCATGAAAATATTATTCATCAAGAAAATGAAATGGAGACTGGTAACACAACCTGATCTCTTTTTAGATTGTAAACTGGCCTGACATCTTATGTGATGATTAGCTGTCCCATGTCAATCTAGTTTCTGATGATTACTCATTTACTCTCATGGGGGGTTCTTCGAAAAGATAGCATTACTTAATCTTTGAAAAGATTAAGTAATGCAAGCATGAAAATATTATTCATCAAGAAAATGAAATGAAGACTGGCAACACAACCTCATCTCTTTTTAGATTGCAAACTGGCCTGACATCTTATGCGATGATTAGCTCTCCCATGTCAATCTAGTTTCTGATGATTACTCATTTACTCTCATGGGGGGTTCTTTGAAAAGAGAGCATTGTTAGGAAATTATAATAATAGGAAATTCCACCATCATCTTATCCAAGCATGAGAAAATCTCCTTAATAAAGCTCAAACAATCTACCAAAGATCAAAACTTATCCTCCATCCAACATGCAATGAGACTCGTTTGGCCCTCACCAACCTTGGATAGAGGTGGTTTGATCACATCTGCCAACCTCACCATCATCATCATCGAAGCCTTGTTCCAACTATGTTGGGGTCAGCCACATGAATTCTGTTTCTACATTCCGATCTATCCTATCAATCCTCAAAAAAGGAGACAGATTAATGTTAAGCTCTCCAACAACAGTAGCCTGTACCTCTTGGTTTGGAGCCCCGCCCCAAATCACCCCACCCCACCCAAAAACAAAAAAAAAAAAAAAAACACTGCTCGGCCACCCTCCAACGACAATAGCCTGCACCCCTTGCTTTGACCAAAAAAAAAAAAAAAAAATCATTGAGCCACTTGAATTCCAAAAGAAAATTCCAAGCCTCACCTCTACCTAATTCATCCTTGAAGCTCATCCAAAGACATCGTACAGTTAAAGAGACTTCCAATGGGGGTATTGTATAATTAACCTTTCAATCCATGCATGACACTGCACCCCCATCATATATACTATTCCATACAAATCCACCCATGGTCTATCTCTTCTGCAACAGATTTAAACCTTCCTCTAAAACCTGAGTTTCTGAGATCCAATCTCATGAACTCCTTGTCCCTCCATCCTCCTCCCTTGTCGTCTCTGCTTTGACATATTAGAAAGCCTATTAGTGATCTCTCTAAATCCTCTTCCTCCTCCTCTTCTTTTTTTCAAATGATTGAGCTCTCTAAATCCTCATCACATAATCTAATACCCAACTCCTAGTTAGCTAATTCAGAGCTCTATCTCAGCATCAGTCATGAATTGACAAAACCAAAACTTATCCCCTGCCAGAATACTAGCTTTAAGGGAATGGAACAATAAAAAACCCCAGCAGCTGGAAGAACAGTAGAGCACACTCATTGGTGGACTAGTCTGAAGGCAAATTCTTCATGAATAAATAGATGGAATCGCTCCCACAGCGCCCCTCTTGACAGCCCAGTCAAATCATTACTCCACTCATCTTTCTTTGAAACGTAAAAACCTTCTCATCAAATGATACTAGATTGGTGGTTTCATGAGATACAAACAGATTTTGGTTGTCCTCTAGGGTACTACTAAAATTTTAAAAGTAAATCCCATACTTTTGCAGTTGTGCACTTGTACTCACTACAATGACAACAAATAATGCATGGATCTTCAAATACAGATTTACTAGGCATGGGAGGTTATTGTAAATAACACTTTTAAGGCATCGCAAGCTCGGCATGAACAATGCATTCTTGCACAGAGTGTACAAAAATGAAAATGGGACAGTATAAGAAATAGTAAGCATTTCCATTGTGGTTTCACCATTGAAAAGCTGTAAAATGATGCTACAAGTGTTAACAGGCGCAAGTCATTCTGTATAACATCAAAAAAGGTGGTCGTACCGGATTCAGTAGAAGTTCTGGGCTGGTCCTGAGAATTGAAACGAGAATATTAGATCCATCAAAATATGAAAGCAAATAAAACGTGAATGAATGAACAATATAGGCAATGCCCTAGCTAACATCAAATTGCAGCACATGCAATGAATTGAGGTCGCACCTTTCATCGGTCTATATGGTTATTTGGACTAAATAAGCAGCCACTGTTTTAATCTCAAGAGCTGATATCAGGTCCAGTACTAAGAAAACAAAAGGTTATGACCTAACACTCAGATCTACCCAACTCAGATAAAGGGCCCCCTTTTAAAAGGTATGAGCACTTTATACCTACTACCTAGTAATACTCAGCTTAAATGCATAATGCTAATTTCTCACGATCCCAATTGCTTAAAAGCAGTCCTAAGCATATCCATACCATGGGAATGAGGCCAGAATAGTACTGATGATCTCATCTCAACTATTTTATCATGATTGCATCCATACGTTTTATCTTCTCAGTTTCTATTAGGAACGTTAATAAGCAACGCTGTGACTTGAAGAATGAGGCTGATTTAAACAATTGAAACTACTTAAACATGTATCAATATGGATTAGATGAGAAACTGCAACAATTGGTAAGTCTATCACAGATTTCTGTTTCAAGAGAGCGTTCATTAAAAGGCCGCATCAAAATTCACATGCAGCTATTTATTTAATAAAAAAAATGCAGTAGAGCCAATAACAATAGCTAGATAAAAGTGGCCTCTAAAATCTTGTCAAGAGCTTCAAAAAGGAGTCAATTTCACCACCACTGGCAAAAACAAGCCTTTGAAAAACTTTCTTCAGACATATCAATTTCTTATACAGATTACTTATTCAGTCTCTCTGATTTATCATTTCTTTGCTTCACAGTTCTCATTTTGTAACTTTTCTTGGGTTTACACTTAACAGATCTAATTAAGAAATGGAGTTTACACAAGGTGCAAGTCCATTAAAAAAAAAAGATACAGTTGCATTCACAGACTGACAACAATGGTTTGGGGAAAAATACTTACTCTAGTTCCACCTCTGGCTTGTTATGCCTTTCAACTTCTTGACAAGGAAAGTTCTACAAGAAGAAATGGAAAATGGCTGGCCATTAAAGCAATTTATAGGATCATACTAAATTCATTCTCATTTGAAGACAAAGTTGTTAAAATAAAGGCTATTATAAGATCTACAGAATAATTCAAGGCCATCTCCCAATAATCCAGTGAGAATAATACTAATTTGAAAAATTAAAAGCAATAAATTTAAATAAAAATGAATGTCAATATATCTCACATTTCTGAAGATATCCTTATAACAAATGTGGCCTAAAATTTTCCAATCCTACATGAAGTAAAAATCAATATTGCAATTTTGCTAAGCACTTTTCTTTGTCCAAAAATAATCAACAATGAATACCAAGTTTCTTAAATTCATTAAAACTAACAAGCTCACATTTTTTCCTCCCCATTATCCCCCAAATTCTCAGTAGCAAAGACCACTATCTGACGTCCTAGTACTCTATGTATGATACCAATAGGGAAGTCCACATACCTGCAGACACATGGCAGCTTCCAAAGTATTCCTTATGCAAGTCAAGTACAGGCGCAATGTATTTGCCTGGAAATATAGATTAAAAAAAATGCTATCATTGATATAAGGTAAAGGGTTTAACTTTCTAACAAGTGAATTAAGTAAGCCTCAGTGATCACAAAAAGCTAAGTAAGTAAATAAGCAATACATAGCTCATGAGCCGAACATTTCATCTGTGGCATCCAGCCATAGATCAGTCATTGCCTAGAATTACATGGATAAGAACAACACATCGGTGCAATGCAGTGATTTTCTCCATTGATGATATCTGCTGTCGATCTTCTTTTTGTGACCACTTTTACAAGTTCTTTCTTTTTGCTAACACCAACTTGTTACAAATCTTCAATTGCCAAGGGAATTTTACCAGGTCATGTCATCGTAGGTCCAACTAATAAGCAGTCAGTATCCATGGAGATGTCCTCACTGTTATGTGTCATTCTTTTTTTTTTCTTTTTTTTTTTAGTATAGATCATCTTGGATGATTTCATATTGGACGTACAAACATTCATATACATATAGTAATTATTAGAGCGAGAATTAGTGTTGTGGGCAACTCCACTGTGGGGCTTGCCTGGGAGATCATCCATAGGGAGAATCAGGTGGTGCTGGGTTTATGGATGGAGAAATGGTAGGCCAAAAATCAACTTACTTGGATTCCAATGGCTAGATATGAGTTATGGCTTCAAAATCAATGGTGACAAAGAGATGAAATAGTCTTTTTCCTTTTTTTTGTTTTGTTGGCGGAGGGTGTCCCAGCCCTTTGGGCCCATGGGAAGCCGGGTAAACCCCCTGCGGCCCCCATGTGATGGTTCAGTTCAAACCCGCAACCTTTAGGAGCAAACCGTGATCCAACGCCAACTAAGCTACCCCATGGGGTTGAAATAATAATTACTAATAATATCAACTGTAACTCACTATTATCCCAAACCATAATGCTTCTCAAATCCCAACTTCTCTTCCAACCCAAAAATGAACTTTGACAACAATTCAGCACTGCAAATGCACTCTACACCATGTAACATTATCCCAACAAAAAAAAGGAAAAAAGGACATCTCTCCTTGTTTTAGCCTAATTACCCCAGTCCAAGTAATCTTCAAATCCAAAGTTACCCCAAATTCTTGCATCCTCATAAAAATCCCATAAACAACAATTTCTCAGTCCAAGCGACCCCATCAACAGTCCAAATGCTTTAACCACATAGCATCCATGTAATAATACAAATTTATAGAAAAAGGGACAAAGACGATGGATTTCAGAAAAACAAAGAGATTCAACAGTAGATTAGAAAGAAATACATTCAAACTGTAGATCAGAAAGAAATTCTAACGAAACAGAGACTGTAAATGGGTTGAATTAGAGATGAAGAATGTGATTTTAGATCGTGTGCATATGTGGAATTAGGGTTTCGGAGTACCATCTTGGAGAGCTGCAGGGGATGTGTTCGACGAAAGTCCTGAACGAAACCAGCGCCAGCTTCACTCCAACGAAGGGGAAAGAGATCCATGCGCTGCCGCGCTAAAATGCCCCTAAGTTGTTGGATGATGCAACACAAGTCGAGAAATTATCTCATGCTGACGTCGGCTGGAAAATGCTTTGGGCCCCTTGTTGTTTTTAATGCTGTTTCAAATCCACTCATCTCATGATGACATGAAAAATCTGATGCTTAGTTGTCTAATGATTATTAAGGATTTTATGAAAAGAACACCATAAATATTCACTACACATGATTAAATTTTAATTGATTATGTGCATTAATCGGCTTCTCGAGGTCGATTTTATACTCTTTTTTTTTAGTTGTATGCGGCTACACTTAGTCGCACATTAAAAAAAAGTGTTTTTTATGATGCATACAAGTCGAGCAATGATCTCATAATGATGTCAGCCGGAAATGCTCTAAGGCCTTTTTATTTTTTATTTTTTATTTTTTATATCATTTCATAATGATATGAATAACCGGATGCTTGTTGTCTAATGATTATTTCTATCTTTAAATAATTTTTAAAAATGTCTAGCACCTGAAAACTATTCGAGTTATAGTCCGTAGTTTTAAATAATGCTCTTTGAAAATTTTGATAATTTTTTGTGTGTACCCCGCAAGACCTGGATACATGCCTAGATAGTATACATCCTGTGAGGGCTTTAGCCCGCATTGGTCCCAAACTACTATGTTGGTTATATGCAATTTTTTTTTATCATATTGGTGTCCACACGTTTAAAAAAAATAAAGAAGGTATTTTAATGATGCAATGCAAGTTGAGCAATGATCTCATGCTGATGTTGGCTGAAAAATGCTCTGAGCCTTTTTATTTTTTATTTTTTTATGCCGTCTGGAATCCATTCATCTCATGATGACATGAATAATCTTATGCTCGTTGTCTAATGATTATTTATATTTTAAAATAATTTTAAAAAATGTCTAGCACCTGAAAACTATTTGAGTTATAGTCCATAGTTTTAAATAATGCTCTTTGAAAATTTTAATAATTTTTTGTGTGTAGCCCGCAAGACTTGAATCAGTGCCCAAACAGTGTACATCCTGTGAGGGCTTTGGCCAGCATTGGTGCCAACCCACTATATTGAGGGTCGAGCTCAAACAACATCAGCCCGGCCCTTTGACAAGGATAACTTAGATTTCGCTTCTTATCATTCTTTTCTTTTAAATAAATTTAAAATCTAAAATCCCTAAAATCTCTCTTAATTTCATATCGAGTTAAAGTTAATTTCAAAATTCAAGCCAATTTTGCGATTAATTACAAAATTGAACTTCGATTGCAACAATGTAGAAAAATATCATAAATTTTATCTATCTTAGCTAGCCCATGAAGTTGGGTCAGGGTCCATAGTTTTAGTGCAGGCACTCCGAGGGCTTTAAATGTATTTGATGGGTAAGAATACGAGAAGCCGGGGCCGGGGCCGGGCCCTTTGACACAACCGAGTCGGATTTCGGCCTGGTCCTTTGCTTAACCGGTAATCGGAGCCCCACGGGCGTCTAATACCATTCTCCATCAACTGTTTTCTGCGATTCGAAGCAAACCCTAGCTTTGTTTGGTTAGATCTGCTGCACATCAGAAGAGGAAGAAACAGCTCCACCAATCGATATCATTAGACCAAAGATGCAGTTTTGATGCAGAAATCCGCACCCTTCCTGTTTGGATTACAGAAAGCGTGATGAGCAAAACCCTAGTGATTTTAACTACTGGATCTTGCTTGTTCGGCCTTGTTTGATCGGATCTCGAAACCCCAACAAGCAGATGAGGAGGTAGCAGTCGTTTCTCTCCAAGCCTTCAGTCTTTCAGATCTGAATCCTTTGCTCTTTTTTGGTTTTTTAACACTGCCATTGACGTTTGCTGCTAGGCCTGGAGAGGTTTTCGGGAGGCGAAGTGGGCACCGGCCGCTGAAGCAGCTGGGCGGTGGGGTGCGAGGATTGGCCGGTAGGATGTCGGTCGTTATCGCCTTTATATTGCTCTTTACCGTGTTGATGTTTTCGTCCTCGATCAGGGGAGGCCGCGCTGTTGTTCGATCCAAGGTTGGGTCTTTCTCTCTCTATCTCTTCATGTTGCTTGCTTGTGTTATTTTGATTGCGGGGGGTGTTTGGATGTGCAAGCTATCGCATTTGGTTTGGTTATATTGGGGGAATGAATTGATGCCTGTTTAAGTCGATTTGGGGTGGTGGAGAAATTGGAAAAGTTCTAGCTCCTTCCCTCTCCTCTTGACTCTCCCACCATTATCACCACCGCCACCGCCACCAACAAAAAAAAAAAAAAATGAAAGTTCTTTATGATAATTTATGCACCCATGTTTAGGGTTCTATTATTTTTTAATAAGTTATATACAAGTTGTTTATTTAAATGGGTTACACCCCTGTTTAGAACCTATCACAAGTGATTAACCCAAATTGCCCAACACATGCAACATCAATTTATTTTGTCTTCTTTAAAAATTATTAGCCGTGAAAAGAGAGGTCTAAAAAATCTGCCCTACTAGATTATCATAGCCTTTGATTTAATAGCTTTAAGTTTTTAATCCATCTTCGCCATAGGTTTTATTGAGATTTGATCAAATGATGGATGAAAGTTCAATCAATTTAAAATTGAGCTTGATGCCGGATCATGTATATGCCACATGCCGATTCAGGCCCCTTTCTTGAGCCCATTAGGGGTTCACTCCCAAACCCTTGGCCTGGTGGGTAGTCCACCCAAAATCTAAACATCTTATTAATTGATTGAAATAGTTAGACAATAGAGCCGAACAACATTTATTTCTTCTCACGACACAATCTATGATACTCGGATACTTGTACAAGCCCAATGTATCCGTATCGGACCAATACGATACTTGGACTGGTACCTGGTACTGCACCGATACTTCCGGGGTATAAGTTTAGTATATCCTACTTAGCAAATCCATTATTTCATTTATTTCTTTAAGCTTTCTTACTTTTCAACATAGAAAATGTTAGAATTGAACATAAACAATGATAATTTCATTAATTAAATTATAATTTAAAGAAAAATTAAGGACACCCGTATCCGTATCTGTATCTGTGTCTTAAAAATTTTAAATTGCGGAGTTGTATCCCCGGTCCCCGTATCCATGTCCGTACCCATGTTCGTATATATTCATCATAGAACACAATATGTAATGGCCTTTTGTCGTTAGTGGCTTGATAACGAATCTGTTTGACTTTTTCTTTTTTTTTTTCTTGTAAAAAGTAGATGGTATTTTTTAATCATTTTTTAGCTTAACTAGGTTGCTTTTTGACTTTATGTTTTTAAAGATGGGGGAAATTTTGAATTTTTGTACTTTTTATATGATTGTTGCATCTTTTCATGCCTCTTAAATGGAGGCTTCAGTACTAGTTAAATATCCAAACAAGTTCTCTGACCTCTCTGGAGGGGAGAATTTCTGATTGTCCTTCCATTTATATCTAATATTTGATGATATAGACCATGTAAGTGTGCGTGCAAAAACATCTTTGGAAAACATCTCACCTTTTTTGCTTGACAACATGCAAACAGATCAAATTGGATGACCTTTGGGGGACTGCTGCTTCTGGTGGATGGAGGCCGTCGTCTACACCACGATCTGATTGGCCCCGTATGTAAATTTTCATTTTTCTTCCTTCACCCAAATTGCATCAAGCTCTAAAGACAAAAAAAAAAAGGATTGATCTCATGATGCAGATGTGTTATGTGTTATATTTATTTTGGAGTTTTACTAATGGTTTCAACAGGCTGGCTTAAGTTCCTTTTGCTTTTCCTATTTTAATTTGGCAGCCCCTCCAACTGAGAGTAATGGGTATTTACGAGTTCGTTGCAATGGTGGCCTAAATCAGCAACGTACTGCAGTATGTATTAGTTTCTTGATTGGTGATTTTTTGCAATTAGAAATTTTCAATGTTATTTTCACTTTTATATTCCAAAGTCAAACCTGTTTGCATCCAATTCATGTAACGGCTTTTGAGATGAGGAAAGGGGATCCAACAAGTAGAAATGAAATAACTTAATAAAATTACGAGATGCAGAAAAGAGACATGTAGAAACCCTCATGTATAAATCTGATGCTTTCAGGCCGATGGATTATGGTTTATTTATGGAACAATTAAAGACCAACATTTTCTGGATACACTTTTTTTTTGGAAAGTAAAACAGCTGCATCCATTTCCATGTACTGGGAGAGGAACCTAATGAGTTAAAGCACAATAAATTGAAGAAATAATGGGAAGATGACTAGGCACAATCATTTGCTCTTGCTACTCATTTGGCTTGGGTGTTTCATGCTTTCGACCCATTTCATAATGATCATCTAAAGTACCTCTCAGATGAGGTTCTTCTTATGAGGTTCTTCTTTCTTTCCAAACCCTTAGAGTCGAAGTTTCATGGGCAATATCATAGGAGGCATTTCTAGTTTAATAGAGAAGACACCTTCACTTACACACACGTCTTTTAGAAATTTAGAATATAAGATGACTTTGTTTCTCTATAGTTATATTGTAGAACTCTTCAAGTTGAATTTAGAGAGATTGATAACTTATCAATGATAAGGCTAAGATGATAATGATGGCACCTTTGACCTTTCTGAAGATTTCCCATTAGCATCTTGTCTCCATGGTTTTAACATTAAAGCTCGTTTCTCAAAGTGATGCTATCCCGTTGGTGTGAGATGGCATCCTATTTTGGATTCATTGTCTATAGTTGGGAAGTGCGATGGGCCTGGATGCTAACTTGTCTGGCTTAGGTGTGGCGTGCTTAGGTCTGTTAGCTGTTATCTATGTGACTCATGGTGGTCCCATGGCTGATTTAGCTCATTGCAATCTCTGCTCATTCAGGTTCAGTGTGTGATGGTCTGATGGATATCTAGATCCCTTATTTAGGTCCACACTTACTTCAGGTGCTTTTTTATTTTTCAATTCGAAGGGTGCAGAAATTATGGCAATGGCAATGATTATAGGTTGTAGGGAGCTCTTTTAAGAGCCATGGTAGTGGGAGATTTCTTTTCCGGTGATAGTTGGGCTTCCTCTAAGTGCAATTGTCCTTGGAGATGGCCAGAATTGGATTGAAGAAATTCATTTTATCACTGTGTGATGGGGTTTTCTTGTAAACATTTTCCTTGTGAGGCAAATAGGTAATGGGATATCAGAGGAAGGATTAACAGTTTGGTGTTTGAATAGTTTCGAATTGTTTTTTAGCCTCCTTTTTTTGTTTCCTTTTTTCAAATAAACATTCATTAAAAAATCTCATTTCTCAAACTCAGTGTTGATCATGTTTTGTTTGTAACTATGTTTACTACTTGTATGATTAAGTAATAGCAGCCTATTTATATATTTATGTATTAGGACTATTAATCTGTTTTGGTTGGTTATTATAGATATGTAATGCGGTGCTTGCTGCACGAATCATGAATGCTACACTTGTGCTGCCAGAATTGGACACAAATTCATTTTGGCATGATGAAAGGTATCAATACAGTTTGATTTCCATGTAATTGTTTATTCATTTAATCAGGCTCTCTCTCTCTCTCTCTCTCTCTCTCTCTCTCTCTCTCTCTCTCTCTCTCTCTCTCACATAGGTGATCGGTCATCCCTTCTTATATTATAAGTCTATTCCATTTTCAACAAGCATAGGTCAGCAGTATCCCCTTAATTGGTGTGATTTTCCCTGATTGGGACGATCCTAATTCTAGTTACTATTACACATATTGTTACATCAGACATTGTCCAGAACACCATGTTAATATTCAGCAACAATGTGTTCAAATTACATAACCTATTCCGGGTTTCATTAATTTTAAGTATCGTGACTCACCTTTCCATGTTATCCATGTGCTTGTATGTTACTTTTTTTTCCGACAATAATGTCCATTCCTACACAGTGGTTTTCCAGGAATTTATGATGTTGAGCATTTTATTAAGTCATTGAGATTTGATGTACGGATTGTTGAAAATCTTCCTGAATTCCATCCACATCGGAAGAATGGCAAGGCCAAAAAGATGAAAGCTTATCAGGTGAGGTTCTATTATTTGGTATATTAGTCACACTTCTTTTTTCTTTTTCTTTTTTATCCATTTAAGAGATTCATGTGCATATGCACTTCATTTTGAGCTTCTGAAAGTTTATTAACTATTTATTTTGTTCTCTATTTCAGCTTCGACCCCCTAGAGATGCTCCTCCTAGTTGGTATACTACAGTTGCATTGCAGAAGATGAAGGAGCATGGTGCCATTTACCTCACTCCATTTTCACACCGTTTAGCTGAAGAGATTGATAACTCGGAATACCAGCGGTTGAGATGCCGAGTTAATTATCATGCACTTAGATTTAAGCCACCTATTAAGAAGTTAAGTGATTCAATAGTTAGTCGGCTCCGGACACAAGGACACTTCATGGCAATACATCTTCGGTTTGAGATGGACATGCTTGCATTTGCTGGGTAAGATATCATATTAACTTCCCCTTTGTGTTTGTGAAACAAAACAGATTAAAAGCTAAAACTCATGGAACTGACAAATGAACATATGGCATCTTAATACAGTTCAGTAGGCTGACCAGATATGATGATGGGCTTTGGATTAGGGATCTACTAAATTAGCCCTATTGGACATCTCTTCTATACAATCTAAGTTAACAATATGGGTGTTTGGAATGATTTGTTGTGACTATCCATTTTAACACGATAGATTAGATGGCTGGAAATTTCCAATGAAGATAACATTTGGTAGACCCTTAATCTATAGCCTAGTATCTGGTGGAGCTACTGGATCCCACCAAGGTTTCACAAATCTCAACTGGAACTAAGTTGAGATATTTTATGCCAAGTATTTTGTTCCATCAACTGCTGTTTTTATCCAGCTACGACACAGTTGCTTTGTAAAACATCTTTTATGTGAAAACATGGACTGAAGTTGTAGGAAATGATATCATAGCTGGGAAAATGTCTTCATGTCATTGATCTATTACTGACATTTTCACATCTATGATGAATTGCATGAAAGGGAGGTGGTATAAAATTGTTAGCCTTTCGTTCTTCACTAGACTGAACTAAGCTGAATGTTGATTGCTTTTCAAACTGTCAGTTATTATGTTTCTAATCATTTTCTGAGCAAAATACAGGAATCAGATTAAGAAATTCATTTTGGTTTTTGAGCATTGACTATCATATTACCATTTTATGAGCATGATGTACAAAAATTTGGTTATCAACTCATTCTGCTGTAGGGCAATCAAATGGGTCTGTCGCCTGGATTTTGAACTAATCCAACCGGGCTGTTGGGCCAGGCCTGTTCAATGTTTAGGTTCTTCCATATCTAGGCCCGGTCCCATTGACAGCCCACACTATACATTTGTAAATGTAACCTGGCCCCATGGAGTGATCTTAGAGAAATAAATGCATTAACCAGTCCTCTTTGTTGTTATCTTTTATTTATTTTTAAATACTTTGAGCTATTAACCAATTTTAAGGTCCTACCTTATCACTTTTTAGAGTGTTTTCATTTCACAGCTTGTATTTGGAGAGAGATCCCCCTCTCCCTCTTCCCTTTTTTTCAATTATAATGCATTAACTAAAAGGTCCTACCCTACTTATCTGATGCATTACACTTAATGGACTTAGGAGTTATATTATACCTTGCTTTTCGGCTTCGGAGGGGAGGATGGAAATTCATGTGCAGATAAATGCTTATGAGCCTACCTTTCTTTTCTTTAAATGTGGATCTGCAAAGAGGGAGATCCATCCTGCCTTTGTGTTTTGTGAAGCATGATTCGTTCTTGATTAGCTGATTTGAAATATTACCTTAAACCCATTTAACAATTAACACATGCATATAAGACTGGGAACATCCATTATACATTGTGATTTTTCTGAAGTCATTACCATGTCTTGTAAGTTCCTAGACAGCAAGTTGATTGTTTGATACTGATAGTCTGATACAGTTTATTCTTTGTCAATTGATAAAAAGTCCTATTGAATTTTTAAAGGAAGTTAATATTCAAAGAAAAAGGTTGTGCTGGGTTTAAACAGTTTGTTGTTGCAAAGGTTTTGACACTTTGATGTGAAAATTTTCAGGTGCTTAGACATCTTTACTCCTGAAGAACAGAGTGTATTGAGAAAGTACCGCAAGGAAAATTTTGCAGAGAAGAAACTTGTCTATAGTGAAAGGAGAGCTATAGGGAAATGTCCGTTAACACCAGAAGAGGTAATAATTCTTCGTTTTTTTCATATAAATTTTGTTGGCAACAGAATGAACATGAGAGTTCTAAGAGCATTGGCGGAACTCTTTTTTTTTTTTTTTATTGTCGGTGTATCTGAGGGGTGGCAGAAGTTTTGGAAACCAAGTAAACGTTTTATAGTTTTCTTTTGTACAGGTTGGTCTTATCTTGAGAGCCATGGGCTTTGACAACTCCACACGCATATACCTAGCTGCAGGAGATTTGTTTGGTGGAGAACGCTTTATGAAGCCATTCCGAGCTCTGTTCCCTCACCTCGAGAACCACAGCACAGTGGGCTCTGCTGAGGAGATATCAGAGAACTCCCGGGGCCTGGTTGGTGCTGCTGTGGATTACATGGTCTGTCTCTTGGCAGACATTTTCATGCCAACATATGATGGTCCGAGCAACTTTGCCAACAACCTCATGGGCCACCGCCTGTATTATGGCTTCCGGACCACAATCCAACCTGACAGGAAGGCCCTTGCCCCCATCTTTATCAACCGAGAGAATGGCCAGACCAATGGCTTTGAGGATTCCATCCGGCAGGTCATGTTCAACTCCAGATTTGGTGGCCCCCACAAGAGGGTCCGGCCAGAGTCATTCTATACAAACTCTTGGCCTGAGTGTTTCTGCCAGATCTCGTCGCAGAATCCTGCTGACAGGTGCCCACCAGAGGATGTCTTGGAAGTTCTCGACAGCCATTTACAGTTGGAAGAAAGTGGGGAGGAACCAGAACATGCAAACCCATCAAATTTGACAGGTTCAGGGGCCAAAACAGAAGCGGTTTGAGGTGCAGTTGTGTTGTAGGAGGTGGCTCATTCTTTTTCCACTGTCATTATCAGGCACAGAAGTGAGAGCTCTTTGTAGCTTACTGAGGTGTTCCTTTTCGACTGGAAGATGGAATTAAGCGTTTTGTACATCCTGAAGGAAGAGCTCCTATGGCACGGATGTGGTTTGGCTTTTTCTCTGTTTTAGAGATGAAATAGGAGAAACAGGAATAGTGAATTTTTCTACCTCATTTTTGACAGTCGAGAGAATTACTATGCTTTATATCCTGTGTATTCTGTATCACGTTAACATTCTGGTCTAAAATGGAATGGTTATTTATGGATAACACTTGGATATTTGTCAGTTACGAGTTAACTGGATTTGTTCATTTTTATAAATAACCGCCTCTGCTTCATCAACCCTACTGACCAGCAGTCAAGGGGCTCATGTTTTTTTACCTGTTCATAGACCTTGGCAGATTCGTCAATCGTTAAAAAATTCTCCTAGATCTAACCTAAACCAGTATTATTATCATAATTTATCCTGATGCGCCCTCACTGTGTCATTGGGTTGCACATTGGCCTTTGATTGCCTATCAAATGTGGCTGATTGAGATTACGAGGCCACAAGTTCACACCCACGGAGGCATTATTCCCCACGGTCACATGAATGTGCCCCTCTTGCTTGGGTAGGGACGTGTGGGTAGTGAATTCGAACAGTATCTTCATTTTCAGCAGGCATTGCATGTTTGTATGGCACAGAGAAGGAGGGAGAGACTTAAGGATTGATTCTTAGTCATCAGGGTGAGAGGTGGAGTTTTCAATCAACTGGTCAACCCCTTGTTTGCATATGGGTATCATGAAGTATCCAATGTATTTTATTTTCAATATTTGCTCGCCTTGGTGAGAATGACTTTTAAGTAAATGTTCCCCCCTCCAAGCAAAAAAAAAAAAAAAAGTAAAGAAGGTGCATACCTCTCATTAAATGGTCCCCCCCACCCAACAAAAAAAAAAACAAAAAAAAATCAATGTTCCAAGCAAGAGCTTGTACAGTATTAGCATACCCCCACATTAAGCTTTTAGTTTACCAAGTAATAGCTACTATCAGGGGCATATAGAGCTTAGATGTAGGGCTTGTTCATGGGCCAAATGGGACAAAGCTCTATAAGCCCAGCCAATAGTAATAGTTGGGCTTAATATTCAGGCGTGTTACGTGTATCCTGTTGATGCCCCTAAGAAGATTTTGTTCTATTCTGCCTATTTACTAAACTATATCTCAGGCCTTCTTGGTCCCCTTGATGGGTGTCTCAAGTGTACAAATTGCAGTCACAACCTGCCTTACTATTGGCTCAAATAGTAGACTCAGGCCCAACCCATTGGCCTACTTTACAGGGCAAACCCAGCCCAATGTGGGCCTGGCCCTATCTGCTAACAGTTGGGTTCATGTCATACCCAGACTCAGATGTGGGCATCAACTGGGAACAGTATACCAGGACTGGACTTGCATCTGGAAGACTCGGATTAGACCTAGAATGTGGACTGGAATAATTTACCCTAACAGAAACTGTAAGGGCGACTCTGACTCGTTGGATAATGAAAGGTGCACTATTGTATGGATGTCCCAATTACTCCAATGGTGCCATCATTTACCGAATCAGATTCTATTCTAGGATTAGAGATATTTCCCATCTTTTACACAAAACGGAGGGAAAATATAGTTCATATTTTATTTATTTATTCTGCCCTATTTTTATGTTGAGTTCAACTCTTTTACCTGATCCTAAATCGAGAGGAGCCTCTTGCTTCGCTAGTAAGTGATGATAGTTCTTACCTGCCCATCCAACGCTTGAACCTGGGTAGACACCTTCTTTTCACCAAAGGGCCCATGCAACCTCCCCTCAGGGCTCTACCAACCTCTCCAAGGTCTTATCCTAAATCAATGGCATAAGGCTTTACTTTTTTTTTTTTTTTTTTGGTAAAAAGGCTTTACTGTTGATGATGATTAATATGTACATAATAATAACACACGCACATAACAGTCTAGCGAGATGGTGCAGTATATGAGCAAGTTTAGGGCTCACCTAGAGTCGTGCCAACTATGAAGGGCATGAGAAATTGAAATATTATGATGGGAACTAGGAGTGTGCAAAAAACAACTCATTCAATGTAGTTTGATGTGTGAAATAAAGTAACTTATTTCAACCATTGCAAATATGAACTATTAAGATAAATAGGCTAAGATTATTAGATGAGACTGATTTTTTACTCACACCTAATTCCCATTATGATCTTTCAATCTCACATGCCCTTCATAGATGGCACAATTTTAAGTGGGCCTTAAAAACTTAACTCACATATCGCACCATCTCGTTACACCGTTTATTATATATATATATATATATATATATTCTACTTTGCTCGGATACAAATGCACAGATGTTGCCATTGCATTTATTTTATTGCTGGATTCCCAACTACTCAAGCTGACTTTTTTTTCTTTTCCTCTTCAATAAGAGATGATACTGTGGGGTGGAGAATTCATTTCCTCATCAAGAGAAGAAATCCAATGTTTAATGTAAAATGGGGTCACCATATCTCCTCCAATGCACAGCCACAGAGTGGAGCTCTAAATATCATTTCTTTCCCTGGGTTTTCTCCACCTAATTAGATGTGTATGTATGTTACAAATTTCATTATCAATCCAAACAGACCTCAAAACTGACAGCGTTGTACTTATCCTCCTGTTTATTCAAGTTGTTGCACTCACACTGCCACCTTGGCCAGTGCGGTGGTCGTCATCAGAGTCCACGTATTTCCCATCTTACTTGTGATTTTGTTCTTGTCTACAAATATGTAACACTCCGACCCGAGTTGATCCGGTTTAGTGTGTAATTGCGTGTGTTTTTATCGCTAAGAGTGTTTTGATTTGGTTTTCCTTTGGTTTTGACTCGTAGAGAGATCGTTGAGTTGAGTTTGACTTGGTCTAGTTAGTTCGAGCCCTTTTTCGTACTTTTCGCTTTTGATTGACCTTGTCAGTTTTGCGTCATTCTGACGTCAGCGCGTGTATTTCGTCGAGCTTGTCGATTGTCGTAACTGTCTTGAATCCGAATGAGTTCGTTTGCTCTCGTTGGACTGTCATTTGACTCAAACTGATATTTGTATAAGCTATTTGGCCTTAAATGTAATTTCGACTCAAATTAAGTATAAAAATCCCACCAACTCCCTGTCTCTCTCTCGATCGTCTCTCTCGCTCTCTGTTTGTCTCTCTCTCGACAGCTCTCTTTCTCTCCTTCTCCTTTCTGTTTCTGTGCTTGAGGGAGGAAGAAAGGAGCTCGTTTGTGCGTGTGTTCCCGGTGGACTGAGCCAATCAGCGTGTGGATTTCGTCCGTGAGGCAAGTATAAGCCCAAGTTGTATGAACATCGATTGATAGTGATTTGATCGTCTTGTTTTTATGTTTCATTGTGTTTCTCCGTATTAGACAGCTCTATTCAGCTCATTTTGCTGTTTTCTTCCGGTTTCCAGCTGTTTTGTGCACTTTCTGTGTGACTGTAACAAGTTCAGAAAATGAGTCCGTGCACTCATGGCTACGCCGTGAAATGTGCTACGGCTAAGCCGTAAAATGGCTTACGGCTAAGCCGAGACCCAACCGTAAACCAAACCGTAGAACAGTACAGACTGTTAGCTGAAAATAACTGGATGTTGGCAATTTGACATTCTTCTACGGCCCAGCCTGATCTAAGCCGTACATTGTCTTACGGCTAAGCCGTGGACCAAGATACGGCTGAGCCGTAGAGCAAAATACGGTTAAGCCGTAAATCCGAAGGGATATTTGGGGAACCTCAGCTCAGCCGCAGTGCATATTACGGCTAAGCCGTAAGATGCCACGGCTAAGCCGTAAGGTTACCTACGGCTACACCGTGAGACCCTGAGAATTAAATGAAAAGGGACTAGGTTTAAGCAAAAGACCGTATATGACTTTCATGTTAGAATGTAGCTAACCTGGACATGCCCAATGGAATGTTTGAATGACATGAATGATCTCAAGGGCTGTGAATCATTCATGCTGGTTATCCAGTTGTTTAGCACCCCCCCCATGGGTGTTGGTTTAAGGGACTTCGATGCACACTCGAGACACTGCAACACTAGACAATGGTGCATCGGATAACTTAAAACTACATCAACATGCACGGTTAGAGACGCTGGATAATTAGTGTAGGATTGGCTTGTAATGGATCCTTGATTCGTATAAGTACTGGATTGGTTTGAGTTGTACAGCATATTGATTTCGGTTTATGCCCTCTTATGTGTTCTACGCTGGACCTCTCGATTCTGTGGGAAATGCAGCAACCCCAGAGCGAAGCCCGGGTGGAACCATTCTATTATTGTGTATTGTGTTATACCGTTGCTCCATTGGAGAACTTGCATCAGTTATGAGTCAGTGATTGTGATTGATACTCATTGTCAGCACTTCCTGTAATTGCTTATGTACATTCAGTATCAGTATATGCGATGCACTTCCTATTGTTTGTTCAGCATGATATGTGAGATCTGTAAGTGATACGTGATATGATATGATTGATTGATTGAGGTGCATCATCCGATTGATTGTGATTGGTCTTGGCACTACGGAGCCTCAGCCTTAGGATACCCGACGGGGTTAACTTTGGTTTAGTTTAAGTGTTTGCCTCTGCAGAGTGTGATTGTCCTGGGACTCCGGACCCCGGGAACTAGAGACCCATGCGTACCCTGGCCCGGTCGCTGGTGTTCTCATCCTGATTGCTCTCGTAAGGGAGAAAATGGCCAATGTAGTAGCCACTTGATTGTTACCTGTTTATGATTCTGATAGCATGCTTATTCATTTGCATAATTGTTTAGTATACAGACAAAATTTCTATGGATATTGCATTATGACTATTGTTCGGTATTCTTCAGTTTTAGACACAATTCGTGTTATCTTCTTGTTGGCTTATACTTTGCTAAGTCGTTGTACTTATACGTTTGTCTTGTGTGTTGCAGGCTCAGATCCCTCTTCCGATCCTGCGTCGGTCGACCCGACTGCAGGAGAGGCTCGTGAGGCCCCCTCCGGCCTAGAGGAGTGGACTTGATCCATCCTCCAGAGTACGGTTTGCATCATTTTGGTTTTCCCCATTCCTTGTGTTGGAGTCTATTGAGGGGATTTTTCTGTAATTGCACTAAGGGCTTCGAGTGATACCTGTATATTGTATTTTGATTTTTGGGAGCCCTCTTCCGTAACATACGTTCCTGTATTTTGTTATTGTTATTGTTATTGTTATCAGCTCATGATCGTTTGTAATCTCCTATGTCTTTTGGTATATTGTGGTATGCCTTGATACGTACAGCTTCCGCGTACAGTTGTTTGCACGTGTGAATGATCCCTTGTGTGTGTATACTTGGACGGGGTCCAGGTGTGCATGCACGGGAGTACGTGTGTCATTGGTTAGATTTTCTCTGACCCCCGGTCCCTGGGCTCGGGTTGTGACATACGTATTGTATGGTATCAAAGCATTGTCTCTCAGAGCTTTGTCTCTCAGGGCATTGTCTCCATCTTAGTGTGTAAGCATGTAGGCATAAAGGACGTGGTGAGATTTCGTAGTCCAGTTTTGGACTGTTGTGTTTGGTCCCCTTGTCTTGTGAGTCTGTGTGCGTTCCCTAGTGTGTTAGCAGATTGACTTTTATGTTTTGCAGGCTATGGCATCGGGATCTGGAACACACAACAACAATGATCAGGGAGATAACGAGAGTGGGTCAGCCGCTCCACAGCCACTTGTGAATTTTGACGAGCGCTTCTTGACTATGCTACAGGCTATCCATTCCTTGCAAGCGCAGGTTGTTTCGATCGTAGACCGACAGAGCCAAACGCCAGTTCGGCCTGCAGAGCAGTGTCACGACCCGAGCCCAGGGACCGGGGGTCAGAGGAAGGTCTAACCAGTGACACACGTACTCCCGTGCATGCACACCTAGACCCCGTCCAAACATGCACACACAAGGGATCAATCACGCGAGCAAAAGACTGAACGCGGAAGCTGTACGTATCAAGGCATACCACAAATATACCAAAAGACATAGGAGATTACAAAACAATATACACTGATGATAAGAACCAATACATGAACGTATGACAATAGAGCGGGCTTACAACAATCCAAAAATCAAAATACAGGTATTACCCAAGGCCCACTTCACAAGTACAGAAAATCCCCTCAATAGACGCCAACACAAAGAATGGGGAAAACAAAATGATGCAAACCGTACTCTGGAGGATGGATCAAGTCCACTCCTCTAGGCCGGAGGGGGCCTCGCGAGCCTCTCCTGCAGTCGGGTCGACCGACGCAGGTTCGGAAGAGGGATCTGAGCCTGCAACACACAAGACAAACACATAAGTACGACGACTTAGCAAAGTATAAGCCAACAAGATGATAACACGAATCGTGTCTAATACTGAATAATACTGAACAATGGTCATGATGCAATATCCATAGAAACCATGATCGTATACTAAGCAAGTGTGCTAATGCATAATGAATAAGCATGCTATCAGAATCACAAACAGATAACACTCAAAGTGGCAACTACATTGGCCATTTTCTCCCTTACGAGAGCGGACGGAATGAGAACACCAGCGACCGGGCCAGGGCACGCATGGGTCTCTAGTTCCCGGGGTCCGGAGTCCCAGGACGGAAACACTCTGCAGAGGCAAACACATAAACTACACCAAAGTCAACCCCGTCGGGTATCCTAAGGCTGAGGCTCAGTAGTGCCAATACCAATCACAATCAAATAGCTGATGCACCTCGATCACTTATTACTTATCACTTATCACTTATCACACTGAACGAACAATAGGAAGTGCATCACATAACTGATACTGAATGCAAATACTGCATGCACATAATACGGATACTGATACGGATACTGAAGCGGATACGAAATGCAAATCATAAGGACACTAACTGATACTGAAGGTACATAGACAAGTACAAGAAGTGCTGACACTAAGTAGCAATCACAATCACTGACTCATAACTGATGCAAGTACTCCAGTGGAGCAACGGTAAACATAATACACAATAATAGAATGGTTCCGCCCGGGCTTCGCTCTGGGGTTGCTGCATTTCCCACAGAATCGAGAGGTCCAGCGCAGAACACATAAGAGGGCATAACCGAAATCAATATGCTGTACAATTCAGAATGCTTATACGAATCAAGGTCAATTACAAACCAATCCTACACTAATTATCCAGTGCTTCTAACCGTGCATGTTGATGTAGTTTTAAGATGTTCGATGCACCATTGTCTAGTGTTGCAGTGTCTGGAGTGTGCACCGAAGTCCCTTAAACCAACACCCATGGGGAGGTGCTAAACATCTGGATAACCAGCATGAATGATTCACAGCCCTTGAGATCATTCATGTCATTCAAACATTCCATTGGGCATGTCCAGGTTAGCTACATTCTAACATGAAAGTCCTATACGGTCGTTTGCTTAAACCTAGTCCCTTTTCATTCAATTCTCAGGGTCTCACGGTGTAGCCGTAGGTAACCTTACGGCTTAGCCGTGGCATCTTACGGCTTAGCCGTAATATGCACTGCGGCTGAGCTGAGGTTCCCCAGATATCCATCCGGATTTACGGCTCAACCGTATTTTGCTCTACGGCTCAGCCGTATCCTGGTCCACGGCTTAGCCGTAAGCCAATGTACGGCGTAGATCAGGCTGGACCGTAGAAGAATGTCAAATTGCCAACATCCAGTTATTTTCAGCTAACAGTCTGTACTGCTCTACGGTTAGGGTTACGGTTGGGTCTCGGCTTAGCCGTAAGCCATTTTACGGCTTAGCCGTAGCACATTTCACGGCTTAGCCGTGAGTGCACGGACTCATTTTCCTGAACTGGTTACAGTCATACAGAAAGTGTGCGAAATGGCTGGAAACCGAAAGATAACAGTGACATGAACTGAATGGGGCTGTCTAATACTGAGAAACACAATAAAGAACAAGAACACAACAATCAAATCACTATCAATCGATGTTCATACAACTTGGGCTTATACTTGCCTCACGGACGAAATCCACACGCTGATTGGCTCAGTCCACCGGGATCACACACTAACGAGCCCCTTTCTTCCTCCCTCAAGCACAGAAACAGAAATGGAGAAGGAGAGAAAGAGAGCTGTCGAGAGAGAGAGAGAGAGACGAACAGAGAGCGAGAGAGACGATCGAGAGAGAGATGGAGTTGGTGGGGATATTTATAACTTAAGTTGAGCCAAATTTGCAAACAAGTCCAATTAGCTTATCCAATTATCAGTTTGAGTCAAATGACAGTCCAACGAGAGCAAACGAACTCATTCGAATCCAAGACAGTTACGACAATCGACAAGCTCGACGAAATACACGCGCTGACGTCAAAATGACGCGAAACTGACAAAGTCAATCAAAAGCCAAAATTACGAAAAAGGGCTCAAACTAACTAGACCAAGTCAAACTCAACCCAAACGATCTCTCTACAACTCAAACCAAACAGAAACAAAATCAAAACACTCTTCGCGATAAAACACACACAATTACCCACTAAACCGGGTCAACTCGGGTCGGAGTGTTACATCCTCCCCCACTTGGACATCATTCCGTCCTCGGAATGAAAACGTACCTGAGCAAACAGATAAGGATACTGACGCGCCATCTGATCTTCTAATTCCCACGTGGCTTCATCAGGTCCATGATGTTCCCAAAGTACCTTAACCCATCGAATAGTCCTCGTACGCAAGAGCTGTTCTCTGGTCCCAACAATACGGAGCGGACGCTCAACGTATGTCGCATTAGGTTGCATCTGAATGTCATCGTATCGAATCACGTGCGTCGGGTCTCGAACATACTTGCGAAGCATAGACACATGAAAAACATCGTGTACTCCAGAAAACTCCACGGGTAGAATCAATCTGTACGCAAGATCACCAATCCGACTCTTGATCTCAAATGGACCCACATATCTTGGCGCTAACTTGCCTTTTTGACCGAATCGTACCGTACCTTTCATCGGTGAGACCTTCAAGAATACCCAATCTCCAACCTGAAATGTCAAGGTTCTTCTGCGCGTATCTGCATAGCTCTTCTGTCTCGATCGGGAAATCTTCAAATTGTCAATAACCTTCTGAACTTTCTCTGTAGTCTCAGCAATGATTGTCGGTCCGTGGAAACTCCTTGTTCCAACTTCTTCCCAGCAAACAGGACTCCTACATTTCCGTCCATACAGAGCTTCATAGGGTGCCATTCCAATACTCTCGTGGAAACTATTATTATACGCAAACTCGCACAACGAAAGATGCAGATCCCATTCTTTCTCGAAATTCAGCACACTGGCCCGTAACATGTCCTCGAGCGTCTGAATAGTTCGTTCCGACTGTCCATCAGTCTGTGGGTGATACGCCGTACTGAAGCTCAACTTCGTTCCCATGGCTTCCTGAAATGCTCTCCAAAATGAAGAAACAAAGCGGCTATCTCGATCTGACACAATCGACACGGGCGTACCATGTAGTCTCACGATCTCATCAACGAACTTCTTCGCCATCTCGGAAAATGTCATGCCTTTCTTGAATGGAAGAAAATGAGCTGTCTTCGTCAATCTGTCCACGATCACCCAAATGGCACTGTTCTTCTTGCTCGTCAGGGGTAAACCCGAAACAAAGTCCATCGAAATGTGCTCCCATTTCCACTGGGGAATGTGCAATGGATGTAAGGAACCTGGAGGTCTCTGATGGTCAGCTTTCACCTTTTGGCAAGTCAAACATCTGGCAACAAACCCAGCAATTTCTCTCTTCATGTTGTTCCACCAGAATCGGTCCTTGAGAGCTCGGTACATCTTCGTACTTCCAGGATGCATAGAATAACGTGCATGGTGTGCTTCTGTCATCAAACTCTCTTTCAAGGCATCTACTGCTGGCACACATAATCTGCTCCTGAAATACAAAACATCACCCTCCAAACGAAAGTCTGGTCGATCTGCAATGCTATCTCGGATTCGCTTCAACATCGCATCTTCAAACTGCTGATCTTTAATAAGCTGAATAATGTCCGGCTGAAAGCTCACTGTACTGGCAAGTGTCAAACCATTCTCCACTAATTGCAGTTCCACTGGCTGAGCATGCCTCACAAAATAAAGGCTGTCCAAAGCCTGAAGAATCTCCGACTTCCTACTCAAGGCATCTGCAACAACATTGCCTTTCCCTGGATGATATTTGATGGGGAAATCAAAATCCTTGATCAACTCAAGCCACCTTCGCTGTCTCATATTCAACTCGGACTGCGTGAAGAGTACTGTAGACTATGGTGATCTGAATGCACTTCAAATGTCACGCCATACAAATAGTGTCTCCACATCTTCAACGCAAAAACGATGGCTGCCAACTCTAAATCGTGCGTAGCATAGTTCTTCTCGTGCTCCCGAAGTTGTCTCGAGCCATAGGCAATCACTTTGCCATGTTGCATCAAAACACATCCCAAACCGACTCGAGAAGCATCTGAATAGATCATAAATCCTTCATGCCCATCTGGTAACGTCAAAACTGGAGCCGAAGTAAGCTTCTCCTTCAACATCTGGAAATGGCGTTCACACTCGTCCGTCCACAGAAAAGGAACATTCTTCCTGGTCAATCGAGTCAACGGGGCTGAAATCTTGGCAAAATCTTGAATAAAGCGACGATAATATCCAGCTAATCCAAGAAAACTCCGTATCTCCGTCACAGTCCTTGGGCTGGGCCAATTCATCACTGCCTCTACTTTCATCTGATCCACTGCCAACCCATCTCGTGAAATGGTATGACCAAGAAAAGCTACCTGCTCGAGCCAGAAATCACACTTCGACAATTTGGCATATAAACGATGTTCTTTCAACAACAGTAAGGCTCGACGTAGATGTTCCTCATGCTCCTCTGGGGTCTTCGAATACACCAAAATGTCATCAATAAAGACCACCACAAATCGATCCAGAAAAGGAGCGAAGATCCTGTTCATCAAAGCCATAAAGGCAGCAGGCGCATTGGTTAATCCAAATGGCATCACGAGAAACTCAAAATGTCCATACCGTGTCCTGAAAGCAGTCTTCACAATATCTTCTTCCTTCACCCGAAGTTGATGATACCCTGATCTCAGATCAATCTTGGAAAAATAGGCAGCACCTTGAAGTTGATCAAACAACTCATCAATACGCGGCAATGGGTATTTATTCTTGATCGTGACTTTGTTCAACCGCCGGTAATCTATACACATCCGTAAGGTACCGTCCTTCTTCTTCACAAACAGCACTGGCGCTCCCCACGGTGACACACTCGGCCGTACGAAACCTTTCTCCAACAGATCTTGCAATTGCGTCTTCAATTCGAGTAACTCAGCAGGGGCCATACGATAAGGAGCTAAACTAATGGGTGCTGTACCGGGCACTAGATCGATCGCGAACTCTACATCTCGGACAGGGGGCAACTCGGGTACTTCCTCCGGAAATACATCCGGGAACTCACGTACTACCGAAATATCACTCAACTGCTTCACCTCCTTCTTCTCCGAGACAAAAGCAAGAAATCCTGCACAACCTCTGCGTATCAAACGATCCGCCTTGCATGCGGAGATGACACGCCTCGGGCATCTCTCCTGATTGCCCTCGAAACGAAACCCCTTCGCAAAATCGAAGTAAATCGACCTGTTGTAACAGTTAACACAGGCACGATACCGCGCTAGCCAGTCCATTCCAAGGATCACATCGAAATCCAACATGGACAACAGAATCAAATCAACTGGCAGCTGGCGACCTTCAATCACCACGTCGCACTGAGGGTAGTATACACTACACTCCACTCTCTTGCCCACAGGAGTGGACACTACTAACACATAGGGTAGCGGCTGAGGGGGTTGCGGTAACTGTTCCGCAAAACGAGGGGCAACATAGGAACGCGTAGATCCCGAATCAAATAGTGTATGTGCTTCAGCTCGGGCAATGAGAACTTTACCTTCCACCACTTTTGCATCTTCTGCATGATCATGAGAGGCTGCATACACACGAGCAGTCTGACGCTGGGGCTTCTGACTCTGGCGAGACGGATGGGGGCTGTTCGAAGCGGCTGAACTGAGAGACTTGGATGACCCCATAGATCTAGATGACTGGAGAGGCCTAGCTGTCGGGCACTGAGCTATCTTATGCTCCCTCGATCCGCAACTCAAACAAGCTCCGGACTTCTTCCAACATCTCTCCGTCGGATGTCCCAATCCACAAAACTCGCATCTGCTCCCAGAGAAACTCGAAGTGCCTTGCTTCCCTTTCCATTTCTTCTGACTCTGTCCCCTGGAACTCACTGGTGCACTCCTCTTAAAGTCCATGGCTCTCTCTGCTAGGTGGTTGGCTTCCGCAGCGTGTGCTCTGTCGACCGCATCATCGAAAGTAGCTGGTCTCTGAAAGGCAGTCACAAAATTCGCATATCTAGGATGCAGACCAGAAATAAAACGATTCACCTTCTTCTCCTCGGTATTGATCATGTCCTCAGCAAAATGGGACAACTGGGTAAAGCGGTGAATGTACTCCGAGACGGTAAGCTGCTGCTGCTGTAAGGCCAGAAACTCAACCTCCTTCACACGTCGAACATGAGCAGGAATGAACTTCCTTCTAAACTGTTTCTGGAACGTCTCCCACACTGTTTCACTCGGCATGGTCAGATAGGCTGCACTAACGCTCTTCCACCAGGTCTTAGCCATCTCTCGAAACATCGAGGCCGTAAGCATAACCTTCTGCCGGTCGTCACAGACGATGGTAGAGAAGAGATCTCCAGTATGCTCTAGCCACTGATCAGCTTTCAACGCATCTTCATTACCGTAGAATTCTGTGGCTCCACGTTTCCTGAATTTGTCGTATAACGCATTCGGATCGCTCTCCTTAGGCGGAAAGACCACTTGCTGCTCTGCAGGCCGAACTGGCGTTTGACTCTGTCGGTCTACGATCGAAACGACCTGCGCTTGCAAAGAATGGATCGCCTGTAGCATAGTCAAGAAGCGCTCATCGAAATTCACAAGTGGCTGAGGAGCGGCTGACCCACTCTCGTTATCTCCCTGATCATTGTTGTTGTGTGTTCCAGATCCCGATGCCATAGCCTGCAAAACACAAAAGTCAATCTGCTAACACACTCGATAACTCACACAGACTCACAAGACAAGGGGACCCACACAACAGTCCAGAACTGGACTACGAAATCTCACCACGTCCTATATGCCTACATGCTGACACACTAAGATAGAGACAATGCCCTGAGAGACAAAGCTCTGAGAGACAATGCTCTGATACCATACAATACGTATGTCACGACCCGAGCCCAGGGACCGGGGGTCAGAGGAAGGTCTAACCAGTGACACACGTACTCCCGTGCATGCACACCTAGACCCCGTCCAAACATGCACACACAAGGGATCAATCACGCGAGCAAAAGACTGAACGCGGAAGCTGTACGTATCAAGGCATACCACAAATATACCAAAAGACATAGGAGATTACAAAACAATATACACTGATGATAAGAACCAATACATGAACGTATGACAATAGAGCGGGCTTACAACAATCCAAAAATCAAAATACAGGTATTACCCAAGGCCCACTTCACAAGTACAGAAAATCCCCTCAATAGACGCCAACACAAAGAATGGGGAAAACAAAATGATGCAAACCGTACTCTGGAGGATGGATCAAGTCCACTCCTCTAGGCCGGAGGGGGCCTCGCGAGCCTCTCCTGCAGTCGGGTCGACCGACGCAGGTTCGGAAGAGGGATCTGAGCCTGCAACACACAAGACAAACACATAAGTACGACGACTTAGCAAAGTATAAGCCAACAAGATGATAACACGAATCGTGTCTAATACTGAATAATACTGAACAATGGTCATGATGCAATATCCATAGAAACCATGATCGTATACTAAGCAAGTGTGCTAATGCATAATGAATAAGCATGCTATCAGAATCACAAACAGATAACACTCAAAGTGGCAACTACATTGGCCATTTTCTCCCTTACGAGAGCGGACGGAATGAGAACACCAGCGACCGGGCCAGGGCACGCATGGGTCTCTAGTTCCCGGGGTCCGGAGTCCCAGGACGGAAACACTCTGCAGAGGCAAACACATAAACTACACCAAAGTCAACCCCGTCGGGTATCCTAAGGCTGAGGCTCAGTAGTGCCAATACCAATCACAATCAAATAGCTGATGCACCTCGATCACTTATTACTTATCACTTATCACTTATCACACTGAACGAACAATAGGAAGTGCATCACATAACTGATACTGAATGCAAATACTGCATGCACATAATACGGATACTGATACGGATACTGAAGCGGATACGAAATGCAAATCATAAGGACACTAACTGATACTGAAGGTACATAGACAAGTACAAGAAGTGCTGACACTAAGTAGCAATCACAATCACTGACTCATAACTGATGCAAGTACTCCAGTGGAGCAACGGTAAACATAATACACAATAATAGAATGGTTCCGCCCGGGCTTCGCTCTGGGGTTGCTGCATTTCCCACAGAATCGAGAGGTCCAGCGCAGAACACATAAGAGGGCATAACCGAAATCAATATGCTGTACAATTCAGAATGCTTATACGAATCAAGGTCAATTACAAACCAATCCTACACTAATTATCCAGTGCTTCTAACCGTGCATGTTGATGTAGTTTTAAGATGTTCGATGCACCATTGTCTAGTGTTGCAGTGTCTGGAGTGTGCACCGAAGTCCCTTAAACCAACACCCATGGGGAGGTGCTAAACATCTGGATAACCAGCATGAATGATTCACAGCCCTTGAGATCATTCATGTCATTCAAACATTCCATTGGGCATGTCCAGGTTAGCTACATTCTAACATGAAAGTCCTATACGGTCGTTTGCTTAAACCTAGTCCCTTTTCATTCAATTCTCAGGGTCTCACGGTGTAGCCGTAGGTAACCTTACGGCTTAGCCGTGGCATCTTACGGCTTAGCCGTAATATGCACTGCGGCTGAGCTGAGGTTCCCCAGATATCCATCCGGATTTACGGCTCAACCGTATTTTGCTCTACGGCTCAGCCGTATCCTGGTCCACGGCTTAGCCGTAAGCCAATGTACGGCGTAGATCAGGCTGGACCGTAGAAGAATGTCAAATTGCCAACATCCAGTTATTTTCAGCTAACAGTCTGTACTGCTCTACGGTTAGGGTTACGGTTGGGTCTCGGCTTAGCCGTAAGCCATTTTACGGCTTAGCCGTAGCACATTTCACGGCTTAGCCGTGAGTGCACGGACTCATTTTCCTGAACTGGTTACAGTCATACAGAAAGTGTGCGAAATGGCTGGAAACCGAAAGATAACAGTGACATGAACTGAATGGGGCTGTCTAATACTGAGAAACACAATAAAGAACAAGAACACAACAATCAAATCACTATCAATCGATGTTCATACAACTTGGGCTTATACTTGCCTCACGGACGAAATCCACACGCTGATTGGCTCAGTCCACCGGGATCACACACTAACGAGCCCCTTTCTTCCTCCCTCAAGCACAGAAACAGAAATGGAGAAGGAGAGAAAGAGAGCTGTCGAGAGAGAGAGAGAGAGACGAACAGAGAGCGAGAGAGACGATCGAGAGAGAGATGGAGTTGGTGGGGATATTTATAACTTAAGTTGAGCCAAATTTGCAAACAAGTCCAATTAGCTTATCCAATTATCAGTTTGAGTCAAATGACAGTCCAACGAGAGCAAACGAACTCATTCGAATCCAAGACAGTTACGACAATCGACAAGCTCGACGAAATACACGCGCTGACGTCAAAATGACGCGAAACTGACAAAGTCAATCAAAAGCCAAAATTACGAAAAAGGGCTCAAACTAACTAGACCAAGTCAAACTCAACCCAAACGATCTCTCTACAACTCAAACCAAACAGAAACAAAATCAAAACACTCTTCGCGATAAAACACACACAATTACCCACTAAACCGGGTCAACTCGGGTCGGAGTGTTACAAGCAGCCAGTGGTTTTCCAGCCTAGAGAGAGCGATCCAAATGCGTTATAAGACAAATTCAGGAAACGTGGAGCCACAGAGTTCTATGGTAATGAAGATGCGTTGAAGGCTGATCAGTGGTTAGAGCATACTGGAGATCTCTTCTCGACCATTATCTGTGATGACCGGCAGAAGGTTATGCTTACGGCATCGATGTTCCGAGAGGTGGCAAAGACCTGGTGGAAGAGTGTTAGTGCAGCTTATCTGACCTTGCCGAGTGAAACAGTGTGGGAGACGTTCCAGAAACAGTTCAGAAGGAAGTTCATTCCTGCTCATGTTCGACGCGTGAAGGAGGTTGAGTTTCTGGCCTTACAGCAGCAGCAGCTGACCGTTGCAGAGTACATTCACCGCTTTACCCAGTTGTCCCATTTTGCTGAGGACATGATCAATACCGAGGAGAAGAAGGTGAATCGTTTTATTTCTGGTCTACACCCGAGATACGCGAATTTTGTGACTGCCTTTCAGAGACCAGCTACTTTCGATGATGCGGTCGACAGAGCACACGCTGCGGAAGCCAACCACCTAGCAGAGAGAGCCATGGATTTTAAGAGGAGTGCACCAGTGAGTTCCAGGGGACAGAGTCAGAAGAAATGGAAAGGGAAGCAAGGCACTTCGAGTTTCTCCGGGAGCAGATGCGAGTTTTGTGGATTTGGACATCCGACGGAGAAGTGTTGGAAGAAGTCCGGAGCTTGTTTGAGTTGCGGATCGATGGAGCATAAGATAGCTCAGTGCCCGAAGACCAGGACTTTCCAGTCGTCCAGATCTATGGGGTCATCCAAGTCTCTCAGTTCAGCAGCTTCGAACAGCCCCCATCCGTCTCGCCAAAGCCAGAAGCCCCAGCGTCAGACTGCTCGTGTGTATGCAGCCTCTCATGATCATGCAGAAGATGCGAAAGTGGTGGAAGGTAAAGTTCTCATTGCCCGAGCTGAAGCACATACACTATTTGATTCGGGATCTACGCGTTCGTATGTTGCCCCTCGTTTTGCGGAACAGTTACCGCAACTCCCTCGACCGCTACCCTATTTGCTAGTGGTGTCCACTCCTGTGGGCAAGAGAGTGGAGTGTAGTGTATACTACCCTCAGTGCGACGTGGTGATTGAAGGTCGCCAGCTGCCAGTTGATTTGATTTTGTTGTCCATGTTGGATTTCGATGTGATCCTTGGAATGGACTGGCTAGCGCGGTATCGTGCCTGTGTTAACTGTTACAACAGGTCGATTTACTTCGATTTTGAGAAGGGGTTTCGTTTCGAGGGCAATCAGGAGAGATGCCCGAGGCGTGTCATCTCCGCGTGCAAGGCGGATCGTTTGATACGCAGAGGTGGTGCAGGATTTCTAGCTTTTGTCTCGGAGAAGAAGGAGGTGAAGCAGTTGAGCGATATTTCGGTAGTACGTGAGTTCCCGGATGTATTTCCGGAGGAAGTACCCGAGTTACCCCCTGTCCGAGATGTAGAGTTTGCGATCGATCTAGTGCCCGGTACAGCACCCATTAGTTTAGCTCCTTATCGTATGGCCCCTGCTGAGTTACTCGAATTGAAGACGCAATTGCAAGATCTTTTGGAGAAGGGTTTCATACGGCCAAGTGTGTCACCGTGGGGAGCGCCAGTGCTGTTTGTGAAGAAGAAGGACGGTACCTTACGGATGTGTATAGATTACCGGCGGTTGAACAAAGTCACGATCAAGAACAAATATCCATTGCCGCGTATTGATGAGTTGTTCGACCAACTTCAAGGTGCTGCCTATTTTTCCAAGATTGATCTGAGATCGGGGTATCATCAACTCCGGGTGAAGGAAGACGATATTACCAAGACTGCTTTCAGGACACGGTACGGACATTTTGAGTTCCTCGTGATGCCATTTGGATTAACCAATGCACCTGCTGCCTTCATGGCTTTGATGAACAGGATCTTCGCTCCTTTTCTGGATCGATTCGTGGTGGTCTTTATTGATGACATTTTGGTGTATTCGAAGACCCCAGAGGAGCATGAGGAACATCTACGTCGAGCCTTACAGTTGTTGAAAGAGCATCGCCTATATGCTAAATTGTCGAAGTGTGATTTTTGGCTCGAGCAGGTAGCTTTTCTTGGTCACACCATTTCACGAGATGGGTTGGCAGTGGATCAGATGAAAGTTGAGGCAGTGATGAATTGGCCCAGCCCAAAGACTGTGACGGAGATACGGAGTTTTCTTGGATTAGCTGGATATTATCGTCGCTTTATTCAAGATTCTGCCAAGATTTCAGCCCCGTTGACTCGATTGACCAGGAAGCGTGTTCCTTTTCTGTGGACGGACGAATGCGAGTGCCATTTCCGGATGTTGAAGGAGAAGCTTACTTCGGCTCCAGTTTTGACGTTACCAGATGGGCATGAAGGATTTATGATCTATTCAGATGCTTCTCGAGTCGGTTTGGGATGTGTTTTGATGCAACATGGCAAAGTGATTGCCTATGGCTCGAGACAACTTCGGGAGCACGAGAAGAACTACGCCACGCACGATTTAGAGTTGGCAGCCATCGTTTTTGCGTTGAAGATGTGGAGACACTATTTGTATGGCGTGACATTTGAAGTGCATTCAGATCATCATAGTCTACAGTATCTCTTCACGCAGTCTGAGTTGAATATGCGACAGCGAAGGTGGCTTGAGTTGATCAAGGATTTTGATTTCCCTATCAAGTATCATCCAGGGAAAGGCAATGTTGTTGCAGATGCCTTGAGTAGGAAGTCGGAGATTCTTCAGGCTTTGGACAGCCTTTATTTTGTGAGGCACGCACAGCCAGTGGAACTGCAATCGGTGGAGAACCGTTTGACACTTGCCAGTACAGTGAGCTTTCAGCCTGATATTATTCAGCGTATTAAAGACCAGCAGTTTGAAGATGCGATGTTGAAGCGAATTCGGGATAGCATTGCAGATCGACCAGACTTTCGTTTGGAGGGTGATGTTTTGTATTTCAGGAGCAGATTATGTGTGCCAGCAGTAGATGCTTTAAAGGAGAGTTTGATGACCGAAGCACACCATGCACGTTACTCTATGCATCCTGGAAGTACGAAGATGTACCGAGCTCTCAAGGACAGATTCTGGTGGAACAACATGAAGAGAGAAATTGCTGGGTTTGTTGCCAGATGTTTGACTTGCCAGAAGGTGAAAGCTGACCATCAGAGACCTCCAGGTTCCTTACATCCATTGCATATTCCCCAGTGGAAATGGGAGCATATTTCGATGGACTTTGTTTCGGGTCTACCCCTGACGAGCAAGAAGAACAGTGCCATTTGGGTGATCGTGGACAGACTGACGAAGACAGCCCATTTTCTTCCATTCAAGAAAGGCATGACATTTTCCGAGATGGCGAAGAAGTTCGTTGATGAGATCGTGAGATTACATGGTACGCCTGTATCGATTGTGTCAGATCGAGATAGCCGCTTTGTTTCTTCATTTTGGAGAGCATTTCAGGAAGCCATGGGAACGAAGTTGAGCTTCAGTACGGCGTATCACCCGCAGACTGATGGACAGTCAGAACGAACTATTCAGACGCTCGAGGACATGTTACGGGCCAGTGTGCTGAATTTCGAGAAAGAATGGGATTTGCATCTCTCGTTGTGCGAGTTTGCGTATAACAATAGTTTCCACGAGAGTATTGGAATGGCACCCTATGAAGCTCTGTATGGACGGAAATGTAGAAGTCCTGTTTGCTGGGAAGAAGTTGGAACAAGGAGTTTCCACGGACCGACGATCATTGCTGAGACTACAGAGAAAGTTCAGAAAGTGATTGACAATTTGAAGATTGCCCGATCGAGACAGAAGAGCTATGCAGATACGCGTAGAAGAACCTTGACATTTCAGGTTGGAGATTGGGTATTCTTGAAGGTCTCACCGATGAAGGGCACGGTACGATTCGGTCAAAAAAGGCAAGTTAGCGCCAAGATATGTGGGTCCATTTGAGATCAAGAGCCGGATTGGTGATCTAGCGTACAGATTGATTCTACCCGTGGAGTTTTCTGGAGTACACGATGTTTTTCATGTGTCTATGCTTCGCAAGTATGTTCGAGACCCGACGCACGTGATTCGTTACGATGATATTCAGATGCAACCTAACGCGTCATACGTTGAGCGCCCGCTCCGTATTGTTGGGACCAGAGAACAGCTCTTGCGTACGAGGACTATTCGATGGGTTAAGGTACTTTGGGAACATCATGGACCTGATGAAGCCACGTGGGAACTAGAAGATCAGATGGCACGACAGTATCCTTATCTGTTTGCTCAGGTACGCGTTCATTCCGAGGACGGAATGATGTCCAAGTGGGGGAGGATGTAACACTCCGACCCGAGTTGATCCGGTTTAGTGTGTAATTGCGTGTGTTTTTATCGCTAAGAGTGTTTTGATTTGGTTTTCCTTTGGTTTTGACTCGTAGAGAGATCGTTGAGTTGAGTTTGACTTGGTCTAGTTAGTTCGAGCCCTTTTTCGTACTTTTCACTTTTGATTGACCTTGTCAGTTTTGCGTCATTCTGACGTCAGCGCGTGTATTTCGTCGAGCTTGTCGATTGTCGTAACTGTCTTGAATCCGAATGAGTTCGTTTGCTCTCGTTGGACTGTCATTTGACTCAAACTGATATTTGTATAAGCTATTTGGCCTTAAATGTAATTTCGACTCAAATTAAGTATAAAAATCCCACCAACTCCCTGTCTCTCTCTCGATCGTCTCTCTCGCTCTCTGTTTGTCTCTCTCTCGACAGCTCTCTTTCTCTCCTTCTCCTTTCTGTTTCTGTGCTTGAGGGAGGAAGAAAGGAGCTCGTTTGTGCGTGTGTTCCCGGTGGACTGAGCCAATCAGCGTGTGGATTTCGTCCGTGAGGCAAGTATAAGCCCAAGTTGTATGAACATCGATTGATAGTGATTTGATCGTCTTGTTTTTATGTTTCATTGTGTTTCTCCGTATTAGACAGCTCTATTCAGCTCATTTTGCTGTTTTCTTCCGGTTTCCAGCTGTTTTGTGCACTTTCTGTGTGACTGTAGCAAGTTCAGAAAATGAGTCCGTGCACTCACGGCTACGCCGTGAAATGTGCTACGGCTAAGCCGTAAAATGGCTTACGGCTAAGCCGAGACCCAACCGTAAACCAAACCGTAGAACAGTACAGACTGTTAGCTGAAAATAACTGGATGTTGGCAATTTGACATTCTTCTACGGCCCAGCCTGATCTAAGCCGTACATTGTCTTACGGCTAAGCCGTGGACCAAGATACGGCTGAGCCGTAGAGCAAAATACGGTTAAGCCGTAAATCCGAAGGGATATTTGGGGAACCTCAGCTCAGCCGCAGTGCATATTACGGCTAAGCCGTAAGATGCCACGGCTAAGCCGTAAAGTTACCTACGGCTACACCGTGAGACCCTGAGAATTAAATGAAAAGGGACTAGGTTTAAGCAAAAGACCGTATATGACTTTCATGTTAGAATGTAGCTAACCTGGACATGCCCAATGGAATGTTTGAATGACATGAATGATCTCAAGGGCTGTGAATCATTCATGCTGGTTATCCAGTTGTTTAGCACCCCCCCCATGGGTGTTGGTTTAAGGGACTTCGATGCACACTCGAGACACTGCAACACTAGACAATGGTGCATCGGATAACTTAAAACTACATCAACATGCACGGTTAGAGACGCTGGATAATTAGTGTAGGATTGGCTTGTAATGGATCCTTGATTCGTATAAGTACTGGATTGGTTTGAGTTGTACAGCATATTGATTTCGGTTTATGCCCTCTTATGTGTTCTACGCTGGACCTCTCGATTCTGTGGGAAATGCAGCAACCCCAGAGCGAAGCCCGGGTGGAACCATTCTATTATTGTGTATTGTGTTATACCGTTGCTCCATTGGAGAACTTGCATCAGTTATGAGTCAGTGATTGTGATTGATACTCATTGTCAGCACTTCCTGTAATTGCTTATGTACATTCAGTATCAGTATATGCGATGCACTTCCTATTGTTTGTTCAGCATGATATGTGAGATCTGTAAGTGATACGTGATATGATATGATTGATTGATTGAGGTGCATCATCCGATTGATTGTGATTGGTCTTGGCACTACGGAGCCTCAGCCTTAGGATACCCGACGGGGTTAACTTTGGTTTAGTTTAAGTGTTTGCCTCTGCAGAGTGTGATTGTCCTGGGACTCCGGACCCCGGGAACTAGAGACCCATGCGTACCCTGGCCCGGTCGCTGGTGTTCTCATCCTGATTGCTCTCGTAAGGGAGAAAATGGCCAATGTAGTAGCCACTTGATTGTTACCTGTTTATGATTCTGATAGCATGCTTATTCATTTGCATAATTGTTTAGTATACAGACAAAATTTCTATGGATATTGCATTATGACTATTGTTCGGTATTCTTCAGTTTTAGACACAATTCGTGTTATCTTCTTGTTGGCTTATACTTTGCTAAGTCGTTGTACTTATACGTTTGTCTTGTGTGTTGCAGGCTCAGATCCCTCTTCCGATCCTGCGTCGGTCGACCCGACTGCAGGAGAGGCTCGCGAGGCCCCCTCCGGCCTAGAGGAGTGGACTTGATCCATCCTCCAGAGTACGGTTTGCATCATTTTGGTTTTCCCCATTCCTTGTGTTGGAGTCTATTGAGGGGATTTTTCTGTAATTGCACTAAGGGCTTCGAGTGATACCTGTATATTGTATTTTGATTTTTGGGAGCCCTCTTCCGTAACATACGTTCCTGTATTTTGTTATTGTTATTGTTATTGTTATCAGCTCATGATCGTTTGTAATCTCCTATGTCTTTTGGTATATTGTGGTATGCCTTGATACGTACAGCTTCCGCGTACAGTTGTTTGCACGTGTGAATGATCCCTTGTGTGTGTATACTTGGACGGGGTCCAGGTGTGCATGCACGGGAGTACGTGTGTCATTGGTTAGATTTTCTCTGACCCCCGGTCCCTGGGCTCGGGTTGTGACAAAATATCAGGCCAAGCTTGATAAGATATTGCATTTAGTTTTACTTGTCATGTCCATAAATATGTGCTTGTATTGGTGGAATTTAATAATCCACCATAATAGAAGAGGTAATTGTTGATTTTCCATTTGGCTGACCATCCATTTGCATTTTTTTATTGGTAACCTAGAGAAGGGGGTTAGGATCATAGTTTTCAAGTTCATTTCGGAGGCGATTTCGATTTGATTTCAAAATGAAACATTTCAGAAAATTCGGACATTTCGCTTTCCAATTCGAAAATTTATTTCAGAAAATATTAAAAAACTATATATTAAAAATATATAGAAAATTTCATTCTACCAAGCATCATAAATATTATTTGCAAAAGATAAAGTTTAAATACATCTCCCTCAAAACATCACAAAATAAAGTAAAAAGTTGGCTACTATGCATCATTGTAAACATCATCATCATCATCATCATCTTTATTTTGCTCCCAACTCCTCTCCTACGAGGCCACCCATTTCATCATCCCCATCAAAATCAAGTATACCCCCTTGCACTTGTGCTGGTTGCTCCATAGCAGTCCAATTATTGACATCATCAATGGTCGAGAGAGGTACTTCTTCAGCAACCTAATCAGCCAAAATATTAATATTCTCCAAACTGATAGGGTTAGAGGCAGCATTTTCAGTCCTTTTGAGCATATTCCTACAATTTACATAAGTTAATACTTTACTACATTATTAACAATTTGAAAAAGAATTATGTAAAATTAACATTTGATATACCTTTCACGGAGCTTTAGATCATAATGCACCAAAAACTAGATCATTCAATCTCTGATATTCTAGCCTATTTCTCTTTGGAGAATGAATATGTTCAAAGATGCTCCAATTCCTTTCACAACCACTAGCACTGATGCATTGACTCAAAATCCGAATTGCTAATGTTTTCAACTCAGGGGTACCATTTCCAAACCGATCCCACCATTTATCTGTAAAAATTTATATGAAATATAAAATTATATTTTATAAACCACAACCATATAATAAGTTAATGAGAAGTTAAAAATTTTCATTTACCTGGAGACATTTGATCTCGATTTTGTATTGCTGATGCAGAACCAAAGTCAAAACGAGAGTCTTTATAATCATCACACTGTTTGAAAATCAGGTCTTGAGCATCAAAATTAGGAACTAATCTCTCTATGACATTATTCAGACCTCTGATGACTTCTCTGTGCTTAGAAAATTTAGGGCTAAAGAAAAATGCGGGATTCAAGTAGTATGCTACAGTATGTAGAACACTGTGAAGTTGATTTTCCCACCTTCGATCGATCATCTTCCAGTATAGCATGTAATCCCTCTTATTCTTTAACCTCTTTTGAATGACCTCTTTTGCTCTATCTATTGCCTCGTACACATAACCAATTGCAGGCTTGTCTTCACTGTCAGCTAGTCGTAGAACTACCACCAAAGCTTCACTAACTTTCAAAATATATTCAACATCCTTCATAAAATTATTCTTGAGTATTATCTCAGTGATCTCCATGCCAACCAGGGTACTTGAAATATTAGATTCAACCCAAGAGGTACTTGTAAACATTTGCCTAAGTTCTTTTCTGTATTTAAAAAGGCATTGCAAGCTAATAAAATTGGTGGCAAATCTTGTGATGGCTGGTCGAATCAATTCTCTCCCATTTGTATATTCTCTTTTCATTAAATTTAGGACTGATAAATGATTGTAAATGAACTTTGTGACTTTTCTTGCTGTTTCAATTGTGGATACATTAACTTGAAACAAGTGGGGCTTTGCCATGTCTTCTAACATTAGATCTATGCAATGGGCTGCACAAGCTGTCCAATAAAAAGTTCCATACTTTTCAGCCACTCTTTTTCCCGCTGCTTTGTAAGTAGCATCATTGTCAGTAATAAATTGGATAATATTAGGAGGACCAATAAATATGACAATTTCATCAAAAAGTTTAAATAGTCCATCTGCATTTTTTAAAATTGGAGTTGTATCAACTGACTTCAAGAACATTACCCCATTTGGGCAATACACAAGAAAGTTAATCAATGTTCGTTGTCTTTCATCTGTCCACCCATCAGCCATGAGAGAGCACCAAGTTTCACTCCAACATGATTTATAATGTTCCATGAAATTATTAACTTCTAATACCATTTTCCCCAAAATCTTTCCACGAATGTCATGATATGATGGCATCTTGTAACCTGGCCCTATTGAAATGATTGCATCAGCCATTGGTTGTAAAAATTTTGATTTTGCTGCATTAAATGGGATGTTTGCATCAAACCAAAAATGGCCAACAGCTAAATCAGCTGCATCTTTTTGTTCCTTTGTTGCTAAAGCTGATTTGATTCTTGGTTGAGATCCGGGCATCGTTCATGGTGCAAAGAAATTGGTCACACACCTTTTTTTGTTTTGTATAGATGTTTGAGGGACCTTCTCTTTACCCTTCCTACTAGTTGAGGTGGGGATAGTTGGATTTGTGAATGGTTCAATTTCTTCTACTTCAACATCATCTTCATTTGCATCACCTGTTGGAGTTCCATATGGGTTTCCAATTTCCTCATTTAATTGTCTTTTCTTGGCTCTATTCCTTTTACCTTCCAAAACAAGTCTCTCCATTTGCCATTTGACATCAGCTGACACCTTTTTACATGGTGCAATATCTCCTTTCAAGCCCCCAAGGTGTTCTTTAAGTCTAGTGATCCTACCACCTTTAATGACCTTGTTACAAAAATGACAAATTACATGCTTGTTGTTGGTTGGATCTATATGACCATAAGCCCATGCGGGATCATCAGATCTAATTGTATTAGCAACAGATGATATAGTGTATTATCACTCATTTTAAAATTAAACAAGCAATCTTCCAAATTTTCTGATACAATGGCAGCAAACAAAAGACAACGAAAAATAATAAGTTTAATGTCTCAACTGTTAAAAAGGAAATAACAGTAAACCAGTAACAAATTTCACACAACATTAAGTTAATTGTACCTCATCATCACATGAAATTTAGTAATATTACAACGTTTAAGAAAAGTGGGCCTCACTTTGATAAACTATCATATGTCTTAAAAAAAATAGAATGGGCCAGCGTGAGTATTCAATACAAATAAGTGGGCATCACTTTGGTATTAACATGATAAAAATTGGTGGGCCACACGTGTATTTACAAGGTTAAAAAATTACGGGCCGCATGTTAAACATGATCAGACGGTCAGCATTAAGTGATAGTTTATCAAAGTGAGGCCCAGAAAATCTATATATATAGTCGTTTCCCACAGCCCATTCACAGAACCCATTCGTTAAATCCATTCGTTAAATCTATATATGTAGTCGTTTCCCACAGCCCATTCGCAGAATGCAGAGCAAACGACTCATGAGCATTTCGCAGACGCAGAGAAGAAAATGGAAATGGAAAGCAGAGGGGAAACGAAGCTGGAATCAGGGAAATCAAACGCAGGAAGGAAATGGAAAGCAACGCAGAGAAGAAATCATGCGCACCTGAGGATTCGGCTTCAACGGGATTGTTTGCGAACAAATCGGAAGCCAGCAACGAAGATCTTCAGCGATCTAGGAACTCCGGCTAACGGCCACTCCAACGAGATTCTCTGTGAAGATATCGGCAGCCACAAATAACGATCTTCGAAATCGTGGTTGACTCTGCATCTTTCAACTCTATTTATAGATGGATGTGATTTTGAAAGTTGCATGCTGCCGAAGAAATTGCAGGGGAATATGAGGAGTTGCTGGCATGCGAGAACAGGTATTTCAAGTTTCGATTGTTTTCATTTATTTCATATTAAGATTCGGTTACAATCAATTTTCTCTTCTTTAACGGTCAAGCCTTAGATTCGTCCGAATCTGTAGATTCGGATATTGTTCGTCCGAATTTGGGGTTTTTTGTTCGAAACCCTAAATTTCGGTGAATTTGGACGATATTTGAACTGAACATCTTCAGTTGAGATGTTCGGTTGGGAAGAGGCATCTAAACGAGTAAACTCGGATGTTTCGGCCGAATCGAAACGATCTTGACAACACTGGTTAGGATCCAAATAGAGAGCTCATACACACAAGAAGAAAGCCCACTTGAAAGTTTTATTGGATTTTGTATTTCTAGATTACAAGTCAAACAATATATAGCAGAATAAAATAAAGCAAACTTATAAGCAAAAAGTAATCAACCATACAAGTAAAAGACACACAAATTTTTACAAAGAAACCCTTATGGAAAAAAACTAAAAGCCCTAATGGACTAATCAAACACTAATTTCAAGTAGTTACAAGATATACTCACAATCTTACAGTCAGTCTATCAACCATAGAATGTAATTCTTTTTGTAAGAGTCTACGACACGACTCTACTCTACATGCTATACTTTCTTCGCTTGATCTATAACACCTTATATTCACAAGATGAATAATCTCATGCAAGGAAGTAGAAGCAACAAAACTCTAGAACTAGAAACTTTCAGCAAACTCTCCGATGGAAGTTCTAGAGGAAAAGAATGATCTCCAAATAGTATTATTAAGTTAGAATAATGAGATTTGCATTTAGGGTTGAGAGAAAATCCTTTTTTATAACCCACAATTCGTATTTTAGGATTAGAGTTCAAGTATGAACAAAACAGTTAACTCTGGCATAAACAAGAAAGATTTTCGTGCTGGTCGGTGGGTTTTTGTACAACGAATCGATGGGTTAAAAGTCGGATTGATCGGATGTCTGCCTGATTAATTGAATAAAATTTAACAAAATTTCTGTAAACTTTCCGAGGCTATGACTTTGTCATTTAGCTCTGACTGACGTAATCTTGAGCTCTTCAAATATCTACTCGAAACGAGCTTTTCAATGGTAGGTAGTTTACCCATATCTAACTCTTGGTTTGTGAGATATTACCTTTTTAAAACCATGTCATCCTCAGAAAAACACTTTGTTGCTCTTTTTTCGATTTTTTTAACTTTATTAGGTCTGGTGACTCAAACCACAGTCCATACCACTCAGGGGAAAAAAAGCTCACACATATAGGAAGAGGTAACATACTAGAATTTGAACTTGGGCAACCAAGTAAGAACACACACTTCTTACTAGTTGGGTAAAGGACAATTCTCATAAGTTTTGCGTTTGATGATTAAGAATGGCAAATGATGTGTCCTTTCATGCTAGGTCACCATCGAGGCTAGTGATCAGCAATTGTCCTGCCCGTAGGTCTCTCTCTCATAAATTCATCTACGAAGGTGGGGCTTTCAAAGGCCTAGATGACACCCATTGTTGCAAAATTTCAAATCCATCAAATCTTTCAAACCCCTAATTCTTAGCCCTCTAATTTAATGACTCTTTTTTTTTAATGCAACAATCAATCTCATTCAAATGGGTGTAAAAAAAAAAAACTTGATCCTTCGACATATTGCACGAGGTGAGGGAGACAGGTGGCATTTGGTTTGGGCTATGGTGCCCCAAAATTTATTTGCATGTCCGCATCCCATGTATGCATTGCAATAGTAATTCTTCTTCATTTATATCTATGCATTCAAATGGGCCTTACCAAATGGGCCCTTTGTTTGCATGAATTTAGAATGTATAGGAATTTATTGTCAAATGGGCCTGTTGTCTGACAAAATTATGGGCATGTTTGTTCACATGAAATTGAAATTTGTATGAATTTGGAATACATAAGAATTCATTAATGGAATGAGCCTATTTTCCTTGCATAGAGTAATTGATTCAAATGCACTTATTTATTTCCATGAGATTAGAATATATTGCATAGAATTAACATATATATAAAGTAATTGATTCAAATGAGCCTATTTATTTTGAATAGAATTAAAATACATAAAAAAATAATTGGTTCTAATGAGCTTATTAGTTTGCATGGAATTGAAATATGTTCATAGTCATTATCTAGATTTACGTGCAAAATCCACGTATATTTATTTGACTATAATATTCACAGCTACTCAAGCTAGCTTTCTTTCCTCTTGAAAAGGAGAAAAGGAATCCCATGTTTAATGTAAATGGGGTCACCAGAAGATGTGAGGCTTGAGGATGTTACAATCCATTCCCTTAGGGTGGCACGTCCCGATGCCAGTCCTCTTGGCCCGCGTCAGTGAAAACCCTACACACATGCATAATATTGTCCGCTTTGGTTCATGCGCATCACGGTTTTATTTCTGGTGTGCCTCAACCCACCAAAAGGCCTTGTAGAAAGTAGTGGTGCAAGCTCTATATATAATTTCAATCACTTTCCTCTCTATAGTCAATGTAAGACTCGAGGATGGCACAAATACATAGACTCGAGGATGGCACAAATACATAGCCACTAACACCTTCTTCCTTTCCTTGTGCATTCTCCAGCTAAGATGTGTATGTATGATGCATATCACAAGCCCCATTATCAATCCAAACAGACCTCAAAACTGCCTTTTCAGGCTGTAGTTTTCTTCCTGCTAATCCATGCAGTCACTACCCTCTTCGCTGTCATCCTTGTCATTGTCTTTATATTCAGAGTCCACATGCATCCCATCTCACTGGTGGTTTGTTATTAACCAAAAAATAAATAAATAAATAAAGTCAAGCTTAATAGCATGGCATTTAGTTTTCACTTGTCATGTCAATAAATATGTGCACCAAATGCAAGGGTTATTTTTTATTTTCCATTTGACGGCCATCCACCAAAATTAATCTTGCATGGCATTGTTAGATGTCTGAATAAAAATGACAATTATTAGTACTTAATTGATTTTTATTTTGATTGGCACCACTATTTTCTAAATCTCTACCCGCTTTAGACAATTGGACGATTAAATGTTAGAAATAAAGATACCAAAATGTGGGCTAATCTTCTACTTTCTAACAACAAATATTTAAGAGCTGTTATTTGAACAAAAAAAAAAAAAAACCCTTGTCACACAAGAGAAATAAGAGTTTTAAAAATTAAAATCTTCATTTTACTCCCTCCACATCTCTCCCTCCCTCCTCGCTCCTCCCCTTTCCCTTCGGCCGGCAACGAAGTCAAGCCGGCGAGAGGAGGGCTCACTTTTTGACGAAAAAAATAAGAGCTTTTTTTTTTTTTTGTAAAAACCACATTAATAGTAATTAGACACATCACTTTGGTCAATGCGCTTTTTGTGTAAATGAGAAGGAATGATCATATTTAAGAATATATTCTCACCAGGTGAGATAGAGTGCAAATCCAATTTTGAGATTTTCTCCTGCCAACGTCTCCAAAAGACAAGAAAACTTAATCCAACCCGTTAATGTTGGGATAGCCCCTTACATTAAAGGTTTGAAATTATTCCTCTTGTATTAAGGGCTCGATTTAGTACTGTTGGGTCAAAACTTCATGGAAACCTACATCATCAAAAATAAAAATAAAAGGATGGAAACTATTTCATGTAGCATGCAATGGCTACAGGTGAAAATCTCACTGAACATGACATAGCCGGCTGCACATGGGTTCTTAATATATCACACAGTTGTTTGACGAGAATAAAAAAAACAAAGGGCCAACCATGAATTACACATGGCCCCTGCACCCCCAACGCCCATCTGACCAGGAGTAGTTATGACTTTATGAGGTTGTCTGACCGTTTTTCCTTTCTACTGGTGGCCCCGGTCCCTTTGTAGCCAGTGCTTGGAACCATTGTCAGCAGAATTAAGACCTTTGTCTAATTGGCTTATGAGAGCACTGCAAGTATGATGTGGCGGACTATGAGTGGCACTCTTAGATAAAGTATCCAAACATCCAAACTCTTGTCACAATTATTTGAGGTTTTTTTTTAATCACAACAGTATAATGAAATTTTGTATCTCAATAGGATCAGGAATTTTTCAAAACATAATGAAAATGAAAAGAATCATGGTAAGAAAACCCACAATTTGAAAAAACTCCATATTTCCTGAGGATAAATTTTGTCTCAATAGTAGTGCAATGCATTAGCATCAAAGCCTTATCTTAATTATATTTTTAATAGAATTTATCTCAACTATGTTGAGATAGACTATATAAATTCTATTTTGCCATTCGGATTAAGTCCTCATTAGCTTACCGTGAGTCCCAAATCCGAATAAAAAAATGTGGTTTTGTAAACCCACAATGGAGAAATGTTTTTTTTATGAAATTCCGTACAGTCTTCTAAAAGCTATAAAACTTTATGATTTTATTTGTTTAAAGCAAGTTTCAGTTTTTGCTGTTAATCAGATGGGCTGGTCTGAACGTGGGTCAGGCCCAAAGTCGGCCCACATTGGGCTCAATATGGTTTGTGTTTTCAGGCTGCACACCCTGAGGCGAATGGGCTTGACCTGGTGACATATTTGAGGCTGCATCCACTTCTATTTTTGGCCCAACAGACATAGGCGTGGTTTAGGCCTTGTAAAGTCTGAAGCCTTGACAATAGGGCGTCTGGCCCCTAACCTGGGGAAGAATATCAGACCAATCACTAAATGGTATGGGCTTTGTTAGTTTCAGGTTATCAGGTAGGGCAGGAACATGGGCCTAATGCATATCACTGGCGAATGCCACTCTTTTTTATTCTAAATTAAATGGTCCATTTTGTAAATTAAATGCCCGGTACATATTTTATTGCCCAAATTCATGTCGAGTCGTACACAAACCCAAAAACATGAATCCTGAGTCTGCCCAGTAAGCTTATCTGAGGTCCAAGCCTTCTAATAAAGGCTTCAGCACAATAATAGACAGAGCCCCCAAATCCAGAAAATGCTCCAGACCAGGCCTCGTAAGAATTTTAGATCCTAAACTTGGGCCCTAGTCCAGCCTGCTCTGCCCATCGAACAGCCTCGCATCCAACAATTATCAGATTCGGGCCAGACCATATCTGAGGTTCCTTGATGGCCCAATCCACAGTGTGTCCTGCAGTAGAAAATTTTGGCCATCTCTGATTATGTGGGCCCGAGTTGTACATTTTTAATAGCATGTTCTTCCAAATTCCCAATACCATTAAGTGGTATGTCCATCGTACTTTCTACAAACAGATAAGAATTAAAAGCTGGCAGAGGCATAGGTAAGAATTAAAAGGGAAATGAGAAGTTTCTAGGGTTCAGAATGTGGTCCTTTTCATCTCCTCCCCTTTGAGAGGTAGAATTTTTTTTTTTAACATTAGAAGAATCCTATAAAGGAATAATATAATGGTGTGAAAAACAAAGGGAGTGTTTAGGGCATATGGCTTTAGCAACCATTGTTTCAAAGTTAGAACAAAATTAAGTAATAGCGCTTTATACACAAAGCTTTTGGTCATGATAAATACGAACAATCTTATTAGCTCATTCTGAAACCCAAAATGATTTTCGTTTTTCACTTTTTGTTGCTTGGGTAAATACTAGATACACTCTACCTAAGTCCCTCATAATCTACGCTAAATTGATCACTAGTTATTTATGCTTAGAGACTGTGCCTTACTGGTGAGCCACATGTGGTGGGTGAGAGAGAGATGGAACCATGATCACCACTTTGGTTTAACGATGACTTACAATATCCTTTTAGGTGAGAGCAGAAAGAACTATGTTGGATGCATCATTGATTTGAAATTACGTAGAATTGTTTCGTTTTTACTGACATGAGAGAGAAAATAAAGGTATATGCTACTCTCTTTACATGGTTATCATGGGACATTATTATTGGATGTTTGGATTGGAGATGACATACAATCACCCTCTTCTACCGGAAAAGAGATAGAAAAGAAAAAAAATGTGAAAAAAAAAAAAGAAGGCTGAGGAAGAAACTGAGTATGAAGAATGTCCATGATCCAAGAGATAAGGAGGTCTCCTAGGCCTTTTCTTTATAGGTTCAAATCCTAGCGGGTTAATTTACGTTCATTATTTTTGTAGATTGCTATGCCCGGAAACATATCATCAAGCAAGTCATATCCTTTAACAAAACAAACCAAGCTATCTTTGTACTGAGAGCGACTCATTTCTTTCATACTCGGATGGTTATAATAGAATTCTGACTATTTTAAAATGCTATAATAAGATAATAGAATTCATGTCTTATGTATGTACGGGGCCTCACTATTTTTGTATTTTGAATAATTGTAAAAACCCTTTCCCTTTTTTTCACTCATGATCATGATAGATAACATTTATAGTGGCATATTTACTTGTAACCCTTTTTCAGGGATAGGCAATCATTTGTTTTTAAATTACAACCTACTTTATAATTGTAAAACTCAAAAAAGAAAATATATGTTTTTTTTTTTTTTTGACAATTTTATCCCATACTATGCAAACCCCATCAAACAATGACACTTACAAAATCAGTTACTTGGAAGTTTTGAAAACTAAAAGGCTGCAGTTACTGATTAGAGCAATATGTAGTATTAATTTTTGGGTAAGCAGGCATCATGAAACTATTCAAAATTCATGTCATCCCATCATTGATAGCTTGAACTATTCTTTTCCCTAGCTACTCTTGTAAAAGTGCCCTTTCCATAAAAATGCAATCAATTATGTGGTTTGGACTTCCAAGTCACAGGCCTCTAAATGGGAAAAATGAACAAGTGCATTACATCATGCACCATACACTTTATCTACTAAATGATGGAGACACATCAAGTCCTGATGAGCATAGTTTGAGAGACTCTGATTATCATGGGTGGAGCTCAAAATCTTCCTTGGTTTGTCATTACTCAAGGTAATCTTTGGTTACTTGATTAATGGAGCAATCGAGGAGGTCGTTATCCAATACAAAGATGAATTAGAGAGCAGCTACATTCCATTTTTAAAACAAACCTAAGTTTTCTCTCTCTCTCTCTCTCTCTCTCTTCCAAAGTTCTATCCTCGTAACATTATCAAATTTTAAGAGATGGTCTCAGTCGGGTAGGATCCGATGACGTTGAAGAAAAATATTGGATTGATGATAAACCGAGTTGAGCTCTGGTTGGGCCCATGTTGGTCCAGCTAAGAACACTTTCACCCTCACATGCAAAACACAAAACCCCACCAATTGGAAAATTATGAATGTCTCACTAATGCAAATCATAGTGCTGAGCATCTGCATTGGCCTTCTGGATGATTGGCTTGGATCTTTAAAAATAGGCCCTCGTATGGAGGAAGGTCCATAGGACCACAGTTTCGTGTAGTCCTGCAGAGCACTAGTCCTTTCTTTTCTCTCCCTCTTGCTCTGCCTGTGGAGATTCTGTTTGGTGGAGCAGAGGCCATTCAAGGACAAAGGAATCAATGAAATAAAAGTAATGGAATAATTGAGTAACACTCAAAATTTACAACAATCCTCATACTAGTATGAAGTGTGATAAGAGAACCCTACTTAAAGAAGAGAAATTAACTATGGTAGAGACTGTGGCATGAATGCCACCTACACACATCTACACATCCCCACCCATCTGTCCTTCCATATCAATGTGTTACACTGGGATTCCAGTTATCCCCAAACAATAATGCTAGCGACACTTAACCATCCTATATGGCAGGCCTAACTCATTTGTGGCTATCATTATTATTGAACCTCAAATTACTATTTTATTAATAATTGGTATGCCTTTGACCCACATGGTCCAGGCCCAGATCCATACCCAACCAGAACGTATGGGCTCTTGTCTTTGAGTAGAAGCCCGATTGCATACATTTGAGGAAATTAGGTTCAATTCCGGGCCAAGGCATCTGTGGGTGGGGTGAGGTCTATTCATTTTTTCAATATGCTTTTTCATTATCATCATCATCATCAAAGCCTTATCTAAACTATTATTGGAGTCGGCTATATGAGTTTTGTTTCTCCATTCTGATCTATCATGAGCTAAATTCTCAAATCAGTTATATATTTTGTCATCATACTTGTTCCAATATAATCTCCCAAAATTAATTATGGATGTCAAAACTGTTTTCAATCGACTGAGGTAGGTTTGACTTTTGGTGAGCCAAAAAGCTTCCTTTACTAGCAATAGGCTCCACTACTCTTATTTTGACCATGGGTCAAATCCGTAATAGGCATTAATTAGTAATGACCTCTGGTGGGGAAGATTTTCAGTTGGGGAGTCAACAACATGGCCCGTGAAATGAATGTTTCATTAAATTATCGGCCGCTAAAAGTTGTTGTTGGATTGGATAAACATGATATGAAGGCTGCAAATAGGTTGGGTCAGACCAAAGACCAACATTGACCTGGATTCTCAGTCGAACTACAATTGTAGGCCCAATGGATCTTAGCAAATAAAAAAGTTTGCCCAATGGGTCATTGGGCCAGGTCTAGATCCAAATATTAAAACTAACCCGTATTCCGTATTTTCCCATGGTCATATCTGATTTGAGAAAAGGTTTATCCCATGGATTGGTTCTTGCAGGAGCGTGCATCCAGACTATCACCAAAGGTGGGACCCCCTGAAGATCACCTGGTCCCGTGATACATGAAAGCGAGGCGCAGCACGCAAGAGAGAATTGTCCCTTATTTAAACCCATTTGTTACCATAATTTTTGTTTTGGGCTTGAAAACCATAACCCCGGTGGGCATCATTCATGGATCACTAAGTATTATAACTGTAGACAATTCAGGTACACTTCACACTTCGCAGGACATGAATTACGGCCAAGGACAGTCCAGCTTGGGCTGTGGCCAGGTCCAGCTGATGGGTCATTAACTGTGCTCATGACCAACCCAACATGAACCTTGGAAAGCCAATTTAATTTCCAAATCACGGGGGAAAACCATGAACATCATATCCCTCATGAACATCTTCTCTCTCTCTCTCTCTCTCTCTCTCTCTCTCAAAAGTTCAATCAATGCACAGCCACCCCGTTGTTAATTTCCCTCCGCACACAACCAACTGCACAGGAACTTCCATGGTCTTTATAAGCTCACTTCAAGCTGCCCAAACACCCCATCAAGAACATTCAGAAAAAAAATGGAGAGTGCAACAGTGCTTCAAAATATTAAGCTTGTATTAGAGGCGGAGGAGCCAATCATGACAACAATGGTCGAGAAATTCACGGTGGTGCCGCAGACGCCGGGCCGAAGGCGCCGGCTCTTCCTATCTAACATAGACCTCACACTGGTCTCATTCTTAGAGACTGTAGCATTCTTCGAGCCACCCCCGAGTCAAGTTTCTTTGGCTGAATTGTCGGCCACCTATCTGGGTGCGCTTAGCCGGCTTCTGGTGGCTTATGACTTCTTGGCTGGCCGGCTCGAGAAGGCGCAAGAGGGAGACCGGCTGGAGATCGACTGTAATGGGGCGGGGATCGTCGTGGTCACGGCGACTTGCTCGGTCGAATTGAGCCAGCTTGGGGAGCTGAGGGCCCCCAAGCCAGCTTATAAGGAGTTGGCTAGGTTTTTGCAGGATGTTGGAGGGGAGGAGCTCAGAGAGAAGCCACTCATGCATTTTCAGGTGAGAGTGTCTTTTATCGTTTTCTTCTTTTATTTTTTATTTTTAAATATTCTTCTTCTTTGAAAAATATAAAAGAACGTGACAACGTTAGTAGAGTTTACTAGACGAAAGACAAAGCAAGAGCGCTTTAAAGTTCAAGTAATGCTACACTTACACCCCATTTATTCCTTAGTTACTCACTAATGCTTTTTATAATCAAGTCTTTTGAAGGTTGCCACTATCGGACTATAGATTGTATGCTTTTTTTTTTCTGAGTAGAAAGCAAAATATATCATTAGAACCCATAACTAAAAACAGAACATCGTTTCAAATATTTTCTCGGGCGCCAAGGACTCTGATATAATTTCTTTTTTGCAAGGCTGAATGAGGCAGCTCAGGGCACGTTTAAACTTTGTCTCACATGTCTCTTACATTAAAAAACAGCATAAAGCAATCATGTTTAAACATGTGGTTTTTGACCATTTTGGTGGGCTCCACTTAAAATCATAAATAAGTTTTCTTTTTTTTTTTTGTTTCTTAAGTTATTGCAAATCCCAAAGTTAGATTTGTATAAATTTCTCAAGGATCATTTGGGCTTTTGCTTGTTGCTCTTCTAGAGAAACCTCTTTTCTCCATTTAATTTGCTTGGAGGGGCTATTTCTGTTTTTGCACAAAAATAGGAGTCCCATCACCATGAGCCTTAAATACCTTTTCACAAGGTAAAAAACATTCGAGTTAGGTACACTGGTGGAGGGGAAGAGTGAAAAAATTATGGAAAAGTACAATTCTTTTAGGTGGAGGGGGAGAGTAAAAAACATTAGGGAAAAGCAAAAATCCGCAGACTTATCCAATCTCACACCAATATGAAAAACATCCATCTCATCAGAAGCTCCTGCCAGGAATAAAGCAATGCAGGCTCATTTTCTAGCCTAACCTAGGAACATGGCCAAAGTGGACAAATTAAAGAAAAGGACGGCCTCATAAGTATAATGTCCGAAATAATAGGCTTGATGACCCAGTCATCTTTCTCCTTGGAGTGCATATTCATGGTTGAGTAGTACACAGAATCCTCTCTATGGAGAAAGAAATGTCTCCTCTCTTGTTTGTTTGCAGCGTGAAGTAGAGTAAAATGAAGTGGCCTCTCAAATCATGATAAAGTTAGAGTAAAGTTAGGATAAAATAAAATTTGAAAATTGGTGTGTTAAAATTTAAAAATTGAAGTGTGTTTGGAAAGGTGTAGATGTAAAATAAAATCTTATCCCTTTTCCCATTTGACTTAACTTTCAAATAAAATTACATTAAATAAAATTACATTGACCGTCCCAAATGAGAGTACTCTTGTCCTTTTCCCATGCTGCCCATTAACATTTTTAATCTAGAGTGAAGTGGTGTTGGGTTGAGGATAGAGTAGAGAAAGAGCTGAAAGCAGTAGGGGAGTTGCTGTATGTACACCTATTTTTCCTCTTTCTATACAGCCATTTAAAAAAAAAATTTTTGAAACTCCCTAAATTATCCCCACTTCCTTCTCTCCTTACACACCTCCCCTCTCCCTCTCCTCTCCTCTCCTCTTCCTACCAAACTGGGTGGAGATGAGAGAAAAGGAGAGGAGAGGAGAGGAAGAGAAAGGGAGAGGAAGATGAAGGGAGCGGAAAGGAAGATGAAGGGAGAGGGAGAGGAGAGGTATTCCTATTCAGCCCGACAAGGCCGAACAAGCGAATATGAGAGAGAAAGAGGGGGAGAAGAGGAGAGGAAGAGGGAAGCAGAGCAGAAGAAAGAATAGTAGGAGGAAGAAGGAGAGGAAAAGGAGGAGAAGGAAAAAGAAGAGGAAGAGGAAGATAGGGAGAGAGAGGGAAGGAAGGGAGACTCCATTCCATAGGCCAGAGGTCACTGCCGAGGGGAAGTGGGGGAGGAGAGAGGAGGGAGGGAGAGGGGAGCTATGTAGGGAGAGAAATGGGTGGGGTTAGTTTGGAGAGTTTTTTTTTTTTTAAATGGCTGTGTAGGAAGAGAAAAAACTGGTGTAAATATAACAACTTCCAAGCAGTAGACACAAATATGTAGGGAAAGATACCATCGAAGCCAACTTTTGAATTGGGTTCGAAAATACCATTATATTGCCATTTATTTCCATTGGACCCTTCCCATCCAAATGTGAAATAGAAAATATAACCGTTTATTTAGATTTTACATCATCTTTACTTTACCTCACTACAAACATACAGGATAGGCTTTATTTATGGAGTCAATTTCTTCTTTTAATTTGATTGTGTGGTCTTTCTTCTTTTTTCTGATAACTGGTTTTCCAAGAGTATCTCTTTGATTATCATTATAATTTTTTAGGTTTTTTTTTTGTTCCTAGCTTATCATTGTAATTTTTTAGTTTTTTTGGGTACCTAGATTATCATTATAATTTTTTAAATTTTTTGGGTACTCCAGTCAATGGGGACTAGGACGAGGAGAGATCTTACACATGGGGGAAGGCAACCCACTCAAACAGAAAAGTTAGCCTGCAAATGAGGAAAGGCAGTCTGCACTCACAAAAAGAAGTGCATACCCAGGGTTTGAGCCTTGGATAGCCGGGTGAAAACTATCACTCCTTACTTCTTTTAAAACGAGCCATTCTCATTATAATTTTTTATTTAATGAGTTATTCTTTGGCAATCCGATTTTTTTGAAGGTTGTTTAAATCTATATTTTTTTTCCTTATTACAATATATATATTTTTTTTTACTTCTTTTTATTTTTTATTTAAGAATTATTTCTAAGTTTCACAATAAATTCTTGATAAGAACCCAAAATTTCAAAATATTTTGGAGTTTTCAGTAAACATCAAAATTCCAAAAAATAAAACATAAAAAATTGTGACAATATGCTCACGTCTGAAACAAACAATTATCTAAGAAGGATAGCAGTGTCAAATGAGCTTTTAATATTATTTCTTTCAGAAAGCTCTTATAGTTTAAGTTTATTTTTTTAATAAATTTTAATTCTATTTTAATTATTAATCTATTATGATTTTATTGGTTCCCAATCATGCCTTCAAAGATATCGAAAATTTTAATTTTTGCAGTACTTTCTCAAGATAACAAATTGCTTGAGGACTATGTTTCTTACAATTCAGAAATAATGGACTGCGGGAGTGCTATGATGCCCCACAGGCTCAAGTGGGGTAAATAATTGGAGGAGATGTCCAATGACCATCAAGAGAGTATATTAATTAGATGGGCCATCCTTACCAAACTCTAGCCGTGAATAATCCATGAGAATCAAATCAAGGAGAAATTTAAATACTTCCATAACTGGCCGGAGAAAGAAGGAACCACAATTTCCTGGAAGACGCATAAATTCACCACAGTTAGATTTAATCTTCTGGGGATCCCCGCTGTCATCTTTTTCATTCATACATGTGGTCAGAGATCCAAGGGTTAGTATTTTGGATTTGCATAGAATCTCCCCTCCAAGCTGCGCAGAATTGGACCCTATATTTCATGTTTGGGTTGACATCTCCAACCCGATTAATAAAGGGACCATGTCAAAGAGCTGGGTGCACATGCACAGCTTCAGTAGTTAACCCAAGTTGACCCAACCCAACTTGACCGATCGTAATCTCTGAATTCAAACAGCTTAATTCATAAATAAATGGTATACACCTCGTCTACCAAATTCAGGGTTTCACCGTTTTTAGTCAAAAATTGGGTTGGTTTCGGCCGAGTTGGGCCAAGTCAAGCCCACTTTAGCAGAGTTCCAACTGGAATGAACCTAATAGTAATTTCAAAACAAATAAAAAAATATAGTAGTAATGAGTAGACAAGTAGAAATCAAATTGGTCCTATAAATGATTGACCTCTGGCCCCCATCCGGCCAATCTCCTGGTACCTTAAGGTTCTCTTTAAGACTCATTGGTGCTTGGGTCTACAACATGAATATTTGCAATTGCTGAATACTGGGCCACACGTTCAGAAACTAGAAAAGAGAGCAAATTCTTCATACGTATTTACACACAAAAGCATTGCATCATAAAGCTTAATATAAAAAGTGCATCAGATTTCAATTCATTCAGATGGGTCAAGTGTCCATCGATCTAAATCGTCATCTATTTAATGGGCTGCACTTTTGGTCGGACACAAGCCAAAATTTTGCTGGTCTTGACTATCCTCACCAGCCGAGGAACGGGCATCCTGCAAGCGAACTTTGAGTCATCGCTATAGCATCTCTGCCAATCTGCATGCCACAGACTCAATGAAGAAGATCCACTGATGAGAGCAAAAAAATCACTTAATAACTTGTCTTCAGTTTTTATCTTACAAGGGTTGTTAGATCATCTTAACTGTACCAACAGTCTCATGTTGGATGTTTGTGAGCCCAGCTGACTCAGTTCAAATGCGGTGGCCTCGCACTAGCAATTCGAGCCAATCACTGCCTCATGGATGGGGTCGCTGCCCATGAATTTCAGGCCAACTTGGCCTCCTTAACCCGTGGTGAAGGCCTCATCATCATGCCCAACTCCGACCGCTCAGTCTTCAAAGCACGACACCCACCAGAGATCAACCACCCCCACTTCGAGTACTCAAAAGTCATAGACTTTGCATCAACATTTTCCTTGCGCGGCTTATGCAGTCCCACCCTCAAGCAACTCCCAAGCGAGGAGCTCCGCCTGGTCTACATCTCCCCCAAGAGAATTGCTCGCCTGAAATCTGAAGCTCTAAGCGACCACCGGCTAAAAAATTGCACCACCTTCCACATAGTTGCGGCAAAGATATGGAAAGCAAGGAGCATCGCAATTGGGTGGCCAGACGAACGCATCTCAACAGTGCTGTTCCCAGTGGACGTTCGCACGCGTGTGGTGCCACCTGCTCCAAATGGGTTTGCAGGCAATGCCCTGGTACCAGGCTTTGCTCGTGCGAGCATGAATGAATTGAAGATGGCAACGACATCATCTCTAGCAGGCAAAGTGCAGGAAGGGGTTGAACGCCTTTCAGACGAGTATGTGAAGTCGGGGCTCAACTGGCTTGAGGTCAATCAAGGGGTGCCTTGTCAGGTTGATAGCTTCTCAGTGGTGGCATGGTTTAAGCTAGGATTAGATGATGCAGAATATGAGTGGGGCAGAGTCAAGTGTGTATCCCCACTTGAGCTGTATCCTGGTTTAGTCATACTACTGCCAGGGGAGAAGAATGAGGGTGGGATTAACATATGCTTGAAACTGCCATCTGACCATATGAAAGATTTCTATAAGTTGATGATGGAAGATTGATGCCAGGTTCAGCTCCAAGATTCATGGATTTCCTTCTATCATTCTAACATTACTACATAATTGGTTAAGGAAATCATGATGCTTGCAATAATATGTCAGTCAAGTCAGTGATTTGAGGAAAGCATGTCGCTTATAGTAAAATGTCGAGTCGAGTCCTCTGCAAGTATGCAAATTAGGGGTGTCTGAAAGTATCATGTAGCAAATCTATGATGCAAGTATGTTGGGTGTATATTGAGATGTGTTTGGATTTGGTTGTAGCATAAGCATCATGATTAGATGTTATTTGAATGCAACGAATGCGAAGTTGCATTCTCTATGGGGAACATCAAAAAGGTACTGGAGAGCGCATGTGACTGAAAAATATGTGCTAGAATGTGTGTGTGGAGTAAAAAGAAAGTATCAAACTTGAAAGAATAAGAGTAGAGGTGCCAACGACTCTTTGTAATAAGAGAAAATCAGGAATGTCACTTGAGATGGTTTGGACATGTAAAGAAGAACAGAAACATCAGAATGATAACACTGAGAGTAAACAAGTTCAAAAACTAAAGAAAGACCATCCGAGAGAGAAATAAATACCCTAAATGTGGTGAGGAAAAACATTACAAACTATGGAGTAGCTAAGAACAGGACTTTAGTTTGAGTGGAAAAGTGAAGTACATAACATAGAACATATGAAGCTTCAATGATGACATTACCGTGGCTTAATGGCAGTAATCTTCGAAATTGCATTGGGTTAGCTCAATGAAGCAAAATCACTCATGGGGCATCACAAACCAATGACCTGACACTTTCATTTCCTTAATAGGTAAGAACAAATTAGAAGATCGCACATATTAACAACATGCATGTTCAGGACTTTGAGCCAAAATAATCAGTAATCATTGCATGACAAATCTACACATCAGAAAAAAAGGAAGCGCTTATGAATCTCATCACAATTTCCCTGACACCTTGCTCACACATACACTAGAATGACAGTCTCCACACACTTTATGCTATCTTCTAATGACCACCCCATAGGGAGTGCAGATAAGCCCATGGAACACCATCTTCTGGCAGTGACTTCTCAAGGTGTCTTCCTCTAACATTTCTGCTATGAAGTAACTACAAATGAAACCAGCTGCCTGGTATAATATTACCGGCACAGCCTAAAACTTCAATAAAATTCCACCCTAGAAGCTTCTCCATATGAAAAACATCATTACTCTCCTCCCTATGCATTCTCTCATTTCCTAGGCAAAACATAGATGAACATAAGGAAAAGACATCTCCCAGGATATTCAGGATGTAGCTACAGAAGCTCTGTAATGCCAATCCCACAATTTCAGCATTCTTGTGAGATCTACATAAAAAGAAGAGGCAATGGTGATGTGGATGCACTAGCCAAGGAAGGGATGTTACATGCAGGATTGATGTTCAATGGGCATTTTTGCGTGAATCTTTTTAAACTGTGCTTCCGTTTCTTCTTCACAGTGGGTTGATGCCTGCCTTGGCAATTGACCTCCATTGTGTCTGTCTTCTTTCATTCTTCTCATCTTCTTGTTAATAATATCATAGTTACCTTAAAAAGTAAAGGAAGAAAGAAAGAAGATGGCACTACATATCACAAAATTGGATCTCAATCAGCAGACTTTCAATGGATTCAAGGGCATCTTCCTGCCAAGCCAGAAAACAAAAAAGATTAACCTTCACAGTGAGAAACCCCTGAGCTATTGAAGAAACGCAACCCTTGATCAAACAGGCCAGCATGTGAATACATCTTCAGTTGGACTTATACCAGCAAATGTTGGTAGATTTCATCATTTCATCTTTGAGACTATTTATGAAGAGGGTGAGGCCCAAGGTCCATTTGGATGTGCACCAAATAGCAATCAGTCAGAATGATTTTGCAGAATGGATGGCTTTTCCATTCTTCACATTGAAGTGGTGTGGAAATTGGAAACAGTGCAAAATAGAAACTTTTTTAGCCGCTGACTTGTGCCAAGAATCAAAATACACAGGATCATTAATACTGGTGTCAAGTGAAGAAGTTGAAGAAACATAATTCCACAAAATATAGTTCTGGTTCTAAGAGGGGTGACGACATTTCTGACTAGTTGAAAGCAGGGGATTGAGGGACCAAATTCGTGTGCTTTGAGCTCTTTTCTTTCAGTTTGATATTCCACGTAAATTTCATCTCCTCAAAAACAGCAAGGCATGTATGCACCATAAATAGAATTCCAATCCTGTTAGATTTTATACTCCAAGTGAGAAAATCCTTGCACACACACGGTCTCCCATAATTTGCATACATATCAATCAAATCAGTCCCAGCTTATATGTTCATCTGGAACCACCATCCAAAACATACCCATGAATCAAGAGACTCGAATTCACAGACAGACAATACAGTGACAGTGAAGCCCTTACACTCCATACCCCCTTCCAACATTCTATGAAACATATCAAAAGCCCATTAGTGATCACCATTCAGAAGACATCCAGAAGCCACTTTTGTTAAAGAAACCACATTCTTCTCTGGCATTCGATATAAAAAGCACGAATGCCCATCAAACCAAATTCTAATAACCCTATTAATCAAAATTAGGAAACGGTCTCCTCTCTGGCATCACCTAACAAGCTCACTAGCTCTTTAGCTCTTGTAGTTAGGGAAATTTCTGTTGCATGGTCATTGTTAAGATGAGCTGGTTTTAAGTAATAGTCAAAGAGAATAGGGAACTAAGGCCAGATCCATCCAACCCAGTGGGCCCAGTCTAGAAGTTTACAGCCAAAGGTCCAAGGCCCACTTCATGAAGTTTTCCAAACCATGCCTCCAAATTATTCTAGCCTATTTTTAGTAAGACCTAAATTTTAGACATAAATATGAGATTAATTAGAAAGTTTTATCTTACGTGATTAGAAAGCTTTATCTTACGTGATGTAGATTTTTGTTCCGATTAGATATTTAGGTTCCTTTCCAAAATAGGATGGTAATCCTTTTCGTTCATAAGTTAATTGATAATAAAATTTCTCTCCAAGAGTTCTTTCGGTGGTTTGTCCTTGATGTGAGACCAAGACGGTATGGATCCCATGGATCTCTATCCCTAAGCTTTTGGCTTGGAAGATTGTCCTTGGCAGCTCCTCCCTTTACCATGCTGCATCATCCTCCAAAAGAATAAATAAATAAATAATTAAGTAGCTAAGGTCTCACTGTTTAGGATCACGGTATGCCCAGATGTCTATACTTGAATAGAAAAAGGAAACCGATATGGGTCCATTATTTGGACGAGATGCCACTTTGGAACTAGGTTTGGCTCCATAAATTTCATACCTTATGCATAATATTTCATAAACATAAAGGTGTAAATTAAAATTATATAAATATAATATATTATACAACAAATTGGACCTCAATTTGAGCCTAGATCTAGTGCTCTATTAGAATCTGGTCTGGGTTTGGGAAACAATTCAGGTCAGGGCGCAAGTACAGTACAATATGGACCGACTCAACTCTGACCCACTTTCTCCCTACGCACAAGGTTCTTTGAACAATACCAAAGAGTGTCTAACTAGGTCAGTGACTTAGGGTGTGACTCAGCGAGCCATGCTTGTTCTTTCAACCAAAAGATATGATATTGATACTAAATACTACACGCATACTTCAATATACCATTTTAGCATATTCTAGTGTACGCTGCTCATTAGTTCATAGAGTTCTACCAGACTTGTTAATTTAATATAAAGAAGTTCAAAAGGAATGTAGATGCAAACGGTAATGCGTCCGCAGCATTTAAAATTTTTACAAAAAGTCCCAAGCTAGGTTAAGGACACCAAATGCCCCCTCCTCTAGTGACAAGAGTGCATGAGTTTGAGTCTTTCCAATCATGCAAGCAAACTTGTGCACACACACAGACGTAGAAGGACCAGTGTTTGCTTTTAAAAAGATGCCCTGTTTGCATGGGCCCACCTAAATGCATCCTATCAAAGATAGAAGGTCAAGGTTATTATGTGGATTGTGGTTTGGCTAAATATCACTCTAATCAGATCATCCTAACACTTGATTTTAGGACACTGTTTAACAGTTTCATAAATGCATACTGATTCAATCCAATGATGGATACTTGCTACATCAGCATCAACATGCTAATTCATGGGGTAGGTCATCGGTGTGTTGCAGTGGTATGGATTGATCATAAAAAGGCCAAATTAAATAGAATAGGAATGGAGTTCCAATTTTTTCATGCTGTAAACTTCTCTAAAGTGATAAAGTACTTGCATAGTATTTGCAGTGTTCATGAAGTTGTTTTTATTCTGCCAGAGATCAGCAAGTGAAGGTTGCTAGTTATATGGACAGAAATGGCATCCAAGTGGAGAGGGGTCTGATTTTTCAAAATAAACCCGATGGAAGTAGAGGAGTTGTGGCTTTTATCTCTTCTGGACTCTCCTGATCATGTTCTATTCCAGAGGAGTGTGAGAATAGTAGGGTATGGTTGGCTTCCTAAGATGGTGTCTTCTTCGTAACATCCTTCTTTTATGCTATGTCGGAGAGCTCCTCTGCAGAAAGCCCCATTTCTCTCCTGTGGAGTTTAATTTTGGAAGGCTCCTATTACAGTTCTGGGCTTTGTGTGGCTAGCCTTAAGAGGAAGGATCCTTACCATCCATAACCTGCACTGCATAAATAGGATTTTGGTGAATGCTTGCCCATATGTTTGGCGGACGAGGAAAACATGGATCATCTCCTCTTGGGCTACAAAGTCGCTCGAGGAATTTTGTTCTTGGTTGGTTTGATTGTATGCCGGCTCTCCCACAATCCATCTTTGGGTTGTTTGAGGTGTGGAATTTGGGGACCGGCTCAATTTAGGATGGGATTATGTGGAGAGGTGCTTTACAGCAGTCCTATGGATAAATCTGGAAGGAGAGGAAATCCCGCTGTTTCGAAAATAAAGTTTATGAAGTGGAGGCTTTGATAGATATGTGTAATATCTTACAATGACATGATTGAGCACAATTGGAGGGAGGTGGCTGATTTCTATTTGGATATTTTTTTTTGGTTTAGGGCATGGTGTTGTGATTTCTTGGGCCTTTTACTTTTTTTTTTTTTTGGATTTTTCTCTTTAAGCTTTTCAGTGTCATTCTCTAGTGCCGTTAGCTCTTTTTAATGAATGCAACCATTTTTAAAAAAAATCATGTATTTTTTAAAATCATCATATTAATATGAAATGTCCAGTTATAGATAGGATGCAATTTGTACTCATTTCCTAAATTAAGTGAAATCACATGAATCATGTCCCTGCTCCCCATACTGTGTCTGTATCCCAATGAATATATTATGTGCATTGTACCTTGTGGCCTTCACTTATCTCTGTTGTCATTTTCATGATTGCCACCAAATTTCATTGTAAGGCAGCACAGCTTTGCACAACTCATCATCACACATATGAAAGGTTATAAGTTCAGCAAATTTCAACAATCGATTATGTGAGCAGACCATGAATGGCCCAGTTAGAAGCCCAAGAATCAAGCAATCCAGCCTTTAGAACCTGGCGTCTTGCTTTTTATTGAAATTTACAAATAGGATTATCAAATCTGTCTAGTGGACTGTATCCATGTCCAACTCAGACATGTTTTGCTTCCCAAAGTTACAATGGTGGGTGTCGATCATTCACGAAACATACACCATCAGAACATTTGAGTTCAGTGAAAGTCCAAAATAATAGATCATATCATACTCGGACACTTCAAAGTAGGTAAAATATCTGTATCATATTGTACTAAACAATTCATTTTTCCCGTACAAGTTCAGTGCCCCTGTCATAACCATAGCATTTTATTCATGCCATATATGGGCATCAGTTATGGTTGAATGACAATTTACCATAGGCTCGTCACAATGAACCTGGAACCAGTGCTTTTACCACTATGGAGGAATACCAACTCAAATTAGACCAAAACTGAATTACAGGAAGCATCATCAAAATAAACCTACTAAAAGAAGTTACAAAATTTGATCGTACAAAAGGCATACCTCATAAAATTAGCCTCAGTGATCATTTAAAATAAAAATGCCAACCAACTGCAACTGCAGCCACCAATATAACTTTGAAAAATAGCTTAGGGCCAAATGTAGATGATTGCTGCAACAGTTGTGGTGGTTCCTGCTGCTTCAATCTTAGCTTGGCAGAAAACTTGGCTAGGAGCTGTGGAATGAGACCAAGCCTCACGGAAGCTGCAAGTAGAATCTGAATGCATTAATTTGCCCCTTTAGGAAATAAAATCTTAGTATAAACCCAAAAAAAGGTAAAATGGTAGGGGATGCCCAGAGGTAGAGTGGCATTTTTACTTGCAGACACTAATAGTAACTAGGTATCATTTTACACACACACACACACACACACACACACACACACACACACACACAAAGAGAGAGAGAGAGAGAGAGAGAGATGGGCATCACAAATATCAAGACAATCAGTAAAATGGTACTTATTACATCATTTCATAGTGGTTCTGACAGTATAAGACCATACGAAGTTTGGATACTTTGGTATAAGGATAGTTATTTGTAGACCACTGTCTGCTTATTTGGGATATCAGAGAAATCACACACCACTTAAGTTGGGTATGAGATGTGTTTCACAACTTCTCCACTCCAGTGGAACAGATAATCTGTTCTGCCTCAGTGATCAAATGGCTTGCAATGGCCAAAAAGGTACAAATGAATTCAACAAGGATGAGCAAAATTCCTTAGAAAAGGCCACAGCATTGTTCAAAACCAAGACTTTGCAGGAAACCACCGCGTAGAGTCAACTCGAGAAGAGGATGAACCAAAATGTGTCGTGAATTGTAGGCTTTTTTTATTTTTCTTACCATCACTGTCAGCATGAAAGTTTTTTCTCAACTATGTTGGTTTTGACTACATGAATTCTATTTCCCCATTCCGATCTATCATGATTCATTATCCTAATCCTCAAATAAGTTGCAAGTCTCTAGATCAATTTTTACTACCACCATTCACATCATCTTCGGCCTACTCCTTCCACATGGTAGGAAATCAACCTGCATATTCACACTTTTCCTTCCTTGAGCAGTTGCCGGCCTACATTAGACATGACCAAACCATCCCAAACGGACTTCTCTAATTTTGTCCCCCAATTGATATTACTCCCAAATGCTCTCTCTCCAAAGCGCTCATTTCTAGCTTTATCCTTCCTATCTAGCTTTATCCTTCCTAGTTTTACCACACATCCACGTCAACATTCTTATCTCTACAACATCCATTTTGTGCATTCATTGCTTCTTGATTGACCAACATTCTTCTCCATAGGTCATAGCCGATCTAATCGTTGTCCTGTAAAATTTTTCCTTCAGTCTTGTTGGCATGCACCGATCACAAAGCACCCCAGAGGCAAGTCTCCACTGTAACCATCCCACTTTAATCATGTACTTGATATCTTCATCAATCTCTCCATCCTTACTAATTACCAAGCAAAGGTAACAAAATGAATCTCTTTGTGGTATCTCTTGAGCTTCAATTCTCACTGTAGTTTCAATTCTTTGTATATGCCCACTAAATTTGCAATCCATATATTTATCTCTCTACGACTTATTTTAAAACTTTTAGATTTTAAAGCCTCCCGCCATCATTCAAATTTTGCATTCATACCATCTCTTGCTTCATCCGCAAACACTACATCATCTTCAAACAATGTACACCAAGGTACCTCCTCTTAAATATAAGCAATTAACTCATCCATAATCAATGCAAATAGAAAAGGGCTTATGGCTGCTAACCCTTGATGCAAACCCATGGTCATTGGGAATTTACATGTTTGGCTATAAGTAGTTCTTGCACTCATTACTGCTCCTCCATATATATCTTTAATAATCTCAATATTACCTCTTAGAACTTTCCTTTTATGTAAAACCCACCAAATTATATCTCTCGGTACTCTGGCGTAAGCTTTTTATAGATCGATGAAGGCCATATGCATATTTTTCCTATTTGCTCTATATTTTTCTATTAATTGGCTAAGAAAGAAAATCGCTTCTGTAGTTGACCTCCCTAGTATGGAACCAAATTGATTTTATTTTTCTTACAAAATGAAAAAAGAAAAAAGAAAAGAGAAAGAGAGTCATAATCCATTTATTCTCCATCTATCACAGTATAATTTAAATAACAAATAGGACTACAATACTATCATACAGAGAGCCAATGACATGTAGTCATGTACTGATCACAAATGATATGTGTGAATAGTTAAATATGTTTAAAATATCAACACAAATAGGAAAAATAAACCAATTGAACTGGTTTTCTTTTTCTACTTAAAAATAAAATAAAATTCAAATCAACCTTACATGGTTGGGATGTCTCTTGAAAACAAAAAGAAAAAAAGGTTCTCATAAAAAAAGCAATATAATAAAATGAATGAACAAAAAAGATCCCATACATAACTACTGAACACTATAATCGCATGCCTGCTCCTTATTAATCTCTAAAACATCCCCAAAATTACAAATGTTCTTCAGAGGTTTCATTAATCACTAGATCACCTTTTTAAAAATAGAAATGCTAACAAAAAAGTAAAGGAAAAAAATATATAATATTAACCTCTCAGCCACATCTATTCCAGCTTGGACAAATCATTCAAACTTGAGATTTGATAGAAATAAGTATCAAATCACAAAGGCTCTAAACTAAATCCTAGGATTCGCTTGTAAATGGAATTCATTCATGAATCTTTTTCTTTATGAGTCAATATGAATCAGAGAATTTAAGATACAAATCATACGGTTTTGACAACAATGCTCTGAACTGTGCTATAGGCTCTAGTCATTTTTTCAATTTCTTGAGGAAAAGAAACAATCACCCTGAATGCCACAAGTTTTTTTTTTTTTGGTAACTAAATTGTAATAAATAGCTATCAAGCATAAGAGACATACTGAGCTACAAACTTTTGGTATGGGAAAGCAACAAATTGTTCAGTCTTGGTCATGCTGATATTCTGCGGTCCCTATGGAAAGATTGAAGTGGCATGATTTTATACAAACAAATTTAACTCAGTTGGAAGGGGTTGGGGTTGAGATTGAAAGCAGGAGGCAGGAAAAGAAGGAAGTGGGGGTGGGAGGGAGGCATTTTCTTGGGCCCTCTCCTTAGAAGTTTGCAAGGGTCCAATCTTCGGTGTTTCTTACTGTTGACCAAAGTTCTTCAAGTGCATGGTCAGAAGTCTCAAAAGATGGCCTACTCACTCTCCTCTTATTATCGTCCTACAGCACTTTGAAACTTTAATTCCACTAGCACTGCTGTTAGAGCTTCTAGCAGTCTGGCATTGGGGGTCTTATTTAGGTCCACGAAGAGGCAATCTTCCATGAATTCTTTTGGGTCCAGTGAATGAACTCCAATGGAGCTCAAGCAGCTGCCTTGCTCACTGGTTGCAAATCACAAAGAACTCCCTTTGGTTCCCTGTGGTGGGGGCTGTTGTTAAATGGAATCCTACTGTGTCGTCTAATGGCATCCAGAGAGTGCAGCTTACCTTCAAGGAGAATGGTGATTGGATGGAGGAGATTTAAGAGAAGGCTATCATAGAAATTTGTTTCCCACGTCACATCTAAAGATTCGCAGATGAGGAAACTGTTGTTGAGGAATTTTATCAAACACTTGGTCGGCAAAGTGATCTTTTAACACTTATCACTAACAAAGTGTTATGGCAATGCAACCAAGGCAAACATAAATTAAACCACCATCATGTAAATAAAAAAAAAACAATGTAAGGAACACACAAGAGACAAGATATATGTGATTCGGTCACAATGTATGACCTACATCCACGGGAGAACAATGCAAAGCTTTTCTTTACCTTTAATAGTGATTACAAGCCAACTACAACTGGAGCTCTAGACATCCACTTACAAGTTACAAGCTCTCAAAGCTTTCTTCCTTCCCTTCTCTTGGTCTTCTTCAAGAAGCTCTTATCTAGCCTCTTCTCCTAAGCTCTACACTCTCTCTTCCAAGAGCCCAATCTCTACACTCTCTCTTCCAAGAGCCAAGGAATACAATGGAATGCCATCTCCTATCTCTTAGGATTTTCTTATAAGGAAAGAGCTCTACAACCATTAGATTGACTCAATCCAATGGCTCACAATAAAAGAGCAAAAATAGAGAGTAGAAATAGAATACATAAAAGCAAAAGGGGGTAAAAGCAAATAAAACAATTTGACTTCAAACATGCGTTGCACACACACATGCAACACATAGCCAACAGAAACAGATCACAATCTAAAGAAGGGGCCTATAGGCCATCTTTGGTGTCTGACTTTGATCATTTTGCTCTTTTCACTGCCAATTGCAGTCTCATTATTTGTATTTTCCTTTCTTTTTTGACCAAACAAATTCTAGTAATCATCTGAAAGTAAATAAATGGAAGTAATCTAATCAAGCCCAAAATAAAAGAACAGAAACAATTTCACTCGAATACTTTAAGGATGGACATGAAAACAGAAGTAGAAAATAGATACCTTGGCTTTTTAAGAATCTTTCTTCCTCGCCAACCCGTCTCCTTAAAATGTTGAGCAGTGACCCAAAATACAAGGCCAACACAGTGCATGTAAATGTAATAACATTGTAAGGCATGCTGAAATCAGGAGTTGTCAAAGGCACAAGCAATACTTCTGTATATGACTGCACAAGTCTCTTTTCCTGTGAAGTATTAACAAAAAATGCAATGCCAAAATAAGGAATTCACCAATAAATTTCGCTGTATATCCTCCGAACAAACTAACATGCATGAGCCCTGGAGTCGAACCTGTAAGTTAAATAACAATCTTGACTTGCTTGGGTTATCCTTGAGAAAATTTTCACTTGCTTCGAAATCTGGAAAACTAATCAAAGCTGATGGGATGTCAAACCCTCGATTTGCGTCTGGAGGGTACTCATCAATGTGTAGAAAACCCTGCATCAATATTGTCATTCAGCAAAAATGAAAGCAAACATGAAAGCAGAGTTTTACAGGTGTAACTTCGAATTTATCTGCACTTGATGTCCCTCATGTAATTGTAATTGAACAATACATCATCCTAATGCGTTTGCTTTTCAATCTACAATGAAAATGAATTGGTGCATTGCCTCCAGAGTCAAGATTGCTAATGCTTACAAGAGAGAAATTTGTTCTATTCATAACATGAGGAATTATGTATCCTCAAGCCTTGAATTGTAACCTAAAGGCCAGTCTATTTCAAATAATGGACCAAGAAAAATATTCAAAGAGGGAAAAAAAGCCCCCTAATGTGTAAAGGGACAATCATAACCCATTGTTTTGAAAAATAGAAATGGGACAATCATGACTGCTGCTTTATAACCAAAAAGACCAGTGGATCCAACTGCTTTGGACTAGAAAATGTAATTTTAGCCAGGTAGGTATCCTTGAGCCGTAATTCGTACCCGTTTTAGGACATGGATGAAAACAAATCATCTCCAGCAACAGCCAGAAAACATTTCTTCGTTCAGATTCACAAAATTATTAGATTCAAAATTTCATGAGACAAGGTATAGTTTCAAATACATATTTTACTACTACTCAGTTTGTTATTGTATTTTATTTGTTTGTATGGGTGGATGAGATCATGTTAATGTAATGGGTCGATGACATGTGGCTAGATGGTATAAGACCAAAAAAGTCCTTAAAAAAGGGTTGGCCGAAATTCCAAGTTCTAGAACATTTACAATTTGAACTGTTAAAATTTGGAAATTTTCTCCCCTTTTTCTCATCGAATTGAGACATTGGGAGTTCAAAATAATGAAACTAATTAAGTTTGAAGAAATGGCAAAGCTTAAAAGAAAAATGTGTTTTGTTGGTTAACAGTTGAGGACAACATCCTTATTCATGGTGATTTGAATGGAAATAAAGTTGGCAAAGATGTGCTTCCTTGACTGTTACATTTTAGAAGCGTGCAACTTAGATAGAAGGAAAAATTACATCCACACCCCCTGTATTTTGCCTTAATTACAAGACACCCCCTTGATTTTCTGAATTTACACTGTACCTACTTCTACTTCATATGTGGGTACCCCCTACCGTGACTGTTGTTACCGACAGCTCAAAAAGGTGATGATGTCAGCAAAAAATTCATGTATAATACCCATTTTACCCCACACCAAACATTCTCTCTCTCTCTCTCTCTCTCTCTCTCTCTCTCTCTCTCTCTCTCTCTCTCTCTCTCTCACTTCAGCAAAATTGCAGTTGCATTTCTCATTTCTTCTTCTTTCTCTCATTTCCATGGCATCTACAGAAAGAAGTAGCGGTAGCAACCGATCTGGTGCTCAATCAAGGTGAAGATGAGATTTGGCAGGTGGCTTTCTCTCCTTCTCATGCAACATCGAGGCAGTGTCACAAGAAAGTAGCAACGGATCAGCAACCCTCTGTTCTCTGTTCTGAGATCTGAAAAAACCCAACGATGAGAACCCAAGAGGACCAAAACCCTCTTCCTCTTCTCTGATTAGCCTCGATAGGTGGAGATTTCTCGGATTTGTTCAAAATCTCACTAGGCGTAGAGCAATTTGTATTCCTCACAAGGCTCAGAAAACAGAGAGGGCACCCGTAACGGGCGGTGATGAGGCAGCGGCGATGTGCAGAGGCAACAACGGCGGGCTGGTCTGAGGATGGCACAATGGTGGGCAACGACTGGGTGAGAACAGCGACGTTATCTGGTGAGTTCCAAAGCAGAATCGAAACACCCCTTCTCCGTTCTCTCTCTCTTTGTCTTTTTACAATAGAACCCAGACGCAGCCCTTCTTCTTCGTCAATGGCAAGGCGGCGGCGGCTCCATCGTTGTGCAGCCGCGTGCAGGGCAGCTCTTTTTTCCTCTTGTTCAACGTTCTACAAATGGGATTTTGGTGGGGGTATTTCACATGGGCTCTTCCCCTGCTTCCTATAAACATAGATTCCCATCCTCTGTCTCTTGCAATCGTCTTTGCCTCTCATCTTCTTCTTGGAGCTGGAACAGAGACAAGCGCCTCAACCATAGAGTGGGCAATAGCAAAGCAGAGCAAGAACCCAACCATACTCTCCAAGCTTCGTTAAGAGATTCAAACCATTGTTGGACACAACCCCATCAAAGAGTCCCATCTCCCACACCTCCCTTACCTCCAAGCCTATGAAAAGGAGACCCTGAGACTCCAACCTCCCACTCCTCTCCTCCTCCCCCACAAAGCTCTTTAACCATGTCAGCTGCTGAGCTACACCATCCCAAATGACTACCAGGTGATGGTCAATGCTTGGACCATTGGAAGAGACCCCAAGACCTAGAAAGACCCTCTGAGGTTCTCTCCTATAAGATTCTTGAATTCCAATGTGGACTTCAAAGGGAATGACTTTGAGCTGATACCCTTTCGTTCTGGGAGGAGGGTATGCCCCGGTGTGCCGCTTGCAACACTGTTCATCCAGCTGATCCTGGGGTCAATGGTGCAGAGCTTCGAATGGGGGCTCCCAAATGGGATGCAACCCAATGAGTTCATCATAGATGAGAAGTTTGGGTTGACCTTGCAGAAGGAAACCCCTTCCTCATTGTTACTACTACATTTGTAAAAAGTATAGAACAGAGTACACTCAAGCACATAACCTGTCTAAACTGGTCGTATTTAATATTTATAGATTAAAAATAACCACTTACTTCATAAATAAATCTCAAAAATACTAGCTAAAACCAAAAACATAGAAGGCACTATTAGAAAGCGACTAATTGGATGTTTTCTTGTTTGTGATCATGGGCATGAATTACTGTTTTTGGCTTGGATTTGATTGAAATTCTTATGTACAAAAGCAGGAAATAGAAGTGAATCTCGTGGGAGAAGAGGAGGAAGAAAATGGGGCCCACTTTGACTTAATGGTGAACTCAATATAGAAAATGAAGAATTTAATTAAAAATGACATTCCGTCAAGGGTAGAAGGATAAAATGGCTTTTTCCGTCATATCCGTAAGGAGATAATGTCTGACAAAGGGTGTCAATATAAATTCAAAAACTGAGGGGGTGTAAATTTAGAAAACCGAGGGGGTGTTCTTGTATTTTCACTAAAATACAGGGGGTGTGGATATAATTTTCCCTAGATATAATAACTCCCATCTCTTTCTTCAAAATTAGTTTGCCTTTTGCCCCGGCACATTGATGATGCCGCTTATGAGTATGGACTAAGCAGATTTTTCTTTTCCTTTCTTTCTTTATGACCTTTTTCTTTCTTCTACCCTCTTTTTTTTTTTTTTTTTTTTGGTGTGTGTGTGAGTGTAGGCCACCAGACTAGCTGTCACAAGCAACCGAAGTGATTATGTCACCAGGATAAGCAGCACTCAAGCAAACTTTATACCTCCTTTTTGGGAGGATATACCTCTGCTGGTTTGGACTCTAGGCATTATTTCTGTATTCCATTATAAGGTATTTGAATCAAGAAGAGCAATCAAATATTTCGAGACAGAATAACCCCTGTGGGAGCTTATTTAGAGGATAAAGCATCGCTTTGATGTTGACACGGAAAAAGATTTTTGGAGCACTCTACAGAGGAGGTCTCAGAAATTGGGAAGTTATTCTCACACAAAGGAGAGTCACTAGGCCGTGGGGTTCGGTATTCACCAATCCCTTTTTTAAGCCTTGCAGTGCACATGATATTTTCATTTGCAGTTCGGTTTTTCCATTTTTCTGTCTTTATGATTTTTTGCATGGTGGGTTTCTCATCCCATTTCCTCCTCTAACTTATTGAATCTGTTGCTGCTTATAGGAAGGAAGAGAAAAAGGGGAAAACTTCAATCAGCGACCTGCAAATACAGTTTGAGAAGAAGGGTACAGTCATACAGACCACATTCAATGGCAATATGACCAATAAGGATCATTGAGATCTTAAGACATAGGTTTCAGAAGCTTCAATACATTCTGAATGAGGTCAGATAAATCTAGCATCGTCTTTCCAGTTAATTTTAACACGAATGATATTGCAGACTCATAGGCTAAGGAGTATATAGAGATAAGCTCTTGTAGGTCCTTTACTGTAATATTGGGTGTTTATGTTTCTTGGCTCTTACCGAGTTAGTCTCTTGTACTGCATTGCTGTTCTCTCTTCTTTTTCAATAAAGCTTAATGTTAACATTCACAAAAAACAAAAAAAAAAAAAAGGGCCTTTCGGGGATTGTATATCCATAGTGACAACACTAGATCAATCGTAAGATCATGGAATCATGGGCCCCACATTTTCATACTCAGGCTATCACAGGCCCCACATTTTCAAACTCAAGCTATCACGGGGCCCACATCTTCAAACTCAAGCTCAAGGATATTATGAATAACGTTAAAAAATTAAAAAAGACCCTTAGTCATAGGGTTTCAACTACCACCAAGCAAAATAGAAGCAAATTCACTTTTCAGATAGGAATTTTTTCTAAAGGAAAGAATTAAAAAAAAAACAAGAAAATCAACTTATAGATATGCAAGAATACGTACCTTATCAAAATCTATAGTCAATGTGGCTGACTGCATACTGCAAGGAAATGTAAGCACCACTTCCAGCATCCCAGGGGACACCTTGTCTTCAGAAGGCGAGATGTGTATTTTGTCAATGACATCTGTGACAGCATGGCGTTGTCCATCTATAAAAACGTGTAATGTGTGATAGTAAACTTTAACATACCAAGGCACAACTTGGAAAACAACAGCCCGCACGCTACACCCATTGCTGCTTGTCAATGAAGATGCAACTTTGTGACCGAAAAACCCTTCATGTGACTGAGTAGACTTCAAAGAAATAGCAATTGAACCCCTTTCATTCCCACTTCCCATTAGAAACCTACTAGCATGGAAGGGTGCTTGATGACACAACCAAAATACAGGAAGCTTCCATGTAATCCCAACATTGAGTGGTGCACTGTCACTGTAGTTTTCAACAGAGAACTCATATAGAACAGATGAGCTCCGATCATGCAATCCATTTGCATCCCTAATCAGCTTGTCCGGTATGACAGAAAATTCAAAACTTGTATTATTCAAAGAACCTTCGGAAACCATACCATCAGCTCTAAATATTCCATTCTCCGTCTCAATCTTCTCAATTTCAGCAACTAAATCCCTCTCCAGCTCTAAGAATACACTGCTAGACTTTGCAAGGACACAGCGACCAGTCACTTTCCTTCTAAACAACGAGTCTATAGACCAACTTGGTTGCAATAACCTGTCACCAGAATAAGCTGAACTAGGTCTTCGTACACTGGGTTGGAGAACAACAGTCAGTGTCTGTTCAAGTATTATACCAGTTCCTTTCCCCTCTTCTGAACTAGATTCAGTTGAAGCCAGTCGCAGGCGTTGTGAATGATAATATCCTTTGTAGATAGATGGCCTATCCATTATAGCAGCAAGCCCAGCTTTGTCTCGACAAGGAAGTAGCTTCAACCAGGGAGTAAGATTCTCAGTGCAAACAGCTTCTGTGGGCAATGCACCATATCTCAGACTGCCTGAGTGTGAACGGAAGGCCCAAGAAGGAGCAGAATAAACAGTTGATGACTCTAGGAAATTTATTGAAGCACAGAAAAGACCTGAGAGAGCATGAGTCAAATTCTTCCAAGTTGCATCAACCTGATCAAATGGGACGTCAAAGACAGCCCAAAGCTCAACTCCAGGGGGCTTAGCATTGCTGCTTGACATGGGATCAAATCCACCCCAGCATTCATAGTTCCAACGACCTTGTGTGAATGACAACTCCATTTCCCGAATACGAAATTTTTTTACCTAATTGACATCAAAACAAATCAAATGTGTTCTTATCAAACAGTTGAAACAACTAGCAATCATATATTATCAACTGACTTCAAGTATTATCCTTTACTTCTTTTTTAATTAAATGGCTTATCCTTTACTTCTTCTTTTTTCTTTTTGTTGGTAACATGACTTGAAATCTCAATAATGACCACGTTCTACCATTCAAAAAAAAAAAAAAAAAAACCAATGACCTCATTCCAACTCTGCCATGGCCTCTTGTCCATCACCTTTTGCACACAACAAAACCAAAACTTGCAAATTGAACTTTAACTTCACCAAAAAGCAACATCAACAAATCCAGAAAATTTGTTTAATTGACAAAAAGGTGAGACAATCATCATTACTTTGTGCTGCTCAGTACTTACAATTTAATACTCAATTACTCATTAGTGACTTCTACTTACTAGTCAGTACTTACAAGTTACAAGATAATATAAGATCACTCATTACTGTGATCAGAGAATATCAAATGGAGTGACTACGGTACTGACTAGTGACTGCATGAACAATGATTCATGAATGAAGCCATATCGGACAAGAATAGTAGCCAATACCGCATGGGAGGGCCAATAATATAAATGATTGCTGTATCGGCAAGGACCTATACGCAAAGCAAATCAAATATTTTGAATCAAGAACTAATTCTCCTGTGTCGGTAGAACTAGACCCAAGAACAATGCAATCTACAAGACAACATCGAATTAGAAAAATCAAATTCCTTCATCTAACTTAGTGAATTCCGAACTACAAATTGGTTGAACCAAGACCAAAGTATGAATAGAATTAGAAAATCAAACTCTTTCATCTAACTTACTGAATTATGAACTATAAACTGGTTGAGCTCAAGCCAAAGTACAGAACTGAAAAAATCAACTGCCACAAACTGAAGATCTACAAAAAAAAGAGTATCAAATTGCAAACTCCACGCCCAACCACTCCAAATGAAGACCCACCCACATAATTCAATCCATGAATGCCATTCTCCATCCAACAGCCAAAACCACACATTTCTGAAAAACCCGAGAGCCCCAATTCCTGATTCACTAAACCCAGAAAACCCACCATGAAAAAAAGTCCCCCCAAAACCCTAGAACACGAAACCCTAATTCGAGAGGGGAGAGAATCGAAGCCATACCAGCTGATAGACAGCTTTGGGGAAGAGGCGATGATGGCGGCCATAGGTGCTTGTAGGAGGAGTTCTGATATCGAAATGGAAGTGGGCTAACACCTTCCGATCTGGCAAAGGTTTCAAGAGCAATTCCTCTGAGAACTCTTCTTCTTCTCCTTCTTCTCCTTCGTTCGATCCGGCGAAGACCGGAGAGACGAAACAGAGCGAAATCAGAAGAAGGAAGAAGACGAAGCAGATTAAGAGAATCGAGCTTCGAGACGCCATTAACGGCTTCGATGGAGCTTCTGCTACAAGAGCGAGAGGGCGAGAGGGAAAACGAGGGTTTTGCTTTTTGCAGGAGCTTGTGGGAGTTTGTGGGTATGTAAATGGGCTGGGTCCTGGGTCATGGGTCAGTTCAGACCTGTTTTCTATCATTTCTAAAGGGCTGTGTTTTAAGAACTCGGTGACATGGCGGCTCGGAAGGTCTCTGAGTCTGAGCCCAGGAGCTCAGGTGAGTCTGCACGAGCTTGACTCGGTGATTTCCCGAGTAGAGCAACTCAGGTGATTTTGGGCGAGTTGGAATGAGCTTCTCGCTTTAGCTAGAGAAAATGAGAAACCTCCCAGCAAGCAAATTGCACACACAACTCGAGTTATGGGCAGACATTTGTAGGAAAAATCTCGCTGGCTTCGAATAATAATATTGAGATCATGTTTGTTTGCATTAAAATACATTGAAATTGAACGTAAGAGATTGTTAAGAACAAAAGAAGGTGAAGTTCAAAAAATAAGAATCAAATATATATTTCGAAGTATTAATTTTGGTGAATTCATTCTGAATTGTAGAATGTTTCAAATTAACTTAGCTTGAAGTTTGGCTAATTCTATAGAAATGGAAGACAGGAGGGGGCATGGGGGGAATAAAAATGCTCTTTTCTGATCATGAGTATTCGATAAGTGCCAAATCTATCTTTTTTGTTTTTGTTTTCTTTTAATGTATAAGGTGAATTTTCAAGAATACTTAAATAATTCTAAGCAAGGAACCTACGAAACCCCGCTAGGCTTCCCTTTATCAATTTACACCATTCAAAAACCAATCCTTTCTAAATTAACCTCACCCAAAATTCAACACTCAAATTTTAGTTTGGCTCTAACCTTATATATTATAAAAAAAACAAAAGGAATAGAAATAAGAAACTTGGCTTGGCACCACACCTCAAAGTTAGTCTTGGAACATTCATTCATACCACCCACATACTAGTGGATCAATCTCTTGATATTTAAGTTGACGGTATCACTCTTTGTCTAGAGGGGGAAGAGAGAGAGAGAGAGAGAGAGAGTAACGACTATAGTTATAATCATCAACACCATTAAAATATTATCTCAATTATGGTGATTAAGCCTGTGATTTATTGTCTCGAAAAAGAAAAAAAATAACTCATTAACCGCATAAATGAAGAAAAATATATTAAAATAATCAACCAGTTCAAGATAGATGGGAAGAAAGAAATAGAATTGATTAAGATGATCCAATTCAAAAACAACATGGACAAAGCTTTGATCACGATGATGATCATAAAGGAGAATCAATGTCCCAAATCATCAAATGAATGTCCCAAATCATCAAATGAAGAAAGTGCAAGCAGAGTCAGCAGACAAACTGACAACAGGACTAGGCACCAAACACTTGTCAATCCGCGTGTGGAAGTTGTGGTACGAGAAATCAGGCGCCAACAGCAACATGCTGCTTCTACTTATATAGTTATGGGCCTCTTTCTTCGCAAAACCGTTAAAAACATCTCTCTCTCTCTCTCTCTCTCTCTCTCATTTCTTCCCTTCCTTCAATGCCATTTCTCCCATAATTTCTAAAACATCTCTCTCTCTCTCTCCCCCCCCCCCCCTCTCTCTCCATTTTCCTCTCCCCCCTCCACTTCCAACCCCCCCAATTCACAGGCAAGACCCTCCCTCTCTCTCTATCTTTCACTTTAAATATCTCTATCTATCTATCTATCTGGGCTTGTTTGTTTCTGATATGTAATGTGAGATTTAGAGGAAAGATGGGTCTTGTTTAAATCCTTTTGTTTTCAATCAAAGAAGAAGAAAATGGGTTTTCTATTTCATTTTCTGGAAGTTCTTTTATTGGGATTTTGAATTGATTGTTGAGTGAGAATTAATGGCAAACAGAGGGTGTTCTGTTATTTTTTTTCATCTTTTATAGTGGGTTTTTTTATTTTCCTTTTTGGAATGAGTATCTGTTTAAGAATTTATGTTGTTTGCAGAATGTTTATTGTTTCTCTGCACTTACCTATCTTGTTGTGGTAAATTTTCTAAATTTTTTTACTCTGTCATCACTCATCCCCATGCTTGCTGTCGGTCAAATCTAGCAGCATCAATATTTGGAATATATTTTTATGGTGACAAGGAGGACTGGTTTTTTTTTTTTTTTTGGGTGGTTTCTTGAGCAATAATCTATGGGTTCCGCTTGCACTTATGACTGGATCACAAAAATCAAATTATAGGAAAGTTAGGGTCTCATCTACATCTCTACTTTATATCCTTCACCCCTCACCTTTTTAAGATTCCTTTGTTACAACCCATTTTACCATGAATTCCTATGAATTAAATTCCAGCATATAATGTGAAAGTTATTGCAGATGCGGGTCCTTTTTTAGCTTTTTTTTTTTTTGGGAAATAAACAAAGAAGAAATTTGATGTTTTTATTTCCGAAGTTCTTTAATTGAAATTTTGGATTGATTATTGTGTGAATACATGTTAGACTACTTTTTTTTAATCACATGAACCTTCTTGTAGACACCATTGCCATATTAATATGTATCCAAGTCATCAAAGTTTTGAATCATGCTTGATTTGATAGATTTTTTTTTTACCCACACTTGTTTTCATTTGTTAATGGTTTTAACTGTTTGATAATAAATCATGGTTCATCTTACTTTGTATTGCATTCTCCAAGAACATCTTCCCTCTTTTATTTTCACTGTACAGGAATTTTTGTCAGTAGGAGCAGATTCAAAACGTCAGTGAGTTTTATTTCGCTGCCAAATGGAGGTTCTGCCCGACTTTTATCCCTTGACAAGTCTGCAAATTGGGTAAACAAGAAGCTTTTTCCTCTTTGACATGATTATGTTGTCTTGAGAGATTGGTGAAGAGTTGATTTGCTTTATTGTTGTACAAATACTAAGAGCTAAGAGTTTTTAGAACTTTGCCTTTGGAATGTAAATATTGACTCCTTTAACTAGGTTCTTGTGATGGCTTCATGTAGTTAAAGAGTTTAGCTTATTATGGAGATTGATATTGGGTAACTCTATCTCTTTCATACTACTTACTGAAAAACCAGTGAATGAAATTCACCAAATGAATTCACGAAGCCAAACACAGGTGGATGGGATACAGATTAGTTGGTGGTGATGAAATTCATGAGTGAAGATTAGGAAACTGAGAGGAAACAAAGAAAGTAGCTTGACATTGGATTTTGTTGAGCATTTTTTCTTGCTGACTTTATTGTTTCAGGGGGGAACCTTTCCTTAATCCAGACAGCAACATTCCTCTTCTTTTTTGGTCTTCAATAAATTGTACAAGCAGGAGAGAAGAAGAAGTCTTCCTTCTTGTTGCATTTAAAAAACATTAAGTGGAAGGCGTTCCAGGACAGATTCAATGGCCCCAAAAAGAGATACAACTTTTGTATAAGTCAACAGTTCACTGACGGAAGCAATGACGAGTAGATACAATTTTTTAAAATCTCTCTCTCTCTCTCTTCCCAAGGAGAAAAAGAGAAGAGACTCCCCTCCTACCTTCGACTTTAGTTTTACTCAACCTTGATAATTAGGTAATCTATTGCAACCCTTTACCCAGCTTGGAAATTTTCCAATCCCAAGTAGAAGCTAAGTCTTTACTTAGAAAAACTTAGTAGCTAAGCTTACTTGCTAATTAAGTTAACAAACCAACAAATGGGGTGTTTGGTTTTAAGTTTTTAACTGACGAATGATGTAACTATCTTACTTCGTGACTAAGTCTTTCTCTATTTTCTTGCTCCATTCTCGAGGAAAACAATCATTTGATTGCATTTTCATCTCCTTACAGACTTAAATAAGGCACTATAATTAAGAATTTACCTTCCCTCTGTGAACAAGTTGTGCCTCAGCCATTTTTATGGATATGGAGACCTTCAGCCCATTAATTAAACCAAACTAGCCTTAACTCATCCAGTAATTGAAAAAACCTTTCATCGACACTCTAGTTCTTACTTCAAAAGTAGGATAAATAAATACGTACCTATAATTCTAGGAAAACCCAGACTGAAATAAGCTAAAACTCTTTTGACCACGATCAACTCTGTCTTCTCATCTTGGATCTGTCATGTGTAGTATCTACTGCTGACATCACCATAATATCATCATCCTATAGATCCTCATCTATGATCACTTTGTCATGACCTGAGCCCAAGAAATCGTGGATTACATTAATCTAATTAGTGACACATGTACTCCTGTACATACACACTTAAACTCCATCTAAATGCACATGCACAAGGGAATCTCACGCATGCAAAATACAGTGTATGCGGAAGCTATAAGTATCATTGCATTAAAAGAGGATACACGAACATAAACAATATCTATAAAAGATAACATTAATTACATGCTATACAAATAAAAGGAACCCTATCTTGGTTTTACAAGTGTTAGGAGACAGTTTCTAAAAGATAAGACATAAAATGAAGGGAGTTAAATTAATCCACTCGTCTAGCCCTAAGGGGGCCTCTGCGACTGCCTCTGAAGTCTTGCCAACTGACGAGGGATTGGCAAGGGAATCTGAGCCTGCAACACCAAGGACAATTAGTGAATATAACGATTCAGCAAAGTATAAGAAACAATAAGGTAACATATGTTTTGTCTATAAGAATAATTGACAGGTGATATTACATAGAGTTTCAATTTAGTATACAAGACAAATTGTGCATTTGAATAAAATATGCTATAAGAATCATTTAATAGATATACTTTTCTAGGTGGCTACTACATATACCAGATTCTCCCTCCAGGGAGCATTCGTTGAGAACACCATCAACAGGGCCAAGATACGAATGGGTCTCTAGTTCCTGGGGTCTGGAAGCCCCAAGACAAGAGCACACTATAGTAGCAACAAGCAAGCTATGCCAAGGTCAAACCCGTTGGGTATCCTGAAGCTGAGGCTAAGTAGAGCCAAACTGTGTCAATCATGTCATATAATGCAAGTCACTTCAATTCACGTTCAAGTCGTACATGTATCAAATCATACCACAAGAAGCTCAAGTCAAAGCAAGAGTAAAAGAATGGAAGGCAATAATCGAAGCCAACATACTATGCAATTCAAGTTATTTTCATGAAATCATGATAATTTACTAGCCAACCCTAAACTAGTTGTCCATTGTTTCTAACCGTACATGATGATGTAGTTTTAAGTTGTTCGATACACAGTTGCCCGTCTTTTGGGTGTTGCAATGTATCGAGAAGCGTGTATTGAAGTCTCTTAAACCAACATTCATGGGCAGGTGCTTAACAATTGGACAACACACATGAATGAGTCACAGCCCTCAAGACCATTCATGCTATTCAGGTAATCCATTAGGCAAGTTACGAGGTACGGAAAAATCCACGTGAAGACCCTACAAGGTCTCACAATTACACATATCTTTTTCATTCATTTTCAGTGGTCTCACGGCTTAGCCGTGGGTGACTTACGGCTTAGCCGTGGTCCCCTAGAACTTCTTCCTGATTTACGGCAAGCCACGGTTGAACCTTGATTGACCCTACGGCTGGACCGTGAGTGTTCTACGGTTTAGCCACGGTTGGGTACAGCCTAGTCATAGCACACTACACGGCTTAGCCGTGGCTGGACCGTAGAAGATTCTTTCTGATTTCTACTCTTTGGACATTCAGCCGTAGCTTGACCTACAGTTGGGTCACGGCTAGCCTACGGCTCAGCCGTAGCACATTCTACGACTTAGTCGTAGCCTGACCGTAGTGTAAAGTCAAGATTTGCTGCTCTTTGGAAAGTGAGCGATGGAGCTCTATGGCTTAGCCATAGGCTTTAGAAATCCACGGTTTGAGCTAGTTACAGACAGAACTGAATTTGAACAAATTTGAAAACAAAGAGAATAATTGTGTATAATCGGACACAAAAGGGCTGTAAAATATAGAAAACTTGAAAGATGAAGAAGATTAATAGCAATCATCATTTACCAACATGTGTTCATCCACAACGTGCTTATACTTGCTTCAAGTGAGCTTTTTCAAGTTAATTGTTGTCCTTTGGCTCAATTTGGATGTCTATATGAAACCGAGTATCCATGCACGCAAAAGGAAATGGAGATAAGTGCACGTAGTGTATGAAGAGCTTGCTAGATTCAGAGATGTTGTCATGACTCAAATTCTTACCTTAGAGGAACCGTGAAGTTGGTGCGAGGATCTTGTCGGCGAAATGAAGAAGAAAATCGAAGAAAAACAATCGGTGAGAGGAAAAGACGTAGAGCAGAAAAGAGAAAGAAAGAAAGAGCTGGCGTTGAAGAGAAAACTAAAATGAGTCGGTGCACGCATCTCCCTTTTATAAGATAAGTATGAACTAAATTATAAGAAAGTCCAAAAGTCCAAGAGAATAACAGTTTGAGTCAATTAACCATCCAACGGAGACAAACGAAGTCGTTTGCGTGCAAGTTAGTTACGGAATTTAACAAGCTAAACGAGATACGCGTGATGACACCAAGATGGTGTATGAATGACGAGATCTTACAAAATCTAAAATTACAAAAAATGGCTCATGTCTACCTGGATCTAATCCAGGTTAAACTCAACCCAACTACCTATTCATAACACGAAATGAAAATCAAAAGGACAAAACAACATGCATTAAACTAAAAAACCAAAAGAACATTAATTATTAGCTAAACCGGATTAAGTTGGGTCGAAGTGTTACATCCTTCCCCGCTTAAGAATCATTCCGTCCTCGGAATGATCACATACCTGCGTGAAGAGGTTAGGATATTGCTGTGCCATCTGTTCTTCCAATTCCCATGTGGCTTCATCAGGTCCATGATGTTCCCAAAGCACCTTAACCCATAGTATGGTTCTAGTATGCAATATTTGCTCTCTTGTGCCAACAATACGGAGCGGACGCTCAACATATGATGTATTCAGCTGAATTTGCACATCATCACAGCGAATGACGTGGGTAGGGTCTCGAACATGCTTGCGGAGCATTGACACATGGAATACATCATGTACTCCGAAGAACTCGGCTAGAAAAGCCAACCTGTATGCTAAATCACCAATTCTACTCTTGATTTTGAATGGGCCAATGTACCTCAAAGCCAATTTGCCCTTCTGGCCGAAACGTATTGTACTTTTCATCGGCAAGCCCTTTAAAAAAACCCAATCACCAATCTGAGACTCTGAGTCTCTTCTACGTGTATCTGCATAACTCTTCTGTCTCGATTGAGCAACCTTCAAATTCTCGATTGCTCTCTGTACCTTCTTCGTCGTTTCAACGATAATGGTCGGTCCATGAAAACTTCTAGTTCCAACTTCTTTCCAGCACATCGGACTTTGACATTTATGCCCATGCAGCACTTCATACGGAGCCATTCCAATACTTTCATGGAAGCTATTATTATAGGCAAATTCACACAATGAGAGATGTGTATCCCATTCCTTCTCAAAGTGTAAAACACTGGCTCGTAGCATATCTTCCAATGTCTGAATTGTACGTTCATATTGCCTATCTGTCTACGGGTGATATGCAGTACTGAAACTTAGCTTGATACCCATAGCGTCTTGGAAAGCTTTTCAAAATGACGATACAAAACTGCTATCATGATCGGAGACAATGGACACTGGCATACCATGTAGCCGGACAATCTCATCTACAAACTTCTCAGCCATCTCGGAAAATGTCATGCCCTTCTTGAATGGAATAAAGTGGGTTGATTTCGTCAATCTATCCACAATCACCCAAATAGCATTATTCTTTTTGCTGGTTAGGGGTAAGCCAGACACAAAATCCATTGTAATGTGTTCCCATTTCCACTGAAGAATATGTAATGGGTGCAAAGAACCCGGAGGCCTCTGATGATCAGCTTTCACTTTCTGACAAGTCAGGCACCTAGCGACGAACCCTATGATTTCTCTTTTCATATTGTTCCACCAAAACCAGTCCTTTAAGTTTCGGTATATCTTCGTACTCCCTGAGTGCATCGCATATCGAGCATAATGTGCCTCTGTCATGAGGTTCTCCTTTAAGCCATCAATTGTTGGTACACACAACCTATTCCGATAGTAAAGCACTCCCTCCCCCAGTCGGAAATCTGGTCGATCTCGTATATGATCTCTGCTTCACACCAAATTCGGATCTTTAAACTGCCGATCCTTTATTTACTGAATCACCTCCGGCTGGAAAACAAGGGTACTTGCAAACATCACATAGTTATCTACCAATTGCACTTCCACTGGCTTTTCTTTAAATTCATCTTATATAAATACATGGGAGTTTTCTAAAGCATTGAAAGTCTCAGATTTTCTATTGAGAGCATCTGCCACCACATTTCCTTTTCCTGGATGATACTTGATAGAGAAATCATAATCCTTAATAAATTCAAGCCATCTGCGTTGCCTCATATTTAAATTGTGCTACGTGAATAAATATTGTAAACTGTGATGATCTGAGTGTACCTCAAACTTTATGCTATACAGATAATGTCGCCAAAGTTTCAAAGCAAACACGATAGCTACCAGTTCCAAGTCATGTGTGGCGTAATTCCTTTCATGCTCCCTAAGTTGTCTCGATCCATATGCAATCACCTTACCGTGCTTCATCAACACACACCCCAATCCGACTCTAGATGCATCAGAATAAATCACAAACCCTTCACCTCCATCAGGTAGAGTTAATACTGGGGCGGTAGTTAGCTTTTTCTTCAAAGTTTGAAAATTAGTTTTACACTCATCAGTCCAAGTAAAGGAAACATTCTTCCGAGTCAGCTTGGTCAAAGGAGCAGATATTTTTGCAAAATTTTGAACAAATCTTCGGTAATACCCTGCAAGTCCAAAAAAACTCCTAATCTCTATCACCGATTTTGGATTGGGCCAATTGATTATTGCCTCAACTTTTACTTGATCAACTGCCAAGTCGTCTCGTGAAATGATATGATCGAGAAATGCAACCTGCTCAAGCCAAAAGTCACATTTTGCCAACTTGGCATATAACCGATGTTCTCTTAACAATTGTAAGGCTTTTCTTAAATGACCTGAATGCTCCTCTGCAGTCTTAGAGTACACCAAAATGTCATCAATGACAACCAACAACGAAATGATCCAAGAAAGGATTGAAGATCCGATTCATCAAAGCCATAAAAGCAGCATATGCATTAATTAATCCAAAAGGCATCACGAGGAATTCATAATGACCATACCTTGTTCTAAAGGTAATTTTCGGAATGTCATCTTCCTTCACCCTTAATTGGTGATACCCAGATCTCAAATCAATTTTGGAAAAATACGCTGCACCTTGAAGTTGATCAAACAATTCATCAATACGCGGCTGGGGATATTTATTCTTTATTGTTACTTTATTCAACTGTCGGTAATCAATGCACATCCAAAAGGTGCCATCTTTTTTCTTGACAAACAACACTAGAGCTCCCCAAGGTGACACGCTCAGGCATATAAAATCCTTATCCAAGAGAACTCGTAATTATTTCTTCAACTCCAATAGCTCTGCAAGGGCCATATGATAAGGAGCTTTACTAAGCGATACTATACCTGGCACAAGATCAATAGAGAATTCCACTTCTTAAATAGGAGGTAACTCTTGAACTTCTTCAGGGAATATGTCCGGAAAGTCGCACACCCCGAAATCTCTCCAAGTTGCTTCAATTATTTCTTCTCTGAGACAAAGGCAATGAAGCCTTCACACCTCTTGCATATTATTCGATTCGCCTTGCATACGGAAATAACGCGCCTAGGGCATTTCTTCTGACTGCCCTCAAAATGAAATTCATTCCCTAAATCAAAGTAGATCATCCTGCTATAACAATTCACACAGGCATGATACCTCGCTAGCCAATCCATTCCAAGGATCACGTCAAAGTCCAACATCGATAGCAAAATTAAGTCAACTAGGAGTTGACGACCTTCTATCCGCACATCGCATTGGGGGTAGAATAAACTACATTCCACTCGCTTGCCAACAAAAGTGGACACCACTAACACATACGGTAGCGGCTTAGGCGACTGCCGTAGCTTCTCAGCAAAATGAGGTGCTACGTACGAACGTGTAGACCCTGAATCAAACAATGCTAGAGCTTCTGCCTGAGCAATCGAAATAGTATCTTCCACCACATTCGCATCCTCCACGCACTCATGAGTAACGGCGTAGGCACGTGCAGTCTGGCGGTTTGGCTTTTGGCTTTGACGAGGGTACTGTGGCTTGCCTTGAGCTATAAAAGCTGTAGGTCTAGATTGTTGAGAAGACTTGTACTTCAGACATTGAGCCACCATATGATCAATGGAACGACAACCTAAACAAGCTCCCATTTTTCTCCAGCATAGCTCTGTCTTATGTGGTTTGCCATAGTGCCCACACACCACACCAGCTGAACTTAGAGTACCTTGCCTGCCTTTCATCTTCTTTTGCGCTTGCCCATTTGCAGCAAAAGATGCATTCCTCTTGGGGTCCGCAGCTCTTTCTTCCTGAATATTGGCCTTTGCAGTATAGGCTCTGTCCACGGCATCATCAAATGTAGCTGGCCGTTGGAAAGCTATAACATGGTTCTTATATCTGGGATTCAGGCCATTGATAAATCTGTTGACCTTCTTTTCTTCAGTATTGACCATATCCTCTGCAAAATGAGATAACTGCGTGAACTTATGCTCATATTCCGCCACTGACATCTGCTGCTGCTACAAGGCTAAGAACTCCATTTCCTTTGCCCTTTGTACATGGGCCGGAATAAACTTCCTTTTAAATTGTTTCTTAAATGTCTCCTAGACTGTCACACCTGGCATGTCCTTATAGGAATCTCTCACACTCTTCCACCATGTCTTCGCCACATCACAAAACATTGAAGCTGTGAGTAAGACTTTCTGTTTATTGGTACACATAACTATACCGAATAAATCCTCCATATGCTTCAGCCACTGATATGCCTTCAACGTATCTTCGTTCCCATAGAATTCGGTAGCCCCGTGTTTCCGAAATTTTTCATAGAGAGCAATGGGATCACTTTCCTTAGGTTGAAGAACTACTTGTTGCTCCACGTGGGGTGGGACTGGTACTTGGCTTTGTCTATCCACAATGGACGCTACTTGTGCTTGCAAAGAATCTATTGCTTGTGATTGAGCCTAAATCGCCTGCAACATCATAAGGAAACGATCGTCCGTGTTAAGTGGCTGGTATGGAGGTGGTGATCCACTCTCGATAGGTGGAGTCATGTTATCTCCATTGTTATTATTTGGTCCTGAGCCAGATGCCTTTGCCCGCAAAAAGGAAATGTCAACAGTCATACACAAATCGTACCCGACTACATGTCCCCATAACAAATCAAAACATCAGACTAGAAAGTCAAATATTTGAAATCGTATCCTCACCACGTTCCTATATACCTACATGCTTATCCACTATAACAAGCAAGCTCTGATACCATACAATACGTATGTCACGACCCGAGCTCAAGAAATCAAGGATTAGGTTAATCAAATCAGTGACACACATACTCCCATGCATACACACTTAGACCCCTTCTAAATGCACATGCACAAGGGAATCTCACGCATGCAAAAAACAGTGTACGCAAAAGCTGAAGTATCATTGCATTAAAAGAGGATACACGAACATAAACAATATCTACAAAAGATAACATTAATTACACGCCATACAAATAAAAGGAACCCTGTCTTAGTTTTACAAGTGTTGGGAGACAGTTTCTAAAAGATAAGACATAAAATGAAGGGAGTTAAACTAACTCCAAGACATAACTATATGCATCCCACACAGTTCTCAAATGGAAGTCTATCCTTATGCCACGACGCTCTCCGGGAAATGGATCACATCCACTCGTCTAGCCCTGAGGGGACCTCTGCGATTGCCTTTGAAGTCTTACTTTACTGACCAATAAGGGATCGGCAGGGGAATCTGAGCCTGCAACACCAAGGACAATTAGTGAATATAACGATTCAGCAAAGTATAAGAAACAATAAGATAACATGCGTTGTGTTTATAAAAATAATTGATAGGTGATGTTGCATAGAGTTTCAATTTAGTATACTAGGCAAATTGTGCATTTGAATAACATATGCTATAAGAATCATTGAACAGATATACTTTTCTAGGTACTACTACATCTACCATATTCTCCCTCAAGGGAGCACGCGTTGAGAACACCATCGACCGAGCCAGGGTACGAATGGGTCTCTAGTTCCTGGGGTCCAAAAGCCCCAAGACAAGAGCACACTGCAGCGACAACAAGCGAGTTACGCCAAAGTCAAACCCATCGGGTATCATAAGGCTAAGGCTAAGTAGAGCCAGACCGTGTCAATTATGTCATATAATGCAAGTCACTCCAATTCACATTCAAGTCATACATGTATCAAATCATACCACAATAAGCTCAAGTAAAATGAAATACAAGTCAAAGCAGGAGTAAAAGAATGGAAGGCAATAATCGAAGCCAACATGCTATGCAATTCAAGTTATTTTCATGAAATCATGATAATTTACTAGCCAACCCTAAACTAGTTGTCCATTGTTTCTAACCGTACATGATGATGTAGTTTTAAGTTGTTCGATACACAGTTGCCCGTCTTTTGGGTGTTGCAATGTATCAAGAAGCGTATATTGAAGTCTCTTAAACCAACACCCATGGGCAAGTGCTTAACAATTGGACAACACACATGAATGAGTCACAGCCCTCAAGACCATTCATGCTATTCAGGTAATCCATTGGGCAAGTTACGAGGTACGGAAAAATCCACGTGAAGGCCCTACAAGGTCTCACAATTAGACATATCTTCTTCATTCATTTTCAGTGGTCTCACGGCTTAGACGTGGGTGACTTATGGCTTAGCCGTAGGCATCTTACGGCTTAGCCGTATTATGCACTACGGCTTAGCCATGGTCCCCCAGAACTTCTTCCTGATTTACGGCGAGCCACGGTTGAACCTTGACTGACCCTACGGCTGGACCATGAGTGTTCTACGGTTTAGCCACGGTTGGGTACAGCCTAGTCATAGCACACTACACGGCTTAGCCGTGGCTGGACCGTAGAAGATTCTTTCTGATTTCTACTCTTTGGACATTCAGCCGTAGCTTGACCTACAGTTGGGTCACGGCTAGCCTACGGCTCAGCCGTAGCACATTCTACGACTTAGTCGTAGCCTGACCGTAGTGTAAAGTCAAGATTTGCTGCTCTTTGGAAAGTGAGCGATGGAGCTCTATGGCTTAGCCATAGGCTTTAGAAATCCACGGTTTGAGCTAGTTACAGACAGAACTGAATTTGAACAAATTTGAAAACAAAGAGAATAATTGTGTATAATCGGACACAAAAGGGCTGTAAAATATAGAAAACTTGAAAGATGAAGAAGATTAATAGCAATCATCATTTACCAACATGTGTTCATCCACAACATGCTTATACTTGCTTCAAGTGAGCTTTTTCAAGTTAATTGTTGTCCTTTGGCTCAATTTGGATGTCTATATGAAACCGAGTATCCATGCACGCAAAAGGAAATGGAGATAAGTGCACGTAGTGTATGAAGAGATTGCTAGATTCAGAGATGTTGTCATGACTCAAATTCTTACCTTAGAGGAACCGTGAAGTTGGTGCGAGGATCTTGTCGGCGAAATGAAGAAGAAAATCGAAGAAAAACAATCGGTGAGAGGAAAAGACGTAGAGCAGAAAAGAGAAAGAAAGAAGGAGCTGGCGTTGAAGAGAAAACTAAAATGAGTCGGTGCACGCATCTCCCTTTTATAAGATAAGTATGAACTAAATTATAAGAAAGTCCAAAAGTCCAAGAGAATAACAGTTTGAGTCAATTAACCATCCAACGGAGACAAACGAAGTCGTTTGCGTGCAAGTTAGTTACGGAATTTAACAAGCTAAACGAGATACGCGTGATGACACCAAGATGGTGTATGAATGACGAGATCTTACAAAATCTAAAATTACAAAAAATGGCTTATGTCTACCTGGATCTAATCCAGGTTAAACTCAACCCAACTACCTATCCATGACGCGAAATGAAACTCAAAAGGACAAAACGACATGCATTAAACTAATGCGCAGGTAAAAGACCAAAAGAACATTAATTATTCGCTAAACCGGATTAAGTTGGGCCAGAGTGTTACACACTTGGCCATCATATTTCAGGGGAATGGATCCACTTTGGTTTCACTGTGGTATGGTTACAGGAATGTGGCTTAGTTGCAGTGTCCTCTAACTGGTTTAACTTGGGAGTATTTTCAACGACTTTGCTACAGGAGACAAGTAGGAGTTTCTTTTGCCTGGCAGGAGCTTTTTCCAAAAAATTGAGATTTTGGATCCATAGTCTAATCTTCATTTTTCACTCCTGCATGGGTGATAGAAAGGATGAGTTGTTGTATGGGTTCTTGAATTTTAGGGTTGTTGGACATTTAGAATTCTGAGTACTGAATAGTCCATGGCTAAATATGGCCTCAGAGAAAGACATTTTTGGAGCAATCTAAGTCTATTTCAGAGTTCACTTCCAATGGCTTAATGTTTGTAAACATCTGTTTACATCACCTTATTCCTGTTGAAATACCTCATCATATTTGTAAATAAATAATAAAGAATCTGGCTTTAAAATCATGAATGTTTCCATATAAAGTCATAAATCTGAAAATATCCAGTCAAGGAAAAGTATTGCTACTCACTAGACTGGTAATTCCGAATTTCCAAGAGGTTTACTCAAGAACTGGTCACTCTTGATGGAATTTCTAGCTTCTAAAGACTCCATCTATTGCCTAATTCATAATCTCTTTGTTTTTTTCCCTAAATGGTAGTGCAAACTATTATTTCTAATTAATGTTCTTGTGGTCATAACAGGCCATTGGCTCAATTTATAAGGTTGAGCTTCCATTTAATGTGCACATGAATAGAAATATTGGGCTTAAGGCCACTTCAACAGTAACCGCAAATATATATATGCATGGATTTCTTAATATGCATAAGTAGGTTTATATGTGCAGAGTAAATGCCTTTTTTCCCTCTAGTAATTATACTTATACATCTAATGAATTAAGTGGCACCTTGTCAGGGATATGCAATCTTATCTGTCACGGGTATTCTTATATTTTGCTCCTGCAAGTGACAAACTTCTCATTCTAGTCGATAACCAGCCATGGTTGGAAAAGAAGCACCGAACATCAACACAGATATGGCAGCTAATGGTCACCAAGGTCATTTCAGTCACTGTCTCAGCATGTAGAAGGAAATATTAGCTTTTTATAGAACATTTGCTTACACCTAAAGAATATAAATGTGAAGATCACTGATCACCTGTGAGTGTTTCAAATATTTCATGTGATAGACTTCATGGTTGATGGGAGATGCTCCAAAGGTCTTCTACACCAGCCTAACATCAGATTGGGCGATGAAATCACTTGTCCATTTCACAAAATGGCTAAGATCATCTGATATGATTGATGGGCTGTGATTGGCTATCTCTATTTTCATGGAAATGTACCTTATTTTTAGGTAACACAAATAGTAAGTGGTGTTTAGATGCCTATTTTTATGTACAGTGCATGTCCTGTCTGCCTTATGTCTCCCCCCGTCCCTCTTTATTTTGTGATTTCTACTTAAAGAGAAGAAACAGGGTGAAATGAGCCGAGGACATGTACTTCTTCAACTGTAATTTTTGTATGGAAATGTGCCTTATGTTCACTAGTCCAGGTAACGAAAAAAGGTACATTTCCATGGAAATCCAAACACCCAGTCCTAGGATGCAGTTCATTCAATGATGATAGCCTCGAATCGATCACTTTTACCACTAAAAGGTTAACCCCAGATGTACCAATGTTGGTTGGGAAACAAAACCTGCTTTCTTGATTGAGCATCATCATTGTATACTTCTATGTAAAAACTGTGCCTTCTGACACATGGCAGAACTTTCTGACTGGTTTAATATCCTTTTATGTTCAGTACAGAATGTCTCCTTTCAAAAATTCCAGGATGCCAAATGAGAGTTCAACTTCTGGGCCTGGGACAGATGCAATAGTTAAATCTACCAATGATAATAAACAAGAGAAGCTGTATAGATGGTGGTTCTTTCTCATTGATGCTGCCAAATGGCAAGAGAAATCGTTGTTTAGTGTACTGGATTTGTGCAAAGATCTGCATGGCTTCATAGTGTTTGAAGTTGCATGGAAGGATGTGCGAGGTATCAACTACTTGAATGAGCTTCAGGTATCCATACATGACTATACCATCCATAGCATTATACTTATAAATCATGGGGCCATCATTGGGCTTGGTACCCAGCCATTTGGTCTTACAATGACCTGTACATGTTAGGCAAATTCTGTGATTACCATGTGGGTTCAGACTATATTTCAGCCTAAAATTTAGGCCCAGTCCAGCCTTGCAGGCCTTATTGCCAGGCACAAGCCCTGCCCTCCCAGAAAGTGTTAACACAAGCTCTACCCCCCAAGAAAGTGTTAACCTGGGGCCAGAAAATTTACATTAGTTTTTTAATTTTTCTTTTATATTAATTGTGGATTATTATTGATTTCCATTTCAACGGTCCCTTTTAATTCTATTACTTAGGTGTCTAGGATTACAAATTGAAATGATTTTTGCGCCATAACCTACATTTAATGAGCTGTACAAGAGATGAAGCAGATAATAAAAATATATAAAAATCATAATGCAAATATAGTATTAAATAGGTAAGAGTTTAGCGTGCCGAACTGGGCAATACTTTCAGGCTTTAAAATGGAAGCCCAGCCCTGGCCCATGGGTCTAATTGCCTAAGAAATAAGATGGACTAAAAGTCCCAATGCACAAGGTCAACCATGGTTATAAAAATCGGTCGAGTTCAAGTTGCCTTAGAATTGGTGCCTACTAAGTAAATTCACCTACCACACTCATCCTCTTCTCTATTCTTTTATACTGATTCCTATAAAAGAGGACTATAACATATCCTTTCTCTATTTTCTGGTTAGAAGAAGCTTGGGGATCTTATACATTATTTTAGAAAATTAAAACCACATCTTGCGGAAGATCTAAGCATTCAAAGATCAGATGCACTTCTCATTCCATTGATTGAGAAGCAAATGGCAACAACTATTTATATTGAAATCATTCATACTAACAAAACATGAAAGGAGTTAAAATTCTATATTTATAGGGCTTTATTTCTCAATTTCTTAAATTTTTATCATATTCGATACTTTTGAAGGGTTTTACGCTCTAAGTTGCAACTCGCTTAATTTGACTAAACTCAAGGGGTATCGGGTAAACCCCGAGTCTGTTCTTTAAACCACGAGCCACACATATTGACAACTATATAACACTAATAAAAAGTATCACAATGACAGTACAATTTACTAAAATTATGTAATAAGCATATCAATATATCTCTTAAGATCCCAAAAGAAGAAATTTCCTAATAATATTTTATCAATTACAACACAATGTTCAAATTAGTACTAGAAGAATCCATGAAGAACTTAAATTGGAGTCTTATCCAACACGAGTATGTTGCTCATCTCAGTATCCATGCAACATAGGTAGATGACTAGATGGTGATTGATGTTCAAGTTTGGTTATTTCTGATACGATATTAGATCCATAAATTTTACTAATAAAATTTCTTATTTAGAAATAGAGAAGATAAAATATATAGAGTACAAGAATATCAATCAAACATATACCCTAGTCTTGGAAAAAATAACCACATTAATATCTCGACAACATTATCTTAATCTACCCTAATGATGGTATTGTTACAGTAAGTCCCATTTGGATGACGATAAAATGACAAGTGGGGAATCCCTGCTAAGAAGAGAAATGAGAAGAAATTTAGACGTGGAGAATCCTCTAGTCTAGATATACCACTTTTCTTTACTAGTAGTTTTCCACTGTGTTTGTATTTATCTAGACAAGAGCCATGTAGTAGAAAATAATTTGAACAAAAGAAAAAAAACTATGAAATGGTTAGATGTTATTCTAATGATAAACAAAATTCAATTTCACTAGTGTCAAGGGTGTTTGCTACACTCCTTGAGGAGAAAACAATTTCACATACTCTTTATCAAAAAGTAATTACTTTTTCTTAAATGAAATCCAAAAAAGAGAAAGGGGTCTCTGGAGAAAAGATTTTCTCCTTCCCACTTTTATCCCCATCCAAACGGACTCTTCTGCAGTCATGTGTCTTATGCTTCCATGGTTGGAATCTTGTTTGTTTATACTTCCGCATTTTTTTCTTTATTTTTATGTCAATTCCATTGCTATTGATGTTAGAATTATGAAAGAGTAATTTATTTATTGTAAACATTGGCAAAAAGTAGTTTTTCCAAGCTTTCGGATATAAGCCAAAGAAAAGGTGTTATTTGTTTTTTCACATGGAATAGCTTTCATTTTTGAAAGTTAAGATGGTAAAAACAAAAGGTTGAATGGGGTTAGCTGGGTAGTAATATTAATGGATCATCACTTTAGCTTAGAAATTCCAGCCCATGATTGGCTTGTCAGGTGTCATACTATCTAAAATTGGAGCTGATATGATTGACCCCAGCTCAGTCTAGACCCAATGAATTTTAATCCTAGTAATTAATGTTCCATTTACTTGCAGACTGACACAGCCATTGCTTTGGAAGTGAAATCATTGAAAAAGTGGGACTTCATTGGCATTGACCAGGCCATGAGCTGCTTATCTTCTTGGTTCTCAGCAACAACATCTGAAACTAAATCACTCCATGACCATTTAAAGCAGATGTCTGATATGGATTCCCATGTTGATTGTCAGCAGGATCTTTCTATTGTTTCTAATGACCAAGACAGAGTTATTCAGGAAAATATAGTGTACAGTGTTCAAGAACACCCTAATGAAACAAATAAAGATGTCAGTAATAAACAAGCAACTGAAAAGGACTGCTCATCAAAGGATAAGTTTGATGTGGACTGCTGTGCACAAGATTATGTTGGCCCCAGGAAGGAATTAGATCATGTTACAGCTTCTATGCCAGGCCATTGTGTGCAAAGGATTTCATCAAAATGTGTAGACATGAAAGTGGAATCTAGTACTGATTCAACTCAATATATGGATAAATTGCTTCTATTTCGGTTCAGTGACGGCGTGCTTCCGTTCAAATTAAGAAAGATAATTACATCCGATCTGAGGCTTCTCACATTGCTCGAGTCAGGTCTTCCATCTTGGGTTATATTCCTCCAATCGTATCCCATATTCTGCCAATTCTACCGCCCATGGATGTGTCCTCTTGCAAGAACTCTTTACATATTTATTTCACTTGTAACAGTTATAATTGGATTTTATGATTTGTATAAAAATGTCCCACTTTTGAAAGCAACTGCATCAAGGCTTTGTGGCCCACTTTTTGACTGGATAGAAGCGTGGGGGATGATTTCAAGGCTTAGGTATCTTGGGACAATGTTGTTCCTCCAAAATTTTGAGAAGGCCATTGAGTGGTTTCTGATGATGATGCGTGTAGTCAGACCTATTGTATCTATGGTAATGAAACCATTGACTGTGCCACTCCTGAAGATTGTCCATTTCATCTCTTCTGTATGGAGCATGTTCACTGAGACAGCAGCACTTTACTTCTCAACAACATGGACTGTGATGAAATCTTCATTTGCCATAATATATGATTTGGTCGATGTTTTATTCTCGCCATTTGAGCTTGTGTATTCATATGTATTGGCCATAGGTATATTAAGCTAACTATTCTCTAGGGAATTATATGGTCCTCAACCCAAGCAAACACGTAATATCTTCAGGCATTCAAGATTCTACATGCTGGATGCATGATCTGTGATCAACTGGATGTAAGTAAGTCATTAAGAATGAAATATAATACTGGCTCAGATCAATGGAAAAGAAGGCCTATGCACTGACAATATCTTTTAATCAAAGCTATTTTTCAAGCATGATCTTGCATGGTTTGGCCTGCCATTTCATCAGCTTTGATCACTGTACTGCAGTCATATATGTACAAAGTTAATGCCCAGGATAATATGTCAATCTGGAATTCATGGATCATATAATTACTCCCACTATCTCTGTTGTAAATTAATTCAAATACTGGTGCATTTTGTCCTGGTGTTGTTTTGTGTTACAATTTTTCAGAGTAAACTGCTAATGGGATTTTTTTTTTCCTGATGCTCCAACACAGTGATGCCAGTCTATCCAATATTAAGTTCTATTTGGCAACTATGTCTCATCCCTTTTCGATTAAGTCTCACATTGGCAAGTTATATGGCTTCTCTGTTCACCAATGTTTATTACCTGCTGAAAGATGTGGGCGGGCCTGCCAATAGCATTATGAGCTTTAGATTGTTCTCAGGAGCGAAGTCTGGTGCAAATGAAATCTCAATTTGGCGAACTCTTTGGAAAGATATTTTCTCACAGGTTTTTTTTTTTTTTTAACACTACATTATGGAGCACTCTCTTTTTATGGACTTGTTAGGCGGTGCACCATATCACATGTACAAGCTTACATTGTGATAAATATGCAGGTTTTTCGTGCTACAAGAAGCATTATTAATGGTTTTGTTGCATTTGCCACAGCATGTAACAGGCACAGGCTAAGGTATGAATATATTCTTTTCTCGCTACAATTCTTGAGCTCAGTCCTTGAGTATATAATGTGGGACCCTATTCTCTTCTTCAAAGTAGATTGCATCCCTCGCAAATTGGCAATGGCATTCTCTTCTTGAAGATCTCGTCTATGAAAAACCAAAAACTTTGCCCAATGCTTAAATTTTGCCTTTGGTCATGATAAATACATTGCAATGCAGCATATACAACCACATACGAGTCTTCCTTTGGCACCTTTCCCATCTTCTCTGCCGGGGCCCACACTCATGTCCTTGTCAACAAATGCGAAGAGCAGAAAATCGTCACATGGTAATTTTACCATTTTAGAACTTGATATTCATACAATCAGTAAGTATCATGAGCAAGCTGGTCAAACTGCATTATGCCATTGTTTAGACATTCAAGTCTGAACCATAGTTTTTGCCTAGTCCATGCATGCCTTCCTAGTTTTTGCTGAGTCCATACATGCCTTCCTTTGTGTGCACCTATGGAGGCACACAAACTTGCGCATAAAATGTATGCAAGATGGGCTGTGCATCAAGCAGGACCAGAAGTGCAGATTCAATGGCTTAAAATCAGGTTGATGTACTTATTAGGTGGTTACAGGTTCAACGAATATGGATCATTGCATTTCAGATTTTAGAAAAGAGAAGAAGGAGAAAGGACCATTGGCTCTTAATCACTGGTAAATGTGTGCAATGATGAACACAACCTGAATTTTAGGCCAGGGAGCCTATATTGGGGTCAATGAACCTTCCAAATGTCCATGATTGGGCTTGTAAGCTTTCCAGAACCCCAATTTTATGTATTCGGTGAATGTCAATAACAAAATTGGCATGTTTTTCACTAATACAAGATGGATATATTCTTCTGAGTTCTCAGGTGCCATGGGAGGAATGCGAGCGTTGCAAATAGAGGGAGATCACTGCTGAACTATACACAATATGCTGAGTCAACAGATAGTAGGAACATGGTTTTTTTTTTTTTTCTTTCAAATTTATTTATGTGTGACGCGATGAGGAAGGAGAAGAGAGATGATATTTATTGTTCAGTTTATGACAGTTTGTATATATGTTTTTTGAGTAATTGGAGATAGCAAGTTTTGACACACATAAACACCCACTGAGAGTATATTTTATGTACGTGTGGATAAGAACAGACTGGGGGTGTTTGGACACAGGTATTAAAATCAATATAGAGGTTCTGTTGGGTGACATTTGTGTAGCAAGAGCTTTTGTATGTCAAAGTTACAATACCATTAGGAGTGGATGGTCGATGGGGGAAATCATTGAATGACCATCAGATGAACCTCCTCTATTTTGAATTGAAATCTCTGTGTGTGTGGAAATGAGGTGAAACAGCTTAAACAATGTGTTTGACACAGGTTGAACCTCATCCTTGAAGGTTGTCCAAAGCTTTGCCCCATTAGCCTTTGCATTCACTTCTACCCCCAAATCTCCCATTTGAGCTGTTCATCTTCATAGTAATTGATGTACGGGCCTGCCCCACCATGGACGGGCCCACACATTGACCCAATCAAAAGAATCCAGCTTGAATATGAATTCCAAACCCAGTTGGAAGCTAACCGCAGCCTTCGAGTGGGCAGCCCAGCGCAGTAACGAATCAAGCTTGTTTGTTGAATAGCATCAGTTGGCCGGAATCAGAAGTTCGGGCCTTTTGTTACTGATGATAGGTACCCTTCTTGGAGCACATTTCCAATCAGGATGTGCAACTCATGTTCTCAGCTATGTACAACGGCCACAAATCCAATAATCCAAATGATTGATATGATTTCACTTCGGTTTGGGCCATTCATAGACTAACCACCACACAATTAGACCAAGATCATCCAATCTTTGGAGTTCTATTTTTCCTATCAAACTATCGCCGCTTTCACAAATAATCAAGTATGTAGTACATTCCATGTGGGGCCTGATCAAGCCTAATGAATGCATGGCGAATGGTTAGGCTTTAAAGGATTTAGATGGACCAAAAAAATTTTAATTTTATCATAGTAACCATCCAACGGGACAACAAAAACAGACAGGCAACAATAACTTGGTCCAACTGTTAATTTTATCTGGTTATAATTATATAATCAATGTAATACTTAACAGCATATGAAATTTATGAAAATCTCTATACTCCAAACCATCAACCATTCAATGGAAGGGCTGAAGCATCTAATGAATCTCCTCTTTCTGGCAAAATAAAATAATAATAAATGGAAGGGCTGAACTGAGCTCCACCCTATGGAATGTTCTCAGGCACATAAGAGGCATCATCAATGGTCCCAAGCAGATAAGGCATCATCTAACCCGGTTTGTTTGGTAATTACAGCCTGAGAGCCTTCAAGAACAGCATTTTTTTTTAGATGATTCCCCCTGGAAAAACAAAACAAAACAAAAGCTAAAAAATATATATGACCCTACATCTAATAATTAATAGATATACAACAAATGCTCTCCAATTTTTTCTCTCAGCCCCACCCTTTAATGCCTGAAAAAAAATCTATCTTCTGCCAGAAACATTGTCATGATCTGCAGACGACTGTGCTCCATTGGTTGCAGAGGAGTCATCACCCTTCACCCTCCTGTAGAAAAGCACATAAGCCGCAGCCGACTTCACATCTTCCTCATTGATTGGAGATATGTGGCTGTCATCGAAGTTATACCACCTGTTCTCGTCCAGAAGCTGCACATTAAAGAGGGATATAAAATAGTAAGTAAAAAAAAGGAGGTAGTTCTAAATATGAGGTCTAACATCCCTGATCCTAGGAGAATACCAATTTGAACCAGCACTTCCAAGAGGTCATATCCACCTTCCGGTGATCCACTCTGTTCATATAGACATTGCAACAGAGCATATTGCATCAATTTACCTCCAATGAAGGACCAGGCCATCTAAGAATCTCCCTGGAGTCTGGAAACAATAGTTTATTTGATGCTCCATATAAAGTGGTTCATAGATCCAGCTATTCTCTAGCTAAAAATGTATGATGCAGAAGTGCTAAAGGAAAGGCCCATTTGTGTAAGAGCCCACTACGTGAACGGTCTGGATCACCAAAAATGTGGATCATGAATGTAGTTTGCCTGTCATAGCTAAGGATTTCTATTTGCTTGGCTGGATGATGTATACATCTTCGACATTTAAACAGGGACAGTTTGGAGCCATCTAAACCAGAGGCCCGCCATGATCTATTCTCTATATTCACTATGTAGAGAGAGAGAGAGAGAGAGAGAGAGAGAGAGAGAGAGAGAGAGATCTAATAAGCATACTAGTGTTTGAGACACCGATCTAATAAGCATACTAGTGTTTGAGACACCCATTCACCTTGATATGTGCAGTATAGTGCCCACTTCCCATACCACCATAGTGGTTGCTCAAGGCATAGAGCTCGTACAGCTGGCGCCGAGAGCTGTTCTTGCGAGCTACATACTTCGTCAAGTCTAAGTCATGAATGGGGAAGTTGACAAAAGTTTCCAGTTTATGCTTCATTGACCTGCTGTAGGAGAACCGCTTCAGGTGAATAACCAGCACTTCAGGAAGCCTCCACAGATCGAGCTTCTTGCTGGCTTGCCGTCGTTCTTTGCATTGTGGACAATACCTACAAGAGAAATGCATCAAAATCAAGGATCATACCCATATTTTCCACGGTTAAAATACTTCGAAGGTAATGTACCCTAGTTACCCTGTTTCAGATTTCTAAAGACATAAGCAGGCCATTCCAAGCTGTATTTAAGAACCAGAGGCACACTCTAATGGGCCCTCATAGGGGATACCTCAGCTTACATGTGAAGACTCGAACCAAAAAGAGGTGAGCTCAAGCTTCTACTTGCACAGATCCCTCTTTGGCAGTGGCCCCTTTAATAACACTGATTTATTTCTTTATTTGGTCATATTAAGACCCTTTCTTTAAAAACTGTATTGTCGAATGATTAGGATGAGTTGAGGCATTATGCTCCAGAAGTAAAATATACGTTTCTGTAAGCCGGTCTGCCGGCACAATTTTATGAAATTCAATAATAAAATTGGTTGTAAAAGTAGCCTTTTCAAATTTTTATTTGTGAAAATTTTTGGTGCAAAACCATCCTTCGGTGCAAGATCAAAGACTGCCGAAAGGAATTGCCTATTGGATTCTGATGGGGACATCATACCAAATTCTCCAAAATCATTCAAAGTTTATCAAAGAAGAAAACACAGGGTAGCGGATCAAGCTCTAATATGGTTGGATGATCAATACTTTGACATTGATCGCAAAGAAAATACAAATCCACCGTTGGATTGTCTTTCGGGGGAGATCCGACGGTTGGATTTCGATTGATCACGATGGCGGAGCATCGATGGCCCATGTGCACAATTACAGTGAAGGCCCCACATAGGGAAGTGTCACATGGATTGAAGAAAGTGGAGGGGTCCTTAGATTTAATTTGTTTGGGCCCATGGTTTAATTTGTTTATGTCATTGGGTCTCATGCTTTAATTTATTTGGTCCTATAACTTATTTAATTGGTCCCATAGTTTATTTATTTAGTTGGTTTGGTCCCATGTTAATTTTTTATTAGAGTCTATTAGTGAAAAGGGACCCATGTTTTGCCTATGTAATAAGTAAGAGAGAAAAGGGGGACCACCATCATAATTGAAAAAAAAAAAAAAAAAAAAAAAACAGAATGCGCGCAAGATGGACTTGCGCACGAATCCCAATGTGCGCAAGTCCCTCTTGCACAAGATATTCCTCCCCCCTTTTTCTTCTCTTTCTTCCTTTCTTGTCTTATCTTGTTTCTTTTCCTTTTTTTGATAGAGAGGCCTTTAAGTCTAGATCTGGGTCTTTTCCTCCATTATGATGCATGTAAGAAACTTGATTTTGGAATAAGAAAATGAGCTTCTTCTTCTTCTTCTTTTTCTTCTTCTTCTCCTCCACTTGGTTTGCAAGCCACCTTCTTGCCAACCACTACAAACGCCTCCTGTGATTGGAGTTTGGTGAGAACCCAACAAAGGTAACCTCTATCTCTTCTACTCTTCTCTTCCTGAGCATTTTCTAGCATCCACAAGAGTACAGATCTGCTGAATGTAAACTGAAATCAGCAACACAGATCTGAACTTGAACACCTTGGCCATGTTTGTTTGATGAAAACCCCTTTATTCGCAAATCAAGCCCTAAGTGTTGGAAGTTCTGCCTTCCATTAAGATTCACTTCGCAAATCTGACGAACTATTACTGCGGGATCTGTAGTAAAGGATCTAGATCTATGGCTGATCCATCCCTTGGGATTAACTGACTGTTGGTAATGAGCCAGATCTGAAATTTCTGCATTAATTAATTAATTTTCTGATTTCATCACATTATTTACATTGCATTAGGCTAGGTTTGCATCGTCCTGCATCAATCTCTATCATCTTCCAAGTTCTGCTCCTTGCTGTTCCTTTGTTTTTTTTACAGTAAATTTTATTTCACCAAAAAGCCAATACAAGAAGACTTAGTTGAAATTTTTTACTTAGTCAAACAGGAAAGAAGAAAACAACTCCAAAAACATAACAAAAATTTAAGTAGAATAGCCAAAACTCCTCCTTCTTGCTTGATTCCTGCTAACAGTGACGAATTTATTTTAATTGCCAATAGTTGAGTCTCTACCTTCACAGTCTTTTAAGGCTGTAGAAGAAGTATTCAATTGGTTTAATATGATCGCATAGGAACCAGCCCTTTTCGATTCAGCACATGAACTTTTCTAAATGTCTGGCTGCGTAAAAGAACAGTCAATTGCTTGCCTAAAAGTAAGTGATAAATTCAGATAGTACAGGCTGTGGGTATTATCGAATAATATAGTTGGCCATAGGATGTTTTGTCAAATATTTTAAAGAAAAAGATTTTGCTAGGATTGTGCAAGTTCAGTGTTCGTAGAGAAAAGCTGAGGGCTGTACAAATGTCTGCGATATGTTCACTTGGTTACTAATGAAAATATGCAGATACTCCTATATTAATCAGTGGACTTTAATTTTGTGGGGTTGCTAATGTACTTACTAAAAATGAGGACAAAAACCAATAACAAAATACCTGTGTTTTCATATCCTAACAAAAGCAGCATAAGCATTCTTCTGTATATTATAATTTAGAAAGAGAAGACCATTGAAAAAAAAAATGATTTTAACAGAGGAAGAAACTAACCACATATCTTCTTCAGGCACAAGCGGTTCTTCTCGTAGAAAAGCTTCCAAGCAGGTGTATAATGAGAGAGGCTCCGTCCGTGCCTTCTTAGTTGCAGGGGTATACTTTAACACCTCAGGAAGATTCTCAATATATTTGGTATCATACTTCTCCAAAACCTTTTTTGACCAATCAATAAACACCAGAATTGATGTTGATGATGAGGACAGCCTAATGGCTTTCTCCTCTCCTGTTGACAGATCAATGCATGCATTGTTCTCATCAACCAACTGCAAAGGAAGTTTAAAGGCTGCAGCCGTTCTAGAGCTGCTCTGTTCCTTGTCTGTGGATGGGGCAGAATTTTTGCATGATGCAGTCAATCTGAGAGAGGCTTGGTCTGCTGCAGCAATGCCTGTTTTATGGAAGTCAGAAGGCCGGAGTGTTTCGGCTCTTAGCATGGGGGACAGCATTGTGTGAACCATCGAATGAACATCGCCTCTTGTGATAACAACGTCACGTGAGATTGGAGAGACAAGAGGCGTACCATAAGGTTTCAAGTTCGATTGACAGTGGGGATTACTTGACTCCCTGAGATTGATGGTTTGTTGTATCAACAACAGAACACTCATTACATGAATGTACAAAGGAAGTTCAAAGGAAACAGACGTGTGTATTTTGTGCACGCGCGCGTGTGTGTATGTGTGTGAGAGAGAGAGAGAGAGAGAATAGAACTGTCAGTCCATTTACACTTGAGGCCAAAATTTAGGCCGGTATCTATAAGGGATGTAAACGGGTCGGACGTGGCCAATACCTGGTTTTTTCAGGTAGGGTCCACAGTGGTCCGCATCCAGGTTTTCAGGTTGAGTACTTCAAGGAATTAGGGATCCATTGCCCTAAAGGGTTCATGTTCGGTCCACCACTGCCACTAACTTACAGCAGTAGTAATAGCTGTAGAAGCAGTTGCAGCAGCAGTTATCAATGACACTATTATGATTCTGGACAGTTTTCTCCTGCGTTCCAGCAGACCATTCGGATTGGTGCCGGTTGTCACCGGGGAGAAGGTGAAATTAATGGGGGGTCAGACCTTCAGGGATGGTCTGGATGAGTGCTCCCACAAAGCACTGAGAACAGGAGAGAATTTTCCTCATGATTCTTTATTCACATTTTATCATAAAACTACTCTAATCATAGCTGGCAAGTCTCCAGGAGAAAGACAATCCATTTTTTTAGGGGAACAAACACAGGTCAACAGAGGTCAATAGCAGTTCTATACACTCAACATTTGAAGAGGATTTCTGTAATTCTGTAGAAACGTAACAACTAGAAATTTATGGATGTTCACCTCTTTCTCTTTCCAGGTATCATCAGCACACACATGAAAATGCAAAAATAAGTTAGGTTAAGAACAATACTTACCCTTCATCATGACGATGAATTAACTGAAGATAAATTGAGTTCTTCACAAGCTTTGGGAATCTATATGCAGCAAGATGGTCATCATCTTTAATGGTGGACAACGAGATCAAAGGATCCTCCAAGAATCGATGAATCAAGTGTCCACGAATCTGCAAAATACATATTTCAAGTTATAATTAGCCAACTATCAATAATTAAAAAACCCCCATTCACAAGAGCCTGAATGTTAAAATCATACATACCTCTGCAAGCAAAAGCTTCTCCCCAAACTTCAAAGAACATGCACTGCTTAATGCTTGGATCAGGTCCTTGCACCGTCCCTGTTTAGGCACATTAACAGTGCATGTTGTTGGAAGTCCATTCCCTTCGCTATTGAAGACTGTCACAGTCATGGTCCGAGTTGTGGCAGATTGTAGAGGTAAAGAAAGGTACATGAATGGATCAAAAGTAACGGAGACTTTCCCACATGCAGGACAGACCAGAGTTGACTTGAATTGACCCTGTCAAATTTGCATCACTCAGATACATAAATCACGGACGAGCGGTTGTGTCATCAGGAGTGGGCATCCAATATCTAGTCAGCAGGAAAAGGAAGCACAAAAAAAAAAAAGGGTATAACAATCAATAGTGCACTTATTTGTTTACATTGTACCGTGCAAAGCAAATCAATCTTCACTTTGTTGCAGATTCTCAGCAAACAAAAAGCATCTTATCAGTCATTAAAGTAAACGTAATTTACAAGAATAAATGCACAATATTAATCCAAAATTTTTCTTAAGTCTGGCAAGCTGTATATGATATGAGGGTACCTTTGGGTGATCTCCCTTTTTTTTCTCGTTGAATGGTGATCAACAAGGTACATACTCCGGTGGACACCATCAGGGATACAAGAAGAAACCAGAACTTTCCCCTAGGCGATGTTCTTTGCCATCTGAGTTTGAACATTGTTTGTCATTGACAATTTGTAGACTGCCTAACAAATAACAAGATAATTATCTGACAGTAGAGCATGGTCTGCTCCCATGATGAGGGTCAACTGATGAACAGATTTGTTAACCAAAAGATAAGAGGCACTCTGTGCATGGCTTTCTTAGGAAAAAAAAATAGTTGCTTTGCCCGATCAAGCATCATATAATACCTATGCAAACATAAGAAGAGAGGTGTGACATCCACACAGTAAGATTTCTGAGAAAACGAAAACAAAAATAAGCCTTGATACAAGCACCTTCCAACTGAGCAACAGGCTCTTGCCCGATCCAATTTTCAGTAGCTAACTATAACTTCATAAGAGAGACATTCCCACCCACCTTGTTTCATCTAAATTGTTTAGCATGTACTGAACATTCAAATGGATACGAGGTCAACAAGAAATGGATTCTTCAATCCATCAAAACAGAACATCCATCTTGGATATGACACATTGGGTATAGGATTGAATACATGCCAGTATAGCCTGAAAACAGGCCAATTCTGATATCTCTTCAATTAGACATCTGCACAGCAAGATTGGATTTCTCAAATGCCTCTGAAAAGCTGATAATCAGAATGCTAAGGGAATCCCACGATGAGAGTGCATCATTCTCGTAAAAAGCAACTAGAGATTGACCATAATTTTGTCAAAGAATATAATGACGAAAACTTCATCCTGTTTATGTTCCAACTGGAGATCAAATTGCTGACATTTTTACAGAAGGACTTGGCACCAGCCACCAGTTATCTTGGTCCAATTTTTAAATACTTCAGAATAATCAGAGGGAGTAAACAAAATTATCTACTGTACGTCCAATGAGCTACAATAACAAAAGCCTTTCTTAAGTACTCTTGTTTCACTTGCCCTCCCATGCACTGTTGTAAAAGGCGCACCAAGGTGCGCGCCTAGGCACAAGGTGCACCGAGGCGCACAAGGAGGCGAGGCGCATTCAGCGAAGCGCAGTTGAAGCATGCGAGGCGCAGCCAGGCGCATGCCTCTTCACTTTTGCTGTTTCCTTTTTTTTTAATACATACTGGTGCTGCTGCTGCCTTCCCTTCTTCTTCCATTTGCTGTTGCTGCTTCTCCTTTTTTTTTTTCCAGACAGTGCTGCTGCCTTTTATTTTTTTTATTTTTATTATTTTTTTTTTTGTACTACTGCTGCTACTGTCTCCCCTTCTTCTTCCATCATGCCGTAGCTCCTGTATGCTTTCAATATTTCTTTCAAAATGATGTACGGATTCAATCATTATTTCAAAATAATGTACTGATCCAATCATTTTTCAAAATGATGTACTGATTCAAAATTATTGCATACTTGCAATTTTTATTTCAAAATGATGTACTGATTCAATCATTAATTTGATTGATTCCTTGATGAGTGTCAAATTACTGTTAGATTAATGTGTTAGTTAAATGAGAATGACAACGACTTATTTTATGGGATTGTTGTACTTTTGTTGAATGTTTAGCATTTGGAATGATGAATGCTTTTATCACTTTTGGAATTCTTCTACTATTCCATGCCTTATAATTTGTAAATTATTTTTACTTTGCCTATGTTGAATTCTAAATTATTTGTCTATGCTAAAATATCTATTTTTTATCTACAATGTATGCCTCGCTTAGTGCCTCGCACCGAGGCCCTAAGAGACCTTGACGCCTCAATGCGCCTTTTGCCTTTGACAACATTGCTCCCATGAAGTAGCATTTTCAATTTAAACATGTATATAAATGCACATCATTCCTCTTCTCAATGAGTAAACCATCATGATTTAAAAAAATATAATCTCAGTTTCATAATTATGGAAGGACATAATCCATATATGTGCTTATTATGCTTTAACCAAGGAGTAACAGTTACAAATAAAGAAAAAAAAATGAATGCCTGTAAAAAATAAACATCAATGTAGATTTACTATGAACCACATCCATATATGCGCTTAAAAAAAACATTGCAATAAAGCCAGAAACCAAGTAAAGAACTTACATTATCAAATAAAGAAAAAACAACTGAATGTTTGTAGATGTAACCAGCTTTGTAGATTTTCTATGAAGCATAAGACAAAATAAATTTACTAATTTGAGACTAGTTGAAAGCTACAACCAAGCCAAACAAATAATGACCTTTTTTTTATCTAGCAACATACACAGATTCTTGCAATTTTCTACATATATTGTGTTAAAATTTCCTTTATCATCAACTAAAATACTCACTTGGCACACATCAACAATTATGGAATCATTTCGAGCAATGTGATTAGCCCAGTATTCATCAGCAACCTCTTCGTCAGGCCGTCCATCTGCATCTTTAGATTTTACATAGGGTTTGTCTTTTACACGATTCAGATCTTCATGAAGTCCATCTAATAGATATGCCAAGAGCTCCTAAAAGAAATTATACATGCATCAAGGAAAGCCTAAAAATTTGAACTGTATTACGTAAGGTATCCAAGGGAAACAACTCAAACCTGTGAGTCATGTTGATTATATCCACTGAATTGGGGTGCAAAACGTGCGAGTTTTGCTTTAAATGGGCGAGGAGCAATGGGAGTTCGACAAGGAGCCCACAACTTTCTAAGCAGCTCTCCAAAAGCTAAAGCAATCTCACCCTGCATAATTGAAACATCAACTCAATTAAGTGATAAACAACAAGCATGCCAACTCAATCTGATGTAGATGAATTGCAGACTTCGCAGTTATTTGTGAGGCCTTCACTGTAATTTTATTTTTTAGTTTATTTTTCAGCAATCCGATTCTCATAGACTCTTTTCGTTTGTTCTCTTTTCAAAGTATTTCCTCTTCTTTTAATATATTTTCACTGTTACATACCAACAAAAAAATTCCTCCATGGATGTATATCCTGGGATTAAATCATTAATAGATTAATAATAATAATAATGATAAAGTTTACGAAATTCGCCTGAATCTTTGACTTACCACTGTACCCAAAGGATTCCGCCAGTTTATTTCTTGATGGAAATCTTCTCGAAAGTATCGAGCAAACTCTGGTGTGTGTACAAGACATTGAATCGCACTATTCATGAAACAAGTGTTTCCAAGGTTCACCAACCCAGTCAGACCTCCAGAAGCCCCCCTTGTAGTCATGCTATTGATTCCATATGAATTATCCAACTCCCTGACTGGAGAAGCAAGAAATTGGCTTTGTGATAATTCTGAACTGCAGCTTCTGGTCACAGTTTTGTTTGTAGATAAGCCTCCTGCAATGGATACACTCGACCTGCTAGGTTCTACCAGAACAGAAGTTGAGTCCTTCTCTGTCGATCCATTGTCCTGCACGGAACTGGTACAGCCACCAAATGCAGTACCATTGCTCTCACTCAGGGCCTCCACCAGGATCTGTTTGAGAAGAAAAGGCTGTGCAATTAAAATCGGTGTGCACCATACACTTAAATAATCCAATTTCTTTCCAAGTAGATAGTGGAAATTACTCAGATTGGAAAGAAACCATAGGGATAAAACATGATGTGCAGTGATTTTAAGCAGCAAGGATCTTTCAGTCAATTGGAGAGTTGGGCCCCCTTGACCATTTTATAGTGTTGGATTCAAAGAATTTGGAGTTGGTGTCAGTTATTTTCTATATTTTTAGTGATTTTTTATTTTCAAATTTTAATTTCTCCCCAAAATGAAACAGTCGAAACAGAATGCCAAAGCAACCAAAACAGCCAAAATGTTCCACTAGGGAGGAAAACAAAATTGGGTCTGAAATGAAATCAACAAGGCAAGGCCCACCTATGGTGCATATGTGATTGACGAAACTCAGAGAGAATTTGAGCTCAGTAAATACATTAAAGCTTAATTGTCACATTATTAGGAAAGAATTAGCACACATCTCTCTTGTAATGCGTGAATCAAAACACAGGATCAAGTTGAAAATGCCTATAGCAAAGTTCTTCCACTAAATAAATTGCAATTGCAGTAATTATCGACAAACTGAGCATGATTGACATATATGCACCAACTTGAGGATTTTTTTTTAACCTAAAGTAAATGGAAGCAATATGCATGTTTTGCTTTGTTCACCTTCAAATCGATTAATAGGTTTTTTTGTTCTTTTTCTTTCTTTCCTTTTTTCTCTCTTTTCTTTTCTTTTTTTTTTTTTTTTGCTTTTTTTTTGCCTAATTACTTTCTCATTACTGATGGAGCCCACATATATTTGTCATGGCTGAACATCATATATGTCTGAGTGCCAGGTGACTATTGAATAGTTATAAAATGCATGAATAACCAAAACAAGAGCTTCTTATCCTGAATTCTCCAAACTAAACAAAAACAAATCAGTCAAAAAGAGACACATTCAACAAAATTCTTTCAACAATGAGAAACAGCTTTAATCAACATAAATGGAGGAAGATGTCAAGTTTAGACGTTGGATAACACACAAATACAAGTTTTCACATCAAGGAGCTTGAATATGCACCTTTTCCAAATGAATAACTAATTAGCAATCTTCACATTTACGTAAAGAATTGAAGGGAAAAAACAGAGCTTCTGGATCAGTGATCATCAAATGCAAAGTACATAAATTTCAGGAACTTCTTCAACAAGCACTTTGGTTTTAACAGCTCATAAGCCCCTCATTCAGACAATAAGGATTATCTTTCAGCAATTTTTGGGCTACAAAGTGGCCATCAACACTATATGCATAGGATCAACAAACATATTCCGACTTTGAAGTTGCCAACCAATACACCCAAATGCCTAGACATTATAGGCAGGGCAAACTAACAACTTAACTCGGAAAAGAGAGAAAAGGAAGGGGGAGGGGGGGCTAGAAGCAAATGTCTGCACAAGACGCAGCATGGGGCATTTTGGCCCTGCACACATGCGCCTGCACACAAGACACAACATGGGGCCTTTTTTCCCTGCCTAGATTCAAAAGCAAGATGGATTTGCTCTAACACTATCTCGAGTTGCTAGCCAATACACCCAAAATGCCTAAGCATTAAAGGTGCAGCAAACTAACTACTTAACACACAACATTTTAAAATGGGACTAAAATAGATAGATAAAAGATGTTATGAGTTATGACTTACTTCTTGGTCCATCTGTATGTTGGCATCCTCGAGAGTTTTGGACATATCATTCATCAAAGCATGTTTCTGATGACCATAGTAGTCCCAAATGTGTACCTGTCATGGTCAGAGAATGAGCACAAAACCCTAAAGAATGAAGTGACCCCAAGGTAAGTGACATCTTACATGGTCCATCACCAGATCAAAAACCTTGCAAGCTCTCCCATGAAGCTCTCCAACTGTTTCCTGCAAAAACAATATAATAATAATAATAATAATAATAATAATAATAACAATAACAACAACAATAATTAAAAAAAAATGCAAAAGATTTACATAAAAAACTGTTCCTACTATACTTGATGAAATTTGTTGTCATTAAAAAAAAAACTGTTTTTATTTTTCCTCAAGACATTAATAATCCAGTAAATGATGATTCAAAACAACAAAGTCTCTTTCAAGCGAGCCAAAAAGACACCCACAACTTTTTGAGCAAGAGACCAGACACCCCAAGAGACCAGACACCCCCCCCCCCCCCCCCAACTCCCTCTTCCACGCCAAAAAAAAAAAAAAAACCCCGAACAAACACCCTCAAAGTTGCAATAACTGAACAAGCTAAAGAAATAGGAAATATAATATCAAATATGTCCACCTAATAGGTGAGCAGCCTGACCTCTGAGTTTTGACCCAGATGAACATTGTCAGGCAGTGTATGCACCCAAGGTTACTGCTATTACACAATCACATGCAAATCAGTGGGCTACATGGTGCTGTGCACACACATAGCATACCTCAGCGAATATAAAATTTATTGGCAGAATGAGACTAAATATGCATATAAAATAAGCCATCCAACCATTACAATGGGATTTATCAATGCTATTGCCCAAACCTCAAGTGTTGTATGGGGAGACAAGAGACAACCAACAAGGCAAAAATCATTCAATAAGTAAACAGCTTAAAAAAAACAAGGTCATAAAACAACCAATTTCACCTTTTTACTTATTCTGACTACTGCACGCTCTCCTTTGGGCATCAACAGAAGCTGAAGGCGTAGAGGGTATACTTCTACAGTCAATTCTGCCTCAGACAAACCTGAATTGATCACTTTTCGGGTCAATGTTGGGCCCCCTCCATACCTGAAGCCAAGTTTGTTCACAGATTAACCAATGACTTCTGAGAGAAGAGGAAGGATAGTATGTTTTATCAAAACATTAGCTCAGTCCTACAGATTGAAAACTTCCCAAAAGAAGAGGAAGGATAGAATGTTTTATCAAAACATTAGCTCAGTCCTACAGATTGAACAGATATGGACCACCTTAGAATAATCCAAACCTTCATATGATGGGGGACATAGAAAATCCTTACAAGAGCAGAATCACTGGCACGCACACTTGTACGCACGCACGCACGCACACCAACCTGGTAATTTAAGGTTCGACTTGACCCCTTTTTTGATTTTGTGTTGGTCCAAGTTGACATTTCCAACCAAATTAAAATGGGTTGTGCTTGATGTTGAATTCATTCTTACTATTCGACTTGCCACCCGACCCAGCACATATAGGCTCCATATGCACATTAATTAATTAGGTTGAAAATGTCGATCCAAACCCAATCTAGAGGCTAAAAGGGTCGAACCAAACCCTTAATTGACAACTGGGTCGGATCAGGTTGAACGGTAAAAGGGTATCAATCCAAACCAGCCCCTTTATTAATTGGGTTAGACATGTCCACTCAAGCCCCAACCACAAATAAAAGGATCAACTTGAAACACGAACTTCTAGGTCAAGTTGGGTTGGTTTGTCGCATCTGGTGAGGAATCACCAACCCTAATTGGCCCACCAAACAATTATGTGATGCTAGGATTGGAACAAGTCTAGCTGAAGTCAAATTCAGCTACATCCAGTTCTCATTGGTTCTTGGAGAGGTAAATAACAATTTTTTTCTTTTTTTGTTTTTTACATGTACATATTCCATCTATTTCATTTTCAGGTTCGGATCTGAGTCCATGTGTTCAGAACTACAAGGACCTAGACCCAAACCCAAATCAACATATCATTAGGTCCAATTCAAAGGATCTAAATCTAGACCAAAAAAAATAAATGGTTTCAAATAAGTACCAGACCCCATTTTAATGGTCTGGGAGCAGGTGGGCTCTAGGTAAATGGATACCTATTGCAGCCTTAAGTAAGGCTCAAAAATGCAAACCATGATATTTAAAAGTCAAAGAATTGAAAGAACTAAAATTTTTCACCATGGAGAAGCATTGTCATTTGTTAAATATAATTTGACTCAAAGGACTATACACACAATAAATTGTGAAATATACGGACAAAAGCGTAGCAACACTATTGGTACTTCTGAATAATTAGTGCAAAAGGCAAGGACCATGGTCGGGATGATAAAATTCCGAGAAAACAATTTAGTCTGGCATCATATAATACTATCTAGAGAAAGTCATTTAGTATTAGATTAGCTTCTTTGTTAACTTCCAATCTTCTCTTGGTGGCATCACTTCATTAGTAGCATCACTTCGATTAAAAAAAAGGAGGGCAGAGGAATAGTTTAACATTAAGACTATTCATAAAGACACGACGCAACAAAAGGTAGCTAATATTCTTTGCCAGAGAAAGTAACAATCATGTATCAAAGATAAATCTATAGAACTGAACAAGAACCAAAATAACTTGCAAGAATATGGAATATTAAATCATTACAAATTAAGTGAGAGAACATGACTTGAGACTATCCTATAAGTATCTTTTAGACGTAGAAGAAAAGGCATCCATGTTTTAAGAGACAAGCGCTGTAAAATAAATAAAAAAATAACCAGAGAAAATTCATACATTATGTAAAGCAACATATTTATGGGCTACTACGAAGGGAAGTTTTCTCCAACGCTATTCACTACATGTTGATGCGGAGCGGGGTACCAGGACTTGTGGGGATGAAGTGATTGAGCCAGTATGCTCATTATAGGCATCCTTTATTCCTGTTGATCAATGTGCAAATGAGGAAGCAGATCTCCTGAGTAAACCAAGAGTAATGCTCAGGCAATGAACTTTTGTCAATGTTATTCCACTCTCAACATAACTGGCTCAGCTAATCAGTTTCACCATTTGTATATTTTGTCTAGGGAGTGTGCAGAAGGGCATTTCCTTTGTATGGGTGCTAGGAATTTCCCTCTCCCCTCTTATAGCTCTTCTATATAGTACGACATTCTTTCATTTTAATGGGAGTTACCATTCAAAAAAAAAAACTAAAATTAGTAACCAAAATTAGTAGTATGACACATTTTCTCCTCAGTTATATAAGAAACCATCTGGAAAACTATTTCAAAATTGAAGTAGAATTGACCAGCTTATTCATGAAACGTTGAAGCATGAATATAGGTACTTCAATTGACACAAGGTAGAAAACTATATATACCCATGCAGAAGCACATAAGGAATATGGAGGCAAGGATGGCGTTGAGTATTATAGATCCAAGTAACATGGCAAAGAAGCACTTCCTTTAATGTTGATATGACGTGACGAAAATGTGTAAGTGAGAGTATGCATTTTTTTCTTTTTCTTTTTTGGTTCTTTTACTTTTTGTTTTGTATGTATCCAGTAATCTTTTATGATTAATTATAATTTATAATTACACTTACACATAATCTTATGGCAATATGAAGGTATAAAAGAATCCAAAAGCGAAAAGGTTTCTTATCCATGTTCATATCAGTGACACTCACCAGGTATACAGTTGCTTCCAAACTTCTTGAGGAAGTAAAATGTAATCACGCCCTTCAATTAAAGTATCATGAAGGTCTATTCCCGCATTGGAGTCCTCCGATGTTGCCTCATAAATTAAATCAGAATTATCAATACATGAAGGCCTCTTAGCATAAAAATCAGAACCATACAGGGATCCCTCATTTGTGGTAATAGGGATGTCTTGATTCACATAATCAACCCAGTTTTGCCACCATCTGTTAGCAATCATCAGATATGAGTTACAAAGGATCACTATGTTATATTTCCAAGTAAATATATATATATATAATCAAGAAAGGTCTGGATATATAAGCCTCGAAATAAAGAAGACCGAAGGCATAAGACCACACTACGTGTTCTCATTTTGAAATATTCAATGCTGAACGGTCGAAAAAAATTATTAAAAAAAAATCTCATAGCAGGAGGGCAAAGCATTAATGTCATTCTGAATTTAAGTTAAACAAAGTAGAAGCCAATAGAATGAGCCCGGAGGAGTATGAAAAATTGAGCCAACAGGTTATGGACTTGGAGGATAAAATACTTGTAATATGAAATTATGGACTGTTGTGGCCCTGCTTGTGACTGGAAGGATCAAATTTGACATTAATGCATCAACAGAGAGATATTGATAAAGTGACTTGGCCGGCGCATAACTATTTCAATGGTTATAAAACCAATGGCTTTTCATTAATAAATTGATGGCTTTTCATCATCATCAAAGCCTTGTCCCAACTATGTTGGGGTTAGCTTTTCATCATCTATAGATTAAATAATAATACGACATTATCTCCGCTTCCAAACAACAAGTAGCAAGCAATGATGATGCTATGCGCGGTTCTGCTTGCCTCTTTTGACACCAATAAAACATCTGGCGTTTTAAAATTCCCAACTTCTGCAGTGTTGCTTGAACAATATAACAACTGTAAAATGGATCTTGTTTGCGTTGAAATATGAACTCAATTGGGAAATGACCATCAGCAGTTTGACCATGATACCTTTTTTGGTTGGTAAGAGAGAAATGAATCCAAAACCTTGTGGTTGCAACAAACTACATTGGCCAATCAACTATAATCTCAATCTCTCATGATCTGTGAAAGTCGCCTCTTTTTTCTTCTTAAATTTGAGAAAACTTAACAATCACTTTTTTCAAAAAAAAAAAAAAAGTTCGAGAAAACTGTAACAAAGATTCCTATTCTGTTTTCAGAAAACGACAACAAATATTCATATTCTGTTTTTAGAAAACATTCTTCTTGTGTCTTCATTGCCCAACATTCAGCACTGTACAACAAAGCAAGTATAAATGCCATCTCATTCAAGAGTGCCCTTTTAATCAAAGTGACACCCAATGATCACATGGCACTCCGCTTGCTCGTCTCAACTTCATCCAACCCTTCAGATACTTATCCGTAATATCCAACTCAAATCCTCTCTTTGGTTTCAAAATAGACCTTTGATGTTGAAATTTGATGCCCCAAAACCCCAAACCCTGCAAAACTCTATATATATTCCATCGTTTTTCTATTACAAAAAATTTGGCCAGTGGTACAGTACATGTGGGATCATTTAGCTGACTATGGATCAATCCCTAGGCAGCTAGGTGGAATGGGATACCACTTTCCACTGGACTCTCTCTTGATTTTCTATATATTTTGTCCATGTTATTCTAACTCTCAACCCATTAAACTCATACATCATTCTCCAAAATCCAATCTTCCACAACTGACATTCTTAAATAATCAATCCCATCAGTCCTGCTAAAAGAGTTCAAGACAACATCCAACTCCTCTCTCTCTCTCTCTCTCTAAAACAAACTGAGATGTTCTCTCAACACTCAACAGCAATAAACAACTATAGATATAGAGAGCGCACAAAATAAATCCCATTTTCAAACCCTAAACTAATTTTCCACCTCTCAGTACAATTTCCAGAAATCCCACACATCCCTCATTCTTCGTTTCTTCCAGAAGAGTGAGCTCATTCACTACAACATTTTCTCCCCTCTCCCCATTTCCACAATGTTCTCATAAATCCCTAAAAATAGCGCCTACCCATCAAAACCCAACACACACCAACACCAAATGCATCCAAACAAACAGATAGACATCGATTCTCGTATGGCAAATGGCGATTTTGGGGAACAAATGTAGATAATCAGATTTGGAAGCATCTGGGGTTCTCAGAAATCAGATTTTGGAGAACAAATGTCTGAGAAAAAATGGGGTTTTGAGAATGCAACAGACAGACAGACAGACCTCACAGAGAGGAGAAAGAAGGGGTCTCCTTCCCTGGTTAGGGTTTCTGCGGCCATGGAAATGTCCCTGATGACGAGCCTCTCTTCCTCCGCCATCAGCTGGGAGCTGCAAGTGGCGTTCTCCACCTCCATCTCCGTCTCCGTCACCGGTTTCCGCTGCTGCGTTCCCTCAGAGTCAGACCTAGGACACGGCCGATAAAGCGAGTCTCTTTCTGTTTAGGTTTTTAGTGAGTTACATTGGGTTCCACCACCTATTTATCCTAAAACTCAGCAATAGGTTTTTTTTTTTTGTTTTTAACCCTCCTAATGGTTGAATGTAGCATTGGAATTCATCTATTATAATTTCATTTTGCGCCTTTAATTCTGAAAATCTCATTTTATATAAATATTTTTAAAAAAATTATATTTTTTTAATTTGACACCTAGATGGAAAAAATAAAAGTAAACAACTTTATAATTAAGGATCAAGTTGAGATTACAAGGACTTTTCAATTATGAGAACTCTACTTTTTCTAATTATATCGAAAGTCCTGTATCTTTCACGTATTTTTAATTTTCATAAATGCAGAAAAAAAAGAAATATATGGATTTATGGTTAAGGATTACGTTGAGAATACCGCTTTAATTATGAGATCCTACTCTTTATTAATGTATTGAAAATCATACACTTTCCACATTTTCTTATTAGTGCTGTGCATTGTTTTATAATTGAGGGTTGGGTTGAGATTGTATGTTTAATTCTAAGAATGCCACTTTTTCTTATGAATGTGTGGGAAGTTCTGCACTTTTCACATGCTCTCATAAGTGGGAAAAAAATAGATGGTTTTATAGAGGGCGTGTTTGGTAAATTAAGAGGAATCCTCTAATTCTTCTAAATTCACCATATTCATAACGAGTCTTTAAAGGTAGAGTTCTAGGTTTGGCAACCAGAGGAGACTTCTAACATTTATGGGATATATGATCCAATGGTTATAGACTTTTTACTACTTTTCATCCCCAGAGCCTCTTTGGCTTTAAGAGAATATGAATCGTTCAGACTTGCAAACGGGGTCCACAAGAATAAAGATTTCATATTTTAGGATGTGCAATTATTCGCAATTATCTTAAAATATATGATCGATCAATGGTTGAAAATTGGAATAACAGCCATTTGGACCGTCTAATCATGATTAACAGTTCAAGATACTGATTGTAGGACCCAGACAGTAGGTTCCGAAGGCAAAATAGATAACATCCGAGTTATTGATTTTAGCACTGTAGCAGTGTTGTATTGTTACATTAGATTCGAGAACACCTTGAACAGCTGGTATGTTTTTTTTTTCAATTTTCTAATGATCCAAGTTGAATCATGCAATGAGATTTGACCGCATAGTCATTTAAGGTCTTCCATGATTTTTGACGGTTTGGGTTTCATAAATGGGGCACACAAAATTATAAAATTGTAATCCAGTGGTCTTGACCTTTTTAAAAATATCTCAAGATCTATGAAGAATTAACAGCTAAAATTTGACTACATGACCGATTTGGGTCTTTTAGATATAATTAGCAGTTTGAATCTTTATTTTGGGACATAAAAGGTAGGTTCCCAAAGGCAAAACTCATAACCTCTAAACTACCGCCCATATGTATTGTTTAGCCGCTTTGTTCAAGAGCATGCATTCTCAAAGTCAAACGGGGGGTGGTCCGATCCCATGAATATTTAGAAGCAGTGATTTCTTCGATTCCCTCACCCATTTTTTTATCTCAATCAAACTTGAATTGCCAAACTTGCCCTTAAGGTTCAAGCTGTGTTGGAGTTATATATTTTTTTTACCTAGTTTAAATATGAAAATGCAGACCTCAACCTAGTGTACATTGTCGACCATAATATACATTTGTGTCAATTTATGGTGATAAACTTCAGCATCATCATTATGAAAGCATTATTCCAAATATATTAGGTTCAACCACATGAGTTTTATTTCTCCATTCTAATCTAACCAGAGTCAAATCCTCCTATGCGTTGCATGTCTTTGAACTTGTTTTTACTACATCCATATATGCTCTCTTTGACCTATCATTTTCCCTTGGTGGGTAATCAACCTACTTAGTTAAACTTTTCCCTGTTAGCATCGTTGCTAGCCTATGCAATATGTGCCCAAACATCTCAAAAAATTAAAACTCATTAATGAGTGTTCTCAAAAGCGCTTATTTTTAATTTTATATTTGATAGTTTTACCACACATTCACTCTATCATTCTCATCTATGATGCATTTATTTCGTGCATATTTTTCTTATTTATTAGCCAATATTCTGCTTTATAAGTCATAGCTTTCTAATTGTTGTCCTATAAAATTTCTCATCCAATCTTGTTGGTATGCGTCGACCGCAAAGCACTCTAAAGGTAGCTCTCTACTTTAACCATTCCACTTTTATCATATATATATATATAGTTGAAATCTTCATTAACATCCCCAGCCTCACTAATTATGGAGCCAACATAATGGAAAAAAATATATCTTTTTGGTTTCACATGGGCTTCAATTCTCACAATAGTAAAAGCTATTTTTTGTAATCCCATTACAGTTGTAATGAGATTAAAGCCTTTGGATTTTAAAGGCTTTGGATTCTAAAACCTCATGTCATTTCTCTAGTTTTACATTTACGTCGTTTCTTGATTTATCGACTAACACTATATCATCTATAAACAACATACACCAAAGTGCCTCTTATTGAATATGAGTAGTTAACTTGTTTTATAGCCAGTGCAATGAGATATGGGCTCAAGGATGACCCCTTATGCAAAGCAATGATCACTGGGAACTCACTCATCTTGAGCAGTTATCACACTTATTATGGCTATTTCATGCATGTCTTTAATAATTTTAATATACCATATGCAGATTTTTTTCCCTTAGCTCGATATTTTTCAATCAACTGTCTAAGCAATAAGATAACTTCCATAGTTTACCTTACTAACAAAAATCAAATTGATTTTAAGATAGCTTAGTGTTCTGTCTTTGTATTTGCTCCATTATCTTCTCCTGCAGTTGGTAAGTCTATGAAACTAAGTCATAAGCTCATCATTTCATATATATAATTACGGGCTTAATTAATTTAAATACATTCATTTTCACTAAATTTCATCATTTCATACATTTTCACGTTAAATATGAGATTTTAAGAAATTCATACATATTATCTACATCATTTCATCATTTTATATAAATTCCCAAAATTTTTAAGAATCCTTATTGGATCAAGACTCTTTCTGGAGAAGTCCCAGTTCGATCAGGACTTTTCACTACTTCACCAATTGAGCTAAATTACGCAGGAAATGAGATTTTTAAGACCTGTAGAACCATATGGAGGATTTTGAGAATAGTCCTAGCCACATTAGGACTTTGACACGGGACCCACTTCGGGGCACAAATAATCATTTAGGGCCCTACATCGTAGAATTAAAGACAAGAAATAAGCAAATTGAAGAATTCACTAAGTGAACCCCCACGTAAACACAACATGTGGTCTCACAAATGTAAGGATCAACCAGAAGGGGTCCACTCGTCTTATTGGCTGAGTAGTCCTAATTACAGAAAAAGACATCTCGTGGGCCCACCATTAAAGCAAATGAGATATCTCACATGGTAGGGCCCACATTAGTTGCATATTTGAAATAATTCGAATTATCATTTAGATAATTTAAATAAGATAATTTTGGTGGGAGATGAGAGACTTATTCATCTTCTCGCCTTGGATATTAAATTCAAATTTGTTGCAAAGATGGGAAGCCAATCTAAGTGGGAGATTGAAAGATCAACTGGAGATAGAGTGCAAAATGAGAAAGGTTTGATAGTCAATCTCATTTTTTTTAGGATAGCATAACGTAAAACAATTATAACTCTCAATTTGAGCATCGGATCAACTCAATTTACATGCCATTGAAAAACTCTGTTCAAATAGATATATGTGGAGCTCCATATTGTGCAAATTAGAGCTAAATCGACAAAATTAAGACTTTGAGAAGTTGAAATTTTATTTTTAAATGGGATTGCAATCAAATCCACCCCATTAAAGATTATCTGCCACACTCTCTTGTGGGACCCATCTGAATATTAGCCAAGTCTTTCGACAAGCTTTCACCCTATCTTATCCTAATCTCATTAAAGCCAAGAAAGATAAAGATAATTTTCTCATATCCATAAATAACACCCCCCCCCCCCCCCCCCAAAAAAAATCCACAAGCTGAAGAAAACAGTTCAAATTCAATAAACCTAAGGAACCAGAAATTATAAAAGGAGGCACTCATGGGACTTTAGCCTCATTCCCAACCAAGATGGGACGTCCACCACCTTCTCTCTCTCCTCTCCTCTTCACTTCTATTCCTTCCATATTTTCTAATTTTATTTTAAGGCATTATTGAGCCATGTTCCAGAAGCTAGAATATGGAAGAGAGAGTTTTGAGAGACCATTGTACAAGGCATGCCATTAATGAAAATCTTTCTAAAGTTCTTTTTAATGGTGCGTTGAGTATCTAAACGGAGTGAAGGAAAAAGCTAAGTAGTCTTTTGTTCATTTTTATGTTTGTTATTTCTGTTATCTTGTCTTATAGTCTATTTTCATCAATTTTTTATAATAAGAATAGATCTATCGTCATGTCACAGGGGGCAACTTTTGTTTCTAATTTCTAATAAAAGGAAATTGATCATCTATGATAGCTTTCACTTAGGACTGTGTTTCACTTGATAGTCTATACTTAGTTTGATAGGTGATACCACTGCATCAAAAAGGATTAAATCCCACACAAATTTAAAGTTATATCCCATAGCTCTCAACTCTTGTCAAGAGAAAACCACATACTTCTATGTGAAAAAATTTATTAATAAAAACAATGGTTTTAAGCACTTGTTTATCACATTAAAAACCACAATGATGTACTTTTGTTTTTTTTTTTTAACATAAAGTTTCAAGAAGAAAACAAACCCAAAATTAATTTTCCTTAAATCCCTCTCCTGCAACTCCCCTTTGGCGCGTTTTTTGCAAAAAAAAAAAATCTCACGAGAGATCCAAAGTTGGATACATAAGGCAATTTTATAACACACCTTCTCCTCATATATGTTTTCTTTTATTAGGTTTCCAATATCTCTAAATCCCACTTCTCCTCCTTCCCCAATTGATACAAAATCGAGACTATTCCAATAGGTATGTATTCCTCCCCTTTTTCATTTCAATCTTTCCTTTTTTTTATATATAATTTTTTTTTTCATGCACAATCTTATTCAAACACCTACAATCGCCATTTTTCTCTTTTTAATTGAAAATCCTCTACAGGTGAATGTATGCCCACCAACTACTGCATACCCACGAGATAGATGTCGTCTCTCTGCCCTGCAGGACTCTCTGCCTCCTATGAACCTACCGTCTTACCAACACCCACAAACACCACAGCAACAATCACCATCCCCAGCTACCCAGCCATAGACACTAATCCGCTTGCAACACAATCCAGTCCTAGCACCATACTTGTAGCAGCACCCTGTTCCATTGCAACAACAGAACCCAGTCCCACCACCACACTGCAGGAGCACCTTGTCCCACTGCCACATCTATTGCAACACCCTGCCCCAAAAATCTATCCATACAAAAATCTTGTCCAAGCCACTGAATCACCTCCATTTTTCACTTGCCGAAATTAGAATATAAATTTGATTACTTGGAGAAATGCCAACTTCCAAATCTAAGACTGGTTTAAGTGGGCTCTCCTTTTCCACTTTATCTCCACTGTTTTGGCTCTAATTGGATTGGACGAATCTATGATGACCATTTACTCTAGTAGGTGGATGATTGGATGGACCACGGAAATTGTCTAACGGGTGAATTTTGGCTCTTGTGAGTAGCTGTGCTTAGCAATTAAGCAAAGTACTGCCTCTTCAATTGAGTTATCTAATATGGTTATGTGAAGGTATAATCTTGTCTCTTTATTCATAAGAGTAAAGAATATTTATTACAATTTAGCCTTCTCTTCCCTTTAGATTTTGTCATGCACATGCAATCTACATTGCTCATGCTTTTAATGATTTTTCCAGTTTTAATCCCCTACCTTTTTTTTTATCATGTGAGATTGATCTCTTGCCTCCGGATTGTTTTGCAGCATGATAAATTGAAGTCTCTTTTGAGGACCTCTCACCAACTCCCTTATTGAGCTTCAAAGTCATTATATGTTCATTGTTAATATCTTACCTACTTTGTCTTTTTTAATTGTTATTTGGTGTTAGATAAATCTTATTATAAAAGAAAAATATAAATTTTGCTTTTGTAACAACGGGTAGAGTAAATATCTCAGAGATTATTTGGGTAGAATAAATTTAAAAAAAAATCTTAAATGGTAATGAAAAACTTTTGCACCAATCAGAGGTATGGGCTAGCATCACAAAACTTTTGCATTGTGTTTACATTTGCCTGTGGGCAATTTCATCAGAAAAATATTGATTACTTTAATTAGTAATAAGTGATTTTTTTAAGGTAAAAATCCTCACATATTTTGTCACTTTTTATTGATTGGTAGTTAATCTGAATATAAATTTCAACCTTTCTATTTTCCAATTGAAAGTGACTGGCTTCAATTATTGAAATCAGACATTAGGAGCCAATTGATATCAACCCTGCAACCAATTAATTTTGATTGTCCCATGGTGTAAAAACAAATGTGGCCATTCAGATTTTTTTTTCCGCACATTATTACTTTATTTTGATGTTATTATGACTTAAATTGTAAATTAAATTTGATATCAATTGTAACTGAATTACATACTTAAAATTCCTATCCCCTGCAGACCATTCCCAAACAAAACTAGAGGAAATGTCCATTCAATTCCATCTCCCAATCTCCAGTTTCTTTTCTTTTTTTCTTCCTCTGTTCTTATCTCTTCTTTGAGCAATAATATGATTTCATTTTCTTTTCCTTTTTTAGCTTAAAGTGCAGGAATATCAACACTTTGATTCTTTTGTATATTGGAAATGAATTTGAAGCGGAATTCTACGAGTCAAGTTTGGATTCAGAGGAATTGATCTATTACAAGAAAACGTTAGTGGGTGCACGAGAAAGGAAGAGTATGGTACGGGTGGCCATTTGGTAGTACTAGAGGCTACAGTGTATCCCATCCCTAGGTAATTTTTGATCTGTTGTTGATCTGTCTTGACTTTTCATATTTTAATTTGGGACATTTGTGTATAAGGGTGGTCAATAGATTTTTTTATTTCATCAATAGGACAGTTTAATGCTTTTTTAAATATAAAATAGCTAAAGTTTGTGGTTGAATTGAATTCCCTCGATTATGTGGCAAATTAGGAATAAACTTGATTTGCTTTGGTTGGATATTAGAGCACAGTTAAGCCCATTGATTTTGACAGATCCACTTTTACATTACTTGAACCATGGGCATGGTCTTAGGAGATTGCTTGGAAATGTTGTTGCACATATAATTTGATTGTAGCAGATGTGTGTTATTTGATGAATTATAATTTTTTTTGTTTTTATTAGTTACTCCTTTTTTATTTTTTTAGAATCCTCATTGCATGGTGTTGCCAATTGATGTTATGTGATCTAACTTCTAGCTTATAAATGTTATGTGTAGCTTTTGTACTTAAATCCGTGGCATGGTCTCTAGGAGTTCACTTGTTTTGTGTTGTTTTTCTAGGGTTCTCCCCATTGGTGTTGCCAATTGATCATTCTAGATAACCTTAAACCATAAAACCAATCGTTTATATCATGTTATTTATTTCATTGTAATTTTTTCTATCTCAATATAATTCATACAAATACCCAGACTCACCTTGAACCCAACCAACTCATTACCAAACCATACCCAGATAGGAAAAAGTCACAAATAAAATTTCCCATCAATTCTTTCCATCTAAATATAACATACACAAAAATGTCATATTTCACTTTTGTATAAAAAATAATAATTTTTGTATATTTTTAATGTTAGGAATTCTATTGCGCGTGCTTAGTACAGGCATATTTTGCTAGTTATATTTTAAAGAGATTGTAAAGGTGGAGAGAGTAATAGAATTACTTCAAACCATGATAGTAAATTTGTCAATCACTTCTAGTGGACAATATTGAAGCAATATACTTCACCATCACCTCTTTAATATTTATCCTTAAACCCATTTTACCATGAGTTTCTAAGAAGTAATTTCATGCATACAAAATGGGCCTTAATGCTTTCCTCAAGTCTCATCTACAAATGAGTTCTTGGGGATCTAATTTCCTCATGAGAAGGACATCATAAGGTTGTCATTCTAAAATCTGTATTGATTGGATTTTTGCACCACCCTTAAGCTCTAGCTCTAAACATAATCATTTTACTTCTAAAAGGATATGAAAAGAATTAAGAGAACCAGTTAGAGAAGAATGAAAAGAAATAGGAATAAAGCTCTCCTTTCTTTTGGCAAATATATTTAAGTCTAACATAAGTATTAGCCGCCTGTTCTTAGCACCATTAATCTTTAGTATAATGCAAGGTGATAGGTAGAGGAGTATATCTCCTTCAAATAGAGGAGAAAATCCAAGCAACATATGTACTGCACTTCCTCTCATACATGCTACTATATTGCAACTTATTTTAAATTTATCACTGGAATTATATTGGGTGTATAATTACTTTTTCTAGTCCCAATTACTTTTTTTATGATCTATATTTTTACTTTTTACGGATGTTATCCACCTCAAGTATACATAAATTGGCATATTGAAAATACCTTAAATTATTATAATAAGCTCTTATAACAAATTGTCGTTTGAGCTTGTATTACCAAGTTTTTAATGTTTAAAATATTTTTTCCATTTATGGAGTGATTCTATTTGAAAAACAAAGTGCATTCTTGTATAAACAAATATGATATAAATGAAAACTGATTTCTAAATACTTTTGAAAATGAAGGGTTCAATTAAAAAAGGCTGCAAAATATTTTTCAAAGTATGACGCCAAGCAAATAATAGTTGAAGGCATCACGTCATTTTATGAATATTTAAAAGAAAATTGGGGCATTCATTGAGTTCGTAAGAGCTAATGTACCTACATTAGCGGAGGAGGATTGGTATTCTTGCCATTGTGTGAAATGTCATAATGCCATCAGAGGGAAAAAAGCAATAAATGATATTCAAACACATTTAATATGTAATGACATAGATAAGTCTTACAAAACATGGATCCATCATGGGGAAATCCATCCTTAAAGACATAAAGATATAGGGGCCAGTAGCAAAAATGATTTTGCATATATTGGTATGGTTGATATGGTGAATGACTTATTTAGGCTTGTTCACGATAAGGATGAGACAATCTTAAATGGGTAGTAGCCTGTCTGAAAGAATTAATAAAGTAAATAATTAAGAAGATGGTGAAGTTCAAGAGTATTTACGAGATAATATTTCGTATAGAGAGTTGATGGAGGATGCGACACAGCCCATGTATAAATCGTGTGAAATTGAGGATACAAAATTATCAGTGACAGTTGAATAACTAAGCATGAAGGTTAGACATTGGTGGTCTAATGTGAGTTTCAATGAGTTAGGGCTTGTTTGGTAGGTCTAGTCTTATTTTTATAGATCATCTAAAATAGAGCTATTAAAAAAAGAGCTATAAAAAAAAGAGGCTAGATTTAAAATATGTGTTTGGCAATGAAAGCATCTATTTTAAATAGACCATTTTAAATCAATAGTTGAAAATTTTTCACAAATATATTGAGATCTAGTAGGTATTAAACCTTGAAATTTTACTTCATAACCACGTTTGGCCTCCCAAAGAGATCTAACGGTTTGAATTTTGTGATTGAGGCCCCCAATTTTAAAAAAAAAAAATTTAATAATTCACGTTTTTACATAAATATCTCAAGTTTGGTGATGATCCAACGGCTGAAATTTGGTTTCATAATGGTCATTGACCTTCTACACATTTTCAATGGTTTGGATTGTTATTTAATGTCCCAGAAATAATAATAAAAAATAAAAAAAGGGGCTGCTTGTGGACTAGTACAAATTCAGCATATTAAATTCAATGGTTGAAAGTTTTTTACAAATATCTTGAGATCCACAAGGAATCAATCCTTGAAAATTGACCCCATAGCCGTTTTTAGTCTTCCCAACATTTCCAATGGTTTGGATCTTGTGTTTGGGCCCCACAAAATTAAAAAAATAGTATCCAATGGCTCACGCTTTTTTGCACATATCTCGAGATTCAGGATGAATTAACGGCTGAAATTTGGATGGGTGGCCGTAATTGATCATGTGAACATTTTCAACGGTTTGGATGTAGATTTAGGGGCCCGGATTTCGAGAAAAATCGCAAAAACCTTACTGGGCGTGATCCCTCATTTTCACTGTAGCTGGGCGCCTCTTTTTTTTTTCCTCTGATTTGGAAATGCATCACAACCCCTCCTCTTCAAAATAGAGCTTTTACCTCTTATTGTCTAAATTAAATAGAGCTAAAAATGCATGCCAAACGCCTCTATTTTTCTAACTCTATAAATTTTAGACATTTAGACATTTAGAGCCTAAATTTTAGACTTGCCAAACATGCACTTACTACAATTGTTTAAAGAGGTTCTCCCATATGATAACACTGTGCCGGATAACACATATGCTGTTGAGAAGATGGTTGAGTCATTGTGTATGAACTATTACGTTATCAATGGATGCCTTAACGATTGCTTATTGTACTAGAAAGAGCATGAAAATCAAGATAACTATTCTACCTATGGCAAAGTAGATGGCAGCCGGAAGATAAATAAAAGCCGAGCGAGAAGCATAAGCCCTGAAAGAACTTTAGATACTTTCCATTAGTACTGAAGTTGCAAACATTGTATAGTATATCATGGATTGCAGAGAAAATGATATGGCATGCAAATGCAAGTGCTATACCAAATGCACTCAAAGTTTTTAAGAGCTGGAAAATTTTAAATATTGAGTAGAGCACCATTAATAAAAACAAAGAGGAAATTATGGCGAAAATCACCTTAACGAGCTATCAAACAAAAACTACCCATTTACATGCGAAAATGGTCCCATGTGGCCTTTTTCATATGTTTTTTTCATGTTTTTGTGGGGCAATGGCATTGTGAAGAAATTACCAGAGGTTCGTCGAAGTAGGGAAGAAGAAGAAGGAAAATGACAGGTTTCGTGGGTTTTGCTTGTGATGGATGGGAAGAGTGAATCTTTCTCAAGATCTCTATGAAGCTTTTGGTTGAACAGTTGGCTAGCATTTCGTAAATGAAGGAAAAGGATTGGATGGGGATGTAAGAAGGAGATGAGAGGATGAACATGGCATTGGAGGGGTCCTAGAGGAGGGTGGGCTTCAGCATCTTTTTCGACCCTATCATCCCCTCTAAGCTTACCTGCCGTATTGACCCCTTCCTCATCTCCATTGCCTTCACTCTCGCGCCCTCCTTCACGACCCCCCCGTATTCTTTTTCTTTATTTCCCCTCCTCTTCCCTATTGAAGGGTCGGACCATCTTCACTAGAACCATCTTTTTATGGCTGCATCATCCCTTCCAAACTTTTCATCTCACTTTACTTGCATCATTATCTTCCACTCATAATCCATGGCAAAAGGGATCCGTCTATGCTTGAGCCCAAACTTCACCACCATCGTCTTTAACTCATCTTCTATCGCTCCATCTTTATTTTCGTACCCTTTATTGGACACCACACATCTGACTCTTTCAAACCATTAAATCATATCTCCAACCAAATATAATTTGAATCTATTATTGATCTAACTCAACTCCAAAAAAACATTTAAATCTGCCAAGCACTTACCAATATCAACAAATTTGAACTAAAAGAAAAAAAAAAGGTTTTTGGCTCTGTAGAGCGATGATGTCGTTGCTTCAAAAAGACATCAAAACAATATAAAAAAGGCCCAAAGTGTTACAAAACTAAAGGAGAACCAGAGATAAAAGAATAATAGAGAGGAGGGAGAGAGGTTCTTTTTAATGAGATTTGTGTGTACATAATAGGGGATGATAATCTTATTTATAGAATAAGATTACTTCCTCCTCAAGCAACCTAATAGAGAAAGACTCTAACCCTTAGTAATCCCCTTATCTCATGTGGGTCCCAATGTGGGCATCCACATATGATAATACATCTTATAATACTCCCCCTTGGATGACCACCATTCAATCACAGTTGCCTCATTAAAACCTTGCAAAGGAAAAATCCAGTGGGATAAAAACCAAAACAAAGGAAAAAGAGTACAACGGTCTACAGGATCATTGATTTGGTATTGGATGTGCATAATGCTGCCTCGTTAAAACCTTAACTAGGAAAACCCAGTGGAATAAAACCTAAAAAAGGAAAAAGAGTATAGCGCACAGATGTCTTGGGTAGCATAATTTAGGATGCCTCCCCCTGATGACTACTCCCCCTGATGATAACAACCTTTCACATAGCTAGGCATCTCAATCTCTTATACAAGTGTTTAGAATACTGATTGTGGCAAAAAACTTCGTAAACTGATTAGCCAGGTTGTTGCTTGAACGAACTTACTTGACTTCAATCTTGCTATTCTTCTGAAGCTCATGAGTGAATAAGAACTTTGGTATAATATGCTTTATATTGTCATATTTAATGTATCATTCTTTAATCTGTTGAATACATGCCTCCTTATCTTTGCAGATAATGCTTAGGGTACCTGTAGTAAGAGGCAATTGACAATGACTACATATATATTGAGTTAAAGATTTTAGCCACACATATTCCCTACTGACTTCATCGAGGGTTAAAAGCTCTGCATGGTTAGAATAAGTAATTACCAAAATCTATTTAGTAAATACCAAAAAATTATGGCATTACCATTAAGAAACATACAATATGTCTATGATTGACCCTTATGAGGATCGTGGATATATCCTGAATCTGCATATCCTACAAATTTTGAATCTTGACAACCATAAGTATAAAACAGACATAAATATCATAGCATTTGTTTAATACCAATCCAAAGCCTTTGTGTAAAACTATATATGGGAAGCATATTTATAAAGAGTGGAAAATCTCATTAGAACTTCTCTCGATCTGCAGGTCGAGATAAAATAGTCAATAATTTTCTCGAGCTCTTCTGGAGTCCCAATTAGATTTATAAACTTCTACTATTATAAATCCATTTAAGGAATTTATAAAGATACACGGACAAATGTGATTGTTTTCATACCTTTCCTTAGATAAATCTTAACTAAGACGATTGTACCATATTTTTCTGGAATGCTTCAGGCTGTACAATGAATGTCTTACTTATATTGAATACGTTCTCTCTGACTTTGCTTCAGGTAAAGCAAATCCTTCTGGGATTTTCATATATATGTCTGTGTATGTTTTCAATCCCAAGTTTCTGCAGGAAACCTTGTATCACAAGTCTTGCCTTCTATCAAGTAATTTCATTCATTTTCTTCACAAACACCCATTTGTAACTTACAAGGTTAACACTTTTTGGGGTTTGTATTATAGGTTCAGATATACCACGTCTATTGAGAGACTGTAATTCCTTAATGGCATCTCTTTATTTGGCCAATTTGTTCTTTGTGGACATTCATTTATAGAACGTGGTTCTGTATCATAATCATTATTCTCATTTTTCCTTGATATTTGTATAGCTACCGTTTATGCAAATACGTCATCGATGATAATTTCATTTCTATCACATCTCTCTCTTGAATAATTATAAAGTATAGAGATCTCTTTATTTATTGGGTACCCATCGCCTCTTCAGGGCCTTCCAGAGTCTCTTATTGGACTCGCGTCACTTCCAGGACATCAATTTCTTCAGGAATTTTAGAAAGAGTGGATTTTGTCATAAACTCTTCGGGAGTATACCTTTTATGGAGTATGATTGGGATATGATTGCTCATTTCTCCTCTTCTGGAGAGCTGAGTCCTTAAAACCTATAAGTTTACCATGCTTCTGGCGTGTATAGATTCATTTGCTGCCATATTTGAACTTTGTATCCTACATGGATACTAATTCGTGCTTGTCCTACAAGGACATTAATTCGTGCTTCTGTTCATAGTTGGTACATATGACATAGTCACTTTTGCTGTATCATTAAAAGCATCAGGGAATTCATTTGTAATGAAGTGTACAATTCTTCGTACTTCATTCTCACATTGTGAAGTACATAGATTTAGATGAGACAGAGTGGAAGTATTCTACGCTAATTCTGGCCGTTCTTCCGGAATAAGTTATTCTACAGGAACAAGGTGTTCCTCAAAAACTCTCTTATCTCCCCTTAACGGCGAGAAGACTGTCTAATCAAGATAACAATAAGCAAAACGAGTAAGAATATATCTCCTGTCATTAGGTTTAAATGTCTAATAATTGGGGTGAATAATAACCAACATAGATTTTCAATCTACGTTGTGGCTTTATGCAGGTCACAAACCTACTATATCAAGCCTTATAAATTTAAAAACATGCTCAAGGAAGTGGACCCTAGGTTTAATAATTTATGCTAATGGGCGGAATTTGATGGGTTCACAAATGTCACACTATATCATTTGCGGAAATGATGGTTAATGGATGGCACTCTAAGGAGTACTTAACAGAATTATCAATACTTTGCCTTAGCATAGTACCCCCCTATGGTGACCTAACCGATCATGCCAAAGCATGAAAGCCTTAGGGTCATTAAGTTTAGGGCTTAGTGTGAGCTTCGGGTTTGACTTTGTCGTTTTGCTCATAATCGAATGTGATTCGAGTTTTGAAGATTGTTTTGTAATATAGCCCTTAGGCTTGATGATAATGCACATAGCTTTTCTAGTATCAGCTTCTGCCTGTCAATACTAGTAATAATGTACAAATATTTTGGTGTTACCTTCACTTATAGTGTCTATATGTGGTACCTAGTCATCCTGATGTATTTAAATCTAAGCAAGTTTCATCAGGAACTGCTAAAAAAAAATAATTCACCCTCAATGCATAATTGGATAGCAGTTGGTAACATTATGTGGACTATTCTGGAGCATTTAAGTATTTGTACCGTTCCAGCTATGATCGATGCTATGCATGAATTAAACACTAACTTTGAGAAAAACTTTTGGTTTTTTTTTTCAGTATAGTAAGTTTTGTTGCATTGTCTACCGGACATAGATTATCCTCAGTTTCATGCATTTCATGATCCATTCAGCAAATAATAATAATAAACTTACATAACTAGTTAATCGCATCACAAAAATAAAATTTGAGAAGAGCGAAACAATTTACCATTCAAAGCAAATATAGCATGCAAACATAAGATACGGGGGATAAAAGAATAAGTCTAACATCCAACAAAATATCGAAAAATTGAACTTAATATTCAAACTTATTAAAGTAGTTATAGGTTTTCTAGACTATGCTTTGTGGTTTGCCCAATTTCCAAACAAAATGCCTTGTTAATCACCTCTCATGGGGTGGTTATTTTAATCTCTACTGGAGGACTTATTATATTTATCTCTTTTAGAGGGAGTCTGTTTTACTAATTTGATATTTATTTTAAGCATTGGGTGTATGACCATCTGCTGGTGATCAGCCATGTCTAACAGGGATATAATGGCGCAGAAAATAAGAGCATATGTCATATCCTCTAAGGATATCTTATTTCCGACTTTGTTAGCATCACCAAGCTTTTTAGAGTGTGTAAAGATTGATTTACCAATATCAATCAAACAAAAATAGAATTTCGGGTTCTCAATATCCGATGACAATGTATAATGAAGAATTGGTCAATATGAAAGTTACAACTTCGGGTTCTTAACTGACGAATTAGACATTCTAGTTCTGTCAATACTTCAAACTAGAGATAAAACTTCAGGTTCTCAAAATTGCTGGTTTTATCAAAGCTTCATGTTTGAATCACAACTTCTGGTTCTGTCAAAACTTCAGGTTTGATTTCATGGCATTCGTATCGGTCTACACTACTTTGAGTCAAAGCTCTAAGCTTGGTTATGAATATAAATTTTTAGGTTCATATTCTAAATCTTAGAACTTCTAGTTCTAGATAATTTATGGATCTTCGGGTCCAAGTTATTCAGTGGATATAGAACTTCAGGTTCTATCAAGACTTCGGGCTTGATAGTATGGCCTATTGGTTTTATTTTTGAATCTAAAATCAAATTTCAGGTTTGAGTAGGAATATGAATCTTCGAGTACATATTGTGGATCTGAAAACTTCTGGTTTCAGAGTAAAATAACCAACGGATCTTCTGGTCCGAATTCAAAAGAACTTCTAGTTTATAGAGTAAAATAATTTACGAAACTTCGAGTCCGAATTATTGATTCCATATAGAACTTCTAGTTCTAAATATCGTATAGAACTTCGGGTTCCAATTACTTTGCATAGAACTTCTGGTTTTATTTATAATCCATGATTTTCAATTTTATCATGATCTCCTTTTGATAAGAGAAAATGAATTATTCATTACAAGAATTAAAATTATAAATACTTGCAGATCTAAAAGGAATAAAGATAAATGCAAACTAATAAGAGATCATAAAATAAGGAGAAATTACTTAACCTTTGAATCGTCCTCCTTTTGCTTTCAATGTGTATATTTAAGGTTTAAACGGATCGTCGATCGGACTCCGAGGAATCAATATATTGTAGAAACAATTTTCAGCCGTCTATCGCTAGTCAAACTAGCTTTGACCGCATTCTAAACCCAAATTGACTCGTGGTTACAAGCTAGAATGGATCTGGCCTTTAAGAGTTCACTAAAGAAAATGGATTGAAAATCCGGGTTCGTATGTGTCCCTAATCATCAAATTACTATTTCAACGGTTCAAACCATAGATCTGTGATTGATTGCTGACATCAGCATCATGGCAGCATCTACATCATACTAGAACTGGTCCTGGATAATGAATCTAAGGACAACTATAAAGTGGAGGCGCTGTATTGTCCACTTTAGGAGAAACAGGCGGCATGAGTTATAAGTTCCCGATATAGAACTCGGCATAATGTGCCAGTGCACCACTGATCACAAACACATGGAATATCTGTGGCTGTGCCTAATGTGATCTCCGATTCCACTCGTTGTGCACATCATGCTGATAACGTATTACAAAACTAAAAGAGAACTAAAGATAAAAGAAGAATAAGGAGAAAGGAAAGAGGTTTTTATTAATGAGATCTCTATATATATATCTCCAACTAAATAGAATTTGAATCAGTTATTGGTCTAACTCAACTCTAAAAAAGCACTTAAATTTGCCAAGCACTTACCAATCTCAACAAATTTGAACTGGAAGAAAAAAAAGGTTTTTGGCTCTGTCGAGTGATGATGTCGTTGCTCCAAGAAGACATTAAAAACAATATAAAAACGGCCCAAAGATCATATTGAGAGTGGGCTGGTGGTCCAAGTGATTTTTTCTGTAATATCCTCTAAAATAAATGAATAATTGTGCGTCGGTGTGCGATATCCGGCAAATTCCCACTTTTGTCCACTCTCAAAATAACATAGCAGGCGGACCAAAAACATAAATAGGACGCAGTGATGCACGTTTTCCATTCTCTGTTGGCGGATTTCAAATCACTATTAAATACAACTCTTAAAATGCCCTAGTCTCCGAAAAGAGGCTACTTTCATCTTTCTATTTAATGCATCCTCTCGTCGTGTCAGTTCCTCACTTGCATCTCCCTTTGTTTCCTCTTCTTCTTCCTTCAAAAACCCTAGCAGCCATACAAACCCTAGAAATCCTTCTGCAGGAGAAGACGATTTCCCGAAGAAGATCTGAAAATGTCGGGAGCTGCTGCAGCTGCTGCTACTCAGGAGGAAGACAAGAAGCCCACGGATCAGTCCGCTCATATCAATCTCAAGGTCAAGGGTCAGGTAATCATCTCTCTCTCTCTCTCTCTCTCTCTCTCTTGATCTTTCAATCTTCGTTTTTCCTTTCTCTGCTTCGATTCTGGAGGTTTTCTGCTTGATTTGGCTTGTAGTTTCTCCTTTTCATGGATTTGTTGGTTTGTTTGGGTTTGTAAAGATGAAGGGTTTCTCAAGTTGTGTTCTCTTGTGTGAATCTGTGGGTTATGCAGCTTTAATCTCTCTTCTTTTCTGGTTTTTGGTTGTTTATGGTCTTTTTATTATTTAACAGCTGATTTCACATGCTGGGTTCTCTTGTAGTGTTTTTTTCTTTGATATCAGGTTGTGAATTAAGGGCGGGGCTCGAGATATCAGGCTGATCATGTGATTCTAGACCTTAGTTTGGGGTCCTTAAAGTTTAATGGCTATGAATCATGCAGAATTATTTGATATAAATCAATGTGAAGTAATGGAGGATGGGGTAGTAGCCATTAGGCCGTAGGCGTGAGTAAGGAAGGTGGATTTACTATTTATTAGCTCTGTTTGTGTTTGGTAATTTCTTAGTTTTGTGTCTGGGTGCTTTTATTCAAAAGTGGGTGGCAATAATAACCAGCAGAGATGGCTTTTTAGTTCCAAGTCCGTTTGAATTATTGGAATGCCCTTGTGGAAGAAAGTTTGCTCTCTTGAGGATTTAGAAGGTGCGGTTTACGTAAAACAAAACCATCTTTCTGTTTATCTTAGACATCAAGGATGACTGTATTTACAGTGCTTTTGTGATATGTTGGAATATTGATTGGAGCGCTTGTATTTGGTGTTTTGGGCGCATTATGATGTAGTGTGCCAATTGCAAGCATGGAGGAGTTTTGGTGGATTTATTGGCTGATAGTTCTAGTGGTTTGGAAAACTGGTAGCATATTGGCTTGGAATGGAATTCTGAATGATCTGGATTGATGTAATCTATCTGTAATTGACTGTGGCATGAATTAAAATGGAGAGTGTTAAAAAAAAATTAATCGTAATGGATGTTGATACTTTTTGGTTGGGTGTTGTTATGGGCTCAGAAGTAGCTGCATTCCTGCCATTCTTGTGACAGCCAAACATAGACATGGACTGTAATGTCATGCAGTGCCGTATTCTGTTCTTTTTCTTTTTCCATATTGTGATAGGAAAATGTAAGTGCCAGTTTCTTTTGTAGATGAAGTACAATCTTTCGGTTATTATATTTAGAATGAAAAAAGCTTATGAAAACAATTTTAAAAGATTAAGACTGCTTACATTTGTACCAGCCTGCCAAATTAACATGCACTTTTGTGTCAGTTGCCTTCTTTGGATGCAATCTGTTTTACGCCTATTGTAGTTTGGACCATTGAACATTGTGGCCTAGTTGGATAGCTGGGTTGGTCTGGTGCAGATCGAGCAGATGATGCGACAGCCCTTACCTTATTTTGCAGACTAAATTGAGGGAAGACTACTTTGATAACTAAAGCTTGTTGGAATGAGAAAAATGAGTGATTGTAGTTTTATATCAGAACCTATTGCTAGTACCGGTCTTGCTCTAAAAAAAAAGAAATCAGTTTATTATTATTTTTTCATTGTTTCTAACTTGCATTATAGAAGATGGATAAAGAATATGAGAAAAATTTATGAATATTAATGTCTTGTTACAAGCTGGAAATGTTTTCTTTATAAGTATGAAGATGGGCGAAAATATGAAAATCAGATTTTGTTTCAAATGATTTAATGATATATGTTTGTATGTGCAATGTTTCCGTGGGAAAAGTACCTTAACCTATCATTGAATTTATATGTTTTCAGTTCACTTCTTTCTAATCTTAAACAATCCTAAATAAAACACTTTAAAAGAAAAGAGGAAATTGAGTCTTAAGGAATAGGTAACTATTAAAGAGCCTCAGCAATTTAAGAAACTCGAAGACTTCTAGCCAGTTGTTGCTCAAGTCCCTCCCTCTTGGCTTTGACATGGCAATTGTCTGCAGTTGGTTTCATGAAGATACTTTTTTGGGGCAACATTCTCCTCGAGCTGGGAAACATAACCTTGAATTTGTGGGTGATGAGATCCACGATCTGGCCTAGCATTCACGGGCCACTTTGATGGGCCCCACTTGATCCATGATCTTCTCAAGATCAGGGATCCCTATCCTTAGATAGTTTTTAATTAATTATTTATCTCCTATTTTATGTTGAGTTGAGATTAGTAGTTGCTTAACTTATTTTAGTAAGCCATAATTGTTTAGATATAGTCTTTCCTAGTTTAGAAATAATCACTCCTATGTAAGGAGGAGCCTTTTCACTGTAATGACATGCTTATTTTCAATCAATTAAAGTTTTCTTTTGAGATTTATATCTGGTATGGTGTTTTTACCTCTTGTGAGCGTGGACTAGTGGTTGTAATCCATCTCTGGATTTGATCAATCCTTCGGGAGATTGATCTACACTCGATCGGAGATTCGGGGCTGCACTAGCTTGGTATCAGAGCCCAGATCCGGTCGCTGGGGAGCCATCGTCTTTCTTGGACGTTATCGTTCCGTCCATTGTTCCCCGTTACCCGCTCTTCACCCACCACCAGCAGCCCCTGACCCTGCTATGGCCAGCCAACCCTTTTCTCCCCCACGACCACCTCACCCTTTGTTGACACCCCCACCATCATCCCGAGTCCAAAACCCTCTTCCCAAATTCATTCTACTCCACTGAGAAACCCAAACCCGCAACCCGACTTTAAGACCCCTCCAAACACATATTCCCTTACTCTACAGAATTCCTTTGCCCAAACCTAAAGCCACCAAAAACCCATCCTCTCCCTAGACCAAATCTCTCGTGCCCTTCGGTCGTGTCTCAGAGCCCCAGGTCACATAGAGAGAGAGAGAGAGAGAGAGAGAGAGAGAGAGAAGCCAAGGGATAGAAGGATACCTTGCACCGGTGAGATCACTTGCTCTAGCCAGTGCTCCTCGAAACACCACCATTAGCCCTCAGATCCGCTAGAGCCTCGTTGCAATCCATTGCTGGCCGCCGTTCCTTATTCATTCGAAGACAACTGCCACATTGAGCCTCCCACATCCTCTTCCTCCTCCATGGAGCTTGAACAACCAGTAAGAAAGACTTTATTTATTTCGTTTTTGCACAAAGCCCAAGGCACAGTGAGACATAATTCTTACATGGGCCCTCCTTTAGTTGGGGCTCCACCTTAGGTCCGACCCACACACATCTAAACTCTGTTGGCATTCATCTGTTTGAGCCGGCAGTTGGGTTTAGCCTGACCCAGGTGTGCTAATCTTGCCTGTTTGGGCCTGCAACCAGACAACTACCCAAACCCATCATACTTACAAAAAAAAAAGGGTATACCTAGTCCACAAGGGGCCAAGCCATGCCACAAGTGCTGGATTAATCTCAACCATTGATTCAACAAAAAGAAGATTTAAGGTGATATTTTGGTTTTTTATTGAATGATCTTCGATTAAAAAAATCTGTCTTCTTTAGCGTGTTTTGCTTATCAAGATTCACATAGTGGGTCAGCTTATTTTTCAAAAAGGATTAAATTTTGATCTCTTCGGATCCAAATCATCATGAGAATTTTTGGACACTCAGTTGAAGTTCAAAGATTTGTGTATCAAAACAATTATCGAACTTGGTATTTTCAGAATGAGTTATACTTTAAGCAATTTCTGAACTTGCAGCAAGAAGACTTAACAATTGATGAATATACTCGCCAATTTTGAGAGTTGCAAGATATTTGTGAGCTAGAGGAGATTGAAACACATAGTTTGGGTCATTATATCAGACGTTTGAGACCAGACATCTTGGAGAATATGAATGGTTGCGACACTAGTCAAGCAGTATACTTAGAAGCCTTTCGTGTTGAACATATGCTTCGATGGTCTCACATGCGACAATTTATATCCCAACAAAAACAAAGGGCACATGTTGTGGAAAGACTTTTCGCTGGAGAAGATAATCCTACAATTGTCATTTGCCGCCGCCTCAAAACAAATAAGAGGGAAGAAGAAAAATGGAGAGGTGGAGAAATTTCACACATGGGTGAGAGTCAAAGACAGATTTGTTAATTTGATTATTGACAATGGTAGTGTAATGAATTTTGTCGCATAGGAAGTTATTGACAAGCTTCATTTGCCAACTGAGAAGCTTTGCAAACCCTACCAAGTTACATGATCTATTGGTTATGTCATTCTCGTAACTCATAGATGCTTGGTATCATTCAAGGTTGGTAATTATGATGGAGATAACATTTGGTGTGATGTGATCCATATGAATATTGCTCTTTATTTTTGGACGACCATGGCTTAAAATAGAACGGAATGGAGAAATAGAATTCATGTAGCCGATCCCATCATGGTTGGAATAAGACTTTGATGCTGATGATGATGATATTTTTAAATGAATATGGATTTTTGACCGGAAAGCACGCCATGATAAAGAGATGAACGCATATACCTTTCTATGGAAAAGAGAATGGATTAGACTCCGTCCATTGCTATCAACAGCCTAGTCTTCATCTATATCATCATCTTTAACTGAAGAACTAAAGAAAGAGCAAAAAGAATAAATTCAGAACCATGACATCATGATTGCATCAAAGAAGGTGCCAACCATGACAGTTGACATTAAGGATGGAATAACTTAGCAAAGTCAAGGCAAAGCTGATCTCATGAAAAATTCAGAGTAAGTGGAATCTGATCAAGGTAATTTGACTCAAGAGCGACCAAAGGCAAAGGGAGAACAAATGCAAGACGAAGTTGAAGACTTTGAGCAAGCTTATGGCAACATTGACTTTATGGGTTCTAATGGCATTGGTCAAGACAATGTCATTCATGAGCCACAAAGAGTTAAGGAAGAAAAAAGACAAACAGATATTCAAGACTTTGAGCAAGTTAACAAGAATATTGAATATCCGAAAGATCTGATTGTAACTCTGCTTCGAGCAAATACAATTAGGTCCTCGGAAATCAAATCAGTTGAGTAAGTAGTTTCGCAAGCAGATCAAATTGTTGAGGTCCCTCACATTGATTTCATCTTCAGGGATCATAGATGGATATCTGAGGTTTGTGATATGTTTGCATGGCTACACTCAAGGCATCTAATGGTGAGATTATACATCCAAGTTAAATGCAGACATCAGAAGATGCCACACCCCCAATCTACTTCTATATGGAGGAAATGGACGCATCAAGCTTGTACGATGTATACCAAAAAAGAAGATTGAAAGATACATAAGAAGTTTGGGCGATTGATTTTCGACTCAGGAGGACCTTTCCCCCAACTTGCTGTTGAATTTTTCTCGGCATTTTTTAAGTTGGCAAATTCGTCGGAGTCGAGTTTTTTCGAGCTGGGGAGAGGTGATGCAGGCTAGATCCACGATGTGGCCCAACATTGATGGGCCACTTTGATAGGCCCCACTTGATCCATGATCTCCTCAAGATTAGGGATCCCTATCTTTAGATAATTTTTAATTAATTATTTATTTCCTATTTTATGTTGAGTTGAGGTTAGTAGTTGCTCAAATTATTTTAGTAAGTCATAATTGTTTATACATAGTCTTTTGGTTTAGAAATAGTCACTCCTATATAAGGAGGAGCCTTTTCACTATAATGACATGCTTATTTTCAATCAGTTAAAGTTCCCTTTTGAGATTTATATCTGGTATGGTGTTTTTGCCTCGTGTGAGGGTGTCCTAGGGGTTGGAATCCATCTTTGGATTCGATCAATTCTTCGGAAGATTGATCTACACTCGATCGGATATTCGGGGCTGTGCTAGTAGGCTTTTGCTGGATTGAACAACTGCCTGACAATAACTTCATCTTGCATGCCATGAAGCCTGTATGTTTATTCATGCCTAGCGTATCTGTGATGGAACGATAACACAGCCTTATCACTGATAATTCTAGTGTCTCAGTTTAGCATATCCTACTTATTAAGTCCATTATTTCATTTAAAAAAAATGCTAGCAAGAAATGTGGAATTTCATTAATTCAAAGTGTTTGAATGAAAAAAATAAAACAGCCAGTCTGCATCTGTGTCCTGGATTTCCAAAAATGACGAGTTGTATCCTTAATCCCCTTTCCAAGTCTGGACAATATTAAACGTAAGTAGTGATGAGATCTTCTATCCTGTAGTTGGATAGTGTTGTAGATGATGATAAAGGCTAGCCGGCTAGGATTTTGTTTTAGATGTGGATGACTGGATGGGTTGTGTTGTAGTCTTGTAGCTGCTGCTGGGCATTTGAATATAATAACTGGCACTGTGGACCATTGAGTGTAACATCTTCTCAATCTAACCACTGGTTAACTTGCAAAGTATCTAACAAAATCAACTTTGATATACTCATCTGGTCTTGTGGATTTGATCTCAATGAGCTGGTTTTGCTGTTTCACTGACTGATTCGATGAGTTGTCTTTTGCAATCTATTGTAGGCTTTGGATCTTGATCGCAGCGTGCATATGATTTTATTGTTTGTTCTATGATGGAGTCGCTTACTGTATCTTCCACTGCAGAATCCGGCTCCACAAATTCTACCACTGTTGTTATATACCTACCTTGTAGAATCTTGTACCCTTGGTTAATGTTTTCATCACTTCATTGAGATCTGTCATGTTTGGACTTCTTTTTTGGTAGGCACAGTTTTAATGCTGTTGCTGATGATGCTGGAGTCACGCACATGATAATGGTCACCTAGCCCTAGGTCGCAACATGTTATGGTTTTATTGACTTGTTCTATGATGGGATCACTTATGGGATCTTCCACTGCAGAATCTGGCTTCACAAATTCTACCACTGTTATTATGTACTTGTTGAATCTTGGACCCTTGGTTAATCTTTTCATCACTTCATTGAGAACTGTCGCATATGGATTTCGTTTTTCGGGTGATGCAGTTTTAATATTGTTGCTGATGATAATGGAGTCACGCACATGATAATGGTCACCTAGCCCTAGGTCAGCATGCCTTAGTGGACCACCACAAAATTCTTGATGTTACTTTCTTCCAAATCTCTTTGATGACTATAGTTTTTTACTTCCTTTGATTTGGTCCATTTCGGTACCAAGGGTCTGAAGTTGAAATCTACTACTACCATATAAAATCTTTTACTCTTAGGTTAATTTTGTTCGCCACTTCATTGAGATCACATAGCAAAGAAGACAATAGAGGATTAAAGGCCTCATCCCAAGTTTTCGCAAAAAAAAAAAAAAAAACCCATTCTCGTACAAACTTTGCAGAAAATATCTATAATGAAATTAATTATCCTATATTACCTGACAAAATGATTTACAGTAGTATTTAGGGAATTCATACAATAAATACGACTCTTGCTAATTCTATCCCTAAATTTTTGAGGTTTTATTACTTATATCTAATATCTAAGGATCCTAAAATGCAATGAAAGAGGAAACTAAGACATAAATAATAGGTAATAACTAAAGAGCCTTTAACAGTTAAAGAATCTTAAATAAAAGACATGATAAAATGCGACTCTTGCTAATTCTATCCCTAAATTTTTGAGGTTTTATTACTTATATCTAATATCTAAGGATCCTAAAATGCAATGAAAGAGGAAACTAGGACATAAATAATAGGTAATAACTAAAGAGCCTTTAACAGTTAAAGAGTCTTAAATAAAAGACATGATAAAAGGGGGAATTAAGTCTTAAATAATAGGTAACAATTAAAGATCCTTATTCTTGAATAATTGGTAACAATTTAAGAGCCTTAATGATCAGGGAACTTTTAAGATATCCAGCCAAATGTGTGATTTTGTTTTTTTTTTTTTTATTTGGAACCATTTTTCAGCTTTTAACAGTTCAATGTGCCCTGATGGGTGTCATGTAGATCTTGAATTCCTCTTGCATTTGTGATAAATAGTTTCATAATCAGAATTAATCAATAATGTTAGAATTTATTATATCAGTAAATTATTTGAAATGCTGTAGTTAGAGATGAGAATGAAGTTCACTAATCTGCAACATATACTTCATGGATTCTTTGAAATGAGAAATTCCTCTGAAGCATCAAATTGTGTTAGATTATTCTTGCATTATTCTTGTAAGAATTTGAACAATAGTGAGAAATTGATATAATATGCTTAGGCTTCCTTTGAAATTTAAGTGAGGTTTGTTGAGATGCCCATAACTTGACATTTTGGAATAAAATTTGTTTATTATATTTTAGGCCTTCCTTCCTATGTAAATGCAATGTTTGGAATATACACATCCTCTATGGAAGTTGAAATGATGTGTAATGCTCCATGTATTAATTTATTATCTTGTCTAGTTGGAAAGTGACATTTTCAAAACTGAAAAAAAAAAAACCACCTGCATGGGTGTCCCCCACCGTATGTGTTTCCATGGATGAGGGTTCCATTCGCATGTCCTAATGAGTGGTCAGGAGATTTCTATTTTGAGTACCACCTTACAATTTCCATCGTGGGTTCCACCCTACACATTTATAGGGGTTCCTCCTGGTGTTGGTTTCCTAGGAGGGCTAAATTTAGGTATGGGAAGTTCTGGGTGGAACTTTGTGGTAAGCAAACATGGTCTCTGCCATTTTCATAGGAGACATTTATTTTATTTGCATTGTGTTTTGTAACTAATGGCTTACATATGTCAGCTTGAAGTTGTGCATGGTTTGTGTTCATTATCGTACAGTGTGAGTGTGAGCATTTCTTCCTGCGCCATATCCTTCCCAAACTTCTTTCTCTGACCGACCGCCTTTATTCCTATCCTTGGAGGAGGAATGTTGAACCCGGGGCAGGGGGGAGCGGCGTCGGTGTATACCCGGAGGTAGGTAGGAGGAGAGGGAACACCATTTTCTTTTAATCAGTAAATGATCCAGGAAAGGAACTGAGACTCTATTCATCATCTAACATAGTTTGCCTTCTGCTTTGTCAATCGGGAGGACTCAGACTCCTATGCGGGACGTAGCATCACGACACCCGGACTGTTTGGTTTCCGGCCTGCGCGGCGGGAGAGTCAGATGGATAGGCACAAGTCTTATGTAAGTTATGTCCACCCTGGCAGAGAAAAGAGCGGTAGGTGATGGCGCGCTCTGCATCTTATCTAGAGAGGGGTTGGGAAATCGTTCCTATGGGGTCATGCATGGCAGCTTGTATAGATGAATAAAGGCGGGCCGCTTGAACTGAAGTGCGTGCGTGCGTGCGTGCATTGTGGAATTCAATTTATTGATTTGACATACCAATTCAGACATGATCTTCTTTTTATGTGTTTTATAGAATTTATTACTAAAGGGGTTTCTCATAGTTTGTATGTTTCCCCAGCTTGGGCAAGTTCTCATAAATTGTGGCACAAGTTTTCTTTATTGTTTGTCATGCCAATTTCAATTCGGGTTTTTATTGTTTTCTCATAGTTTGTCAGCTACATGAATTTTGATTTTCCATTTTGTTTTATTTTGAGCCAAATTCTTAGATAAGCTAATTTGAGCAAAATCCTTATATAAGTTTAGCTTATCTAAGGATTTGGCTCAAAATAGAACGGAATGGAGAAATAGAACGTGTAGTGGACCTCAACGTGGTTGGGATATTTGATGATGATGATGACGATGACTGATGAACAACTCAAAATATTGGATATTTAGGTTTTTGTTGAAGCTTCTTTTTGCTTGCATTGCAGAATTCAATTACTTCTGAGGTATGGTGTTTGTTTTATTGCTCTTTTGCTTTAGGAATACCACCTTGTTTTTTGGTTGTGATAGCCATTAAGCTCATTTTATTGGCTTGATTGACTGTTTGCACAGGGGTGGCTAGATCTGACCCGTACCTGTATCCCATATGGCCGGTCATGGGGTCTGGTAACCCTTACTGGCAAATAAATGGCTTGGGTTATGGTTGACCCAGTAACTCATCTGTCTTCTTTCTTCTCTTCTATTAAAAGAGATTAAACCCAATTTGTGACTAGAGAAGATTTTGATGTGCTGCTGCTGTTGATGTTGATGATAGCTTGTGGATCCATCTTGGATTTGGTTTGGATGTTCGAAGAATTGATATAGAAGTTTCAATGTGCAAAGATGCATATGCAACCGGCTGCGCTCATTTTGCTCGAGTGAGGCACTAATCGGTTTCTTTGATCTTAAAGCTGTTTCACTGTCAGGGGATCTTGTTTTGGCTTAAATCTTTCCATACTGAAGTAGAGTTAGTGAATTGTGGTACAATGCTCAGTCACAGATTTGGTGTGGGGGTGAATTTAGTGTGATTATAGTGCAACTGATCTCGTTACTACCTTTTTATTGTTTTGCCTTGTTCCATCAGAGTTCCACAATTTAATTTGAAACAGGAATTGATCTGTGAATGAATGAATTTATGTTGTCTCCCAAGGTTTTATGCCATGTGTTGGCATTCTGTTTGGCATATTGATTTAGTGAATTTTATGATCTTGATCACAGGATGGAAATGAGGTATTCTTCAGGATTAAGCGCAGCACTCAACTGAGGAAGCTCATGAATGCCTACTGTGATCGACAGTCAGTTGACTTGAATTCCATTGCGTTCTTATTTGATGGCCGTCGCCTGCGTGGAGACCAGACTCCTGATGAAGTAAACATGGTTTCCCCCTTGATTTTAATCTACCCTGTTTCATGACATTGCTTTTCTAACTATTAAAAACAAAACGATGTTGGTTTTCTAATTGTTTCTTTTATTTACCACATGGAATTGCAGCTCGAAATGGAGGATGGGGATGAAATTGATGCCATGCTGCATCAGACTGGGGGTTACTATGGAGTAGTCTAGTGCAAACCTGCACAAAACTGTAAAAAGGGTTACAAACCTGCCTTTTATTTTATTACTTAGTATGTGTGCTCTCATCTTCTCTAAAACTAGCATTGAGCTTTTTCCTGTATAAATGATACTATATGGATATTAAACTTGATCTGCAAAGTTCGGCTGATACTCTCTTATTTCTAAATGAATGTGACTTTGGTCTTCAGGTTTGACTGAAACCAGAAAAACCTTTTTCTGGTTGAGGACACAAATGTTGGGTTCGTTTGGATCCCTAGTAAACTGCGTGCAGGCAGCTTGCGCATAAATAAAGCTTCTCTCTCTCTCTCTCTCTCTCTCGCCCTCCATTTGGGTCTTTCTAGTTTTACATGAAACCATTCAACAGTTGCATAATCCCATCTGAGTGGGATGGATCTAGGATGCTGCATCTCATGCTTCTTGGCTGTTCTCTCTTTATCTTTTGTGGACTGCATCAAGACTTCTTTATGTTCTGTTTGGGTAAATGAGGAGTAGCATAAAATGAAATAGGTTTTGTATGAGGAGTGAAGTGGAGGAGAAGTGGGTTGAAGTTAAGGGAGATTACCTCATTTATCTTTGTTTGGATGTTTGATGTGAAATGAAATTTAAAAATATTTTGAAGTAGAGTTGACTTTTTCGAAAGGAAATTGAAGTATTTAGGGCTTGTTTGGCATTTTTGGTCTTCTTATTATAGACCCATCTAAAATAAAGGCATTAATGGTTAAACATTTTTTACAAAATTTTCAAGATCTACAAAGTATCAAGTTTTGATATTCAACTCCATAGTCGTATTGATCCTTCCAATGAGAACTAATGATTTGAGTTTTGTGTTCGCGGCTCACAAATTTTTTTTTAAAAAATAGCAAATAATTTATATCTTTTTAACAAATATCTAAATATTGGCTAGGACCCAATGGCTAAAGTTCAATCTCCTAATGATTACTAACATTATAAACATTTTTAATGGTTTGGATTTTATCTTAGAAATAATAATAAAAAAACCAAAAAAGGGGCTATCTAAGGAATAATTCAAAATGGGGCATGTTATATTAATGGATGAAAGTTTTTCATAAATTTTTTAAGATACACATGGAATCAAGATTTGAAAATCAACCATATAGTCATGTTAAGCCTTCTAAATATTATCAATAGTTTGGTTCTTATGTTTGGGGCCCATAGAATTTAAAATAATATTCAATGGCTCATGCTTTTGCACATATCATGAAATTGGTGATGATTTCATGTTTGAAATTTGAATGAATGGTCTTGTTTGATCTTGTGCGCATTTCCAACGGATTGGATCTTTATTTACCATCATGGATTTAAAAAAAAAAGAGAAAAGGTATTGGGCATGATGATCACACTTTTACTGTAGCAGCGCCTCTTATTTTGAAGTAGTGAGTTTTGAGACATGTGGTTTTAATAGGTTTTACCTCTATTTTAAAATCCCATGCCAAAACTTTTTATGTTTTCAAACTATAAATATTTTAGATATTGTAATAATAAGAGGAAAAAAATAGTGTTGCGAAAGAGGGGCTTAGGGTGGAAGTGAAATGAAGTATACATGAGTTGATAGAAATACTTCTTTATGCAAGATTTATCCAAACAGGATAGAGTTGAAATTTTTAATTATTAGGAGCCCATTTCAGCTCTATTTTTGGCTTATTTCCTCTTTTAGTGGAAGCAAGAAGGTTTATCAATAATTGATGGAATATGTTACAGACCAGAAATTAATCATACCTGGCTTGTTTGGACTGGACTCAAACCTGAAATCTGATGCTTGCGGGGTATTGAAAAGGGCGTTGCTGACTCCAATTCGGAAATGATATAACCATGGTGTGGGCAGGTGATTCAGTCAGGTCAGGCTTGAACGGGGTCGATAGAGGCCCTAGTTTATGTTGACCTGTAGGTGTTGCACCCAAAATTTCCATTACCTATTGATCAACTCTCTAAAATGTGGTGTGAAGTCTACTAGCACTTTCAGAATCCATTGGATGTTCACAAACAGTAAACTAGTACATGCTCCATTCTTCCCTGAGCTACATTTGTGCTTGATGTGGTTCACCTTGGATGCAAATATTTTGTTGAAAGATATCTTCGCGACAAAGTGTCTCGCGTCCAGGAGAGACTGCAAATCTGGTACCTGATGCAGCTTAAATTTTCTAATCCTATTTGAGACACCCACAGGCTATGATCTGATAGAATGGTGCCAGAAAATCAATAAGCTTGGCATTTTTATCATGACTGAGCAGCACAATCGTCTAACACGAGTAAATTTTGACCTGAAATAATGAAGGATACATCAAATGAGAGGAGCATGTATGACACAACCAAGGAAAACAAGGAAGGTGGAAAAAAAAAACCAGAAAGGAAAACATAGAAGTAGTCCAGGGCAAATACAGTACTAATGTTAAGCGAATGAAATATGTTCTGGAACATGATTGTTTTGAGTTTGAGATGCCGTTCCCCAGTGCCAATCTGCAAGTAAAAATCCCAATATCATTATCTATAGTAGACTGTAAGTCAATTATACAAGAATGAACTATTAGATCATTCATTCTTTATCGAATGTGCTCTTTTATGAAAGGGAGATGCTGACCCTACCATGAGCATAATACCCTCTTAGGTTGGCGAGAGGAGTTGGGAAGAGCAATCGGTGGCGGTGTTGCTAAAAGAGGTGAACTTGATAAGGCATGGCATTGTTCTTCTTATGCTGCTCCAAGTTGTCATTTCTAGCTTGAGTTTTGCCTTCCCCTCAATTCATGGTCTTTTCTTCCGTCCATGTCTGCTACTAGAACGTCTTGGTATTATTAAGTCTCACTTCAGCTAGTGGGGGCGGTTGGATGGGAGGCTAGGGCTATTACCATCCATAGAAAGGAAGGTCATGGGCTTATATGGCCTCGATCATTCTGCCGACGGTGCCATAGTTTTCGGCCCCAGCATTATATTATCTACTTGAGCCCAACGTGCACGCGCAAGGACTCTCCAGCTTAAGAATGCTTGACTCTAGCCATCTGATAGAATTTAGGACTGCACGGCATGCAAGGCCTTGATTGACCTTGGACTACTTGTGGGTAGCTGGGCTTTTCTTTGTTTTATTGGAAAGACATGGCTGATATCTCCGTCCTTTCGACGAGGATTTGAATCTACTTTGCATGGAGAAGACAACTTTCATGAGTTTTGGTGGCATTTTATATTATTTACATGCATTCATGACAATCAATTTAAACCAATAAGAAAAAAAATTTCTACAATAAGAGAGATGATTGAATGTAAAAATTCAAATATGAGCTTCAAATTATATTCCATTTATTATTTTTTAAACCGACACTGTAATCTGTGTTGGGCATGAGCATTTAACAATGCAAAATTCAAAAAATATCTAAAGATGGGTCTTAATCATTTCTCAACTAAAACTAATAATATTGGTGGAGATCACATTCTAAAGAAGAACATGACCATTCAATTCTTCCGTGCAGTAATAAAATATTCTTGCACAGTTTGAAAGATTCACTCACATAAGATTTCTTATAAAAATGATAAATAATATATTTTTATTTATCTTATATTTATTCTACTCCCAATATAATATCTAAAAGAATACCTCAATGGCTAATTCTTAGTTCAAGATGAACCTCTTCCCTTTTGATGACATATCCTAAGATTTCACTTTGTTGTGTAAATCAATTTATCAATTAGGTGCACAATCTGTAAGGATTTTTTGTATTCGCTAATTTATGGGTTAGCCAAAACTTGAGTTCGTTGGTGTTGTATTTTATATATCTTTTAGTATTGAATGTGGTATGAGTCACTGGATGTACCGAAATGAAGAAATCGAAATAGAGCGACAAACCGAAGTGTTTTTTTAAGGATAACATGGTTTAAAAAAGGTTATATCTCAAAAACCAAATGTTGGATATGCCCGGCTACTTACCGCTGGAAAGTTCGCTTCGAGTAGATATCCGTAAAGCCCAAGATTATATCAATTAGAGCTAAAATGATAAATTTATGGCCTTGAGAAGTTTGCAAAAATTTTTGCTGAATTTCATCCGATCAATTGGGTAGACATCTGATCGATCCGACCTGTGACGGTAGCTTAATTCGATAGATCCAACATTTGACTGATCGATTGAAAATTATGCTGAAATCCACCGACTTGTATGAAAACCTTTTCTGTTTGTGCTAGAGTTTTCTGTTTGTTCCTACTTGGACTTTAATCCTTTGACACAAATTGTGGGTTATTAAAAGGAGGTTTCTCTCAACTCTAAATACAGATCTCATTATTTTAATGTGATAGTACTCTTTGGAGATAATTCTTCTTTACTAGAGCTTTCATTTGAGAGAGTTATTAAAGCTTTGAGTTCTAAAGTTTTTCTGCTTTCTGCTTCCTTGTAAGAGATCGATAATCTTATAGAATCAAGGTGTTCGGATCAAGCACGGAGAGCGGGACACGTAGAGTCTAGTCTTGTCATGGATTCTTGCATGAATAGCTACATTCTGTGGTGAAGGGTCTGACTGTGTAAAGTTGTAAGCATATCTTGTAACTGCTCGAAATCAATATTTGATTGGTCCAGTGTGACTCGTAGTTTATTCCCATTGGGGTTTTTATGTAAAAATCTGCATTTCTTCTTCCTCTGTGTTTGATTGGTTTTTGTTTGCAAGTTTACTTTATTTATTCTGTCGCATATTATTTAGCTAGTAATTTAAAAATTCGAGACCCTATAAAACTTTCACAATCTAATAGTAGAAAAGAATCTCTTACTAAAGTGAAATTTGATAATATATCACCGAAGAGGATGAGAGTCAAGATGAACTCTTCGAATTATAATCATATTATCCCTAGCCCGTTTGTTAATTTAACTAATAGAGTGAAGTGAGGTGAATGATAATTTTAAAAGATAAAAAAAAAATAAGAGGAGTTAAATCAATCCAATGATTAGATTTTGTTTTTTAGTGAAAATGAAATATAACTTTTTGACTTTTTGTATTAAAAGTAGAAATTTTTTGTTAGTTAGTGGGATGAAAAGGTAACTTTTTGACTTTTTGTATACAAAGATAAAAGAATTTTTTTGAAATGTGGTATTTTGATTTAATTTTTTTGGGTTATTGTGCGGTGAAATGAAAGATGACTTTAACCTTACAATGGGAGGAAATTAACAAATGGGCCCTAAGGTAGAGGTTCAAGAGGCATTCCTAAAAGGCATGCAATACACTTGAAAATAATTTCAATTTTTTTATTCAAATGGGAATTTTATACTGTGACCAAAAAGAAAAAAATAATATATATATATATATATATAAAATTTATTTTGAGGAATTCAAATTCCCAATCAATCAGTGGCCGCCCCATAATGGAGTTGCCACTCCTCCTTCGAGCACATAACTTTTGTCTCGTGAAAGTCAAATCCTCCGAGTCCCAGATCCAAGCTCCTGCAGGGTGGGGCCCATCGATACATACTCCACGGCTGACGCGTCCTCGGAGCCCTCCGAGGTGCCAAGTTTACGAAACGCGGCAGCAAAAAGCAACACCAACCCACGAAGACGGAGACGAAGACGAACACGAAGAAGAAGAAGATCGATTCTCTCTTCCACGATCTCCAAATCGAATTCGGCGCCAAAAAAAAGAGAAACCCTAGCATCCACTCGATCCTCTCGATCCAGGTAACTTCTCTGCGAATTTCCCCCTTCAAAACCCTCGATCTCGTCGATTCCTTCCAATAGATCTGCAACATCGACCCAATTCCCATGGCGATCCGTCCGAGTCTAGGGTTTTCCCTCTCCTTCTTCCTCGCAGTTTCCCCCTTCTTTCTCGCGCCGTGCGATTCGGAGTCCGCCGCCACCGCCGCCCCAGACTGCTCCAAGAACAGCTCTTGGGCTGATTTCGAATCCGACTTCGTCATGCTCCAGCACCAATTGCGAGGGGTGCTGAAGGTGATCGATGGCTGCTCTTTTAGGGTTAGCGAATTCGATATGATCGAGGGCTCCGATGTGAGGTGGTGGGGAGCTGTGGCTGATGATTTCGAGAATCTGACCCTAGGGTTCGAGATCTCCGATCAGATGCTGAATCGGACGTATAAGAATGACAGCTTCGTCGTTCGGCTCAAAAACCATACTTGGGATCAGATCGGAGTCGTCGCGGTCTGGGACAAGCCCACCGCCTCGGATTTCGGGCATGTGGTGCTCCGGAGGATTCCCACGAACGGTTCGGATTTGACGAATTCTTCCGAACCGGGGTCGCCAGGGCCGGCGCCGGGGCCGGCCCCGGCGGATCGAGGGAAGAAGGGGATTCGTAGACAACCCACTATGTTTGATAACTGTAGGGCTCTGTCGCCCGATTTCCGGCTCCGGTGGACGGTCGATTTGGACGCGAATTCAATCGACATTGGCCTTGAGGCTGCCATTGAGTCTCAGTATTATATGGCGTTTGGGTGGGCTGCGCCGGGGTCGGCGGCCCTCATGCTCCATGCTGATGTTGCGGTCACCGGGTTTACAGAGGAGGGTGTGCCGTTTGCTGATGACTATTTCATTACCAAGTACAGTGAGTGCTTGATGAGTAAGGATGGAATGCAGGGGGTCTGCCCTGATGCCATCTATGAAGGCTCTGATAGAGTGGGGTTGGTGAATGACACAAGGTTGGTTTATGGCCACAGGCGGGATGGCGTGGCGTTCATCCATTACCAGCGACAGCTTGCATCTGCTGATTCGAAATATGATGTTTCTGTGAATGCGACTGCTAACATGACTGTGATTTGGGCTTTGGGGTTGATCCGGCCTCCTGATTCGCTCCGCCCGGACTATTACCTCCCGCAGAACCATGGCAGGCCTCAATTTGTGACTTTCGGTCATCTGGTTTTGAATGTTTCAGAGAGGGTGAATGAATGTTTGGGGCCATTGGAAGCGAAAGACAAGGAAGACCAAGATCTCATTTTTGCAGATGGGAAGTCCCCCTTGGTTGTTGCAACAGGACCTGCATTGCATTATCCGAATCCGCCGAATCCTCCCAAAGTTCTTTACATTAACAAGAAGGAAGCTCCATGGTTGAGAGTAGAGCGAGGTGTTCCGGTGAAGTTCTCGATTCAAGCTGGCCATGATGTTGCCCTTTACATTACCTCTGATCCCGTTGGTGGGAATGCGACATCCAGAAACATGACGGAGACTATCTATGCTGGCGGTCCAGAAGCTGAAGGAGTTCCTGCCAGCCCAATGGACTTGGTTTGGTTGCCTGACCGAAATACTCCAGATCATGTTTATTATCAATCTCTGTATGAGCAGAAAATGGGTTGGAAAATTCAAGTGGTTGATGGAGGCCTTTCGGATATGTACAATAATAGTGTTGTGCTCGATGATCAGCAAGTTAAATTGTTCTGGACATTGTCAGAGAGCTTGACATCAATATCAATTGCAGCCCGAGGTGAGAAGAAAAGCAATTACCTTGCTATTGGGTTCGGTTCTGGAATGGTGAACAGCTATGCCTATGTAGGTTGGGTCGACAATAGTGGTAAGGGTCATGTGTTCACATATTGGATAGATGGAAGGGATGCAATAGATGTGCATCCAACTACTGAGAATCTGACAGATGTGAGATGCAGATTAGAGAATGGTGTCATTACTTTTGAGTTCACCCGTCCATTGGATCCTTCGTGTACTGGAAGAGTGGAATGTAACAATATTATCGATCCGACAACTCCTCTTAAAGTTGTTTGGGCCATGGGGGCTCGGTGGTCAGAGGGCCAGTTGAGTGAGAAAAATATGCATTCTGTTACAAGCAGTAAGCCTGTTCGTGTGCTGCTCATGCGTGGATCAGCAGAGGCAGAGCAAGATCTGCGCCCAGTTCTGGCTGTTCATGGCTTTATGATGTTTGTGGCTTGGGGTATATTACTTCCAGGTGGAATACTGGCAGCTAGGTACTTAAAACATGTGAAAGGTGATGGGTGGTACAAGATTCATGTGTACTTGCAATATTCGGGAATACTGATTATCCTGCTTGGCGTTCTTTTTGCTGCTGCTGAGCTTCGGGGCTTCTTTATCAACTCTGCACATGTGAAGTTTGGCATAACAGCTATAGTTCTGGCAATTATGCAGCCAGTGAATGCTTACCTACGGCCTAAAAAACCCACTAATGGAGAGGAGATCTCTTCAAAAAGGCTTCTTTGGGAGTACTTGCATGTTATTGTAGGTAGATGTGCTATTGTGGCTGGAATGGCAGCACTTGTAAGTGGGATGAGACATTTAGGAGAGAGATATGGGGATGAAGATGTCCAGGGACTTAATTGGGCCTTAATATTATGGTTTTTGGTTATCGCATTAATAGCGCTGTACTTGGAATATTGGGAAACAAAGCGAAAAAGAAGGGATACAAGTTTTGGTAATGGAAATTGGGTTTTAGGGAACAATGATGAAGACGACTCTGTTGATCTTCTGCGCCCAAATAGAACATTTGCAGAGCATGAATCACATTCATCTGGAAGAATGGAGGTACAACTTGAACCCCTGAATAGGTAAATTAGTTTGTTTTCAATGTTTTGATTGTTACAATCTTGCAAAATGCTTCTGCTCCAGAGAGGAAATTCCTGACCTATGGGTGTTTTCAGTTGTCTTGGTCCGCATGAAAGGATTCTTGTTATACGGCCATTGGTTTAACCACGTTTTTGGGTCACAATTCTTTTACCTCCTGACAAGTTTCGATGTGATAGGTGATGTCCTATGGTATGCAATTTCTATACATGATACATTTTTGGTATAGGGAGGAAGGTTATATGGAAGAGTGTTTGTGGTTCACACCGCTATCAGTACTGCAGTTTGGAACTTTGGATTAACTCTTTTTTTCAGTAGACATTAAGTTCAGAGATTTTCTGGGACCAAACTATTTTGGACATGTTATGTCACATGTTAGATTCACATTTTGAAGGGATAGAACGAATCTTCTATTTTCAGAGATAATGATTGTATTGTTAAAGTTATAATTTTCAAAGTAGGAACTGTATCACTCTCCAATTATATTGTTTTAGATCAATGGTATGGAGGCTTTTACCATGTTTGTATATTGGCTTCCTTGTTACTGTACTTACTGATTGATAGTCATTTACTGCATGAGATTATCTCCAGCTTATTTCATCAATGGTCTTGTTCTTGTATGTTGAAGTACTGTCCCTGTCTGATTTCAATGCTGCCTGCACTCCACAAAATTGGGTTTTTACATGGAAATAGCCATTTAATTAGTCATTAACTGTTGCACTTGTGCTGATCCATGTAAAGGATTCTCCATTGGATGCCAGTTCTGTTATACTATAAGTTCATGCTCGCACAAGGTTGCCTCCAGTAAATATACTCATTGGTACTAATTAAAAAAGGAAAAAAGAGGAAGAAGAAGAAAACAACCAGAATGCATTAACCTTTTGATCAAGTCTAAGGAATAACTTGTTGCCCATGTGAAAGGTTGTGCAGTATATGAAATATAAGTTTATGTTCGGCAGAAATGTTTATTTCCCTGTGTAACAAAGTAGCAATGGGCGTATTGTGACGCCAGGATTGCCCTGACCACTGGCTTGACTGGTGTGGCCTGTGAGGCCCACCTTGATCCAACCCATTAAAATCACAGCCCGCCTTGTGGAGGCAATGTTTCAAGTTTCACTCTCCAGAGGTTTGCACCATCGGATTTATCATGTTTTAGAAACCAACCTTTATATTTTTAACATGATCTGTCTGTTGATGTGAATCACTCCATTGTGGATGCCACATAAATCTATAGAATGGTAAACTTGTAACGACATGACAATTTTTGAAGGGAAATTGTAGAGACTAGCAACACATTATGACACTTGTTGATATTGATGAGGTTGAAGTGATTTTCGCATATTGAATCCATCCACAAACTTAGATCTTGTAACCGTCGTAACTGTTCATGTGAGTTGATCTTCTGAAACAAGCAGTTAATATGTAGGTAAAAGACTCGACTCAATAATAATAATATGAGAAAGAGCAGTTCTTCCTCAGTAGCAAAGTGGTAGAGAATATGGGGACATTTAACATCTTAATTTGGCTTGCACTGACTATTTTCAAAGACAACTTACTATTGATACAAAAAAAAAGCAAATCTTTATGGTTGTAGATAAAAGAAATCTGATAGTAATATATCGAAAGAAACATTTTGTCTCCTACCATGCTTCTTTGGGATGGTGTTTGATATCATTTTTGGAGTCTAGTACCTCTTCATTAAAAAAAATGGTGCATGTTCTGTGTTGGATTTGTCAAAATTAGAAAATAGGATTTCTGGATTTGATACAATGCACACTACCTAAAAGTATTATAGAAGGAAACCAGGAGCATATTTTTGAGATCAGGCAGAATCAGGATCACATTTTTATGGTATCTTAGGGAAAAAATTTGCTAAAGAATTAAAACTTGGCCAAAACCCAAGTCTATGCTTAGTCATAGTGTCCCAGGTTAGAGTCTTTGGCCCAATTTAAAATGTTGCAGTTTTGGGCCTGAATTTCCAGCCTGATTAGTAAATGGGTCAAATGAGCAAGATTCTTACTCTGTTAGCCCGGCCCAACTCTGTCTGCAAGAGGAAAAGAAAAGTACAAAGCGGGGAGGCTTGTTCGAGGATTTGGCCACGGATAGACTGGAATGGCGGAACAGAGTTTATGTACCTGACCCATTTAATGATAATGAAATCTTTTTCACTCTTTGTTCACGCTGAAACTCTTTTTGCTGAAACAACGGTTCTGCATGATTGGGGTGACTACGACTGATCGAATTTCCCCTTATCTAAAAGGAGTTATATCTGGTGGTGTTGACTTAGCAGTGCTTATGGCGTTGCAACCTGCTGTAGCTGTGAAAATTCAAGCAATATGGCAACGGGTTCAAGATAGAAAAGGCAAAGAAGGGGTCAAAGAGTGAATATGGAAAGAAAGAGACCCTCTTTTCCTCATCATCTTCAATTGTTACCGGCTATGAGTGAGGTAATGGCATTCTGCAACAATTTTCTATCCATTTCTGAAAGGGGCCGGGTGGTCAAAGGGTGGGGAATCTACACTGTCCCATCTGCTTCAGTAACTGATGGTGGGAGTTAACCGGTGAGGGTGCCTTCTTCTTTTGACCGAGATGACTGGGGAAGTTCTTCCTACTTTGGGGTCTTATATGTTCTCTACTTCTCTTGCATTGACTGTGCATGATTACTTGCATGGGGTTTGATTTTCTTTATTCCCTTTATGTTTTGTTTTGTTTTGGAATGTAGAGACAATGCAGAAGAATAGAGGAACGAAGAGGATGTAATCAAAGAACCAAGAACTCCTTAGTTTACACCTTGGGCGGATGAAGCGCTGTTTACGCTTCATTGTGCGACTATGTGCATTATATGGAATTTGGTAAATACAAGCTGCTGTCCCTTCTCTCTATTTTTGAATAGCTCTATTCTTTGATCTTGGAAACTTATATTATCTTTGCTTTGTTTGACAAGTTCTCTTCCTAGGTTAAAAAAAAAAAAAATTTCATAAGCCCCTCTTTTTTTTTTATTTTTTGGGTAGAGGTTAGAAAAAAAAAAAGAAAAAGAAAAAGAGAAAAAACTCATGTGCATTTTTTGTTGATTTTGCATTTTTTGTTGGTTGCAAATCAAGGAATAAACTGCATGCCTATGTTAGAAGCTTCAATTCTATTAGGCAAGTTCCATAAGAAAAGAATCAGTAGTGGTGTTTTCTTACCTATTTTGATGTTTAATAGGTCTTCAGAAAGTGAAATCTATAAAATATTGCTTTTGAGTTTTGATAGCTGGATTGGAACTTGGAAGATTATAGGCTAGCTTATATCTGGGTTTTGCTTCAGAAAATGGAAGATTTCAGCTGGTTGATTTTTTTTTTGGCGAGGAGAGTGAACCGAATTGTGAAACCCGAAAGTGTACACAGCTTTTGGTTGATTGTTATTAGTACAAAAATATAAAGCTAATAACCATTATATATATTAAATTTGTGAATGGTAATATGACTTGGATGTGCAACCTTGTGGTTGCGACATTGAGCACCTTCAAACTGTGTTACAGGCTTGTTGGGTGGATTTCCCCCTGAGCTTCTCTTGGTGTTGGAACTTAACTTTCTGTGCATTCTCAAGTTCATGGCACTTTTTTTTTTGTTTTTGTTTTTGTTTTTGCAGAAATGTACTTGACGTGGATTCTCAAGTTCGTGTCACTTTTTCGCAGAAACATGCTGTTGAAATCAAGTAGTGGATGATCAAGATATGAATGCAGGTTAAATTTTGTTTGGTGCATATAGTGAATTGGTGATAAGAATTGTGGATTTTGACTTATTTTTGGCAGTAATTTCTTTTTATGGAGATGCTAACCAGCGCTTTCAGAAGAAATTAACAATAATTTTTGGCATTGAATCCATAACATTGAGATTTATTTAGAAAATAAACTGATGCAGGCCAGATCTATGATTGACCAGGCCATTGGACCTAAGATCAATACAGCCTAATAGATTAAAGTAGGATTATATTAATAGTAATTGCTTGATATTTGGCAAGTCCAGTTGGATTTGATTCCAGTTGGATTTGATTTAGGATTTCTTATCTGTTTAGAATTAGGTATTTCCTTTCTTAGAGAATGTTTTAGTTATAAATAAAGGTTGTAATCTCTTCAAGAGATATAGATTTTGATATTGAATAAAGCTTTGGGCATTGGTTCTCAGTTGAGAGAGTTATTTGTCTTTGGTGAGACACCTAGACAATTTTATCCATAAGCCTTTTGGCTTGGAGATTAGCCCGTTGGCTAATCTTCTTCCCCTGCGCTGCTTCATAAATGCATTAAAAAGAACTGTGAAACAGACATAATCATTAGTAGCAACGAAAATGCCAATATTATGATGATGATGATGATTCATGATGGTAGATCTACTTCAATGATCGTTAGAACAGAGGTGGCACCAAAAGATGGAGAAGAGTCTCAATGATAAAAGGCTAACATGGCCACCCTATAAAAGAAACCATGATAATCATGATAGCACGCGTATAGTGATTGAAAGCATGGTGCTCCTATCTAGTGATGCAAACACTATGGACCTACCAAATAAACAAAATCTTGGAGGCCCATCTATGATGGAAGTATGGTTGAGACAATCAATGAGGAGAAAATCTATTGGTTGTGCCTGTGAGGTTTTTTGCATTGTTGGATAAGGTTTACCATCATCAAATGGGCCGATTTTATACTCATTAGGAGAGTCCACCTTGGTTTCCATGACCTGGTGGGACACCTTGGTTTCCTTTTTGGTAAATTCAATGTGATTTTTATCTCTAATTAGGCCACTATAGCTGAATTGTTTGGTGAGTCCACCATTTTCATAGGCCCCCATTTTTTTTCTATCACAGGGGCTCTAAGCTTTATATAATGCTCTGTGTGTGTGTGTGTGTGTGTGTGTGCGTGCGTGCGTGCGTGCGTGCGGGCGCGCGGGCGCGCGGGCGTGCGTGCGGGCGTGCGGGCGTGCGTGCGTGCGTGCGTGCGTGTGTGTGTGTGTGTGTGTGTGTGTGATGTGGGATTCGCTGAGGTTGTTCCTTATTGTGGATTCTACTATGGTGTTGCGGAGCTCCCACCATATACGCTATGTTTACTCGACTAAAAGCTCAAAAAGCTCTAACAGCCAGGCCAAAGTTAGGTGCAGCTTACATGGGGTTGTTAAACCAGCGAGTTGAGCGAGAAAAGGGAAGGTGCAAAGCAAGCTTCTGTTGTTGTATGGTTAGCGCAAGATGGGATCTGAATGTCGAATCTGCAGTTTGTGTTGGGTTTGGTGGGCGCAGGAGCCCTTGTGACCCCTTACATAAAGCTACTCTTCCAGCATAATATGAACAATATGAAATTCCGGACCGTGCAGCTGAAAAAATGGAGATGCTTATTGAACTTATCTGTGAGGAAGGCATGGAATCATGCTTTTGAACTGACAAAGATGGTCATTGAACTCATCTGTGAGGTGGGCACTCAATCTTTACCTTTGACCTGAGCATCACCATTGATTTTTTGATTAAAAGGGGAATAATAAATTGATGATTTTAATTATGTTGTATAATTTTTTATTGATTACATGATTTTTCTAGATGATTGTAAATTTAGTCACAAATTGGTGAGGCTCTATTTTGTTGTCAGAGTTAGCCTCAATGATTTTTACAAATGAGCTCTACAGTGTTCCATTAGGCATGACTAATAAATCTTGCAAATTGATGTCTCTTCTTCAGCTAGTACGAGAACTGCCCAATCTGGGAGCTTTTTGAGGTATCTTTTGTGGGATTTATTTTTACTTAATTTCTAATCGGTGACTTTGTCCTTTTACTATTTGGTTATGAGGTATTAACAGTAACAACTTGGGGCTTGAAAATGCGGTTAAGTTGACCCATGAGCTAAATCACAACCCTTTATAAGAATTTATTTTTCTTCTATTATTTTAATTGAAAAGTATAAAAGCAACTTTTCCTTTTTTTATACTTTACTTTGCAATTCTCTTTTCAATATTTTGGATTGAAATAGAGGCTACTCATTTACACTTCGGATCAAGTGGTGCCTGAGGGGTAAAATACATCTATATTTTTTTAAATATTTAAGTCATTTTTTTTATTCAAGATTAATTTTAAAGTGGTCAACTCATTAGGGAAAATCTGGACACGTCCATGGTTGAGATGATCAACAGGCATGGCCTTTCTAAAGAGTTTCACTTCTTTCGCTACATTAAATGAAGCCGAAGCTCCTCTCTCTCACTCTCTCTCGCTTTTGCTCTCGACGTGTGTAAGTATATGAAACTCCAGATCATGGCCAGTCAATTCATTTCTTGCACGAATCCAATGGATGGCCAGACCCATAACACTTCTCTGCAACAACTTCATCACGTTGAGAAGGTAAATATCAGATCTTTCTCCTAATTGTTCCTTCCTTTCCCTTTTCCCCCTTTTGATTCGCACCCAAAATCTTAAAAACCAAAAAAAGTTTGTTTTTTTGGGCTACACCCAGTTGCAATGAATCAATCATTGTTAGAGTTCTTGACGGTAGGCAAAGATTGTGGTTTGGTTGGGGTTGCAAAATAGCATCCAACGTTATGTGGTTTCTGGGGTTGCATTTGGATGTGAAACCCGAAATGAAATTTGGGTGTTTTCACTGATTGGTGTTTCGGATTGGGTGGGAAGCAGGAAATGGAAGTGGAACGAAATAGTAACCATCCCATTTAAAATGTGTTTGGGTCTTTCAATTCGCTGGATGCCGCTCTACTGCGTGGGATTGGGGTTGGTGATGATTTGGGGTTGAATTTATGCACGGTTCCTTGATAGATTGCAGAATAAATGGAGATTTTATAGTCATGAGTTCTGTTGTGTGTTTGGGGTCCTTGGGAATTTGGAAATCACATGATGTGGGGTAGTTTTTTCCCACTTCTATGATCGAAAAATTTATTAGGAAATGGAGTTTGTAATGATTTTGGATAGAATTTCAAATGCTACCACCTAACCAGATTTCAGAACAAATGACCACCCGTGGATTCCAAATTCATACTGACATCATGTATTAAGGATTGGTTTTTCATCTTGTTAATGTAGAGGATAGTCCATGTGCTGGAGCTTGCTGGAGGAGTGATGGATGAGCTGGCAAATCCGGCTGGTCTGAGGATGGACATTCTCAACAACCATTGTCGTGAATTCATGCAGTCTATCAAGGTATGCTGAAGATATTGTGTATATATCATTGCTTTGTTAGTTCAATATTGTGAACCATTAACTGCCATTTGAAGGTATTGTTATTGTGATAGAACTATTGACTGGAACCCATATTTTATCAGCTTTTGGTTTTTGTGATATTTCAGGTGGAAAGAAGTTGAATGTGGCTCATTACCTGTAACTAAGAGATGTTATCATTTATTAAATGTAATGGAATTATGCTTATTTTTTCCTCACACGCTGGTAGCCTTTAGTTATGGTTTTTTGGGTAGACATTGACAGAGATGGTTATGAGGCACTAAGCAATTGCCAATAAATTATAACAAGGAGACGGGGGAGAGACGAGGGAGGGAGTGAGACCGTCCCTAATGTCAGAGTTGCATTTTATAGCTTTGCATGTTATATATGACTCTCATCTTAGAAGTTATATCGGTCTCAAGTATCAGTGCAGTATCAAGTAACTATGAGTGTGTCTGAGGTATCAGTTTAGTATCGAGTAACAATATGAGTGTTGGACCGGTTTGACATGGATACATTGGGCACAGACAGTGTACATGTATTTGGGATAATAGTCAAGTATTACACTACCCACACGTGAAGTGGTTTCATGTGTATACACCTCTGCTAGCTGGTATGTAGATATCAATCAATCCCAACTTGATTGTGGATCACAGGTTTCGCACTTTCGCACAACAATTGGTATCAACGTGAAGAATTGCCTCTTACCAATCTCTCTTGTCTCTTCTTGTGTGTGGCTTGATTGTAGATCATATGTTTCGCGCTTTCACACTTGCACAACAATTGGTATCAAAGTGAAAAATTGCCTTTTACCCCAGTGGTAAGAGGTCTGGTTTTTACTAGCCTGACAAGGTTCAAACCTTACCAGGAACCTTTTCTCACTTGAGAACTATTTACCTCATCCAAGGTCCTCTTCCCTCATCCGAGGTGACTCCCCTCACTGGGATTAGGGGGGCCAGCCCCCAAAGGATGGGATAAAAAAAAAAAATACGCGACTGGTCTCAATTCTGGTAACCCTCGAGAATCGAGGACCCAAAGTAGGAAGTCCTTGTTTTCTTCTCAAGTATCGAACAGTGATGCAGCCCAAGGGCTAGGGCTGCGTGGAGGGGTGCCTAAGCACGTGTCCAAGGACACTTTGAATCGTCACGAAGACTTCAACACACACGAGGACGCACCTCTATGGAAAACCCAATTCTATTAATCAACCAAATCTGAGTAGTTTTTCTCTACAAAGCCATATATATAGTAAAACAATCTTAATAAGCAAGAAAACCCTAGGCTAAAAATAGAAACTTTCCTAATAATAATAATAATAATAATAATAATAATAATCCTAATCTAATTTGAAGAGGGGCTGAGAGGCGGCTGGGCCCTAGACTGCATCATCCTCCCCGGGTTGAAAGAAGAGTTCGTCCTCGAACTCGATGCTGTTTCGGATTGCCAGTGTAAATGTGTTGAACATGAAGGACATCCTTTGTGGCAGCTTTCCAGGAATTCTTCTTTGGCGGTTGTGGTTTTTCAGGATGAAGAGTAACTTGCTGTCCACCATGCATGAATGTATAGGTGTTGTCGCGCATACCATGAGTTCCATTTTTATCATACATCCATAGACGGCCCAATAAGATATCACCACTATCCATAGGTAGCACATCACACCAGATTGTATCCTTGTAAGTCTCACCAATGGCAAAAGTAACTTTGCAAGTATGTCGAACATGCGCTCGATCACCATTCATTAGCCATTTGACAAAATAAGGACGGTTATGCTTATAAACTTTCAATTGGAGGCGATCAACAAGAGCCTGGGAGATGAGATTTTCACAACTTTCACTGTCAATAACAACTGTGCAGTTTTGTCCCTGAAGTATTCCTGTGGAACGGAAAATATTTTTGCGCAACCACTTATGCTCAACAGTTGGTGAAGCATCCTTGAGGACAATAAGAGCTTCATCTGGGGGCTCTGCATCAGTGAATTCAATTTCCCCATTGTCAATATCCTTGGGATTGTCAATATCCTTAGGATCAGTATCAGTATCCTTAATATCATCTCGGATATTGTTATCAGCACCTTCAATCTCAATCAAATGTATTCGCTTTGGACAGTCTGCTGCTCGATGCCCGTGCTGATGAAAATGAAAACAAACCATCTTATTTTGACCTTCAGTCCAAGCAAAAATCTGTCCATTGGATTTAGCTTCTTGTAGAGATGAAGTCTTCGGAGAAACCCATTTGGATTTTTGTACTTGATGATTTGCAATTCCCTCGGCCTTGATAGCATGTTGGATGAGTTCATCGACATTATCAAAATGTTGGAAGGCAAGGATATGCTGAATGTCTAGTCTCAATCCATTGAAAAATCTATCAACTACCATATCATCATCCTCATTCAAACCACAACGAGCTTGCAGAGTTAAAAATTCCTCAGAATATTCAACAACTGACTTGGACCGTTGTTTCAAGTTTTGAAAACTGGAACGGAGATCTCTTGCATAGTTGACAGGGAGGAATTTTTGTTTCAAAATATTTTTCATCTCTGTCCATGTAGCAACAGGGTCCATGTTTTGATTCCTCCGTTTTCGTTGCAATTCAGCCCACCAAGTTGCAGCATAATTACGAAATCTAGTGGCAATTAGTGTGACTTTATGGTGCTCAGTCATTGGCTTATGTGCGAAAATATTCTCCACACATACTAACCAATCCATGAATTCAGCAGGCTGCAATTTTCCATCATATTCGGGAATCACAATTTTAATTCTTAAATCTCGATCAGGATTTTGGACTGCTGGATCCCGTTGATTCCGAATATTTGCACTATCATCACGGTGGTGATGCACACGCTGATGATTTTCCACATTTGTTACTCGAATGTCCAATTGTTGCAGGGTAGTGTGCATGCCATCAACTTTTGTAGATAATTCTCTAATGGCAGTCGCCAAATCTTTAAGTGAAGAAGATGGAGATTTAGCATCCACTTGCTTCTTTGGAGGCATTTTTTTTTTAAATGCAAAATTGAATCTGACTGACCTGATGTGTAGATCGATTCTCCAGGAACACGGTACTTTCTGATGTCAGATGGCTGCAATAGAATATTTCCGATATCAATTGACTGAATATTGCAAATAAGTTGACTTCTGCAGCACTTGGGTCGAATGGATCTGTCTGGACCCAATAACGACCTGAATGGAATATCAGCCCAAAAGGCTTGTCACGCACGTGTCAAGGTCACGTGTGACTCTTTCGTTAAAACCCAGAGAAACGCTGTCTCCTGAGCTGCTACCTGCTGACGAGAAGAAGAACTGGCGAGATGAAGGAGATGGCGACGACTGCGTTGGCGTTTGACGACAACAGCGAACGGAGAACTGCGAACGGCACGACAGTGGGTGGCGACGACTGCAGGCAGTAGCAGCGAGGGGTGGAGTTCCGGTGCAGGTGGCGGGGTGCTGTGCTCGGCGATAGCAGACAGAAGAAGGCCCTTGCAACGGCGACTTGCAGCGGCGACGACTGATGGCGGCGATGAGGGCAAACGGCAGCGGGTTGTGGTTGCAGAGCAAGAACCAGGTATGCTGCTCTCTCTCTCACGGCGCTGCTGTTGCTCCTTTTTTGCTTTCTTTTTTTTTTTTTTTTTTCACTCCAGTGGGGGGATTGAGGGTGGCGAGGAGGGGGGGGGGGGGGGGAAGAGGGTTTGGTGCGGGATTGATTGAGAGGGGTCGATGTGTAGATCTGGGGTGGGGGACTGTGTTGGGATGTTTATGAATCACGGCAGGGAGATGGGATCTGGTGCTGAGGATTAGGGTTGGACTCGGTCGTGGACGATTGCTGGCGCTGGACGAAGATGGGGGTGGGGTTTGGATTCGGGCAAGGTTTTGGGGACTCTGGACTGTGTGGGATCGGGGTTTCGGTGGTGGGTCTGGGTAGACAGAGGCATGTGGTTAGGGTTCGGTTTGGGATCCGGCGAATGGGTGTGGACAGAGGCGTGTGGACAGGGGTTTTCGACAGTGGTTGGTGGTCTTCTGTGGCGAAGATGGTGAGGCGAGTAGGGATTGGGGACTGTGGCAAGGGGATTGGGACGATTAGGGTTTGTGGACGGGATGGCGTGGTGGATGGCTGTGCTGGTGGGATTCGGTGACGGTGACGGTGACGGTGGAGATCGGACTTTGATACCAATCTGATGCAGCCCAAGGGCTAGGGCTGCGTGGAGGGGTGCCTAAGCACGTGTCCAAGGACACTTCGAATCGTCACGAAGACTTCAATACACACGAGGACGCACCTCTATGGAAAACCCAATTCTATTAATCAACCAAATCTGAGAAGTTCTTCTCTACAAAGCCATATATATAGTAAAACAATCTTAATAAGCAAGAAAACCCTAGGCTAAAAATAGAAACTTTCCTAATAATAATAATAATAATAATAATCCTAATCTAATTTGAAGAGGGGCTGAGAGGCGGCTGGGCCCTAGACTGCATCAAACAGACAATCAACCCAAAAACTACCTTCCAATTTGTGTACCTCCAACCCAGAGAACCCAAATTCTCTCTGTTCTTAGATGATTGTGCAGCCCACAGGGATCACAACTGATCTCTTGCTCTGCTTCCTCCGATGAAATAGAGCCAGTCTAGGGTTTCCTAGGGCTTGAATTGTGGGCATGAAGATCGATGGATTTCAAATCATGGTGGAGATCCTCGGATTTCTGATCGAGGTGGAGATTGCTCGGTAGTGATCGCTCAGATTCCATGATCAATGTTTTAGAGCCTGGGTTTCCTGGGCTGGCTTCTGCACGGACGATCGATGGATTGGATTGCCATTGATGATTCGGATTTCTGCAATTTCTGTTGCAGAAGAAATTAGAGATTTGCTGTGGGCCATGGATGAGGATTTTTGCCTGGAATTGAGAAGACAAAGAACAGGAGGGCTGCAACTATCCTTGTTGTAGGGTTTTTGGTTACAGAAACCAGAAACGAAGGAGAAAGGGGCCTGTTGCTGTCCACTGTTAGCGAAGAAGAAGGCTAAAGAGGAATTAAAGAGAGCTGCTGCTGCTGCTGCGTGGGTCATTGCCGATCAGTCGTCGTCACTGCTTGCCTCACTGCAGAAGGTGGTTGGACACTGCTGTGAGATCACCGCTTGACAAGAGAAGGGAGGCCCCGGGCTTTAGTCTCTGTTGCAGAGAGATCAAAGAGGAAGGTGATGATCTGCCTGGGTTTTCAACCCAAGTTGGGTCAGTTTCATGTTAGGTTCAACCTGACCTCCCTCTAGGAACTTGGTGTTCAAGGTGCAAGTCTATTTTGGTTCGGGTCGGACTCGACCCTTTTGCAGAGCCCAGTCCACCACCAGCATAGGGCTGATGCTAGCACATGTCAGCAAAAGTACGACCAACCGCTAGTTTGATAGGATCGACTAGAGAAAGTTATTTATGTGATATCTTAATCATTCGATGCCTGATCGGAGATTCGTTTGCACTTGCAGATTTGTTTTGAGCGGATCTACACGTGTGTGGTAGAAGATTGATTGTTTAATGCTCAATGAGGGAGTTTGACCAATTGGAGTGCAGAAAACTATTTTTGCGATATTGGAGCCATTCAAAGTTAGATTTCAAATCCGTTCCTTCCAGCATGTTCGTGGTGATGAGATTTTCATTGTAGTGCTAAAATTGTGAAGAAAAGATGGGTGCTCGCCACTCGCCTAAGCCAGAAAAATCTAGATTTGCATACCTCGATAGGAGATGTCCCATCTTGATTAGAGAAGGAAGGAGTTTAGGCATCACCAACTTTCCTGGTGATGATGATTTGAACAGGCGAGGTTTGGGTTAGGCTCCTGTCGACTCGACCTGGTTGCGGAAGCAAGCCCAATGGTAGGAGTCGCCGGACAAATTGGAGAGGGTTTGCAAATTCAAACGATGGTATTTGTTTGGGATTCACATTTTTTTGGATCATATTGGATGTCGTTTATCTTGCTAAAGCCAAGCCAATGAAGAAGCAACAAGGAGGAGCTGATGTTATGCGCCCATATCAGCAGTTGTTAAACATGTTTTGATTGATTGGAGGCTAGGTCAAATAGAGCTTTTGATTGTTCGAAGGTAGAGGTTGTTCTTTAATTGTAGAGTCATTTGGACTTGTATTCCCGATCCGTTTGCTTGCATGCTTATGGTGATTAGATCTTCACAGTGATGTTAAAGAAGCGACAGTTTGATGGCATGATAACGAGTGATTAAGATATTGATATCACTTGGACTCGTCAATGGATTTGAGCATCATGTTCGAAGTGGAGTTTGATGAGAAGATGAAGTTTGCTCAAAGTTTATGTGTTGGTTCACAATGTCAAAGTGTTGAAGAAAGAAGACTGTGCCATTGGTGTAGTGATGTATCATTCAGCAGGGTACGTAAAGACATTGTCGGTTTCATCTCCTTGTGGTTCGAGCTATGCAGAATCCAAGCCAAGGTGGAGATGTTGGATTTATGTCTTCTATTCTGGGTTCACCGGATGGGTCCATTGGGTTTGCCAGGGATCGGGCTTAAGGTGAAGAGTATTTTGGTAATTGTACCGAGGCTTTCTTGGAGGCTAAAAAAGCATGATTATATATTGATATAATCTGTAATCCTAGACTCGGTGTGAGAGAGGTGAGAGTTCTCTCTCCAGTGGTGCTCGGAGTTTAACCCACCACATTGAGCTCAACAAATTGTACCAGCAACTCTATGAAGTGTGAGGTGCGTTTTGGAACACTTGAATATGTACGAAATTTTTGTTGTGAAAATGGCTTTATTTATGAACCATTTGCACACTAAGCATTACATATATGAGGCTAAATGACTGAAACAAACGTGATAATGTATAACCATTACGTATGTGCATCATTTACATTTATAAATGATTGCAAACAAAGGGTCATCTTAGGGCTTTTTTGTTTGTATAAAAATAATGGACTTGGATACATATAAATTCATGGTAAAATGAACTTCATGGAAAGATTATTAAAGAGGTGAGGTGAAGAGATGGAAGGATATATGTGAAGATGTGGATGGGAATGGAATCACTGGGGCAACGACTGGATATTCGGTTCCCATTTTATGAAGATTCAATTTTTATATGTAAATGAGTGTAAACAAACAACCCTCAGAATTTTATCAAACATACTAAAACTAAATTATTAGTTGGAACTTGAAAATCGAAATCATTTGTTTTAGACATGATCTAACTAGTGCTCATTAGATTTTTGAGATTTTTATGAAAAATTATGTCTAGATTCTCAAAAAAATAAGGTAGTTAAGGAATTTTAGAAATCATTGCCAAAGTGCTTCATGCATGATGTCAGATTTTTTGATATGCCAGTTGTGTTGTGCACGTGTGGAAGCGTGAAACCTGTTGTCGACAATCAAATTACACACAAGAATAGATGGCAGAGATTTATGTGGTTCACCCAATGAGGACTACATCCACAGATAGAGGGTTAGTGATAATTTTCCTATCTCTTCCATTTTTGCACTGGTTTCAACAGCTTCATCCTTTTATGACTGGCGAGTGGGTTGGTCTACACAAGATTGTTTATTGCACTGGATCCAATCGATCAACGTCCAAGTGCTTAATTTTATGTTTTTCATATGGCTAACCTTATATTCATGAAAAAAGAAGTGGGGACATGTTGATTGAATGCTGTGGATTATTTAATATTGGTGGACCACACGGTATTAATTAAATAAGGAGGTAAAAATTTAAAATAAAACCAGTTTTTCTGATCTATCTCTGATGAGCTAAGCATGTTTTCTGGTGTACCATGAATACATGTTTTATTTTAAAATAAAGAAACAACTGAAAACAACCATGTTTTCTGGTGGATCTCTAATTGAGGCGGCCTTTTTCTTCATTTGAAGTTTCCTCTGGTGGGACAGTTGCAGTGCTCTTATATTGGGTTTTGACCCTCTCAGTGACCTTTATGATACCCAAGAACATGAGCCTATATAGAACAACCATTCCAAATAAAATTGCAAGATCAACCCACTTAGAGTACCCCATCTCAACTTGCCACATGCTTGTCAAGGTTTCCTCTCCGGTAATGGGTGGCTCACCAATTTTGCTGTTGGGAAATGTTAGACCTATCAATTCATTCTTGTACACACCATGGGTAGCATACCTGTGGAATGCAATGTAGTACATTGGGTATCTCCATATAGGCTTTGGAAGGTCATCTGGCAGCCGGAAGAAGCCACCACTCAAAATCATGAGTCCTTGAATTCCAGCACCGGCGATTATACCCATGAGGAAATCTGGTACTAAGCTCGCGACGATCATCATCAAGCTCTCGACCAACATCATGCAGACAGACAACACCATGGCAAAGTATACGAAGTGATCAAATCCATTTTGGAGGCCAGTAATGTAGTAAGCTATGGCTCCAGGAACTACGGAGATGAGGAGCAAGTAAGGAAGAGAAGAAATTGTGTTGCCAACCACAAATGCGCTAACACCATAGTGCCCATTGAGCCTTTCTCGCCCGAATATCTGTCATAAGACCCGTTAGAGTTTCAAACTGATATAACTCTTTGGGCCCGTTTGCCTACTTTGTATTGAATTCCTTGAAACTCTAAATTAGTAAGGGGCTCACATGAAGGAATATGAAAAAGCAGCCAGGCAAAGTATTCCAGGTGGAGGATATCATTTGATGTACTAGAGTAATAGGGGCAATCATTTCCTCTTTGATAGAGGTTTGTAGATCTTTGCCTTTGCTTCTTGAATTTTACTTCCTTCAATAGGAAGGCCTTGCCTATAACTCCTAGGACTTCAACACCAAGCAAACAAATGGCCCTTTGGAAAATATATGAAACAAAGTTTAAGTTTGTAGGCTAGCTGATGTAAGTTTAAGAGAATCAAAGTACCTTCATTTCCTCCACAAAAGAAGGGAATCCACCAATTGACATGAAAGTCAGAAATGAAGTTTCAAACATAAGCATTGAGCATTTGGCCTGATTAAATTAAACAATCAATGTTAGTCACCATTTAATGACAACATATTCTTAAATAAAAGCCATGTTTAGGCTTTTGTTTCCATGAATGATTCTTTGTTTAAAATGATTAACAAAGAATTCCATCTGACGCAGTTGGAAACATGTTTGGATAATTGGTTTTCGTTGAATTCTAGTTATAGATGTTCAAGGGTTTTCCCTGTAAAAACCTATTAGATGATAATAAATTATTGTACAGTTGGCTTTTATTTTATTTCTAAACTCCTGAGGTGTTCAGAATCAAATTTGAGGATCGCATTATGGATCATATGATTGAAGTGAAACTAAAAGATATATGATTGGAATGTATGAACTTCATTCTGAACCATTCTGTTCATCAATAGCTGGGCCTCACGGTTAGGGGTGTTCATGGACTGGGACGGTTGAGCCCGGCCTGGGCCTAGCCCGCTTTGGGCCAGGCTTGGTCATTGGGTTATAGAATTAAGGTCGGGCTTGTTTTTTAATCTAGGGCCATTTAATACATGGGCTGTGCTTGGATTCTGTCATTGGGGCCCGAAGCCCGGCCTGGCCCTAATAAAATAATGGTAGTGGCAAAAATGTGGTGTGAGGAGATTTAAAAATAAGACACGTTAGACACAAATGCATAACTAAATCATTTAACATATCCTTTGAAACAATGTAATGTACTCAGTTTTTAAATTATAAACCTAACAGGGGCTGGGCTCGGGCTTCATCTACAACAGGCAGGCTGGGCTCGGGCGAGCCAGTTTTGGCCAGATCTGGGCCTGGACCTGGACCTGGACCGGGCTCCGGCCTTAAGTTTAGAAGCCGGGATGGGCTGGTGGGCTAGGCTTGGATGTTCCTCATCCTGGCCCAGCCTGGTTGGTGAACACCCCTAGTCAGCGAGGAGTTCCACATGTGGGCTCAAAGGATCCAGAGTTGGAACTCAAAGAATGTAGCTGGATTGGGCCAGCCTATCCTGTTAACCCAGACAATCTATTTCTCAGGATTTAGGCTTGATATTAGGGTCCCATATAATCAGACACAAATTTCCGGTCCGGTCCTAATGAAAATATTATCAATCCTGGTCTGGCATAGCAACCAAGCTTTATCAGAGGGTTCTTTAATTCAACGATGCATTATATAGCGGACTTCATTTGCTTTTTGATATTTGGCTCTATATGATTAGGAATTTCTTGAATACCCTTCTTTGTACTTTCCATTTCCTCTTGAACAGGGAGCTCGTAAAGGGCTATCCAGAATTGCATGAAAATACATGGGAACCCATAGATGTGTCCATTTCAAGGTGTTTTTTTGGGTTGCTTGTTGCATTTTTTTCCCATTTCTTGTCTAGACACTGTTGTCCATGGGATCCATCTATTTCCATTGCAGAATTTCATGGAAATCTCTCATTTTCCATATGTTTCCTCAAGCCTAAACCACATCTTTGTGAATTTGTCACCATCTGACCTGAATAGAACCATAATTGTTGCCGACGTCATAGTAGAGGGTCCCAACACAAAAAGAAAGAACAAGAAAAATCGCAAGACGCATCCAATAGTAGCCAAGATCCCTGTACATATTCACAAAAGCTCTTCTTGTAAGGACAAGAGATTGAGTGATGAAGCCAGCTTGGCCTCCCTTCTTTTCCAAAGCTCCTCCCACCTACAAAAGAAACAAACTCTAATTAAGTGTCTCACTTACATGCAATTTGAATTTTATTTTTTTATCCTGTAGTTACCTCTGGTATCCGCTGGATATATACTTCAAAGTAGGGAATATATCATGTACCATCGTATCCAATAATTTCATTTTTTTTATGTGCAAAATCTATGTTAGTGCCATATCCGTGGCATGTACTTACCGTATCAACCCTGTATCTGGGCATCATAGACCGTAGCATAATAGAATCATACTTGTAAAATAGAGATAGGATTTGATGAAGCAAACTTTTCTGCTGACTTACTATTTTCTGTATCTCATCTATCCGTCGCGATACTTGCTGATAAGTGCCGGATGACTGGTAAGACTTTACAAGGATGTCAATCACTTTAACAGTTTGCCGTGTACCATAGCCTTGTTCAATGTCCTAATGAAAGAACAGAGTCTACTTAAAGATAATGATGTATGATCTTCAGAAAAGGGAAACAAAGAAAAGGCCTCTAGCTTACCTGATCAAAGTCTTTGTTGATTGTTTTAAGGTAATGATCTGATGGGTTACTGAACGGCGGGCATGGGAAGCCATTTACAGCAAAGAACTGCAACAGATTGCGAGAAAGTTTCATTAGTTTATGCATTTCTACTTGTACTACAACTGTTATCAATCATATAAAGAATGGAATAATAAGAAGGGGTAGGCTGAAGAGGACATAGATGGAAATAGTAAAAATAGATTTAAAAAAGGTCAACCTATCAGAAAATTTGGCATAGGATAGATTTGAATTACAAAACAAAATTCATGTGGTTGCTCCTAATATAATTGTGACAAGACTTTAATAATGCTGGTGAAGATAAAGATAAAGAAACACTATGCATGTATTTAATAATGTGATTAAGTGAAAGACATGGTAATTTAAATTAAAAAAATAGGACTGTTTGCTGGGTATTAAATGGTAGAAACTCAAGGACATTCCTTACTATTAAAGGGGCTAAAATTAGAGGAACATAGGTGAAAACCCACGAGTGGCAATAAATTAGTCTCCCCTCTGATAAGGAAATGATTATACAACAATCAACCTAATAAATCAAATTTTAGGAAAGTTGAGGCTTAGAAATCAAATCCTAATAAAGTGATGTTAGAAGTGTTATGACTATGATGCCACCTATTAGATCGGATTTAGGACAAACATATCAACTTCTAACATACATAGGGAGGAAGAACACACAACCAGAAAACACATATTTTACATGGTTGGGCAATATTACCTATGTCCATTGGCTATAATGAGATTACATAATTTGTTACAAGGATTTTTACTTCTCTAATACTTAGCCTATTCATTCTTTATAGGTTCTAATCTTACTCTCATAGCTTCTTTCTTGAGCCATACATGGTGGCTCATACTTCGAGTACCATGGAAAAGAGAGCTCTCACTTCTCTTGTACATAATCTAAGGTTAAATTATATGTATATATAATTTCTGCTTTTTTTGACTACAAAAAAGCTTGGGTACAATGAACAAAATACCCTTGACCCCTAAACTTGGTCATTAACTATACCAATGGATCCATCCGGTTACACTGGATTACAAGACATAAGCCTAACAAGAGGGTTTTGTCTACATCAACCATCTTATGTCCTTCTCCTTGCCTCTTTAATATTCCTATTAAGATAAATCAGCGGAATTTAACCCAAAGTTCGCAAACGGGGCCATAGTGTTGTAATAAGAAAAGAATCACCTCATTTGCATTAGCAGGGCCAAAGTAAACTGTTCTACCAACAGAAAGAAGACACAGATTCTGAAAGAGCTCAAACACTTCACTGCTTGGTTGATGGATGGAAGCTATGATTGTTTTCCTGCCGTGCCGTGCAAGACCTACAATTCTGCTCATTATATGGAAAGATGCTGCACTGTCAAGGCCGCTGGTGGGCTCATCAAGGAAGAGAAGCTTGGGGTGTGTTAAGATCTCAATACAAATGCTAACTCTCCTCTTTTGCCCGCCACTAAGTCCTTTAGAGGCCCACCCTCCAATTCTAGTGTCCATGGCATCTTGCAAGCCCATCTCCTTAATTGTCATTTCTGCTCTCGCCTTCTTCTCCGACAACGGCATGGAATCAGGAAGCTGGAGCTGGGCAGAGTAGTAAATTGCTTCTCTGACTGTCAAAGTTGTCATTAGGACGTCATCTTGAGTAACATAGGCCTAATTTAACAAACAAAAGTCCATGGTTACACTGATTGTCTAAGTACTGACATTTGAAACTGCATTAACTGATAAGCTATTTGAGGTATTGTATTGTATTTGATTATAAAGTTGGATTCAGTGAACAATATTCTCACTGAGGTGCCAAAAGCTAATGTCTGCTTGCGTCCGTTGATTAGAATCTTTCCTGATTGCCTTGTGTTCGGGCGTAATCGTCCTGTGGTTTTTATGTATTAGAGGCATCAAAATTCAAATAAAACAACAGTAACATAAGTCTTCTTAACAGTAAATTAAAAGTGGAAGTAAACAAGAGCAATTATTTTCAAATGCCAGTGATTCAAAAGCAGGCTAATCATTTTTGTGAAAGGAAATACAACAGGGCAGGTCTGGGATAGGTTCAGATGTATCCAGACCCAATAATAATCAATTATGTTGTCAGTCAAGATTTGGGCCAGTCCAAATTTGCTCCAACCTTCTCATCTGTGTTTTTTTTTTGTTCAGAGACTCCATACTGTGACTGCCAAAACTGGTACATGATGGAAAAATCATGCTTTGGGTGCCACACTGTAGAACATAGTCCATGAAGAAAGTAAGAAAATTCCGATTAAAATTACCGGCCAACGCATCGAGAAGTGTTGATTTACCACACCCAGATGGACCCATGATGGCCAAGACCTCACCAGGCTGAGCATAGCCAGTGAGCCCGTCAAGGATTACCCGGACACCACCTTTACCACCCGAAGCAGTCACCCTCAAGTCCTCCCATGTCACGTAAACACCATTGTCCTTGGAGGCCCCTCCTCCCCCATCCTCCATTACGAGCTGTCTCAGATCCTCCTTGTATGACACATTCCCTGGGACTTCTTTGTCCATGACTGCTCAAAATGATTGTACTTTGTAACCCAAGGCACAACAATTATTTGCAGCTATTTGGAGGGAGGAGCCTTTCCTCTGCATGGGACATTAAATGGAAGCATCCCATTTTATGCTCTTGGTTAGATTCACTGTACAGAATCAAAGAAAAGCACCGGAGTAGCAAGGAAAACGTGCTTTTTTGTGTATGTGTAGAGACGTATGATTTGGAAACAGATTGAAGCTCCTCTAGTGTATATAGACTTGACTCTTTTTGTCCTAGTATTCTAACCACTCCAAAAATATGTTTGTCTCGTCTACGCTGGTGACAAACTTGGACAGTGACCCCAGGAAAATGGCGCACCGTTCGTTCTCGTGCTTCTTGTATTCCACAAATTTTAGCACAAAGGGTCAGCGTAACGATAGTGGACGAGTTAAAGCAGTAATAAACTCTTTTAAAAATGTCAGTGTAAAGTAATAAACTCATATATCTATATATATATATATATAAATATATAGAAATGGTCGTGTAAGGACTGTCTTTACAATCTTTACCACAATTTTTTACTATTTTAGATAATGCGGCCCATGTTGTGAGCTATCCAAATGGATTACCATATGAACTTTTAAATTGCACACTTCTACCAATTTTAAGTCCCATTCGAATAGTGTGAACCATTGGATTGACTGCACATCCGATTAGGCTTAGCTCGCAACGTGGGCCGCATTATCAAAAATGGTAAAAAATGGACCTTTCTTACAAGATCGTTTCTTTTATATATATATATATATATATGGACAAAACAACAATGCAAATGTCTCTCACATTATATTGTGAGATTTACTTAATATCAATAATCAAGTGAAAGTATTCATCGTTAAATAGCAATTATACCGAGCATTTGAACCTAAGCCCTTTTGAGCCGCCCAATAGTTCAATTTTGGTGATTAATTTCTTTCACTCAAATGAAATGGCTAATAATGACCAATTGAGTTAGTATATTTTTATTTTTTAATCACACGAAACTACCCTATATGCTGAAACACTCTCTTTAGTTGTTTTTTAAGTAAGTCTACTCACGGGCTTGCTTACTAGAAAGTGCCATGTTTTTATCATAAACAATGGAGCAGACATTCACCAATACCTGGTTGGGCAGGTTCTTGGCCAACTTTTCATCTACATAACACCCAGTGGACCTCACAAAATAGTTCTTGACAATATTTGTCTTTTTATTCCAGCCACGAGATCCAACCAGGTATTGGCCAACTTTTCATCTACATAACACCCAGTGGACCTCACAAAATAGTTCTTGACAATATTTGTCTTTTTATTCCAGCCACGAGATCGGATCGCAAGGCTTTATCTTTGAAAAATCCTGAGTTAAAAGGATTGGAACTCCACTGTATGGCTCATCCATTGAAATTTGAACCATTCAAGATAAACAGTCTCTTAGTATTAGAGGCGGCTCAACTATTAGGTAAAAAAAGTCCTTACTTTAGGCCCACAAAAAATAAGCCCCACAAAAGAGCAATTCCCATCTCTTTTTTCAATCTCAAAACATAAAGCCCCATAAAAGTAATTGAAACAACTAAAATCTTTTCAAATTTCAAAATAAGTAATTGTTATCATTTTGTTTCTCCTAAAGAATAAGATCTCATGAAAGTAATTAAAGCAACTACCATCTTTTTACATTTAAAAAAAAACAACTGCTATTATTTTCATATTTTAAAAAAAGCATTAAAGCCAATTTTCATCATTGAGAAAATGATGCTATTAAAAGAAAAAAAATCTTAAAATTATAGGAAGCATGAAATCATTTTCTATTATGAAAATCCTCTAGTTTGCACATTTTCCCTCTACATTGTGTTCCTTGAAATTTTTATAGAAGACAACTTTAGATATAATCTTTTTCTTTTTTTTTTTTTTTCCATATTGAACAAGATGCATCAAATTCAAAAGTAATTCATATCTATAATCTTTTTGCCAATACTAATAAATCACTAAATTAGGTTCTATGCTTTTAAAGTTTTTTTAATTCCAAGCTCATATTATATGTTTATTATAGTTAGTGTTCATTTTATTTGTAAATATTATTAGTAATAATTTATAAATATTAAATATATTTACTAGAAAAATGTTGACAATACCTATGACCGTTGCTTCTACATAAAGAAGTTTTTTAAAATTAAAATTGATAAAATCCTAATTTAGATCATCATTGTCACAAAAAAGATTAAGTGGATTTAAATAAAATATTTATAATAATATTAAAAAATAAAAAAATATTTCATTTGGGATTGTTACTTTAGGCTTCAAATTTTCTTGAGCCAGCCCTACTCGGTATGTGGGTTATCCACAAATACCAGCTCAATTGGAGTTTGTCTCACCATTTGATTGACCACTTTATGAAAAATATGATGAGGAATATGAATGATCATGTTAATTACGTTTATTTCAGTCAAATGGTCAGTGCAAGAGTGGGACCCAATCTAATTGACATAAGATTCGACGATACCCCATATAGTTGGAATTCAGCCCTCCTTGCAAGGAAATTGGTGTCCAAGAAAGTTTAGGGCATATTTATTTCGAGCAATAGGAGTCCTATTTTTACTTTCCCATCCAAGAAATACATCAACCAAACCTTTGAGGTAGAAAAAAAATTGAAACCAATACTATATCTCCCCGTCCTTTCACTCCCCACAAAATCTTTCTCGCCAACTCTATTCTATCTCTTTACCACAGACTTTACCGAGTGCGGCATTGTGTAGTGAAGTTGGGTGAAAAAAACAAAAGATGCATTTTAATCGCACACACAAGCTCTCCTTTAGTTTATCAAAGATAATTCAAAGAAGCATAAATATCATACTTCTTTTTTTACTTCATATATTATATTATCTTTAATTATTTTTTTCTACTTATTGATAATGTGATATTTAAATGACCTTTATTATTATTACCAAACATGCACGATCTTACAAAAAGATCTGCTTTGATTTCATGGCAGACATGGTCAATCAATCCCCTTCCTCTCTCGCTACTGGCTGAGGTTTTTAGACCACAAGAACTAAGCAAGACCACACACCGGATTTTTGTCTTTACCGTTGATTTGTCATTTCAGTACCAAAGTCAATGTTTTTCATATTTTTCTTTATGGGGTGGGCCATATAAACGAGGACCACATTTCAAAATTTCATATGTTAGTTAAATAGAGCCAAGTCACCTGCGATAGTTTAGGTTGTTTTCTTTCGGTAGGGTCAATTCATTGGGTTTTGAGTGAGCGATAGCTATAGATTCCTCATTGGTCCATGTGGGCCTCATAAAAAAATTATGTAACGATGGTAATAAAATCATAGTTTTAGGATATGCTTGTGTAATACTTTTTTTTTTTTTTTTGGTAAAAAAAGAGATTTTGTTCCTTAAAAATTATTTTTAATATGTTTGGTGTAGCATAATTCTTCAAAACTACTTTTTTACCACGTTAGACTTTTCCTTGAAAATGTTGAAAACGAAACTCCTATTGGGGACCATTAAATTTCGTTTCTGTAGAAATATTCACCATCTTCTCATTTCACCATGGGTTGCAACCCTATCTCTAGGTCTCTCCCTCCTTTTCTATTACGATGTCCACTTCATTTTTTCCTATTTTTGCACTCCATATCTCTCTTTGTACCCTTTGCTTACCCTTCAACCCCCTCTTTTTATGGTTTTCACTAAATAATATTATCTCTAATTCACAAAAAAAAATTTTTTTTTTTTTACACCAAACACCAACTTTTGTACTTTCAGAAAACTCTTGTTTTATAAAATTCATTTCTATGAACTTTGCTGATGTGATAATTTCTCCTTTCCACGGAAAAAGGGTGTGTACACAAACGTACCCTTAGAATGCGTATTAAGGAAACATATGAGGAGAGGTGATTAGGCAAAATCAAACCCAAAGGTACCTGCCCCAAGCCTTTTAGGTTTCAACTCTCATCCCTTGCATTATTTTAGTATTATGAATACGGCCATGTTTTTATCTCTTAGAAAATAATCTTTGTTTGTCAATATTGGATAAACCTTGAGTTAGAGGCCAAAGATCTAAATGTTGGGCTGGTGAGAGATACACTGGGTCATAAAAAAGGTTGGCCTGATTTATAAAATTTCGTACCCTAGCACTAAGGCCAGATCAAGTAACCAAAATTTAAGATTAACTTTACTTTTAATATTGTATAAAATACAGAATTGTATCTAGATCATAACAATATATATATATATAGAGAGAGAGAGAGAGAGAGAGAGAGAAAGAGAGAGAGAGAGAGGCATTGATATAAATTTTTTTAACATCATCAATATAATTTTTCTTGACACCCACCCAAATGGATTGTCCATCCAAATGGATTACACCATTGGATCAAGAGGTCAATTTTTAAAGGTAAAATTCATGAGATTGTTGATTCAGGGGTTAAGATGATCACATGATGTACCATCACTCTGATCTAGAGGGTCCATCCACACCTTTGCCAACTCTAAGGGTGTTCATGGCCTAGCCCAACTTTAAAAATACAGGACGGGCACGCCCAAACTAACCATTTAGTGAAATGGGATAGGCCAAGCCAAACCGGGCTTTCTACAAATTTTTTCGATAAAATACACTAAATTACATGCATTTATTATTTGAGCCGATCCAGGTTGGGCTTTTAGCTTTTTATCACTAAATCTAATACTAGTCCAAATACCAAATAGAGCAAGATCATTTACTCAAGCCCAACCCGAAGTGAGAAAGGGCCTGATTAGGTACCCCTACCCAATTCCCATCCCCCTGTGGGCTCCAACCCACACCTTTATATATGGGCTTAATTTCTATGAGAAGCATTCTCACACACATTTACCATGAGAACTTTTTAGAGGATCCATTTGTGGGTACCATTTGGGGATGAGATAATGTGGATGGAAAGATTTATGAGGGACCATGCCATACATCAATTTTGGCTTCAATCACATGTCCCTAACCCATTCATCCATGTCGGGGCCCACAAATCCAGTCCATACGAATTGGTATATAGTTGTTCCAACGGTCGAATAAATTCAGATTTGACCGAAAGTTGGGGCATGTGACCAGTGGGAGAGTCCCTGTGTATTGTAATGTTTTTATTGGGTCATCGATGGGCCCCACATATACTTCTCATAAGATTATTTTCCTATATATAGCTTTGATCTTGTGAGAATTGTTTTCACATACCTATCGTGAGAACTTTTTATGAGACCCACTTGTAGGTCTCATTTAGAGATGAGACCAGGGCGGATGGAAAGATTTTTGTGGGATCACTCAAAAATTAAGTTTGACCCCAATTACATATCCTTAATCCCTTCATCCGTGGCCCACAAATTCAATCCATTCGGAGTGGTGCATAGTCGATCCAATGGTCCAGTAATTATGGATTTGATCGAAACTTGGGGCTTATGATTATTAGGGGGTTCCTTGTGTTGTAAGGTTTGGATTGGGTCATAGATGGACCCTACTTAGAGTTCTCACACAAAAAAGGGGTAAGAACTAGTTCTAATAGGATTATTTCTCATATATATATAATTATAAATTAACAAGGCGGGTCTAAATCTAGTTATCTAAAGTTCGGATGTTGAATTGACTTGTTTTCCATTCAAATTTTATAATTTACACTCAATCTCAATTCAATCCTTAAAACAAGTCTAAACCAAGTTTGGCTTTTGGTCATGGGGGTTCAAGTTTGTCCTTGTCCAAGATGCCTAGATGAATTTTTTTTTCTTGGCTCACTGCATAGCAGGGAGGAGATTTAATGCACCCACTGGGGGATCAATCCTTGGTGGGTGGCACGGGAAACGGGTTGCCTACCAACAGGTTATCCCCTCAAGTTGCACTGAGATGGAAAATTATCAAGCTTTGAAAGAGAGAGAAATAAATGATGATGAAGATTAAATCTAATTTTGAGTGCTAACATGCAGTGGTGGATCAAGGAATTTTTTTTTTTTTTTTTGGTGGGGCTAAAATGTTACCAAACTTTGCTAGACTTTTTATAGCATAGACTAAAGATATAATTTTCAACAGCTTTTTTTCTTTTTATAAGAAATCCTACTACTAATACCAAATTCATAAATAAGCTTTTAAACTAGAACATCTAAATCCCAATTCCTCAAGAAATTAGCACATCAATTACCATCTATTTCATAACAATAATAAACAACTCTAGAGGACTCCAAGAAGTAATAATCAATATAGTGTAAAAATTAGTACCTCCTATCTTTTCCTCAGGTTCCTAATAATTCCTCTATCATATGAATCAACATGAGAGCACTTGTATTTAGAAATGAGAGGATTTTATGGGAAAAAAATCCCTTAAATGTACACCAATCACGATCAGTCCTAATTTTTTTATGTTCACTGATCGAGTCCATGGGGCCTCAGTGTGTGCAATTTTTTTTTCTTTTGTATGTGTCCCTCACTCAACCCTATATACGAAACAAAAAAAAAAACACACATAGAATCAAGGAAGAAGAGAGGATAAAAAAAGGAAAGGACAAAGAAGAGAGGAATGGATTAAGGTTTTATTTTTATTTTATTTCCTTACTTCTTCCGTTCTACTCTCTCATTCTTCCTTTCTCCTCTCTCCTTCTTCCTTTCTTCTCTGCACAATTTTTTTATTTTTCATGTGTGGCTGAGATCAGGTCGAGGTCAAGATTGACTTGAATTGAAGCCCAAAATGATGGCTCACACGTGTTGGGCACAGGCTCACATGTCAAGGCTGTTTGTTTCTCTCAGCTAACTGGGTCGGACTTGGGGGTCAGGTCAGATCTAGACTGCAGGCCCAACTAGGATTCTGGCTCAAGTCGATCTCTGGCAGGTCAGGATCGAAGTTGTGGCCCAACTACTTAAACAAGTCTGGCTGGCTCAAAGAAGTAGCGAGAGGAGTTTGTTTATTTTGATTTCTCCTTTCGTCTACATACAGTGAAACGAAAACAAAGAAAGAAAGGTTGCAGTGGGAAGTGGCTGGAGTTGCTCGGCGATGGTGGTGCTGGTTGCAGTGGCTTCTGAAGCTCGGCGATGGTGGACGGTACGTCCCCTATCTCTGGTCTTTTTTTTTTTTTCGGTGGGATTTGGGACTCGGGAACTGTCGACAGAAACCGAGTGAAGGGTGGAATGGAGGAGGCCTGTGGGTTTGAGCTCGGTGGTAGAGATGTCTGTCGTGGGGTTCGGGTGGTGGCGGCCTAACGTAACGGTGGCTGGGACAGATTGGTCATGGACAAGTGTGTATACCAATTGTGGCAGCACAGAAAACAATAATAGTCCACTAATAAAATTTAATCCTGCTCACTAAACTACTAAACTACTCACTAATTAAGAGAACATTCCTCATTTAATTCTAATAAATAATCCTAACTCAAACATAATCTTAACTTCTAAAAATAAAAAAATCTTAGAAAACTTAAGCAGCTAATAACAGAAAACTAGCTTTGTTGGAAACTTTTCTTTTATAGGCTTGAACCCGATGGGCTGGCCATATGGATTTGTCCAACATCATTCTGTGTCAACTTTAAGGTGCTTTCTACCAATACCTTAAATCTAATTGGAAAATTTAATTGTTAAAGCATATAGTCATTCAAATGTTTAGGATGCAGCAACGTGCAGCTAGTGCATATCTTGATCCTTTTTGATTTGGGCTCTTAAACAATTTAGACTTTGATAAACAGAGAATGAATGCAACTCTATAGTAGCACAGAGCTCACTTATTGAAAATCTGCTCAAAATAAGTTTCATAGAGTGTTAATCCCATAGTGACCACACTTCAAGGAAGTCTATTTTTAATGATTCGGATCTTCATTTAGGTGGCATGCAAAAATTGTTATAATGAACGCGCTCACAGAGGGCCATCACAAGCATATATAAATAAAATGGCCCACAAGATAGAAATAAAATCAACAACTTTGTCTATGTACTGAAATAAGAAACAAGGAAGAGACTTATGAACAGAGGGAATGATTGAAATCGGAAAATTTTCGTTTGGAAAAAACAAAAATTGGAAAGTCTATTTCAATGCAAAATAATTGTGTTTTTCTTTTGAGAAAAAAAGAAGGGAATCTAGATTGGAAAGAGAATTAGGTTTCTGTGGGTTTTAGCAATAGGCATGCCTTTGTAGCTTTGTGGGTGCGTTTGGAGGCTAGGCCACTACCGAGGGTCATATATAACCGCTACTCTGCTGTGAGTGTGGCCTACTAAAGTCCTATCAAAAGTCTCATTCAAAGAGTTTTATATCTTCCAGATTTCCACTTAAGTTATTCTTCTTCCATTGAAAGACTTGGAAACTGTTTATTATTAATCCACTGAATTCTACAGATACTCACTCGAGATCTATGCCATCTGTACGTACTTCATTAGAAACAACAGTCCTATCCTAATTTCCATCCAAACAACACAAGACTACTGAATGAAGACGCAGAAGAGAAGAATAACCACAATAAAAGATCTGAGCAATGATTCGATGGTCGAGATTCTGCTTTTGTTGCCACTAAGCTCCATCATCCAATGCTTCAATGTCTGCAAACGATGGCGATCTTTGATCACTGGTTGCCCATTGCTCCTCACCAAGACCGTCAATGTTGCATGTGTCTGGCATCCTCCTGCTCTTCACAAATACAAGTGCCTCGAAGAAGGCCAAAGAAGATTGCGAAGTTCAGAGCTTGACATCAATGATTTCCCAATGCCTAGACGATTAGCTTACCTGGACCATCTCTCGTGCAATGGGTTGCTCTTCTCCCATTATTTCAGTAGACGAAAAGCTTATCTTAATGAGTGCTACATCTCTAATCCATTGACTAGAGAGTGTGTCCGTCTTCCAAACCCAACCATGGCGTGCCATGATTCTTTCTATGGACTCGCCTTTGACAACAACCCCAGGATCATCAACTCGAGTTGCAAAGACGTAGCTTCTTACAAGATTGTGATGGCCCATAGAATCAGCCCCGACAAAGAGAAGGCATCATATAAATTCGAGATCTACTCATCTGTTACAAGGAGATGGAAACTACTTAAGAGGGCCTCCAAACCTCATGGTTTTTGTTGGAGTCAGCCTGACCAACGTGCAGTTTATTGCAACCGGGTCTTGTATTGGCATTGCTCTAGCCGCAAAGCACTCATGTTCAATATGGAAACAAAAACCTCTGGCTATTTGAATCTACCGAGTGACAATAAGATTTACATGAGCAAGTTGACGGAGCGTGATGGGCAACTGCACTACATTAGAAAATGCTTCAATAGCTACCGACTAAATATCTTGAAGATGTTGATGACCGGTGAATGGTTGATATTGCATGATGTCGATCTACAAGGAGCGCTGGAGAAATGTTTGGATCATTTTCCAATGCTTAGAGAAGGTATAGATAATTCAGATTTCCAACCTATAGACATGAGTTGCCAAAGAGATGATAACGTTCTCTTAAATGACAATTACGAGCGGGTTGTATCATATGATCTGAAGAGGGATGTGTCTGAGATAGTCCTTGAGAAAGACTTTATTCTGCCGGAGATGCTCTTTCAATACACTCCTACTAACCAGAGGTAAATCTCTTCCAAAACTATGACATTCTAATTCTTGTTTTGTTAGAATTTTTTTCATTCTTTGTCCACAGAAAGCCTCAAGCCACTTATCCTTAATTCCCTTATAGCCATCAAAAGGAAGCTTCACTAGCTCTAATCGAGCTCTCTAGGCCTATGATCAACGGCACTCTCAATCGGCTTCTTCTCTCCTTCGGCCAAGTTTCATGGCCCTTTTGTTTTTTGTTAGCAAGCCCTGTTTTTGCTAATATGTTTTTGACTTTTTTTTTAATCTGTGTAGTCCCTTTTTTTAAGGGATTTTTATGAAAAAATTAATCTTAAATTTAGAATATATGATTTGATTAAGAAAGATTAGAAAAAATCCAATTTGGAGTTCGTACTCCATCAAAAGACAGATATGCCCTCAATCAATGATATCGTTAGGAGTACAAAACCTTACAATCATTTCCCTATCCTTTTTCTTATTCTTTTTCTCTTATTTCTTTCCCTTTCTGTAGAACTGGTATACCCTCTTCCTCCTCCTCCTCCTATTTTTTCTTCTTGTTTTACTAGTATGCCTTCTTCTTATTCTTTTTCTTCTTCTTCTTCTTCTTCTTCTTTTTTATTTTCTTTCCCTTTAATTTCTCTTTCTATTCTGACAATCCCTTCACCCTCTCATGTTTTTTTTTCTTGTATTCCTCTCGGTCCTCTATCTCACTCTCTTTGTTTTCTCATACTCTCAACCATTCTATTTCTCTCTTTTCTATGGCCATTTATTTTTAATTTTTGTTTTGTTTCTTTTCTTCTCTTATAAGTCCTCTCTCCCTTCCTCCTATTGTCATCCCACTCGATTTCCTTCTTCTTCTCCTTCTTTTCTCATTTTTTTCTTTTCATCTGTCTTTCCTTTCATTTTTTAAATCTTCAGTAGTAAACAAAAAATACCAAAAAATTACTCTCTGGATTGTAGCCCGTGAGTTCTACGGCTTAGCCATAAAACGCCATAAATCGTTTTATGGCTAAGCCGTAAAGAACTTACGGCTTCATTGTATGGTTAGCTGTAAGCGAAAAATACAAAAAAAAAAGAAAAATACTCTTTGGATAGGGGCTCATAAGTTCTACGATTTAGCTGTAAATCGTTTTACGGCTTAGCCATAGGGACCTTACGGCTTAGTCGTAGGGTCAGTCGTAATAGAACTCAATAACTTTCAGGTAATGATATCTTTATTTGAAAGTTATAAATTCATGCACATATCAAATTATTGGAGTTAATTTCTATGCCCTTTATATAGTTTATGTCTTCAGTATAAAGATATTTAGTGAATGAATTTTGGGAACTAAATTGGACATATAAAGCGTTAAAAATGGCAACGATATCGTTACCTGAAAGTTATAAATTCATGCATGAATCTAATTATTTGGGTCAATTTCTTTGCCTTCTACATAATTTATGTATTTCAATATAAAGATATTTAGAGAATGAATTTTGGGAACCAAACTGGACATATAAAGCATTAAAAATGGTAACGATATCGTCACCTGAAAGTCATAAATTCATTGATTATTTGGGTCAATTTCTATGCCCTCTACATAGTTTATGTATTTCAGTATAAAGATATTTAGAAAATGAATTTTGGGAACCAAACTGGACATTGGTGGGCTTGCAATGCTGTGGAGAAAGGAGACTCAGGTCCAAATCTCTAGTTTTTCCTCATATCATATTGATGCTTTAGCGGATGACTGGGAGAAAGGGAACCAATGGAGAATTACTGGGGTGTACGGACATCCTGAGGCTTCTAAGAGGAAACAAGTTTGGGACCTTTTGTGTTCGTTGAAATCTAGAGGAAGTGGTGCTTGGCTATGCTTTGGGATTTTAACGAGATAACCAGCACTAATGAAAAAATTGGTGGAAGGATGAGGCCTGCTAAGCAAATGGAGGAGTTTCGGTATGCTTTAAACTACTGCCAATTCCTTGATTTAGGATTTCGAGGCCCCCCTTATACGTGGTGTAATCGAAGAGGGGGAGATGAAAATGTTAGAGCACGGTTGGATAGATATGTGGCAAATATGGAGTGGTCAATTATGAATCCTGATGCAGAGGTTAGACATGGTTTGGCTTCTTCCTCGGATCATTTTCCTGTGATACTTGATTCATGTGGGAGACAACGGAACCGAAGGGTAAGGAGAGGTATTTTCCGGTTTGAAGCAATGTGGGTGGGGAATAAGGGAATAATTGATAGTGTGTGGAACCAAGAAACCCAGCCAATTGGTATGCCAGCAGTGTGTGCCTCTTTACACAGGTGCCGACTAAGTCTTGCAGAGTGGAATAGGTTAAATTTTGGTAATGTTCAAGAAAAGTTAAGACATAAGAGGATGGAGTTACATCATCTCAATGAACTGACTCCAAGAGAGGCTACAATGCTTGCGATTAAGAGGGTTAAGTAGGAGGTTAATGAACTGATTGAGAGGGAAGAAATAATGTGGCGGCAGCGTTCCAAGGCCTTATGGCTTAGTGAAGGGGACCAAAATACGAGTTTTTTCCATCGCAAAGCTTCACAAAAGAGATGGAGGAATACTATTTGGGGGGTCCTGAGCCCCAATGGTGTGTGGTGTGAGGATGGGCAAATGGAGGAGGAGATTGTCAGTTATTTTTCAGGAATCTTTTCATCCTCCCAATCTTTGAATTATGGACCTATTCTCAATAAAGTGGACAAGATTGTGACGGAGGAGATGAATGTAAGTCTACTTCAGGAGTTTAAGATAGAAGAAGTCAAAACTGCTTTAGCACAAATGCATCCTACAAAAGCTCTAGGCCCTGATGGTATGCCTCCTTTATTTTTTCAAAAATATTGGCACATAGTTGGAAAGCATGTTTCTGATGCTGTTTTATCTTTTCTAAACTCGAGATGTATGCATAGGGAGATTAATCATACTTATATAGTCTTGATCCCGAAAACTAAAACCCCAGAAAAAATTACTGATTTCCGCCCCATAAGCCTTTGCAATGTAGTATACAAGCTTATTTCAAAGGTTTTGGCAAACCGTTTGAAACTAGTTCTCCCCCATGTTATCTCTGAGAATCAAAGTGCCTTCGTCCCCGGCAGGCTAATTACTGATAATGTGTTGGTGGCATATGAGGCTGTCAATTTTTTAAGGCAGCAAAGCCGGGGCAAGAATGGGTATATGTCCATCAAGCTTGATATGAGCAAGGCTTATGATAGAGTGGAATGGGGATTTCTTGAGTAGGTGATGTTGAAGTTGGGTTTCTATCAGAAGTGGGTTTCATTAATTATGGAATGCATTTCTTCTGTATCATACTCCATTATAATAAATGGGGTTCCAACAAGCCCAATTATTCCATCTAGAGGTCTACGACAGGGTGATCCTATTTCTCCTTATCTATTCCTTTTATGTGCTGAAGCTTTCACTTCTTTATTGCGACATGTAGAACAGGAGAAAAAGATCACAGGCCTTAGTATTTGCAGAGGAACTCCACGGGTTAGCCACCTTCTTTTTGCAGATGATAGCCTTCTTTTTTGTCGTGCAACTAGAGATGAGAATTTATACATTCAGCATATCCTCCATGAGTATGAACAAGCGTCTGGCCAAACGATTAACAGGGAGAAAACTGCGCTATTTTTTAGCAAAAATACTAATGAGGAGTTCAAGAGAGCATTAAATCTATTTGGGGTATGAAGGCAATCAAATATCATGAGAGATATCTGGGGCTACCCTCTCTTGTGGGGAAATTGAAGAAGCAAACCTTCTTGGATATTAAGGAAAGGGTGTGGAGGAAACTACAAGGTTGGAAGGAGAAGCTTCTTTCACAAGTAGGACGGGAGATATTGGTGAAGGCTGTAGCTCAAGCTATTCCAACTTATGCTATGAGTTGTTTTAAGCTGCCAGCAGGTCTTTGCAAAGAGTTGGAAGGTATGATGGCTCGGTTTTGGTGGGGGCAACGCACCAATGAAAGGAAGATTCATTGGGCTAGTTGGGAGAAGCTTTGTCATTCCAAACATGTTGGTGGAATGGGGTTTCGGAGTTTGGAAGATTTTAATCTAGCCCTTTTAGCTAAGCAAGGGTGGAGGCTCTTGCACTACCAACATTCCCTAATTTATAAGGTTTTTAAGGCAAAATATTTTCCAAACGTTTCTTTCCTTCACTCTATTGTTGGTAGGAATCCTTCTTTTGCTTGGAAAGGGATTAGCGCAGGAAAAGATCTTTTATTGGAAGGTTGTCGCTGGAGCGTTGGAGATGGTCACTCTATAAAGATTTGGAAAGATAAATGGCTTCCTACTCCCACATCTTATAAAGTTATTTCACCAAGGAGGTTGCTGAATGAAGATGCTATAGTCTCAAAGCCCATTGACCCTGACTTGAAGTGGTGGGATGTGCAAAAAGTTTGTAGTGTTTTCATTCCTCAGGAAGCTGAAGCTATATTCAGGACCCCCTTAAGCTCTCAGCAGTTAAGTGATGTGCTGGTTTGGGCAGAACAAAAGTCGGGAGTCTTTTCTGTGAAGACAGCCTATATAGTTGCGAGGTGACTCCAAAAAAATAAGAGTCTGGGGGAAAGTTCTAATTCTGGGGCTAAGAGACGTTTTTGGATTCGCTTATGGAATATGAAAGTTTCAAACAGGGTTAAGATTTTCGCATGGCGAGTTTGTATGGATATTTTGCCCACAAAGACTAATCTCGCCAAGCGTCATATCCTGGTTGATACCTCTTGTGCTTTATGTAAGTTAGAGCCTGAGGATTGTATGCATGCGTTGATATCCAGTTCTCAGATTCACTATTTATGGAGGGAATGTTTTCAGGGCATTGCTTTTGATCAGTTTTCACATTTAAAATTTGACATCTTAGTTTGGGATTTAATCGAAAGATACCCAAATCTTAACCTGGAGCTTTTCTTCCCATTGGCATGGGAGATTTGGTATAGAAGGAATGTGTTTATCCATGATGGAAAAACCTTAGAGCCGCTGTTATCCATTGATGCAGCAATGACATTGCTTTAGAATTTTCACACTGCTTGTCTCCTTAAGAAGAAATCCAGCGTAGAAAAGGTTTTCCGATGGTTGCCTCCGCCTGTGGACATGGTTAAGCTAAATGTCGATAGTGCAATCTTCCATGAGGTGCGGAAGGCAGGCGTAGGTGCAATCCTTCGAGATGATTCAGGGAATGTGATTATGGCAATGAGCAAGATTGAGAATAAGGTTGAAGGGGCTGATGAAGTTGAAGCTTTAGCTATTTTGCAGGGTCTTCAAATGATCGTTCATATCGAGGTAAGCGCTATTATTCTTGAGGCAGATTCTATGTGGATTGTTGAGGCTTTGAACTCTTCTGCACCTAATTTGTTTAATCATAGATCTATGTTTGAAGAGATTAAGGTTTTATTAGGCCACTTTAGTACCTTTGAGGTGCACCATGTGGGTCGAGAGGGAAATGTTGTTGCTCACAAATTAGCTAGATATGCTAAATTTGTAGATGACATTCGTGTCTGGTGGCACTCTATTCCAGACATGATTAAACAATATGTATTTGTCGATTCCGATTTGGCTTCTTATTAATATATTTTGAGGTTCTTTTTTATCAAAAAAAAATTGTAATGATATCGTTACCTGATAGTTATAAATTCATACATGAATCAAATTATTTGGGTCAATTTTTATGCTCTCTACATAGTTTATGTATCTTAGTATAAAGATATTTAGAGAATGAATTTTAGGAACTAAATTGGATATATAAAGCGTTAAAAATGGTAACGATATCTTTACCTGATAGTTATAAATTCATATATGAATTAAATTATTTGGGTCAATTTCTATGCCCTCTACATAATTTATATATATCTCAGTGTAAAGATATTTAGCGAATGAATTTTGGAAACCAAACTGGACATATAAAGTGTTAAAAATGGTAACGATATGGTTACCTGAAAATTATAAATTCATTAATTATTTGGGTCAATTTTTATGTCCTCTATATAGTTTATGTATCTCAGTATAAAGATATTTAGAGAATGGATTTTGAAAACCAAACTGGACATATAAAGCATTAAAAATAGTAACGATATCGTTATCTGACTATTACGGCTAAGCCATATGGCTTAACCATAAGTGAAAAAAATGCACAAGTACAGTCTACCTGTAAAATGACCTACTGCGTAGCTGCAAATGCACTACAGCTTAGTTGTAAATGCACTACGGCTTAACTATAAAGCTTAGCCGTCAGTGAAAAGACATTGCGTAAATATGGTATACTCGTAAAATGACCTACGGCTTAGCCGTAAATGCACTATAGCTTAACCATAGAGCTTAGCCGAAGGTGAGCAACTCTACGCAAATACGGCCCGATCAAAGCTTAGGGCATATTTATCTTTTGATAGAGTATGAACTCTAAATTGGATTTTTTCAAACCTTTCTTAATCAATTGATAAAATCTAAATTTAGAAATAGTTTTTTGGTAAAAATTCCTTTTTTTTTAAATATATATGTTTTTGATTTCTTTCTACACACTGAATCTTCATTTGTTAATGGTGCTTATCCCTTTGCAGGATTGTTCACGAAGAACTGCAGCATCGTTTTAGGACTGAACGATCAAAACAATTCAAGCAGTTTTATAATTATGCTAGAAATTTGCTAGGATGTTTCAACTAAATAGTGTCCAAATCATTTGAGTGATGAGGTCTGCTTGTTAACTTTTGATTCTTGTGTAAGAAGCCTCTCGCATTGAGAGTTAATCACCGCCACCCCACAACCCAACCTAATGCGTGCCAGTCGATTTCAGTTCTTCTGATAGGATTTCTCTAATTAGTGCTTTTAATCTCACTATTGTATGGTGATTTCTTGTGGATATTGTCCTCGTACAATATACAAATCACTTTGCAATCTCATTGCTAGGGAATATTGTTTGTTGGGTTTTGATTTATGATGGTTTGAATGTGTTCTGGCAAAAGTGGATTCAATCACTTCCCTAAGGGGAGGAATTTGTTCGTAGTTGCCTTCTGTTTCATTCTTATGTTACTGTGATATGTAGAGGGATTTGCAAATTTGCAAATGAAATTCAATGTTCTTTATTTTAATAATTTGAAAACTAGGAGACTTTGATTGATTTAGAATGGGATCCATCTTCCGTTGAAAAGATTCGGTTGGAAAGAATTATGTTCGTCGGATAGATTTAGAATGGGATCCATCTTTGTTTAAGGTGATTTCAATTAATCTTTTCTTGGAAAGAGAAAAAAAGGTGAATTCCATGACGAGACTCTTGGGAAAAGGGCATACAACAATTCAAGAAAGTCCTTTTTTAATACTTCAGACTTTCAATAGACGACCCACAAAATTATTATAACAAAGGTGCCCACAAAGGGCTATCACAGCCATATAAATAAAATGGCCCACCAAATGAAATGAAATTAGCAACCTTGTATATGTGAAATAGGAAATGACGGAGAGACTTATGCACAACAGTAATTATGATAGAGAGTGAGATGCTCAAAAAATTTCAAACAGCTTGTATCTATATCTAAAAATTAAATTGAAATCATAACAAGTACATTTTAGCAACTATGATAAAATAAGTGATTCACAAATCATAATCTAGTAAGGGTTTTTTTTATATTTTCTAATTCAGTCATCACACAAATATTGAAAATATTTTAGAAATCAAAACATATGATATGGGCAAAAAAATTGTTTGTTCTTTACAATCACATACTCAATGCTAATGGTAAGGTCATACTAATGCATTTCCATTTAAATGGGTGAAACATGTCAAGTATATTAAAATGCTAGAACCAAGATTAAATTAACATATTAAGAATGAAAATGCTATCCAGTTGCCTTATGTGGAGAGAAAATGGAAAAGAGGAGAAGCCTTAACTCAAGATCAAACCCAAGGTACTCAAATAGAGGGAAAATCGAAGCCGAGCCAAACCTGCCTATAAAATGGAAGAAAAGGTTCTAAGGAATACCTTTAAACCATTATTAATCTAAAAACCTAAAATACCTAACTATGGAGAGGTTGGTAGCTTACCTAGAGCTCAAGGATGAGGGAAGAGTTTAGAAAATGGTGTTGACAGGATAAGGATGACGTGAGGAAGAAGATGCTAGAGGAAGAGTGGTGGTTGGCGGCTTGGGGGATAGCTGGCCGTGAGGTGGAAGGAGAAGGGAGAAGAGAAAATGAGGAAAGGAATGAAAAAAAAGAAAGAAAGTAGGGGGGAGGGGGCTCGGTCGACTAAATTGAAAAATGAAGTAAGCAGTGGGCCAAAGAAGCCTTAGGGCCCTAATTCAGGCTTGCCCTTTTTATATAATTTATTATTATTATTATTATTATTATGATCATTGTTGATCACAACCCCTTATCATAGTTCTATTCATTGAAATTCTGCTACATGGGCTAGTGCTACTATGGAAACATATGTGGATGATCCATACTCTTCAATCCTATTTGGATTCTCTTTGTTTTTATCCCTCTATCCAACTAATCCTTTTGGCTAATTATGAAATTTAAAACATTGCATGTCCAATATGGGTAATTCTTCCTAAATTCCTCCCCTAAGACAACCCATATCTATTTATTTCTATATTAACTATATTTTAATGGAGGCTGCTATTTGTACTCCTTTTTCTTCTCTTCTTACACCAGCCAAAAAAGCAAAAAAAAAAAAAAACTAAATTTCCCAAATTACCCCCACCCATTTTCTTCCTACACATCTCTCTCCCTTTCCTCCCCTCCGGCCGGTGGAGGAGCTCGCCCTCCCTCCCTTTCTCTCTCTCTTCCTCTTTCTCCTCCTCCGTTTTCCTCTTCCTCCTTCTCCTCCTCCCTTTATTCTTTCTCTTCTTCTCTCTCCCTCCCTCTTTCCTCCCTTTCCTTTTCCCCCATCGCAGCAGTCGGCCTCCCAACTGACCGATCTCCGACCACTGACGACAATCTCCGGCCGACGAAAGGCTTTTCCTCTCCCTCCTCTCCCTCTTTCTTTCCCTTTTCCTCCTCCTCTTCCTCTTCCTCTCCCTCCCTCTATTCTCTCTCTCTTTCCCCTTTCTCCCCTTCCCAAGACCGATTTGGTCTCCCTGCTACGGGGAGATTAAGATCGTCTCCTTGCCCGGTCTCCTTGCAATAGGGAGATCGGGGTAGGGATTCGGTCTCCTTGCCATGGGAAGACTGCGGGAAGGGGAGAAAGGGGAAAGGGAGGAAAGAGAGAGGAAGAGGGAAAAAGAGAGAGAATAGAGGGAGGGAGAGGGAGAGGAAGAGGAGGAAGGAGAGAGAGAGAGAGGGAGGGGAGAGAGAGAGCTCTCCGCCGGCCAAAGCTCATCGTCAGCTGGAGAAAAGAAAGAAGGTGTGATGAAGAGAAGGGCATTTTGAAAAATTTTGAGTTTTTGTTTTTTTAAATTTTTTAGCCTATGTAAGAAGAGAAAAAACCTGTGTATTAATAGAAGGACTCTATATTAATTCCCATCCCCTAAACTCTCTCTTTTAAACTCTTATATGTACCCACCTAAAATTCTATATTGCCATTACGAGAACATAAATTTAAAACTTGAATGCCAACTAATCTACCATCATGGAGTGAGTCTTGGACCATCCAAATCTTTTAGCACTTTTCTCTCAATTAAAATTCAAAATTTCAATGTCACTAAATCCACCTTCATGAAACGAGTATCTCAAGCGATCCATCTCTTTTAAACACTTTTTCTCACCCACCCTATTATCTAAAATTTAGGTTTTTTTCCTCACCCACCTATAATAAAAAATTGAGATTTGGCTTCAACGGTCCTTTTTTAAAGAAATAAATAAATTTTGGATTGGCATTTTACAAAAAGAAAAAATACTTTATTCCTATAATGAATCTATATCATGCTTGGGTTAGACCTTCCAAAACTCAGATTAGATTTTCTTTAGATCAAGCCAATCTTCTGACCCAAGTAAGATACGAATTAGATAAATACTTATTGGACAATTTGAAGATTACATAAATAAGTTCTTATTACTTTTATATGTTTCTTATTTTATTACCTTTTTTCTTTATATAAAAAAGAAAATATTATATTTCCTTTTAGGATCTTTATGTTCTATTTTTTTAAATTCATTTTGATAAAGAATCTAATTGTACTTTTAAGGGGCTTTTTTCTTCATTGTATTTTACTTTTTATTTAGTTTCTTTCTTTGTATTTTACTTTTTATTTAGTTTCTTTCTTTTAATTTTTTATTTACATTTATTTTAATTTCATTTAAAATTTTATTATACTTAAATTTAACTTTTATATAATGATATTCTTATTTTCTAAATATCCTTTTCATCCTGTTTTGTTATATCTTTTCCTTTTATTGGTATGATATTCTATGCTTTTTACGTTTTCTTTGAAACTAAATAACAACGGGCAGTTTCTTATCAAATTACAAATCATTCTATGCCTTTTTATTTAATACTTGTAATGAGTTTTAAATAATTTTCATTTCTTTCCTAAACCAGTCAAAGGGGATCACAATTTGATTTCTATTAGTGTAGCTCACAAGTTGGGTATTTTTTCAGGTCTCCAGTTTAGCATGAGTTTTTGTTGCTAATTTTCTTTCAACCAAGTAACTCAACCTAGCTTCCCTTAGTCTTGCTGAGTTTCCAACTTTTTTTTTTTTTAATCATTTCCATCCTAACTTGTTGTGGGTGGGTTGGGAACAGTAAACAACGGGTGAGGCCAACAGACCCCAGGTCAGGGTGAGAAAGTATCCCTGTGTCTTGAAACCTTTGGCAGACATGTAAGAACACAGGTCTGGCACTAGGGTAATTAAGATGCTATAATTGCCAACTTAATGCAAGGAAGCCGTGCAGGATCTGACGTCTGCTATGCCTATTGTCTTGTATACTTTGGAAGAAACCCATGTGGCTGTGGTGATCTGACCCTAGATTACAATTAATTCTTTTTGGGTCATCTTATAAAAAATCTACTGTGATTCATGATCAGATACATTTCATACAGGGAGACATGGGCAAATACAGTCAACACTGTTCCTCTCTCACTGCTGAGTTTTTGCGGACAGCAAGACCACACAACCTAATTTTTGTCACCGCCATTTATTTCTTTCACATGCATCTTTGTAATATTTATACATAAATATTCAAAATGGGTGTGCCATCTACAAAATGGGGAAAACAGTGCCGCTATGATCAATCTTTCATGATATTATCCTTGTTTGTTTGTGGGAGTAGAGTAAGGTATAGTAGAATAAACTTCAAATCAAGAGTAATCAAAACTTGTTTGTTGCGGTGCAGTTTGTTTTTAGTTGATTGATAAAGAATTTTTTTGACTTTTTGTATAAAAAGTGGATGGTTTTTGTAGATGGCTTTTTGTAATTTAGTGGGTTGTTTTTTGACCTTTATTTAAAAAAATGGAAAAAATTTAAATTTTAATTATTTTGATCTAACAAGCATATCTTTTCATGAAATTTTATTTTACTCTACTTTACTCTACACACAAACAAACATGTCAGGCGCCTTATTCAAATCTCCAACTCTATTAGACTCCAAAATTTTTCTACTTTGTTTATGTTTGGAAAAAAGGACAAGCAAAATTATATAAAAAAATGATAGACAAAAGAGGATAAGGAGAAAAATAGCACATATAGATATAACTAATTAAGTAGAACCTATTATTATAATCATAATCATCATCATCATCAAAACCTTATCCCAATCATGTTGGGGTCGACTACATGAATTCTGTTTTTTCATTCTATAAGTAGAATATATTATAATATATTAAAAAAAAGGTTTTGAATTCGATTTTGACTAAATTCTTTTTAATTTTGAGTTCTTAATTGAGCATTTATAAAAAACTCATGACCTTTTAACCTCTTAGGTAAGTAACCTAACCACCACCACAACCAAGTATATATTAACATTTATTTACCAAAAAGTTCAGAGCTAATTATATGGGGCGTATACCCTAGCAACATGGGTTATGCCTGTGCTTAACATAGGTTATTGTGATAGTTAGAGGATTAAACTAAGAATAGATTGAAATGATGAAATTGAATTCATAAATTCCCCAACATACATGGAGAAGGCTTTACAATGATGATCATCTCCTTTATAAATAATAGAATATATACGATGTATTATCTATGTATCTATGGATATGTTTTATGGATAAAGCGCATAGTCAGGTCTAAATTTAGGTATCTCCGATTATTAAAGCCTACCAGAAATCATGTGAATTCCATAACTCAAGCTCCAGATCCATTCAAACCTTAAAACAAGTCCAATCATAATTAGACTTTTGGAGAAGTTGGCTATTCCGGTTCACATTTGCCCTCATTCAAGTTTGACAGCATTTACTTTGATGCTTATTTGGATAGCTATCAATGTCTTTGAAAGAGAGAAAAATAAATGATGATGGAGAAAGATGAACTGTTTTTTGTGTTTAACATGTATATTTTATGAGAAAAGCCCTTTACAACATTAGTCATGGGAGTGTCATTTTTCACATGGGGTCTCAAGTTCAAACTTGGCCTCCTCCCTCCTTTTTGTATATGTGAGTTTTTAGCACCTCACATGTATGAGTTGTATTTTGTCTATATGCGAGTCTCTATTATCTAACATATATGAGTTAGTGCTTGTATCTAAGTTACTGTATAGTTTATGGAGGGTTGACCCAGAAAATTTTCTTGGAAGGGGCTACATGCAAAAAAAAAAAACTTGGAGGAGAGGAAATATGTGAAAAAAAATTGGGGGCTGTATAGAATTTTGTGCTTTTTTCAAGCTAGGTGGGGGACTCAACCACAAACCCTTGTACTTGGTTTTGCCCCTGAGTTTATCTACCACAAATGTTTGTGGTGGGAGATGGTAGCCCGTGTACAAGTAGGGTTGCTTATGGGGAGGGCCAGTCCTAACTTGAATGTGGGATCAGCTTGCTTACAGCCCGGCTTGGGTTAAGTGATAGAAAAAGTGTAGCTTAGAAACTGCCTGATTAAGGAGTGATTGTAGATTAGTAATTATTTGTTAGAAAGCCTGTGAGCTGCACTTGAGTATAATGCAACTCCCCGCTCATCTAATCACAGCATGCCAACTGTTTAACAGTAAGTAAGAATTTCTTACCCGCTTTAAGAACTCCCAACCGTTTTTTGAGAAAAATATTTCAAAATTACCCTTTGCAATTGTATGATTACACACCAAACGACACAGAAAATGCTTACTTTTATGGGTCCACCAAGATGTTGTTGCTCTTTTGAAATTCTACATGAGTGGTTTTGATATAATGGGCCCACCTTTCTAAATTGTTGTACATCAGTTCACCTTAGAAATTATAACATAGGCCCACATTTAAAAGTTAATAAAATGATGATTACATTTAGAAATTACAAAATTGGGCTCACTCTTTATTAAAAAAATATATGAGGCCTACTTTTATATGATTCCTGACATCTTACTTGTGTTGCATGTATTTTTACCCAAAAGAATAAAAGAAAAAAAAAATTGTGTTGCATATATGGTAATCAATGCTTCAAAAATCAAATTGGATGGGTTGATTTGAACTTGTGCTACCCCATTTTTTTTATTTCTGTTACTATTTATATTTTACTATGTAGAACTTGAAAATTAGAAATATTAGTTTTAGACATTTTTTACTAATATATATATATATATATTTTACCTTTCAAACATATTGGTTTTAGACATGATATTGTTAGAATTAGTGAATCGGGGCCCACTCCCATGGCAGCCCAACAATGGCCCCAAACTAAACGCCCCTCACTGTACTGATGACCGCTTCCTCATTCTGAACAATTCTATAAAATCTAACTTGTGTTATAAAATATTATTATTAGTGGATGCCCACCCTGGGGCCCATATTAGATATGAAAAGCAAGAGTCCTGCTATATTGGTTTGCTTGGGGAGGAAGCAATCTTATTCTATAAATAAGATCCTCCTTCCCCCCTTTTTTGTACACATCTCTCATTCAATAAGAAAAGTTCTCTCTCTTTCTCCCTTTACTCGCTCTCCCCCTCTTCTTAAACGCTTATCAGCACAAGCCACCCCTCCTCTTCCCCTTTTCTCTCGGTTCTGGTAAAACAAAAAAGGAAAAGAAGAAAGAGGACGACACAACATCCTTTCATTCTCTCTTCTTTCTTTTTTATTTATTCTTCTTTGAAGTGAACAGGAAGAGTACTGTTCTCCCTTTTTTTTCGTTTCCAGCAACAAGAGCATCGATTCCTCCTTTTTCTTTTCCATCAAAAAGCGACGACAAGTACACGTGCACATCAGCTTACATATATTATCATAAAAAAAAATAAAAATCAGATTGTGATATCTTGAGCATACGAAGTCAGATCGACGATCCGTTGGAACCATTGGAAAGCTTAGGAGCAGATCTATACGTTACAAGTGAAAGAAGGCAGACCTAATGGTAACAAAATTTTCATTATGTATATTCTTTTAATAATTATTTATGCTATTATTATTTATTATTATTATTATTATTTTTTAACGAGGGGAGATCAAGAATGGATTATAAATAAAAACCTGAAGTTCTATATTAATACGGACCTGCAATTCCGTAAGAATCAGAAGTTCTTTTCTAAATCCGGACCAGAAGATCCGTGGATTATTAAAATCTGAAACCAGAAGTTCTCAGATCTACAATATGAACTTGAAGATTCATTCATAATCAAACCTGAAATTTGATATTTTGATCCAGGAATAAAATTAATAGGCTATAATATCAAGCCAGAAGCCTTGATAGAACCTGAAGTTCAAAAATTAAAGAACTTGAAGTTCTAATTAGGAATCTGCAGTTCCAAATTAAGCCAGAAGCCTTGTCAAATTCTATTGTTTTGGATTATTAAAATTGATAACATGATGTTATTCAATTTTTAATTGGCCAACTTGATCTGACATGGCTCACCCCTTCATTTATTTTGAATGGTTATTATTTATTTTTTTATCTTCTTTTGCATATCAATGATCATGTATATATTTTCCTTTTCAGCTCTTGCCTAATGTCGAATTTAACCAAACTTGAATTTAAAGCCCTTAACATTACCGGGGACAACTACTTATTCTGGTGCTTGGATGCAAAATTACACTTGCAATCCAAGAAACTTGGAGAGACAATAAAAGAAGGTAATAAAGAGTCCCTGGAAAATAGGGCATTAGCATTTATCTTCTTACATCATCATATACATGATGACCTCAAGAGTAAATACCTCACAGAGGAGGACCCAGCAGGTTTTTGGAATTCTCTGAAGGATAGATATGATCATTAGAAGATGGTCTTATTACCAACAGCTCAGAATGAATGGCTAAATTTGCAATTTCAGGACTACAAATCGATATCTGAGTATAACTCCGCTCTTTTCAATATTATTTCCAGATTAAGATTGTGTGGGGAAACGATCACGGAAGAGTAGATGTTAGAGAAAACGCTGTCAACTTTCTATGAATCAAATGTAATCCTGCAACAGCAATACCGTGAACGGCGTTTATCTAAATACTTAGAACTGATCTCTTGTCTCCTTGTTGCTGAGCAGAACATCAAAGTCTTGCTAAAGAATCAAACTCTAGACCAACTGGATCTATGGCACTGCTTGAAGCAAATCCTAATTTTAATTCCAGCAGAGGCAGAGGAAGGGGCGTGGGAGAAACAATCCCTCCAGAAGATTTGAAAAAAAGAAACTCCTCCGGACGAGGTAGATTTCGAGGTCCTCCCAATAAAAAATTCAAAAACCACCAGCAGTGGTCTGATCCTCAGAAACAACAAAATCCGGATCAACATTAGAATCCACCGAATACTTCTGCCCACCGTTCTGATGATCCTTGCTATGGATGTGGACAGAATGGGCAATGGTCATGTTCTTGTTGTGCACCAAAAGGCGTGGTAGAACGATATAAAGCATACAAGGTCTCTATTCATTTTGCAGAGTCAAATGATCTGGAAGATTGAGCTTGGTATACCGACCCACAAAATGACAATTACCAGTTGGATATTACAAATTTGGAGACTAGAGATTTTTTTGAAGACGAAAATGGCCAACCTCTGAGCAATGAGGCATTTAGTGCTAAGATCGGAATCCCTCCTGGAATGTTCTAGAAGACCAAATAAATATTTTCAGAATCTCCATTTAGATTTTTTTTCCAGCTATTTACCATTTCGTGGATATTTTATGTTGAATGATTTAATTTTCAGTTTCTTAATTGTGATAAACCTTTTATGGATGTTTTTGTGATGAATAACTTCTTATAAATTTGATGAAATTTCTCTTATGAATTTTTTTTCTTAATCATGTGATTATTTAGTTACATTTTTTTTATCTTTTATTTAAATGTATGGATCACAACAATGGGGATACTGACTGTCTTGTAGATAGTGTTACAACACATACCATTCTGAAAAACCAGAAGTTTTTCTCAGAATTGGTATTGAATCCATGAAAGGTATCCACCATAGCTGGACCTCTGTAAATAATTGAAGGCTCCAGAAGAGCCCACATAACGTTACCTAATGGTACTATTTATTTATTAAAGATGCATTGTTCTCCCGCAGTTCCCAAAGAAATTTATTCAGTTTCAAAGACATCAGAATAAATGGATATCATATTGAGATTGCTAATGAAGGTAACAAGGAAATGTTACTTATTGTTACTAGTATTGGAGGCTGAAAGCAAATACTAGAAACATTAAGTGCACTTTCTTCTGGGTTATATTATACGACGATATCCATCGTCGAATCACATTCGGTTTTGAGCAAAACGAGACAGTTAAGCCCGAAGCTTAAACCAACCCCAAAGCTTAGCAACCCTCAGGCTTTATTGCTTTGGCACGATAGGTTAGGGCACCCCGGAGTTACCATGTTAAAGAAAATCATTGATAACTCTATTGGACACTCTTTAGACAACCACAGATCGACCATACCGAATGGATATCTATGTGTCCCATGTTCACAGGGAAAGCTAATCACTCGACCTTCCTTCGTCAAGATTGCATTAGAATCCCCATCCTTTCTGCAAAAGATACAAGGCGACATCTGTGGACCGATCAATCCACCTAGTGGACCTTTTAGGTATTTCATGGTTCCGATTAACGTTTCCACCCGTTGGTCTGATGTTTGCCTACTTTCAACTAGGAATATAGCCTTTGCCCATCTATTAACACAAATAATTAAACTTAGAGCCCATTTCCCTGATAATCCTATTAAGTCTATACGACTTGATAATGCGGGTGAGTTTACATCACAAGCCTTCGATGACTACTGTTCATCTCTTGGCATTGTTGTCGAACATCTTGTCCCTTATGTCCATACCCAAAATGGCTTAGCTGAATCCTTCATTAAGCACATTCAACTTATTTCTAGGACTCTGTTGCTGTAGTCCAAATTACCAGTTAGTGCTTGGGGATATGCTGTGTTACATGCATCAATGCTCACTAGACTTTGACCCATAGCCTACCATTCATACTCTCCTGCACAGCTTATATCAGGACATTAACCTAATATCTCTCATTTGCGCAAGTTTGGTTGCGCTTTCTAGTCCCTGTACCCCCCCTTCAGCATCCTAAGATGGGACCACAACGTAGGTTGGGAATCTATATCGGTTATGACTCTCCTTCGATTATTCGATTTTTAGAACCAATGACAGGAGATGTTTTTACTACTCGTTTTGCTGATTGTCAATTCGATGAGACAAAATTCCCGCCGTTAGGGGGAGATAAAAAAAGTATTGTTTCTGCAGAACAACTCGTTCCTGAAGAACGACATGAACTAACGTGGAATGCTTCCACTTTGTCTCATTTAGACCCATGTAGTTCACAATGTGAATATGAAATCCGTAGAATTGTGCACTTACAAGAAATTGCAAATAAATTACCCGATGCATTTAACGATGCAGCAAAGGTAACCAAGTTACATATTCCAGCTATGAATGTACCTGCTAGACTTAATGTCCTTGTAGGACAAAGTCAAAAACGGCGACAAACGAGTCTGTAATGCCCTAGAAGCGTGGCAGGCCTATATGTTCAAAGGATATAGCTCCGCATAAAAGGAGAAATGTATAATCATCATGTCCTCCCAAAGATACACTTAATACTCCTGAAGAAGTTCCTCCTGAAGAGGTTCATAATGCTCCCGAAGAAGCTATGAAAAAATCTACTATCTCTAGAATAACAAAAGTCCTTGATGAGACTATAAAAGCCTCTGAAGAGGCATCGGTACCTGATAATGAAGAGATCTCCATATTTTATAATTATTCAAGAGAGAGATGGGATAGAAAAAGAATTGTCATGGATGATGCATTTGTATATACAGTCGCTACACAACTATCAATGGAACATGAGGATGATGATTGGGATACAGAACCACGTACTATAAATGAATGTCGACAAAGGAAAGATTGGCTACAATGGAAAAATGCCATTACAGCAGAGTTAGAGTCTCTAAATAGATGTGGTGTATTTGGACCTATAATACAAACCTCAAAAGGTGTTAACCTTGTAGGTTATAAGTGGGTGTTTGTAAGGAAAAAAAATGAAATGAATAAAATTATTAGATACAAGGCAAGACTTGTAGCACTAGGTTTCCTACAGAAACCTGAGATTGATTATGAGGAAACATACTCCCCTGTTATGGATGTAACGACATTCAGATATCTGATAAGTTTAGCGGTTTCTGAAAATTTGGATATGAGACTCATGGATGTTGTGGCCGCTTATTTGTATGAGGACTTAGACACAGAAATTCATATGAAAATTCCGGAAAGATTTGCTTTGCCTGATGCAAAACCTAAGAGTACGTACTCAATATAATTAAGATGATCATTATATGGATTAAAGCAATCCGGAAGAATGTGGTACAATCGTCTCAGTGAATATTTGTCTAAGGAAGGATATGAAAACAATCCCATTTGCCTATGTATCTTTACAAAGAAGTCCTCAAAAGGATTTGTAATAGTGGCAGTTTATGTCGATGACATAAATTTAATCGGGACTCCAGAAGAGCTCAAAATAACTTCTGATTATTTGAAAAAGGAATTTGAGATAAAAGACCTTGGGAAAACAAAATTTTGTCTCAGCTTGCAGATCGAGAGAAGTTTTAGTAGAATATTTGTCCATCAATCTAATTATACCAAGAATGTACTGAAACGTCTTGGTATGGACAAAGCACATCCACTAAGCACTCCCATGGTTGTTCGGTCTTTAGATATAAACAAGGATCCATATAATCCAATTGAAGAAAATGAAAAGGTATTGGGTCCAGAAGTACCATACTTGAGTGCCATTGGTGCTTTAATGTATTTAGCATAATGCACTAGACCGGACATTTCCTTCTCAGTGAATTTACTTGCTACATACAGTTTTGTCCCAACGCAAGGGCATTAGACTAGTATCAGACATATCCCACACTATTTATGTGTTACAATTGATTTAGGACTTTTTTATTGTAAAGATTCTAAGTTTGTAGGATATGCAGATTCAGGATATCTCTTTGATTCTCATAAGGGTCGATCACAGACAGATTATGTATTTCTTAATGGTAATGCTGCTATTTCTTGGCGCTCTACTAAACAAACTTTGGTAGCTACTTTTTCTAACCATGCTGAGATTTTAGCCCTATATGAAGCCAGTAAGGAATGTGTATGACTAAAATCTTTAATTCAATATATTCGTAGTTCTTGTCAATTGCCTCTTAGCACAGGTACTCCGAGCATTATCTATAAAGACAATGAGGCATGTATTCAACAAATTAAAGAAGGATACATTAAAGGTGACAAGACAAAGCACATTACACCAAAGCTCTTTTTCACACATGAGCTTCAGAAGAATAATGAAATCGAAGTCAAGCAAGTTCGTTCAAACAACAACTTGGCTGCTTTGTTCACCAAGTCATTACCAAAGTCAATATTTCAAAAGCTTGTATATGAGATCGGCATGCGGAAAGTTTATCATTAAACAATTAAAGGGTATTATCGTTAGGGGGAGTAACAGATTCGGGATAGGCATCTTGAAGCCTATGAATCAGGACATATATGCGCTGTACTCTTTTTCCTTTTCTAGGTTTTGTTCCACTAGGTTTTCTTAGTTAAGGTTTTAACGAGGCAGCGTTATGCACGTCCAACACCACTTCAATAAATTTGTAGAACGTTATACTCTTTTTCCTTCGCATTGGTTTTTATCGTATTAGGTTTTTCTTTTGCAAGGTTTTAATGATGCAACTATTATTAAATGGTGGTCATCCAAGGGGGAGTGTTATAAAATATTATTATTAGTGGATGCCCACCCTGGGGCCCACATTAGATATGGAAAGCAAGAGTCCTGTTATATTGGTTTGCTTGGGGAGGGAGCAATCTTATTCTATAAATAAGATCCTCCGCCCTTCCCCCCCACTTTTGTATACATCTCTCATTCAATAAAAAAAGCTCTCTCTCTTTCTCCCTCTACTCTCTCTCCCCCTCTTCTTAAACCACTTGCTCTCATTACATTTTGGAGGCCCCTTGCATCTAGAAAAGACTCTCCATGTAGGCTCTTAGTATATTTTTATCCAAATGCCCCCAAAATTAGTAACTTCCTCAGTTAAATAAGGGTATGCAACACACCAGAGGTACCGTTTCCCAGATGAAAACTTTCTGCCTCAGGATACTGGGATGCACTCTGTAGGAAATTGTCATCCATTTATGACTTGATGAATGAGGATATAGAGATCAATATTCTATGTTAAGAAAATTGGATTAGGTTAGAGTGATAATTTGATACTATGATATGCTTAGGCTGAATTAGTTAGGATTTTATGATCTGACTCTGCAATGATCTTAATGCTTATCTTTAAATAGCCAAAGCTATGATTCACCGATACTTGCTTAATTAGTTAGGATTTTATGATCTATTTCTATAATGATTTTGATGCTTATCTATAAATAGCCAAAGCTATGATTCACTGACACCTCAAACTGCACGACATATCTCGTCCATTCTTATCAAATACTTTACTTTTTATATATAAAATCTCATTTCCATATATGTCTCTATCGTATCCAAGTCGCATCTAGACATCATATATCGTATCCATGCCATATCCATGTATCATCATAGAGCCAAAGTACTAGAAAAAAAAAAAAAAAAAAGCCACACACACACACACACACACGAGTCTGATCAAGGATAATATGCAGTCCCTAAGTTTCCTTAAATCGATTTAATTTTGGACCAAATTTCATATGGCTAACCTCATTCATGAAAGATATGAGGTGGGGAGGAGACACTATGGAATTCTTTACAATAGGTGGACCCCATTTTCTGAAATTAAATAAGGGGTGTAGAATTTTAAAACTAAAACCAGATTTTATGGTCTATCTCTAGCAACCTAGGGTTGCTGCAGCCTGCAAGCCAACTGAATATTGAGGATGCTACATATGGACAACTGAATACAACCATATTTTCCCCCCTCTATCTCTAATATAAACTAGGCCCTTTCTTCAGCTGAAGGTTCCTACATTACCTGTTTGCTCTGCTCTTGTGGGACAGTTGCAGTTCTCCTATGATGGGCCTTGACCTTCTCAGTGACCTTTATAATACCCAAGAACATAAGCCTATATACAACAACCATCCCAAACAAAATTGCAAGATCAACCCATTTAGAGTACCCCATCTCAACTTGCCACAGGCTTCTCAAGGCCTTCTCTCCAGTGATGCGTGGCCCACCAGTTTTGCCGCTGGGGAATGTTAGACCGATGAACTCATTCTTGTACAGACCTTGGTTAGCATACTTGTGGAATGCAATGTAGTACATTGGGTATCTCCATATGGGCTTGGGCAGATCATTTTGCAGCCGGAAGAAGCCACCATTCAACATCATAAGTCCTTGAATTCCACAGCCGGTGATTATTCCCATAAGGTAATCGGGCACAACGCTGGCGACGATCATCATCAAGCTCTCGACCAACATCATGCTAACAAATAACACCATGATATGGTATGCAAAGTAATTGAATCCGCTCTGAAGGCCAACAAGGTAGTAAGCAATGGCTCCAGGGACTAGCGCGGAGAAGAGCAAGTAAGGAAGAGAAGAAACTGTGTTGCCAATTACAAATGCGCAGACACCGTAGTGCCCATTGAGTCTTTCGCGCCCGAATATCTGCCATGAGAACCATTGGAGTTACAAAGTGGCAAAACTCTTTGGGCCCGATCACCTAGTTTGTATTGAATTCCTTGAAATTTATAGTAAAGTGGGTTCTGATGAAGGAATAATGAAAATCTGAGACTAGTAAAGTATGGCTAAGGATTTAAATATCTCAAGAATTTAATTTAGTAGAGTGATGGACAGATAATCATTTCTTATTGCTGGTCACCTCTTTGATTTTAGCTTGTTGGATAGGAAGGCATTACTTGGAACTACTAGGAATTCAACACCAACAAACGGAGGGGCCATTTTCGGAAAATGAATGAACGAAAGCTAGCCAATCTAATTAAGAAAATGGAAGAACCTTCATTTCCTCCACAAAAGAAGGGAATCCACCGATTGACATGAAAGTTAGAAATGTCGCTTCCCACATAAGCATCGAACACCTGGCCTGTTTCACTAAAAAATATCCAATATTAGTCACCATTTTATGACAATGTACTTAAATCAAAGCTATGTTTAGGCTTTTGTTTCAATGAAGAATTCTGTCTTTAAAATAATTGGTTTTCATTGAATTTTAATTATAGATGTTCAAGGGGTATCCTTGTCATAACCTTTTAGGCTATCCTTTAGGGCCCGTTTGTTAATTTAACTGGTAAGGTGAAGTGAAGTGAATGGTAATTTTAAAAGATAAAAAAATGAGATGAGTTAAATCAATCCAATGATTAGATTTTGTTTTTTAGTGAAAAGAGAATAAAACTTTTTGATTTTTTGTATTAAAAGTAGATATATATATTTTGTTAGTGGGATGAAAAAGTAACTTTATGAATTTTTGTGTAAAAAGGTAAAAGAATTTTTTTGAAATGTGGTATTTTGATTTGATTTTTTTGGGTTGTTGTGTGGTGAAATGAAAGATGACTTTAACTTTACAATGAGGGGAAATTAAGAAATGGGCCCTTAAACTCTTGTGCAATTGGCTTTTGTTTCATTTGTAAACTAGAACTTCAGAGTTCACCTAGGGCCTAGGAGTGTTGTGAAACTACTCCTCATTTCTTCCTGTCCTTCCTCCTTGTTCTCCTCCTCTCCTCCTTTCATCCCTTCTATTTCCTATATATTTAATCTTAGATATCCTTTTTTCTTCCAAGGAGAATTAAGTCAAGTGAAATCAAAGTTTTTTTCTAAAACCAGTGGGTTGACCAGACTTGGTAAGTTGTTTGGCAAGGTTGACCGCATAACTCAGTGGGTTGTTCACACATATTGGTGAATTATTTTTCAAAAATTAATATTCAAATAATCTATATTTAGCTATGTATATTTTCAGAAAATCTTCTTAAAAACTCATATGAATTGTTATTTTAATTTTCTGTTTTCATCTAAATTTATTTTTTAATTATATTTTCTTTCAATAATGTAAGAATGATATATAGTTTTTGTTTGTTCTGAGAATATGAAAGGATAAAATACCTTAAGATGGCCCATAACAACTTGGCCAGACCAAGATGAGTCGAGACGAGTCATGAGTTGACTCAGCGGGTAAATTGAGTTGCTGGGGAAAAGTTTAAAGAAAAGAAACAATCGTCTATACCCAATTCAATCTGACTCAGTCACCTGATCATATGTGGTTGGGTCCACTGACTTGGACGGTCAGACAGATTTCTAGTCTATTTAAATTTAAAAACTATTGGTAAAATCACCTTACATGTATTATGAGTTTAAATGTTTCAACTTCTCTTGTAGCACCTGGAATGTAAGTCCTTCCATCTATGACACCCAGACACAGGTGGATGTGGCAGTTCCAAGGATTGACAGAAAACATAAAGCAACGTATACCATAATTTTTTTGGTAGAAAACATATGCCATATTGAAGCAACATATACCGTAATTCTTTCCCAGATACTCAGTTTTGGAGTGCCTCGGTATCGTAACTTTCCACCCACGATAAAGAACGTTGGAACTGAACTGATCCAGCTAATCTTGTCAGGCCCAGCCAATCTATTCCTCAGATCTGATATTTTGTCCTAGATAACATGACACAAATCACACCTAGTCCTAATCTACAGCATTGTCACTTGGTCCATTAAGCAGGTCTTTGACCCAACCATGTCATTATGTTGCATACTTTGTTCGCCTTTTTTATCTTTGGTCTATGTGACGAGGAATTTATTGGTGACCTTTTTGTAATCTCCATCTCCTTTTCAGCAGGGATCATTTGATGGGTTAGCCACAATTACATGAAAATGCATGGGAACCAGTGAAAGTGTCCCTCTCAAGTATTTTTTTGGGGCTGTTTGGTGCATTTTGTTTTTCCACGTTTCTGTTTTTTTAGCAAGGTGAATTATGGTCCATGCGACTATTGTCCATGAGATCCATGTATTCCCATCGCAGATTTGATGGAAATCTCCCATTTTACTTATGTTTCCTAAGTCCAAAACCACATCTTTGTGAATGGGTTCACTATCTGACCTGAATAGAACCATAATCGTTGCCGATGTCATAGAAGACGGTCCCTACACATAAACATAGAGCAATGAAAATCGCGAAACGCAGCCAGTAGTAGCCAAGATCCCTGTACATGTTCACAAAAGATCTTCTTGTAAGGACCAGAGATTGAGTTAGGAAGCTAGCTTGGCTTCCCCTCTTCTCCAAAGCTCCTCCCACCTTCAAAAGAAATAAACTCTGATTAAGCATCGTGCTAATTACATCAATTTGACTTCAATTTTAAATACTATTGTGACCTATAATACCCAGATACGTCAAAATAGGCAACATATCATGCAATATTGTTTACTTTTATTTGTCAAATCCACGTTTGTGCCGTATCCATGGCATTTATCCACTGGATCTATTCAATACGCAGGCATCATAGACCATAAAATAATACGACTATATTTGTAGTAGAGAGGTGGATGGAATTTAATGAAGACAAACTCATTTGCTGGCTTACAGTTTCATGAATCTCAGCGACTCGTTGTGATACTTGCTGATAAGTGGCAGATGACTTGTAAGACTTTACAAGGATTTCAATCACTTCAACAGTCTTTTTGGTACCATAGCCTTGTTCAATGTCCTAATGAAGGTAGAGGTTTCGTGGTTAAAGACGAAGACGTTTGATCTTAGGAAAGGGAAAACAAAGACAAAGTCCTCTCGCTTACCTGATCAAAGTCTTTATTGATGGTTCTAAGAAAATGATCTGATGGGTTCCGCAATAGCGGGCATGGAAAGCCATTTACTGCGAAGAACTACAACATTTTGAGAGAATTTCATCAGTCTATGTATTAAAGAAACGACACCCATGTCTGTAAGTTGCTGATTAAGTGAAAGAAATTGGAATTTAAATGAAACCTATAGGCCCATTTGTTTGCTTGGTATTGAATTCCAGGAGAAGACTCGTAGTACAGGTGAAGTTCCACAACTGATCACACAACCACCATCCTCAGTATGTAAAATCCTAGGAAAGTGAGGTATCTACCTCTCCACCTCATGTCTTTCTCTCCTTGTCTCTCTAATATTCCATCAAACAACCCATATTAGTATAAATTCATAGGAATCTAATACAACTTTCACAAATGGGCCCATAATGTTGCTATAGATAATACTTTAGCTCATAGATAACACTATACCTCGTTCGCAGCCGAAGTGGGACCAAAGTAAATTGTTCTACCAGAAGAGAGAAGGCAAAGGTTATGGAAGAGCTCAAACACTTCACTGCTTGGCTGATGGATGGAGGCGATAACTGTTCTCCCTCCCTGCCGAGCAAGGCCTATAATTCGGCTCATTACATGGAAAGATGCTGCGCTGTCAAGGCCGCTGGTGGGCTCATCAAGGAAGAGAAGCTTGGGGCCTGTTAAGATCTCAATACAAATGCTAACTCTCCTCTTTTGCCCGCCGCTTAGTCCTTTAGAGGACCACCCTCCAATTCTAGTATCCCTGGCATCTTGCAAACCCATCTCCTTAATTGTCATTTCTGCTCTCGCCTTCTTCTCTGACAGTGGCATGGAAGCAGGCAGCTGGAGCTGAGCAGAGTAGTAAATCGCTTCTCTTACTGTTAATGTTGTCATTAGAATGTCATCTTGTGTCACATAGGCCTAATTCAACAAACAAAAGTCCATGGTTACAATGCTTGTCTAAGTACTAGTAGCATATGAAACTGCATCAACTGATATGTTTTTTGAGGTATTGTATTTGAGTATAAAGTTGGGATCAGTGAATTTTGTTCTCACAGAGGTGCCAAAAGCTAATGTCTGGTTGCGCCCGTTGATTAGAATCTTTCCTGATTGCCTTGTGTTTGAGCCCAATCTTCCTGTAGTTTTTGAGAATTAAGAGACATAAAAATGCAATAAAAAAAACTGTAGCATAAGCCTTCTTACCATTGAACTAAAAGTGGAAAAAATCAAGAGAAATTATGTTCAAGTATCAATTGCATATGAGCAGAATGATTACTGTGTATGTAGTGTTAGGAAAATTGTGTGGCGTGATTGACAAGGGGCCCATGCCAGATCGAGCCCAGCAGCGTGTCACGGATGAACTCCCCTGGTAGAGTCAGATACGGATCAAACTCGTGATTGTAGAGTTTTGATTAAGATTAGACTCCCGATTTTACAAAATTCCCATGGTGGTAAGAAAATAAGGAATAGATTTCATAGTAGCCTTACTCATAGGAATCCCTTTATATAAGGGACATGAAAACTTTTGATTGATCATCCACTAGTTCTGAGAGCATTCGCCTCTTAGCCAGTTCGTATAATCTATCTCACACCAAAATACATAAATTACGGTTAAGATACCCGCACAAAGTTCTCGGCGATTTCGGTTGCAACACCCATCTACATCACCAGCACGGTCCTTCATGCAGGAATGCAACAGGTTGTGTTTGAGTCAGTTTCGTTCACATCCACACCGGGTAAACAATTATGATTTATGTGCTTTTTCGAGTGACTTAGACCTGAGAATTAAATGGGTCAAAAATATGTACAAACACCTTATTTTGTGGGTCCGGTCCTGAAAGATCGGTACGCTTTGCCACCCTAGGTAACATATCCGTCTTTGTTTGACACTTCCTCTCTATTTTATGCTTGGGACTCCAAAGATTTACCACCAAAACTGGTACATGATGGACAAAATCATCGAACATATGTAGTCTATGAAGAAAGTGAGAAAAATTCAAATTATAATTACCAGCCAAGGCATCGAGGAGTGTCGATTTGCCACACCCAGAAGGACCCATGATAGCCAAGACCTCACCAGGCTGAGCATAACCTGTGACCCCATCAAGGATTGTCCGGGCGCCACCCTTCCCACTCGAAACGATCACCCTCAAATCCTCCCATGTAAGATAAACACCATTGTCCTTGGAGGCCTTTCCTCGCCCATCCTCCTTTTTGAGTTGTTGCAATTCTTCCTCGTTTGAAACTGTAGCAGTCTCCACATCCCCTGAGCCTTCCATATCTATATCTGGGACTATCCGAAATGATGGCACTTTGTAACCCAAGCCAAGGAAACTAGTTGCAGCTTTATGAGTATTTGGAGGAGGAAGATGGCTAGTAATATTGGAAGGGAAGAGTCCTTCCTCTACGTGGGTCATGTCACTTTGTAAACGGAAGCTTCCCATTTTCTGTTCCTGGCCGGACTGAGAAGCCATGCTGCTGATGCTGCTCAAATCAAAGAACTGCACCTTAGCAAGGAAAATGTATGTTTTTTGAGGGGGGTGTGTGTGAGGGATAGAGAAGAATGATTGGGAAACAGATTGAAGCTCTAGCATTTATAGACCTCACCAGTCCTATCATTAAAAAAAAAAAAAAACGGTGTTTTGTTTCCATCAGTTTGATGGCTAATTCAGACATTTAAGAAGGTGGGGTCTGCTGATTCAATCAGTGTAAAAAAAAAAGAAAGACTTTCATCTAGCCGTGGATCTCATTGTCTTCGATTGCATTGCATGACTAGTTTGACTCGGGTTAAGGTCCTACACAGACTTTTTATATGTAGATAAACAGACAAATAATTTAAGTTAAAAAGTTATCAACTACAAAAGATGGATGTAATGTTTCTTACATGGTGGAAAATTCAAGTAGGAAAAAATCACGAGACTTACCACTGGTCAACTAAAAACAATTACTATGCAAGAGATATTACAAGATCTACTTACTATTCTTGTTCAGTTGAACATAATTTAAAGGACTTGAAGTTCTTCTTGACGACGCACACGTTGTTCACCTTTTTCATACTTGATTTAATACACCTTGAAGTAGCTCAAGACGAATATTAAGGAAGAGTAGGAGAAGATGATCTTAAGAATCAAAACTTCAGCAAGGAGAAGATAATTTCAAGAATCAAAACTTCAGCACAGCAAGAAAGAATTACTCCAAGGAAAAAAGAGATCTTTCAAAAGGTATTCTAGAGTTTAGAATTGTGAGAGCGGTGATTTAGGCTAAAAGGAGTGGTATATTTATAGCCTAATATTCGTGGGTTACTATTAGGGATAGTTTCCAGAGAAAATAAGAAAGTTAGGTTTGGAAAGGAAATAAATTTGGAAGTTTGGATTATGAAATTGCTCCCGTCCGATCAATCGAGCATTCCTTCAATCGATCAAATTACAGTGATGTCTAGGGGTTTTTTTTTTGGCGGAATTTTGATGCATTCATCCAATCAACCCGGCCTCCATTCGATTGATCAAGCCTTGTAAAAATCCTTTTTCAAGCCTTTAAATTTTCGCTTTATACTCTCAATTTTGACATGAACTTCAGTCCATCTAAAAATATAAAATTACAATTCTAGTAAACCCGAGTTTTATCTAACTCATGAGTTAGCGAATACTACATTTCTTATAACTAGATTAAACAATGACCCTGTAAAATGTGGCATTGTTAGTTCGCATCTTTCTTTTGTTTCACTAGAGAATGTGACTAGGTGAGAGTTTGAAGTAATTGAAATCATTAGTTAAATCGTTAGTTAAAGGATGGCAAACTGGTACTAGGTATAACATGCAGGTGGGTTCCAGGACTTTATGAGAAGGGGGTTGTTGAATTAGCTTTGATAGTCATTCAAAGTTTTAGAGGGTTTTACCAAAAGATTTCTAAAATGTTATGACAAGGGATATCTCACCTCGTTTTTTGTTTCTTTTATTATTTTGCTAAACGGTGATATCATTGTTATTGAGGAGTGGGAAAATTATTTATTTTACCTCCACTAACACTCAAGGTTTTGATATATATATATATATATGGTTAAAAAAATAAATTTAATATAGTAGTAGAGCCAATTGATCGTAGATTCAAATCACTAGATGAACAACTTGGTGCTAAAAAAAAAGTGTCGCAAAAAATGTGTTGACCAAATTCCTGAGAGAGTAACATCTCGAATTTTTGATATGAAAGGTTAACTCAACAAATTTAATCGCTGCTTACCCTATGGAACTGGAAAATAATTATACTATTCTTATTATTCATTTCTTTCTTTCTGAATCAAATGGCTGGTAATAACAAATTAAGCCAATTTTAATTTTACGATGCAAAACTACTTAGGTTTTTTTTTTTCCTGTAGTAGTGTACCCCACAACACTTGGCACCTAAGTGTATGTTTTTGCAAGTGCCCCTTAATTTTATCATATACAATGAGGCAGGTGTATAAGCTGCGGTGATTTTTACCCAACCTTTCATCTACTTCAGGTCCAAATGGACACAAAATTGTTCTTGACTGTGCTTGTTCTCTTGTTCCAGCCATGGATTTGAGCTCGGGCGTGATGAGAAAGGGAATCGAGTTAAATAACTCAGGGACTACTAGGTCAAAACTCGCCCAACATGGTGACCCACAGAGTCTAGTAGATTTGCCTCACTTAGGGCAACTTGGGATGAGTTTTTACTTAATAGAATTAGACTATGGGCTGCATTGCGAAGTTGAATTCTTTACTCAGTTTTTAAACTTGGAAACTTGGCAAGCTGAGCCAAGTGACCCGATTGCTTGGCTGAGTCATGACCAAGTAAAAAAAGTCAAAATTCGATATTATTGATATATCCAAAAAATCAATATAAATAAATTTCTTTAACTTTTTTTTGGTGGAGTTTTAGTCAAATATTCAGCCTTGTCTTTCCCAAGTTTTGACTGAGTCAACTAAGTTTTGTTCGAGTTAACCCCAATCTGGCCAAAACTTATTATAGTTTCCCTCTGACTCCACTTATTTTCTCCCGGGCCAAGTAACTCGGCAGAGTTTTCCTGAGTCCTGCCGAGTTTCAAAATTAATACAAGGAAGGTGTGTAGGATCCGGACTCCTAATTAAGAGTTGGGTGCACCTAATGAGGTCTTATTATGTCCTGTACTCAGGGAAAATAAAGTTGTGGCTGTAGTGGCCTGACTTAACGACAATTAGGTCTAATTTGGCTATCTTACCTGGATGTACTCTGATTCCATGTGATACACAATTTAGGGAGACATGGCAATCAATGCTTTTCCATTTTTCTTCAAATTAAATGGTTAACAATGACCAATTGAACTACTTTCGTTGTTCCTTCGCACGACTCAACACTAGGGTTTAGTTGACCAATTGCACCTGTATGATCAATTCAAATGTTCACTACAGCTGGTTGAGGTGATTCTTAGCCAACCATTCATCTCCAGGTGGGCCCCACAAAATGGTTCTTGATTGTGCTTGTTCTCTCGTTCTCCCGTTCTAGCCATAGACTCGAATTGGACTCTATTTGGAAGAAAATTGAGTTGAATAACTCAGGGAGACTGCTGGAGCAAAACGCACCCAACAAGGTGACCACAAAGTGTAGTATTTTTGGCTCAGTTAGGGCGAGTTGGAATGTGTTTCTTAGACTGTGGGCTGCATTGCGTGGGGCACTTTACTCATAGTTTGAAAACTTGCCAAGCCGAGCGTAGTGACTCATTGACTTGGTTGAGTCATGCCTAGGAAGAAGAGTCGAGATTTGATCAATGTCCGTATATCTAGAGAAATCAATATAAATAAACTTCTTTATAACTTTTCCTAATTGTTGATCGAGTTTTGGCCATTCTGACTGTCTTTCCCAAGTACTGTGACAGAGTCAACTTTGTCTTCACCGAGTTAACTCCACTCTTGGACAAAACTTAGCAAGGACCGAAGTCCTGTTTGGCATTATTCTTTTGTTGGTTTCAATTTTGTGCTCAAATTTGGTTATGCTGAGATTGAGTTGTATCGAGGCTAAATTTTATAAAACTTGTTTGACAACCTTAGATTAAAATATTCTACTGAGAATATATGCTATATGGAACTTTTTTGGTAATGGTATAAATTTTTTTTCAATGAACCGAAGCAGAAGAGTCATAAGATCTAAAATGTAAGACCCATCTTTTAACATTCACGGCACTTTATTATTAGCCTACATGAAACCCACTCGTAAAAGTTATAACGTAGTATGCATCTTTAAAAATCAAAACATAAGACCCATATTCATAGGACCTATGGGCCTACCTTTATAATAATTAAAATGTTGGTCCACTTTTTTTTATATAAATATGAGACCTATATTTATAAATTACAGCATAGTATACATCCTTAGAAATTAGAATATGAGCCTACATTTATAAGATTTATAATTTAGGTCTACCTTTTGTAATTATGACTACGTGACTTATATTTAGAAATTACAAAGTGAAGTTACAATTTTTGTGGTTTTTTACATAAGACTTATATTTATAAATTACAATGTGGTGCCCACCTTTGAAAATTATAATTAATTATAATATAGGGTCATCCTGTTTGTTAATTGTGAACACATAACGCACTTTAAAAATTACATGGCACACACCTTTAGAAATTAGAACATTCATAGGAATTACAATGTCGTTTCACCTTTTGTCCTCTTTTTTTTTTTTGAAAGGTTAAATTTTTTTTGAAAGATTAAAATTTTTTTTTGAAAGATTAAAAATTTTTTTAAGATTAAATATTTTTTGAAAGTTAAATATTTTTTAAAGATTAAATATTTCTTTTGAAAGATTAAATAGTTTTTTTTGGAATATTAGATATTTTCTTTGAAAGATTAGACATTTTTTTTGAAAGATTAAATATTTTTTAAAGATTAAATATTTCTTTTGAAAGATTAAATATGTTTTTAAAGATTATTTTTTTTTGAAAGATTAAATATTTTTTTGAAAGATAATATTTTTTTGACCATATAACCCAAATTTAGAAATTAGTACATAGGGCTCACACTCAAAGGATTTATAATGTGGTTCCACCATCATAAGAAATTAGGAATTATAATTTGGGCCAACCTTTTGTGATTGTTATCATGTAAGTCACTTTAAAAATTAAATAGTAGAGTTACCTTGGGATAAGTATAAAATAACTGTGCCAGCAAGTTATTTTTAAAAAAATAAATAAACTTTGTTTGTTCTGAGTTTTTTAAGCTAGTGGGTTTAGATTTTAAGATTCCTTCCAGCGAGATCAAAACTCGAAATACTGATTTGCATATACCAAACATATTTTCTACATGCTTATCTTGTGGGAACATGAGAAGATCCGAATGATACAATACCAATCTTGCAGAAAACGGCTACAGTGCCAAATTTTAGCTATTGGATCATCACAGATTGTGAGATATTTAAGAAAACATTCATTATGTTAATTAACATATGCAGAATTCAATGGTTGAACTAGCAGTCCGTGTTTTTTAAATTCTGGGATCATATGAAGTTCAAATGAAAAATTTGAACTGTTAAATATCTTTACAATGCCAAATACGGTTAGTGGATGAAATCTCAACTGTTGATCCTCCATAGATTGTCAGATAATTGTAAAAACATCTAAATCATTTGATCTTTAATTCTGATTTTTGTAGGCCTTTTTTTTCTAATCCAAACCGTTGATTATCTTTAAAAGGCCAATAATATTCATTAGATCAAGTTTCTTCTCTTGATTCGGCATGGATTTTTCAAAAATTGTAAAAAATATATGAATCATTAGCTGTAATTAGATTCACATATGAAGAGATGTAAAAACAACAAATAAAATTTTTTTTTTACATGTGAGTCCATGTGAGTCATTTGTATATCTAAAATATTTTCACATCACATTTGAAATTAACAAATGGTTCCTCTTAAGGTAAATAGACCCCAGATATGTAAGATCACATGTCTCTCTCACCGCTAGGGTAATTAAGATGCTGTAATGGCCGACTCTCCAATTTGATGCAAGGAAGACGTGGAGGATCTGACGTCTGCTATGTCTATCATCTTGTACTTTGGAAAAAGGCACTTGCGGCTGTAGTGATCTGACCGTAGATTGCAATTAATTATTTTTGTGTCATCTTATAAAAAGTCTACTGTCATTGATAAGATACATTTCATACAGGGAGGCATGGACAAATGCAATCAATGCCCGTCCTCTCACTGTTGAAGTTTGTGGACAGCAAGACCACACAACCTGAATTTTTTCCATCATCATTTATTTCTTTCACATGCTCCCTTTTCATATCTGCATAAATTTTAAATATGGGTGGGCCATGTACAAAACGTGCAACACATTGCCCGTATATATAGACCCAGGCCACCTGCAGCATTCCAGCTTTTTAATGCGTCGGGTCAATTCAATTCATGGGGTTTCAAGGACGGCCTTCCTCTTGCATATGTAAATTTTTATTATTTTATATGTGTAAATTAAATTACCTGGCTCCTTAAATGTGTGAATTTGATCTAATTACTTCATGTGAGTAGCTTTGTTGTGTGAGTTCCATCATCTCATATTTGTAACATGTGTCTTGTCTTCTTGATCATATGTATGACTTTCTATCACCTCACATACGTGTGTATATATATATATATATATGAGTTTCTATCACCCTTATATGTAAGTATCAAATCCCCGCCACTTAGGGTTAAAAAAAAGTGTGACAGTTGTAGATTCATCGTTTTCCATGAGTACCCCGTAATCTGGTTTTGGCAAATTAGGTGAGGATTGAGAAAATGTCAGAAGAGGAGACTATTTTCATTATGGTATGTGCACCATGAGTGCAGCTCGGTCCAGGTGTTTTCTCACATGACCTCATTGTATGTAGGGAAACTCGAACTTGAACTAATGAAACTCAAACACCCCAAGCCAAATCAGCATTATTAGGGTCTAGTCAGGTATCCGAAATTTTGAGATGAGTACACCTTTTGAAGGACATAATTCAGAAATAATTTCTGGTCGGTAAGGAAACTTGGATTAGAAAAAAAAAAAAAACAGAGGAACCAAACAAAAAGAACCAAGACAAAGAGGGCCGGTATAAAATCCTTATACTAAATGCGCCCTCACTTAAAAAAAGAAAGACAAAAATAAAACTGCAAACACCAACTAGAGGTGCAACCCAATCAACTCCTTTCTTAGATAAAGAATCAGCTAGATCATTAGTTAAATGGATACTTGGATAGCATTGTAGCTCCTACGCCATCTAAATAGAAGAAGACAAAGCTCTAATATCTTTAAAAAGGTATTGGAATGTTCAAGGGGCACCGACATTCTTCAAAATCCAAAAACTTGCATTGGATGAATTGCTTTCTACAATTAGCCATTCGTGATATGAACCTTAAGAATGGTAGGCACCTCCGCCTTATTCAAATCTCCAACTCATTAGACTCTAGAGTTTTTCTACTTTATGTATGGTAAAAGGGCCAAGCAAAGCTATATATATATATAAAGATAGACAAAATAGGACGTGGAGAAAAATAGTACACATATATATAAATTAAGTAAAAGCTATTATAATATATCAAAGAAAAGGATTTTGCATTCAATTTTTACCGGCCTCCTTTCAATTTTGACTTTTTTTATTGAGAATTTGTAAAAAGTTATAAATTGCATAGATTAGAGATTGAACAAATGACCTCTTACCCTTTATATATGTAACCTCACCACTATAGCATTCAAATATTTATTTGTATTTATTTACAAAAAAATGTTAAAACTAATTATATAGGGCTTAGACCCTAGCCATGTGGGTTGTGCCCATGCTTAGCATGAGTGATTCTGCTAATTAGAGGATTAAGATAAGAATAGAATGAAATGGTGAAACTAACTTCATGAGTACCCAAACATACATGGGATAAGACATAAGGTTGTAAATAGGTCCATAATTCGCTAATTACCCAAAAGTTCTCGACCGGTTAATAACTGGGTTTGGATCCTTAATTATGACCCGATGAGTAAATGGGTCTAAGTTTGCATACTTTTGGACCCGTGACCTAAATGGTTCTGAGTCTGGTTCCACCTTAGTTTCAACTCAAGGCCTGACATATTACACCAATTTTTGAAAATTTTCCCTAAAAGTTGGTTTTTTCTAAAGCATTTTACTAAACAGACCCAAACCGGCCCCATACACTATTCTGGGTCCATCTACTCCTTAGCGGTTCCAATTCCTGATCCAGGAAACTGGCTCCGAACTGGTTCTAGATCTGTCCTCTCACTAACGGTTTCAATTCCGGGTCCACCATGGACCTTGATTGGAAATCAACCCATTTACAACTCTAATAAGTCTATATTTATGGAAAAATCACATAGTCAGGTCTAAATTTAGCATCTCTGATATTAAACCCTACCCTAAATGCATGTGAACGCTACAACTCAAACTCAAGATCGATTCAAACCTTAAAAAAAGTCCAACCAAATTTAGACTTTTGTTGAAGTTGGCTATGCGGTGTTCACATTTGGCCTCATCCCAGTGGCACCCTGATGTGCACAGCAGGGACTTAGATGCCTATTTGGAAAACTATCAAAGTCTTTGAAAGAGAGAGAAATAAATGACGATGGAGAAAGATGGACTTTTATGAATGTTTTGTTGTGGCTTTGATATCAATTGTTGTGATTTTCTGACAATCACCCGTTGTGCGCATCCACGGAATCACAAGATCAAACATGAAGCAAGCCACACACAAGAAGAGACACGAGATTTACGTGGTTCACCCAAATAGGGCTACATCCACGGGCACAGGAGGACGAACATCTTTACTATGACAAGTAAAGCATACAAGAGATTCCCACACTCTCACATCATCTCTCCTACGTGGTGTGGGAACACCACGGGCAACTGCCGCCGCCGCAAGGTCTAGGGTTACAGACTATACATATATATAATCTCCGCTTTCTTGGCCACCAAGAAAGCCCCGGTACAATTACCAAAATACCTTTGACCTTAAACCAGTCCCTGGCTAACCCAGTGACTCATCCGGCTAAACCGGAATACAAGACATAAACCCAACAATCTCCACCTTGGCTTGAATTCACGTACCCTGCTGAATGGCACGTTACTGCACCAGGGATGCAGTCTTTTTCAACACTTTGACATGTTGAACCAGCACATGAACTTTGAGCAAAGTTCATCTCGTCAAACTCCACCTCGAACTAAAAGCTCGAAAACATTGACGAATCTGAGTGATATCTGAATCACTCACCATCTTGCCCCATTTTCAACATCACTCTGAAGATCCAATCACCACAAGCATGCAAGCAAAACAGATCGAGAATACAAGTCCAGATGACTCCATTGCAGAACAACCTCTGCCTCCGAGCGGTCAAAAACTCCATTTGACCGGGCCTCCGATCAATCAATCAAACAAATGTTTGACAACTGCTGACACATCAGCTCCTCCTTGCTGCTTTTCCGGCTTGACTCTGGCAAGATGACCAACATCACATGCGATCATGTGAACCACAAACAAACAACTTCGTTTGAATCAGCAAACCCTTTGCAACTAGGCCGGCGACTCCTATTATTGGGTTTGCAACAACAACCAAGTCGAGTAGACCCGATTCTAGCCTGAATCCATATCTGTTCCGATCTCCTCCAGATTTCTACATCAAGTCATAGATCTCGTCACCACGAACACGCTGGAAGAAACGGATCTAAAATCCGACTCAAGATGGCTTCGATATTGTAGAAACAAGTTTCTACGCTCCAATCGATCAAACCTCCTCCTTGACTGTCAAACAGCCAATCAACCTCTTCCACTGCGTAGATCTGCTCGAAACGAGTCTGTAGGCGCAAACGGATCTCTAATCGGACATCGAACGATCAAGATATCGCAGAAATAATGTCAGCCGTCAATCTGGTCAAATCTGCCTGTTGACCGTTGCTGACGTCACTGCACTGTCTGCTGGGCTTCTGGAGAGGACCCGGGTCGGGTTCACCTGACCCGGAACTGAACTGCAATATGCGCTGGGCTGGACCGTCTGTTAACAGGTTGGGTCGGACCTGACCTGACCTAAACCGAACCCGCTGTTGATCTCTGGACTGGACCGTGCAAACACGGGTCAGAATTGACCCGACACGACCCGAACTGGCCCGGCACTGCTGGATTCACTGCTTGGTTGGGCTCTGCGAACATGGGTCAGGTCTTGCCCGACCCAGCCCGACTTGCAATTGTTCTGCTGGACTGGGCTGTCACTGCGGGTTGGGTCGAAAAGACCCGACCTAAAGCCAGAACTGACCCGGAACTCTGGGCTTTGCTTTAAACAGGCCAAGTGAATCAGACCTGACCTGAACTGGACCCTGAAACCTCTGCTGAGCTTATTCTCCACGGGTCAGGTCGGACCCAACCCAAAACCTGACCCGACCCGGAATGTGGGTCGTCTCCTTCAACAGCGCCCCTGTTCTGCACCTGCGTTGCAGACAGGACTTGCAGGGGAGCCGTATGCTTCGGCTCTAGCTCAGGCGATCAGCGGGGTGGGACCGGCGACGTCGGCTGCGACGATGCATGCGATGGTGGCCACCGGCGACTGGAACGACAACAATGCAGCAAATCGACCGGCGAGAAAAATTTTTTTTCTTCTTCACAGACGCTTTTCTTCTCCAAGAAAACCAATCTTGATAACCAAACTCCGCCCAAGATCCCTTCTGGGATGCCGGCACCGATCGCACGAAGATCTGCAACAATAGGGATCCGATCCCCATCATTGCCTTTGAAAATCGAGGATGTTGTGGCCCATCTCTTGATCCTCTTTCCACTGCTCTGGTTCTGCAACCAGATAGTCCGCAGAACTGGCACCTTTTTCTTCCTCGTCTGCGGTGGACATGGAACGGCGACCAGCGGCGGCTGGAAGTCCGGCAAAAGCGACGGAGACGGCGAGAATCCCGGCGATGAGTCCGGACAAAACAGAAATCGCAAACCACCTCTGTTTCGAATATGCAGAAACCCGGATCCTCTCTGTTTCGTCTTCTTCTAGTAGCACAATCAAAAATCCAGTCTTCTTCTATTCGATCTCTGAGATCACAATCGCAGCAATAGGCTCTTAGAGATCTGAAACAATGTGAATCCTTTTCCTCCCATCCTAGCGAGACGGGAGAACCCAATCTCATCTTCTTATTCCCCAATTGGAAACTCCAATCCGTGGCCCAACTAAAGATCACCCGTGATCTCTGATTTTTCTGCATCGAGAATCGCAGAACTCCGGATCCTCAAAGAAGATCCGATCCATTAATCTTCCATGCACAACAACCACCAAGCCACCGAGCGATCTCCACCTCGCTCAGAAACCCAAGGAATACCAACCTCAGCTCTGATACCAATTGTTGTGGCTCTGATACCAATTGTTGTGATTTTCTGACAATCACCCGTTGTGCGCATCCACGGAATCACAAGATCAAACACGAAGCAAGCCACACACAAGAAGAGACACGAGATTTACGTGGTTCACCCAAATAGGGCTACATCCACAGGCACAGGAGGACGAACATCTTTACTATGACAAGTAAAGCATACAAGAGATTCCCACACTCTCACATCATCTCTCCTACGTGGTGTGGGAACACCACGGGCAACCGCCGCCGCCGCAAGGTCTAGGGTTACAGACTATACATATATATAATCTCCGCTTTCTTAGCCACCAAGAAAGCTCCGGTACAATTACCAAAATACTCTTGACCTTAAATCAGTCACTGGCTAACCCAGTGACTCATCTGGCTAAACCGGAATACAAGACATAAACCCAACATGTTTAACATGCAGAGTTTATGAGAACAGATACTGACGTCAGTGGTATGGTAAAGAATGTTTCTTCTCACTAGGAACGCCCTGTTTGTTCTTACCAGGAACGCCCCTGAGTTTATGTACCACAAATGTTTGTGGTGGGAGATGGTAGTCCGTGTACGCGGCGGGCCATCCCTAGCCTGATGCGGTACTAGCTTGCTTTTTGTGGGGCTTAGGTTAAGTGATAGAAAGCCTAAAGTTTGGGTTAGACCCAGCCTGAGTAAGGTGTGCTTAAAGTTAGTAATTATTTGTTCAAACTATTCCTAGAAAGCCCGAACATGTTGGACACAGCTTGACTCAGCCCAGGTTGGTTGACCAAATGGGCCCGTGTCGGGCTTGGGTTGACACAGGAGATGATCTGTGAATCTCCACGGGCAATGTCGTGCTACGTTGAGCTTGACTGGGGTCGGCCTAGCACTGCTCATGGCACTACTTTTGTCGTGCTGTGCTAGGCCGTGCCGCCCATGGGTAAGCCCACATACCCCTCCTATTTTTTTCTTAAAAAAATTAATATAAATTTAATGATATATTTTGGAATTTTAAGTTTTTCAATTTGAAAATAAAGTTAAAGCTACTATAATAAATGCATAAATATTGATGTAGATTTACAAATAAAAAATGAAAATGTAATTATTTTAAACTTTTTATAATATTAATATAAGATATAATTAGTCTTTAATATAAATGTCATGTTGGGTAGGCCTGTGCCTTGTAGGGCTGCCTGCGGCCCAGTTACCTGGCCCATGCCAGCACAACGTGACCCAGGTACCCTGGCCCAGCATGGCCCGCTTTTGGGTTGGGCCGTTCCCGGCCGGCAAGGCCAAGCTGGTCAATGAGCCATGCTGGCCCACGACATAAAAAATCTGTGCTGGCCGTGATGTACCAGGCCGGCCCGCCCATTATGACACCCCTAACCACGCTTGTGCGAGTAATACATCGAGCTATTCTAAATGATGGTACTTTGTAACCCAAGCTACTGCGGTTACTCGTAGCTTTGTAGCGCTAAGAGGGAAGAGTCCTTCCTCTGCATCGGACAAGTTATTTATGGTGAATGAAAGTAGCCAATCTCATGTTGGCGACTTTGGGAACTCATGCTACCGTTGCTACTGAAGGAACCAAAAACACCACTGTGGTGGGGAAGGTGGCATGTGTTTGCGACAGAACTAAAGTTCATGTAAGTTCGTGTATTTAAGGGCTTTCCATAGTTTTATATCAAACTTCTCTAAGTAATGTTGGGAGTCTGAACACATTAATAGTGTAGGTCTGGTAAAAATGTCCAAACCACTAAAAGTTAATCTCTCGTTTTACCAATTATGATCATATTTCATTTCAATTGGTGTTAAAGCACATTTTGTTTGGGTACCTTAGCCAACAATGCTTGACTTGAGAGAGTCCACACCATGGAAAGAGAAAGCTCACAGTGTGGGATTGAGAGTCCACATATATGGGAAGAGTGGCTTACCTTGAAATTCTTCCCTCTGTGAGATGTGGTGTTGCCAACCAATTGAGCAATTCCTTGCCAACTAAGTTAAGCTCATTGTTAGATGGATTACATAGAAACAAATGATTAAAATACACAACGTGTGCTAGTTTACTCCCATATAAATGAAATTTAGCTTAGCACCAACTTCCATATCCCAAATTTAGGTTTTTACTCAAGACATAATAAAAAAAATATTATAGAAACACATTAATCTTAAATAATTAAGACATAATAAATAAATACTAACATTATAATAACCATTAAAGCCTTATTGTAACTATGTAAGAGTTGGCTACAGAAATTATGTTTCTCCATGCATTAAACAAATGTCAATATATACTAGTAAAAATTATTTTGCAAGTTTATCCCTTTGTCATTTATCTTGATATTTTTGCAACTTTTTCAAGATATTTTTCATTTGTTGATATTATGAGATTTTGTTGTGATATTGAAGAATTAGGATTATATGAGGAAATCCCTCATGGTCACTGTTGGTCCCACCGTGTGTGGCAGGATACCCACTTATTGGTTCCATCATGGTCACCATTGAATTTTTAATTAGAGGATCCGACCGCTTTTCAAAATATCATAGATATTTGTGACGATGTCCACATCTATATCCACATGAGCTAATGGGCGGTGGTTTGATCTGTCACCACCAAACCTCATCTCCACCATCCACCATTTATTTCTCCCATGTATATTGGAACATGTGCCATAATTACTGATGCATGCAACCAACTCTGACATGTATCAGTAATACTATGGTGATATACAATGTTGACACAAAGTATTTACATGCTGATGTGTTAATATTATAATTGGTTACCATTTTACTTTGTGAATGCCCAGCCATTTACTTCAACCAATAATGGTATAGATACACCAGTATGTAAATGCTTTATGTTAAAATTTCATATCACCATAGCATTACTGAACATGTTTATACATCCAACACCCATGTTCCACATATATTTAATTGCTTCTACAAGAACGGCTTTTACCTCCTGGCATGCTTGGTAATTTACTAGTTAAAGTGAAGTGAGGAAAAACCTCAAATCGAAAAATAATACAATATGATGGAGTTTAATTATAATATAATGATTTCTTTTATCTTTAGTAACTTGAGAATGTATCTTTTTTACTTTTGTATATAAAGTAGATTTTTTTTTAATCTTTTAGTAGCTTGAGAATGCTATTTTTTGAAAAAGTGATAAATTTTAATCTTTCTACTTTTGATATAATTTACACATCAAGTCATGTTCGTAAGGATCGCAAGGTCTCATTAGGAGGTCATGGACTCAAATATAGTCTCCCCTCTCCTTTGCACGTGAGTTTTTATTATCACATTGTTGTGATTTTCTGATAATCACCCCGTTGTGCGCATTCACGGAACACAAGATCAACAATCAGCCACACACAAGAAGAGACACCGAGATTTACGTGGTTCACCCAAACCGGGCTACATCCACGGGCACAGGAGGACGAACATCTTCACTATGACAAGTAAAGCATACAAGAGATTCCCACACTCTCACCTCATCTCTCCTACGTGGTGTGGGAACACCACGGGCAACTGCCGCCGCGCTGCTGCGAGGTCTAGGGTTACAGACTATACATATATATAATCTCCGCTTTCTTGGCCACCAAGAAAGCCCTGGTACAATTACCAAAATACCCTTGACCTTAAACCAGTCCCTAGCTAACCCAGTGACTCATCCGGCTAAACCGGAATACAAGACATAAACCTAACAATCTCCACCTTGGCTTGAATTCCGTACAACTCCGTACAACTCGAGCTACTAGGAGATAAAACCGGCAATGTCTTCACGTACCCTGCTGAATGGCATGTCACTGCACCAGGGATGCAGTCTTCTTCAACACTTTGACATGTTGAACCAGCACATGAACTTTGAGCAAAGTTCATACCCTCGTCAAACTCCACCTCGAACTAGAAGCTCGAAACCATTGACGAATCTGAGTGATATCTGAATCACTCACCATCTTGCCCCATCTTCAACATCACCATGAAGATCCAATCACCACAAGCATGCAAGCAAAACAGATCGGGAATACAAGTCCAGATGACTCCATTGCAGAACAACCTCTGCCTCCGAGCGGTCAAAAACTCCATTTGACTGGCCTCCGATCAACTGCTGATACATCAGCTCCTCCTTGCTGCTTTTCCGGCTTGGCTCTGGCAAGATGAATAACATCACAGGCGATCATGTGAACCCTAAACGAACAACTTCGTTTGAATCAGCAAACCCTTTACAACTAGGCCGGCGACTCCTATTATTGGTATTATATTTGTAAGTTATGTTTTGTCCCCTCATATGTGCAAGTCTTCATTATTTTGTATGTGTGAGTTGTTTTTGTGTCTTTACATATGTGGGTTTCCATTATCTTGTACGTGTGAGTTGTGTCTGTGTCCTCACATGTGCGAGTCCCTATTACCTGGCATGTGTGAGTTGTGTCTTTATTCTTACATGTGCAAGTCATTATTACTTTGCATGTGTGAGTTGAGTTGCGTATGTATTTTGGTTTCAACCCCTCAATTGGGTTAATAAAAAAAAAGTGGTTATGCAAAAATGCTCCCCAATGCTCACTGTTAAAATGGGGTTGTAATTTGAAGAGAATAATTAAAGGTGAGGTTTAAAGGCTTTAAGGGTTATATGTAGATGGGATCCTCACTAATTTAGGATCTAAATTATCGAGAGAATAGATGATAAATTGCTTCATATATTAAGGAGCAAATCATTTGACCGTCCCTTTTATCATTTTAGGGGGTTGGGACCCATGAGAGAATTGATCTAAAGGAGTGAAACTTGCACCGCAAGACATGGGAGAACTTGCTAACATATGAAAAGAAACCCACATCATGGGGAGAGGACTCGGGGATTGATCATTGGAAATAAGGTGAGAAATCTAACTCCCAACCAACTTGGCAACCCTTCTAACTATCCACTTTTTTTTTTCCTAAGTATGCACCTCTTGGTTAGAAGAGGTGTTAGCATAGGTTCGATCTTCCGCAAGTTGTGATTTCAAAACCTAGCACTGACTTTTAAAGAAAACTCCTATAAGCCCCCTTTTTTCTTAGTACTGATAGATTTTGAGAGTATGTGAAGATCTCATATTTGTAATATGAATTAGCATTTATTTATGTGAAAATAATGCTTGCAAATAAATATAGTATTATTTTCCACATGCATAAATTGACATGACCGGCATTTACATATGTAAATGCCATGTTCACATAGCATGTGCAACAGATAGGCTAGCCCAAAGTTATAATTATAAATCCAAGGAATTAAAAACCTGATTAAACTAATGACCATACAAATCTAAGAAATTTAAAAACTAATTAAACTAATGAGACACCTAGATATGGTTTTAAATATCACATCAAAATTTAAAGGGATATTGCCTATAGAGCAGTCTTTAAACATGATATTTGCCTTATTGTAAAAGTTTAAGTATTGTCTACATAATTTTAGGTTCCATACTTTATGGCCAGCACTTGTACCAATTGGTCTTAAAAAAATATTAAAATTTTGATTGTTTTGAGGACAAATCTAAAATTGACAATCCCAAACCTAATTTGATGTACGTATCGACCGTACTGATGATGACGCCTACCAGAATCTCTGCAACATTTCTAACTGAAACAGTGAAATAGAAATCAATATCAGCTTAGTAATTCAATTAACATATGCAGTAAACTTAAAAAAATACAAAGCTCACTGTTCAATAGGTAGTGCCAGGAGAAGGTACAGTCATTAGATAAGTATTTTATTGTATCGGCTTTGTCCATTTTTTTAGAGCAATATAATACCTACATCCTCATTAACTCCCCACTTATCAATACTTTTTGTGGTCTAGCATTCTCTTCTTTTTACCAGCACAGCACAGGAGTTACATGAGACCAAACACCCAAGATGGGAAGAAAACTACCAGCACCCACATGGAGAACCAAGGATTGAACCTGGGCAGTTGGTATTAGTGATCTAATTAACTCTTAAGCTTGTCTTATAAAATTAAAAAATAAAAAATTTTCGAATAAGGCCCTAAGGTTTTCCATTATTTCAAATACGGACACAAGTTTTACACCTTTTAAATTAGTCCTTAAGCTTTCTAAAAACTTTTCAATTAAGGACATCTATCCATTTAAAGGTACTTTGTAGTGACTTTTTCTCTCAATTTTCTTAAAATACCAAATTACTAATCTTTTAAAGCCATGGCCTCATTTCAATAGCCACAATATGCAGCCGATCACTTTGGAAATGCTAGTTGTTGTTGATTATCGTAAGTATGCCAAAAAAGAAAATGAGGAGAATATAGAAGAATTGAATGAGAAATTTATCTTAATAAAAGGTAATTTAGGTATTTTAAACAAATTAGGAAAAAAGTTATGGAAAAATAACTTTATACCGACAAATGTTCTTAATTGAAAATTTCTTGGAAAACTTAGTGATTAATTTGAAAAGTTTGGAGACTTAGTCTTTTTTTGAAATAAGGCAAAATCTTGGGGCCTTAGTTGAGATTTCTCCTTAAAAATTTGAACAGCTTAAAAAAATACCTTTTCCTCTGTTTGGCATACCTCCAAAATTTACTTTAAAAGAAGTTAGTCCAGCAATAACATGATGCATTTAACCAAAAAAAAAAAAACTAATGTGATTAATGAATATGTATGAAGTTGTGCTAATCACATTTTTTAATCATACAACCATTCTTGCGTGAGTCAAACTCCTCTTGGAGTAAGAATTGGATTCTCAAAGTAATTAACTTAAATGACTTGGATTTTTTATAAGTGGGCCTAATCCTATTATGGTTTTTCCACTCCTTGTAACTTAGGAGTTCCCTGACTCGAAGACTCAAGAGGATCCAAACTCCATTTTAGTAAGAGCTAATAAATGCCATGTCTGTAAGTTTTTACAGAGATAGATGCTTGTTTGGTATGGACATAATAAGTGGGATTTGGGAATTGAAAGTTGACAAAATCTTCTTCTTCTTCTTCTTCTTCTTTTTTTGAGGATTTTACCTGAAAATTTCCCCCAAACGGTACTTACACTAAATTGTACTCAGTAGTTTTGACCATGGTACTTGATTGATCCTCAGGGTACTTTTGTGTTTAAAATAAAATATTCCGGAGAGGGTCATTAGTAATGCTTGTCCATTCTTTAATGAGTAAATTTTAGGGAAACCGCTAGCAGTTCTTATTTATTCTTTATAGGGAGTCGCGAGTGATGTTTTTGTGTAAGTTTTAGGGTTTAAAATAAACATTCGAGGCAAACATTTTTTTTTATCTAACAACGCTGCACTCACAAACAGTATATTGATTGCTCGTTTCCCTCTCACAACTACGTCGTTGAGATTTGGAATTCTACTTGAGATCAAATGATTGCTTTCTGGATAGATATGGATAACACAATATAACATGGGTTTTATTTGCGTGCTCAAAGAAATATTGCTCCATTATAGTTTCTGCACAAAATAGAGAAAGCTTGAGCGTGAACCCAAAATGGAGCAAGTCTAGATCTCATTGATCCATAACTGATTAACAATATTTAACCCTTTAAACACAAAGGAAATCCTCTCTAAATACGAAGAGGATGAAAGAAGAGATGTACGAGTGTCGCTAGCGACGCTCGTTGCTCATCTTTTTCCATGTCTATCTCTTCTTTCATCCCTTTCTCTCTCTTCGTATTCACAAAGGGTTTCGCTTGTGTTTAAAGGGTACTATTCAGTTATGGATTGATGAGATCTAGAAACAATGAAAGAGTAATATTTCTTTGATTACGAGGCCACACCACAGGGAAAAGCAAAGTCCTTTTGATTTTGATTTTAAATCAACATATGTATCTTAGTCATGACAACACATTACATGTGAATGTAGTAGTGTTGTAGCAGTGAGAAAAACATTGGCCATTACCTTCTCATATATTGAATAGAGAAATTAGAGTTGTATCCTACCACACGCACCACTCATGTATATAAAAATAAAAAAGTTCTTGTTTGGTGTGGGTAGTTTTAACGAAGTGGAATTCTAAGAGGAAGAAGATGAAGAAAGAGGCGACAGAGAGGGATAAAGAGGAGGAAGAAGAGAAAAAAAAATAAAGGAAAGAAGAAAGCAAGTTTACGAGCAAAACACAAAAATATGCAAGTGCGAAGTCGGTGGAAAATTATTTTTACAGTGTGAGGAGTGTCGCGAGGAACTTTAATGTGCTTTTTTTATTTTTATTTTTACACTTGAAGCGGACCCGAGGAATAATCTCGTGTGGTCATAATTGCCGAGTCCTTCTTAATATTGGTACAGTCTTAGGAAAATTTTTGGATAAAATCATCTTGTGTTTTATATTTAAACAGGACATCTAACATATTTTACATTTTCTAGAGCCAATGCCAGTGGACTTGACTTATCCCACGACTGGAAGGCACCTTTCATGGACCACAAACAATGAAGTGGTTCTCTGTCATTACCAATACTAGACGAGATAAAAAAATGAATGGCCCTAGAAAATGCAATACATGCATTTTTTTTTTATTAAAGATAAGAAACCAAAGGGATTCACGCCTCATTCATCACCCTACATGAGCAATTCCAATAGTTATCAATCCATTTAAGATTACCATCAATAGGCAATTAAGTTTAGCCCATGCATGGACAAACACATCAAGGTTCCTAGGAATAAAACGTCAACTAATCTTATGAAACAACTAGCCAAACCGAAAACATCCATGGTGATTGACCTGATCACCTACTCTTTAGCAGAATTGATGGCCTTAGTCACTTCAAGCAAATAAGCAAGAACCTAGGTCTTAATGAGAGCCTTTAGATTGTATAATAAAATTAACGGCAGATCTATGGTTAGATTTTGATAAAATCAAGTCACTGGAAACATGTTGGATTGGGTACAGCTGGGCACAGTGGGACCTTCCCAGATTATTTTTGTTGGAACTGGGTGCAGTCAGAAGATTATGGTGCAACATGTTGCACTAGCTTAGGTCCAGATAGATTTGGTCTAACCCAGCGAATAACAACAATGGCCTCCACCCGTACGTACCCATCCACTAATCAGGTAAGAAACCCAAATCTATGCCAGATGTGGATGCATGCTAATCAACATGCTCTTTTTTTGTTTCTTAATTTTTATGACTCAAAGTATCCTTTGGTAGTCTTGCCTTCAAACCTTTGGCTTCCGGCTCGGTGCTTACCTGATTTTAACAGCAAGGACTATTCATTAGGGTATACATACATGGCTGCACAAATGTTACCCCAGATAACACAAGGAGCATGAGTCAAACTCGAGACCTTAAGGAGCAAACCTAAGGCTCAAATCAATTGAGCTACCGCCTTGACGACATGCTAATGAAAATGTAGAGAGGTATTCTGTATAGGATATGATGTGGATTATACATGGATTAGGCGTATGGATGCTACAATGACCAGACTCAACCAGACGACTTTAATAAAATGGACCGTGAAATTTTTCAAAAAGGCTGTGGCCAGATTGACCTATCAAATGGATAGACTAGCCGAAGCCTAGGTGATGGGCTAGGCCTAAGTAATGGCTTGGTTATCTAATCTTGACTTGCATTAAATTGTATTTTGGATATGATTTTAGCCCTCTGGTTTGGTTGGGTTTATTTTATAGTTAGGCTTTTGTATGCTTACTAGATCTAACCATGGTCTCTTCAATGGGTGGAAATAGTTTATTTGGGTCAGGTTGAGCAATCTAGGTAACATGAAAAGACTCAACTTAATCCCAAGTGGTTAAGCTGAAGTCGTATTTTACAGGAAATTCAGGTTGGGTTGCTAGGTCATTGTACAAAAAGCTGTGTTCGTTTGGGTTTTGTTTAATAGTTATAATAATGGGCTTAAAACCTCAATTGAATGCAAAGATAAAAAGGGTCATCCCAAACTCCAATCACTGGTTTGGTTTGGATAGGGTTATCAGGTCAGGTCAGGAATTGACTGAAAGGAGACATAATAAAATATCGCAAATGAGCTCTACCCAAGCCTGATTTTTTTGCCACTGTCTTTGACTAATATGCCCCAACTCTAGGCCCAGCCTAGGCCATGACCAGCCTTTAATTGGCGCTGTGATTTGGACCATCGAATCAATGATTGCATATCTGTCATATACCTGTATAGATTTTATTGTTAAAGGAGAAAGGAGCACAAATAAAAAATCATAAAAATAATTCTAACATTCTAAGAATAAATGAATTTCACTTCAGCTCCACAAATGCCGAACCTTCTTAAGAAGAGAACGGGAAGTTTAGACAGGTAACAAACTCATTTAGCTGAAAACCAATATTTCTTAACTTGAGATCAACCCATATTTGGTGTGGGTAGAATTTGGGTCAGATTGCCTGGTATTACTTGAATATTGGGGTGGAAAATGGGTGGAAATCCTCAATTGTTTCGCCAACCCAGGCCAACTTAAACCTAACCCATAATTGAGGGTTCAGGTTGGCATTTTATCACCAATTAATAGACCCAAAACCAACTAAAACCCACTGACCTAACTTAAACACAACCTTTTGGCTCATTCATTTGGAGGTATTCCAGTGAGGATTGCAAATGTTGAGAATTTCTAACAGTAATATTAGATCATGTTAGAGAATTTAGAATTCTTCATTTTGATAATAGAATTTTGAAACTCTTCTTCCAAAGTCAATTGTAGCCTTTTTTCAGCTTCTTAAATGTTGAGTGGCACGCCATTTAAAAACCACTTAGAAGACAGTAATTGGATAATTTATAACTTTTTATAAACAAAATATAATTTTTGGAATTCCTCTAATTGAATAGGCCCAGGTTTAGATTTTCAACACAATTAATTAGTAGGTCACGCTCAAATTGAGCCTCTACATGTTTCCGTGCCTTAAGTGCTCGACTCGACCAAAATCAGATCGACTTAGACAGAGCCGACTCATTCCCACCGCAATTGGAATGTGGGTCAGATAATATGAAAACCCCATCCACGCATTGTCTCCTTGATGGGGGTTAATCCAGGCGGGTCCCACAGACAGTGGGTAATTTTAAAATTTTCATCACCCGTTGGAAATTGGAATGGGTGGCTCGGAATTTTAGAAATGTAAACAGACGTCGACCTGATAAAAGCCGATGAAAAAGCAAGAGAAGGCTGGTGAGACTTGAGCCTTGAGAATCGAGAGCACGTTTAAAAAGCCTGTGCAATGGGTCCCACTCCAATGGGACCATTTGATTGGAGTGGGACCCATTGGAATATTGAAAATGTTGAAAATTAATTACAAATAATATAATACAAGATGAAGAGGAAACTTATGAAAACATTGTCAATTCAAAATATATATTGTTCGTACTTTTAACACCTATTTATCTTTCATCTCTAATGTTTCCAATCCCATTAAAGTTTGGTGGGGCCTTTACATCAAGGTCTAGACCTTGTTGTAGGTCTCATACAGGCCACCCTCCTATCTCTTATTATCTTTGTGTGATCATCATGAAAAACATAGTATTAGGTTTAACAGTTCATTTAGATGTCTCCTACCAACGCTAACCATCCTCTTTTGTCAGAGAACAGATACATGCCAATACTCGGCAAAAGATGGAGGAACATATATCTAGGTTGAATAAGACACGGTGCTTGGCAACATGCAACCTTTGATGGAAACATCGTAACATAGCAACTTACTTTCCAAAAGAAACAAATGAAGACTTAAAAAAAAATGTACTATACCTGACTCCATCACAAAATTTGGACTGTTGCTGCTTAAAACAATCAAAGAATACACTCTAAAAGAGTGTTAAAAATTAAATTGTTTATGTTCGTTTGGTTGACATGAGCCGGCACATGAATTGAAAGGTGTTCAGTTATTGTTGTGGAGTCATGTTACCGGAGGAAGACGATGATGAAAAAGAAGAATAGTGATAGTTTTTCAAAAAAATCAATATAGGCTCCCTCAACGATGATTAACATCATGGTTGACTATCTCCAATAAAGTAATCTTTACATTATGTCGACTACAAGACACGTATATTCTCACCTAAGAAAAAAAAAACACACAAAAGAAGAAGACGGAAGATTAGTTTCCTCTTGTCGATAACTACCAATAAATCAAGACCCAACAAAAGCTGAGCCCAGCCACTTATAGCCATGATGGGCCGCGCCTAGATATGCCTCAGTTCTCCCCCACTGATTTTAAGAAAGCTATGACATGTAAACTCTAATAGATTTAAGAAAGCTTGTGGAGACATCATTAGGGAATTGGATTTTAGGTAATTTATTTATGTTAAAATAAAATCTCTCCTATCATCTTTTTTTTTTAATCAAAAGGACATAATTGGATTAAAAAAAACTTAAGACAAAGAGTTACCGATTACATGTTGCCTACTCGAGTCTGGGGTAGAGTATCACCGAACATTCATATCCTCCACTGTGTGAGCATATTTAGCTAATGCATAAGCAACTGCATTCCTTTCTCTAACAGCATGAAGTACTTTATAGCGATGGAAAGACTTTAACAAAATTTTGATTTCATCCAAAACAAGTCCTTGTCTGGAAAGATTTAGAGAGTTAGAATTCAATGCATTTACCATCCATAAAGAATTGCTTTCGAACATAATTTCTCCAACTCTTATGTGACAAATCATTTGGATATCTCTCAAAGGTGCTATGTCTTCTATATCATTGGCCTTATCGACCCCATGCTCAATTTTATTTATAGCCATCACCACATTGTCATTTTTGTCTCTAAGAATAGCTCCAACACCTGCCCTCTGGCTCTCTACGAACATAACATACTCAACATTCAACTTCAAAACACTGATAGAAAAGGCTAATATCTTAGGATTTTTATCTTATTGGGACATGAAATTTGGGATCTGATTTTGTTAAAGTCCTGCACCATTATGATAGATCTTTCCATTGCCGTTCTCAGGTCCAAGCCTTAGCCATTGTGAGAGTACCAATTTCTTCTATACCTCAAACCCCATGCTATGGTAAAGAAAATATCCATATTAACCTTCGGGCAAGATTCTTCACTGTCCAAGCTACAAAATCGAAACTTTGTTGGCCAACTTTGCTAAAGTCCAAAGTGGGACAGCACCCCTCTCCAAACTTGTTCCACATGGGGATAAGATCACAAAGTGTATAATAGTCCCCTATTGCATACGTATAAAAATTACAAGTGTTAGTATTTAAAACATTTCCTTTTAGCAAATCACTTTTTGTCCGTAGGATCTCACTACGGACTCTCCAAGAAAATTTTTTTTTTTTAAACTTTATTAGGCACTTTTAGATTCCAAATGCATTGCTAGAACTTTTTTATTGCCCCTACGTTTGAATTTTTCCCCATATCATGAGAATCTCTCAACTTTAACTCCACCAAATAGGCAATTCTAATAATTTAAACAACCCCCCCCCCCCCCCCCCCCCCATCTTGTTGTTTGCTCATATCATCCTATTACTTGGCATTTGTGGACACAAAATTACGTCAGCCTCATTCAGGAGAAAAATCCTCAGCACTCTTTCCACATCCCACTCCTTCATATCTTGGTTCATCAGATTTTTAGCTGTTGCATCTACATGTAAAAATCTGTGTGGTGAAATAACCTTAAAAGCTGTTGGAGTGGGAAGGCACTTGTCCTCCCAAATCTCTTCTATCATCAAATGTGTCAAAACCAGCATTTTGGGTGATGCACCTTTTAAAAATGCCTTTAAAAAAAGTACATGAGGGGTCTCCAAGGATCTATTGGATTCATGCCCGCCACACCCTCTCTTTGCTCTTATCCAGACTTGAAGATTTAGGTATGGGTGTGGAAGTTGGTCCTCTTACTCGAAGTCAAACATTATCAGTTATACGCAATTCGCAGCTCAGGTCTCCATCAATCGCTTGCATCGGGATGGTAATCTCAGAATCAAGTCATCTAACATGGTCGGATCAATTATTCATGCCAATCCTGATTAACTCGGTCATTTCTATGAGAAATTGGAGGGTGTTTAGCATTTGACGGGGTTGGAGAGAGGAAGGTTTTAATATAACATCTATTTATCACTATAGGTAAGAGGTAAGAGATAAGAGAAGTTTTAGGGGAGGAGATTAGATTTTAGGAAGATTAGGTAGAGATTAGATATCGGCAATGAAAGAGATTTTAGGAGAGGGATTAAATTTTAGGGAATTGAAGAGAGGGAAGGGAAGTTACCATGTGTTCGTAAAAGGGAGCGCCACCTTTTGCTCTCCTACGCTCTCTCGCAAAGGGGCTATTGTTATTATATAACTACTAGTGCTTCAAAAATTAGAAATTTAAAAATAAATAAATGAATATTATCATATAAATTATAAGACAAAAATAGCTAAAATTAAATTTGAAAAATAAAATACTTTAAGAAGAATTGGTTGGGAACATTCCAAGTTGGTTGGGAACATTACTTCTCATCTTAGAGTCCAAGGTTGAACCCTGGAAGCCTATAGGAGTGGGTTTTATATCTTTAAAGGGACGAAGTTTTTTCACCTTGGAGGTGGATATTGTCTCTAGGAATGATGGAGTCTCTAATGGGTCTCAGCAAAGGTTGGGTGCAAACATCTACATTCATCGTTCGAATATCATGTTCACCATTCTTCTTTTTCTTCTTGTCTCTAAAGATGTTGTAATCAGCTCACATCACACGTATCTATTAATTATTACTATGATTTTCTCCAACATAACTAACTTGGATAGATGGAATAAGGTGTTAGTGGTGCTGATGATGATAATGATAAACTCTCCCGTGCATACATTATTTGTTTGGCTAACCCAACATTGCAATACTATTGCAATAATGCCATTGTTAGAATATTGTACTTTTCCCATTCCGACTTGTAATATTCGGATATCTGTTGTCTGATCAACATTCAAAAACACTCGCTGAAATATTGAAAGGTTAAAAACAGCGTAAGCCCGAACCAAACTTGAGCAAGACTAAGCTGGATTGCACATTTGGCTTAGCCAATTAGGTTTGGCTATATTGCATATTGAAAAGCAACTTAAGTTTGGCTCACAACTTCACTTTCAACTATGACTTGCACTCGGAACTGAAATTTTTCTCAATTTGCAGTAATAACGTACACGGATCTTTGTTTTCCACCAATAACCACTTATCTTTGAATGTAATTATGGAAAGATTAATTTACAAAATTTCAAAATCTTAAGATTCAAAAATATTTATATGGTGTGGAGATCTCTAGATTGGCAAAGAAAAGGACGATCCACACCGAACTGGGTCGGCAACTTCAATATGATTTGTGCAACTATGATGAAGGCCAGCAACTGGGTTCACTGTGGCTATAACCAAAGTACATGTTTACTTGCCCATACATGATGGAAAATATAAAACATGTTGGATACGTGATATATTCGAATACATCATATCCCTTTCACCCTCGGGACAGTTCCAAAAGGGTAATACAGAATTACTCAGGCTAAATCATAGCCCAATTCAGCCCATTATGCTCAAATTTCAACCTAAATTCCAATTTCCCCCACCTCTCTATCCAACACAAATTCCAGTTTCTTGAACACAGCAACCGAAAATAGATATCCAAAAAAATTATTGTAATATTGCTGGTCATCGGGGTCAAGTAAGGTTGACCAGCCACATTGTGGGTTGAAAAAATCTAACTCTTTTTAAATACATGTTAGATCTGGGTTAGAATCCAAATTGTGAACTCCATGTTTTTGACCGGACAAGCCATTTGCCACCCATGTCCAAAGTCCGCATAAAGTTGTACCCGAGCAGCAAGCTTAACTTGATATTCATGCTGAAAGTGTAAACGGGTTGGGTTACATCGTAAGTGGATCTACCATGTTGAATCACATCTAGGGTAGAGTTAAGGTATGGATGATATTCATTGAGTGGGTCAGACAGATTTAATTTAGTATTAGAATGGGTTTTAAATATAAAGAAAGATAATGAGAGATTTAAGGGAAAAAGATTGTGGAGAGATTAAGAGATTGGTAATTGAAGATCAGTATCACAAGTTTCCTATTTGATATTTGAATAGTCCAATTAAATATGTTATCCACGTGAGAACACCACGTATCGCAAAAAGGGAGCACCACTTATCACTCTCTAGCAAAGAGCTATTGTTATTATATATAATAATAATAGTAATATAATAATAATTTAGGTCTGTAGGCCTGGGTCATGAGCGGATCGACTTACCTAAATGATTCAAGTAGATGGCTTATAATGATAGCTACATATTAAGATGGTTGGATTTGCCCAAATATGAACATAAGCACCATTGTCCCCCGAGTATCTTTGAATCAGGATTTTATGAGGTTTTTGACTTACAATGACCGTAAGTGGACAAATCTCAGTTTGCCACATCACCTCGAAGAGGGGTTGCCTTGGATGGGATACTACTGCCCACGTTAATAGCATGTTCCCCCTCAGTGACGTGGCACGCCGCGATTGAACCGCTGACAGCCACTGTGGAAAAAAGCCTCAGACGATCTGGACTCAGTATCTTTACACCTCACATTTTTCTTTTTCCTTTTTTAATGTCAAGTGTCTTTCAAAAGAATTCTAAATTTCAACCATCTAAAAGGTCTCAAATGACATTTTGAAATTCCTCTAATTAAGATTTGTTTACTTTTTGTTGGAGTTTCAAAATGCTCCATCAAAAAGAGGATTTTGAAATTCCATTTCATGGAGACAACTTTTGGAGAATTTGAAGTTCTTCACATATGAATTCTTTGAATTCTAGTAAGAAATATGCCCTTAATATTCATTTAATTTGACTTTTGTGTAGAAAATCTGCAAATGCTGAGGAAGTTGGGATTTTAAAAATTTTGAAATCCATTTGGACATTTCATGTGATAGGAGTTCAAGACTTTAGTGAAGAAATATGACATTTACAAATTTAAGGAGAAGAGTCATCACATAATGTATATGGATTCTGACATCATAAGTGGTGGACTGGAATTCTAAGTAAAACATCATATAGTAAATTTATCTCAAATCTCTATGTAAGCAAGCAGAGTAAATGAGGACCTTTTAGATCCTTTGCCCTAATTTTCTATAGAAGTTTTTATATAAGTCTTTCTTCGGTTTCTATTTTATTAGCATAGTCAATTGTATTATTATATTTTAATCTCATGGTTGCTGTGGCTAGTTTATCTCGCATAGCTAACTACATTTTTTTTAATAGCTCAGGATATCCCTCGTCAGCCCAGCTTTCAGACTTTTGGCTTTCAGTCCTAAGGTTACCCAATTCTGCCAAGAAAGGACTATTCTTTGGGAGCGACAAGTGCCACTCCCTATTGTGTGACACTTGGCATCCCTCTTATATTTAATCTCATAAAAATATAATTTATCCAGTCAATCCCTCTCCTAAAATCTATCACTCAATTCCTTTTACTATTTAATCTCTTACAAATTAGCACAATCCTTATCGCCATTTCAATGATTCCTCCTAATCATTATCTCTGTCTATATTAATTCAAACCATGATATAGTGGTGGGGGTTATGGAGTGAAGGGCCCACATGTGTTGATAGAGCCAATGAAATTCCCATGTTGTGGCAATTCTTCCCATGTTGTGGCAATTCCGTTCATGGAGCAGACCCTACACTTTGGCTTAAAAAATTAATGATAATAATAATGTGTGTACATTGGTCTAGTGAGCGACACTTGACTTCATAGAGTGCCCTTTGAGTAACATATAGATCTCCTTTTTAAAATATCTCAATTTTCCTAAAATCTTTCATTGATTTTATATGAAATCTCTCCCTCTTTAATTTCTGCTTCTCATCCCTCTACAACTTCTATCCCTATCTATTCTCTAAGGAATACTTCTCTCAACTGATCTCTCTCTCAATTTATCGCCCAAAAATAGAAGGAATCATCCAAGTAGGTGATGAGGTGACTCAAATCATCACCCACCAAGTCCAAGGCAACTCGGACTTGACTGATTCTTGGAACAATGGTTGATGCCATGTTAGTCAAGTAAATCTGCTTTTTTGGGGCCCGCTTCTATTGATACATAAAAAATTATGAACATTACAAGTATTGCAGTAAAAACATCACAAGCAAATTCAAAACTCGAGGGCATATAAACTTTAGAGTCATAGACTACCAAGTCATGTATTGCATCCAAATGTTTAAAGTTGATGCAACTCACTCACAAGACTTCAGATGAGCTGAGAGTATAGTAATTCAAATTTCAAAGCTATTGGACTTCATTTGATAACTCAACTCAGTAACCACCAAATTCAAGAAATGATGCATCAAAGTTTCAAGAAATTTGGATTTTATTTCAACTCAAATTTAAGCTTAAGTGATTGTCTCTCAGCTTCCTTGTGGTCACTATGGCAACTAACATTTTTACATAGCAAAACAAGCTAAAACTCATAGGGATGTCTTCAATTACAATTGAGGACAATTTTGCAAAATTTCAGAATATTTGAATGTCATTTGGACCCAAACCAAGTTTAGATGATTGTCTTTCAAGCTTTTTGAAATCACTTTGCAAAGTGTCACTTCATGAAGATTAAATCAGCTAAAACTCCAAAAGAAGTTCAAGCCATATTTAGGAGTGGCTTTGCAAAATTGCAAGTCAATTAGATCTCATATGACCCAAATTTTACAAACATGGCAACTTAGAGGTCAGTAACCCCCAAACCTTGGGGTCACTGATCAAAGTCCTGCTTCCAAGGGGTCAAAGTTAATGAAATTTAGATGAGAGATCTAAAATGTGTTTAGGATCAACTTTCCAAAGTTTCAAAAAAGTTAGACATTATTTGGGTGGAAAACCAATTGATTGCTTGCAATTCAAGGGGACACTAATCAAGAGCATGTAACAATAGAGTTCTGATCAAAATACTACTTTCACAAAACCAAATTACATAAAATTTGGATAAAGCCAAAAAATATGCCTAACATCAACTTCTCCAAGTTTTAAGATCGTCAGAGGCCATTTGGACCTCGAACAACTAAAGCAATGGCCCGCTTTCATAAAAAGTCAAAGACATGGTTGACCAACTTTTAGAGGTCAAAACATCATGAAATTTCTGTAGCATGCTTAAAATAGTTTTAGCAGACATCACCCTAAGTTTCGTGAAGTTTGGACATCGTTTGGACTTTAAATTGATAAAAAGGGGTCATATGTGTAAAAGACCCATAATGAGCCTGTCAGTGACTAGGCACAGTCACTAACACTTGTAAAGTGGTTTGGGACAATTTTTGGGTGGTTTTCTGCGTATTTCAAATGGTAACTATTTGTAACCACTCAAATTACTCCTAGGGATTATAAATACACACCTTGAGTTCTCTCTGGACACACTTCGGGTTCCTTAATTACCATTATGAAGATTTCAACAAACTTGGAGATTTGCAGAAGAATTCCTTAAGCACTTAGTACATTACAAGCATCCAAACTTCTTCCATTTCTCATCCCCTCACAAGCTTAAGGTGAGAAATGATTCTGGGGAAGAAAATATACATTGTTAGCACTTATGATGACTAGGTTTCAAGCCTTGAAGTGCAAGGGAAGTTCAACCGATGAAACAATGCTTTTTTTTTGTTTTTCCCTCTTGAAGCGTGTTTGGCCATTTCATAAGTTGTGATCATCTCTCTTGGGTTTCATTTTGGCCTTTAAAATCCATAAGACTAGAACAACGTATGTAACTTTGGCCATATTTGCTTGAACTAAAGCAACTCAGTCAGATTTACACAAAAGCGGTCTGTAAAATCAAAGTAGTGGTTATTAAAGATCATAATTGATTGTAAAACTTGGCATATTTAGTTGTCATTCATAACTCCCAAAATCTGAAAATACAAGTTCTAGTGCCTTGGAAGCACTTCAGAAGCAAATAGAGAGGAAGAAGAAGCAAAAAATGGTCATTGCCTATCAGTGAATGAGAGCCCATGGTCACTAACCACCCCCGCGCCGCCCCCCCCCCCCCCCCCCCAGTTTCCGATTTTCTTCATTTTCTCTAAATTTCATATGTATTTCTAATTTTTGCTTAGATCGGATCGGATCGAAGACCAGTGGGAGGGACTGTGATTTTTTAAAACTTGTAAACAGTCTGCATCCCCAAGGTCAGAGCATTACAAAGGGAATTTAATGATGATCTGTATTTCTATTCCCATTTTTCTGTGTGTTTAAATGTGTGAATGTGAACTTGATTCCTTTACATTCATCATCACTTCATGTGCTACGGCTTCTAATTGGAATATGGTGTTGAATCAATTATTCTATGTGCTTGGTCTAAATACCACTCAGATTAGATTGATAATATAAATCTTACCATCAATAGGATTGTAGTAATATTTATTGTCTAACTAGAATACTGTTTGGTGACTCAAGGGACAATGTGTAATTACCATGCAGGGAAGGTTAAATATCCAAAGATGAATATCACTATGATTCTGGAAAGTCATATTTTATGGGAGAAGGTTTTGGTTCTAAAGAGAGGTAAAAACTAATGCTTAACTAACTGTACAAAGAATCTAGGGTAGAGCATTGGCTTCACAAACATCAATTTTTTTATTTTTAAGCGTACACATCATGGCCCCACTAAGTAACCCAAAAAATATATAGTTTATGAATTTGAGTATACACATCATGTCCCCACCAAGTAACCCAAATAAGATACAGTTTCTAAATTTGGTTGAGATATATGTGACTCTCATATTAGATCCAAAATGCAAAATTTTCATAGTTGGCTTCATCTTTATTGTTCCATCAATATGTGGGGCCCACTATCAACCAACTTTTTTCCTTTCTTTTTTATCCCAAGTCCGATTAGTTTCTGGGTCCCATTGTGAAAGCCCAAACCTTTTTCTTGGTACTCTCTTCCAAACCTTATTAGGCAAAATATAGTTGTTGACTCAATAATGTAATCCTTTGATGTCAAAAGGAATGTTTTTTCCATCGGGAAAAAAAAATTCTCTTTGCACTCTCATAAATCATTGTTATCTCACATGTGTGATGTAGATTCTCTTACATCAATGTACCTCATAGATTATAAAACCAGTTGTAAAAGTTGTAAGAGAGAGAGAGAGAGAGAGAGAGAGAAGAAGAAGAAGAAGAAGAAGAAGAAGAAGAAGAAGAAGAAGAAGAAGAAGAAAAAGAAGCAAAGACCACATCTCTTTTTAATTGATCAATGGATTGGGCTTTATTTGAAATTTCATTAATAATGATAAAAATAAGAAATTAAGCTATTAATCAACAATGCCAACCACATGTAGTGTTCCAAATATGCTTTGTTATTTTTAAATATATGACTGTTATTCATTACAAAAAAAAAGTAATATAATTGGAGTAAAATGCAGTTTTTTTTATAATAGAGTTTAATGATAGCGTCTCTCAAGACGTGTTGGATTTTACACAACACTTTGCTATTGAAATGAAAGCTGTGAATCCACAATGGCTCTAAATTTTTATTTATCAATTATTTCAATATTTTTATTGAAGGTTTCTTTTTAATGTGCTTTGATATTACTTTCACGTTAGCTTATATGTTTTTTTTTTCTTTTTTGGCCCATGTTGGGCATGCGCTTGCAGCACTAGTTCAACATGATTAGAATTAGTGTTACCTCCTATGTTGTCCTTGGATAGTTGATAAGGATTTTCTCAGTCTAATCTCTTATGTATTGTTATATATATATCCTGATAATGATTTGTATCTTTAATTGTAAATAACAACTACATTGTAGGGGTATGTTCCACAAGACGACTCCATGCTTCTCATATTCAGTACAATTCATGGGGCCTACTTAGATGCCCACATATTTGTGGGCGTAGATACATGGAAAGGTCTCTTCATAAATAAGGGTATAAAAAAAAATTAGCCCGTCATATCATCCTAGCCTTTGATTTAATAGCCATAAATTAGTGGCCTTTCAACCATAGATTTCTTAGAGATTCAATTCAATGGTTGATAAAGTTTTTGATGATGGGCTTTGATGGCAAATCATGGGAGGATGAGAGTGTGAAAGGGCCTCCATTGATTGAAAATTTTATGTCAATCTTTTTTTTCTATTTTCTATTTCTTTAATATTATCAGTAGGATTTACTCAAAGTTAGAGTGTAATATTTATGTCTATAAGTATGCTTATCATTCTGGGTTTCTACTTTTTTTTTTCATAATTTGAAGTATTTCCTTGCATTACTTCTCTCCCTTTATATATATATATGTATATCATTCATTTCTTTTCATTTTTGTAATTGTTTATTACATTGAGTGTGATGTCATGCTGATGTCATGATTTGAATGAACTACCTTGACCATTTTGTTCGTCGATTCAATGGCCTGTCCACTGTCCTGTCCATAAAACATTGCCGTTTATTCATATATTTAATGCCAAAACCATAACACTGTTTCTAATGCACGGTTTCCATGTACAAGCTATTAAAACACCACTAGGCCACATTCTTTCATTTGTAGACAAGAAAGGAAAGACTCCGTGACTTAGATGTGTAATTTGCTGTCTTGAATCCATGCCCAACCAAGTGAGTTGGCAAAATTAATTCTAGGGTCCTCCAATATAGATCATAGTTTAAAGCAGCATTAATTAATTCAAATCAGTCATTGGGTCCAGAGACTCACCAGAGTCTAGTTGGAGTTTCTTAAGTTCTTAAGCTATGACATAGATTAGTAAGTGCACACATTAGAGTGCTCAAATCAGTTATCATATCAGACCATTTATCTAAATATGAATACATCTGAATCACTATTTTGAAAAGGACTGAGCTCATATTACATTGATTGGAAAAAAAAGGCCTTTCATATAAGTATAATAATTAACTCCATTGGTGAGCTTGGATTCTTAGAAAGTGCTATGCTAAATGCATGAATTTAGTTTAAGTGTGTCAAGGCTTTGGTGGTTGTCTTTGGTTAGTGGAGTTTCTTTTCCATATGTACTTCCACCAAACACTGAATCAGAAATGATATCAGAAGAGCCCAGTGGGGTACGTTTCATGTGGCATTGTGCAAGTGGCATTATTTTCATCTCTACATCCTACAGTGGATGCTTGGATTACGACCATTTTTATTTTGCTTGAATACATATGAAAAAAATATAAGTAATATTTTGAAAATATTCTATGGTTCTGTGATTATATCTTAAAAAATGGTATTTATGTCATAATATCATGATATTATCAAAATATCACATGAAAAGCAAGAGTGTTTGAAAATGAAAATATAAAAAATCTATACAATCTTTAAGTTTTTATAGATTGGGGTTGTTTGTTTGGGTTGGTGATTGAACGGTTGATATCGAGAAATAGTGGGCCCTACAGTGCAGATGTCAGCCAATCAATATATATATATATATATGGCCATTTCTCTACTATAAAATATTTGTTTTCGAAAAGATCACTGATTTAAGGGCTAGATCTTCACATAGGGGACACTTTTTGAGGAATTCCCACCACCTGGTCCATACATTGCTTCAATTTTGTGGTCATCAAACTTGTGTCCCACTAGTGTGGATGAGCATATTAGGACACTGTCCGAGGTAACCGATAATAATCCCCCCAGACCAGAACTCTGTCATCCATTAAATTGCAAATTAGTCCTGTGATTTCTTGATAGTGTCCTAGGGATGACACTTGTATCACTTGTCATTGTCATAGATATTGGTGGTGTGAGTGTGACCCCCACAATAAAGCGATAAAGGGTTGGGCCACGCCGAACCCAACTTGCGCGTTCTTGTCCTGGTTGGATGGGTTCAGCTTTACCGTAGGCTAACCGAAATTCTTGATTCAATCCAATTCAACTTTAATTTGAATTCAATTGGGCTGAGAATTTTCAGCCCGGTGCCGGACCTAAACCTAAAATACCCGCTACCTGTTTCCACCAGTTGGGTCATTTGGGTTCTGTTTGGCTAGACACAAGTCTCTGACTGGTTACCTTGCCAATATATGGGTCAAGCAAAAGGGCGAGACGTAAGGTGGGATGATCTCAGCCATTTTGATAATACATTTTCTACCAAAGTGGGCTGGACCAGGTCCCACTTGTAATCGTACCCATCAAAGTCTTGTTCATGTTAGGGTCCATCCAATAAAATGATTGTGATCTTGCACATCCGATGAATGATTAGATGGAATTCATGATAGTGCAGCGTTAGCAGCCTACTTTACCATCCAGGCTATGGACCATACCTTGAGATTGAATATAATTTTCAGTAAAATGTGATGGGTTTATAACTCGGGTTAAAATGATTGGGCGTGCCCAAGTTTGTTCTGGGTCAGATTGATCTTGTTAGTCTATGATTTGAACCCAAATTCAAGTGAAATTGGACCGGCCTAGAACCGTGTTAGGCTAAAGGCCCTAAAATTGGATGGTTTTTCTTTTTCTTTTTTTAATTTTTTTATTTTTTATGAAGAGGATTTTCTTTTTTCTTGGTATAAAACCCAATAGGACGATTTTTCCAGCGCACCCATGAAGCCCCCACACACATGCACCTGGTAAGTTGCAAACCTATATGTCTTATGACAATCATCCAAACAGACTCAGTTTGGGGTATACTGTAGACCGACTCAAAGCCAAACTCAGCCTAGTTATATGAAAAAAAAAGAGGACGAAGTTAACCTTTTTCCCTTCAGTTTTGACCAATTCTTGGCCTGGTGAAACAACCATTGATGGAGTATTAGTTGAGTCAGCTCAGATTAATATTGAGTTTTCCCGAGTCTGGTCAAAACTTAAGAAGGACTAAGTTCATCATAGAGTCCTCAATTTTCCTTAAAATTAAAAAATATCCAGAGGAATATAATTTTATGGATCTTTATTTTTAATTGATTTTAGAGCATTTAAGTGAACAGCAAAATATAATTTAAACATAATAAAACTAGAATTTCAATGCAAACTTTAAAAATAAAAAATCGGTATTAGGCGAAGTAGAGCAGAACCATGGTTTTCATTTGCCCTGACTCATCAAAGTGGACTCGACTTGGTGATTGAACAATCACCTGAGCTAGTTAAAAACAGCCCTCCCAATTTCAATCCTTGCTGTCAGTTTAACATGTTAACCACACGTTTCATTGGTATGATTCTCATCATAGCCCACCGTGGGGGCCCTTTCAATGCACGGATTATGTATAGAAAAATAATCTTATGTTCTCACCACTTTTTTGTGAAAAGCCTATGTAGGGCCTATCTATCATTCAATCCAAGATTTACAATACACAGAGACCTTCCTAATAGTTACACGCCTCAAGTTTCGGTCGAATCTAAATTTATTAGAATGTTGGATCGATTACGCACCAATTCGAATGGACTGAATTTATGGACCACGGATGAAGGGGTTAGAGACATGTGATTGGGAATAAACTTGATGTTTGAGGTGGTCTCACATAGATCTTTCCATCTCCCTAAGTCTTATCCTTAAATGGAGCCCACAAGTGGGCTCTATAAAAATTTCTTTTTGTAAGTGTGTAAGAACACTTCTTATATGATTAAAGCCCTCATATATATATATATATATGAACGTGATGGGATTCAATTTCTCTCCAATTTGTTTAATTAGAACTCAATTTCAGTTTTAATTTTGGCCCAATTTTTATTTGAGAGAGAGATTTTAGGAATTTTATACTATTTAGGCTTGAATTTTTGTATATACCCCTAATGTCTCTAATATTTGTAAATAGACCCTTATGGTTTTAATATTTGTAAATAGGGCCCTACTTTAGCATTTTCGTTCCTTTCATATCCCTTATTAAGTGGATTTGATAATAAAGAAAAGATGTAATTAGGTTTTTATTATTTTGACAGTTTTTACCCTTTTTACTTTAGCTTTATTTTTTTCATTTAAGCTCACGAAGTTCTTCACGGTAAGTGGTAAGTGGTCGACAACAAACTCTCTTTTCACATTAAAAAAATTTTTTTAGTTTTTTACTTTTTCACATTGTTACTTTTTCTGGAATCTTAAGGCCTCTTTGGCATCAATTTTTTTTTAAGGAATAGTTCTCTTAACAAAGGAGACTAAAAATAGGTTTGGATGTTATTCTTACGAGGCCCCCCTTCTCTCTCTCTCTCTCTCTCTCTCTCTCTCTCTCTCTCTGTGCATAATGATTCTAAGGACTGAGAAGGTGCCCCTCTTGGATTTTAGAAATTTATGTTGGTCATAACTCTGCAAAAAGGTTCTCATAAATTCATAACTTTATAGTTTATTTTTCTATCATTTATCTACAATTTGAAATATTTTAATGAGCCCTATTATTGAGCCACCAAATTAGATGAATATATGATTTTTTAGTGGAGAGGTTAGATTAAATAAAACATCACTCAGTCACTTGCTCTACTAAAATGATCTTAAATATAATCAATTTAAAATATGGTTTACGCTCATACTGTTGATAGAGAATTGATTAAATAAATCAATCAAAATTGAGAAAAACAATAACGGAGCGTGTGACAAGTTTATAGCATTGAAGTAATTTAATGGATCTTTGTTCAACCCATGTTAGGCACCTTTAATAAATATTAGAAACCTTAGGGGAGAGTGTATACCAAAATGGTTGTAAGGGCACAAGTGCCATTTTGATTTTAAAAAAAAGACCAAAATGCTCATGATAGTTGCTTATTACCATGAAATCCACATATTTTGGGGATATGAGAGGTATTAAAATGGCAAAATAAAGACCTAATTCCAAATATTGAAATCAAAGAGACCTATTTACAAATATTAGAAACCTCAAGGTGATATATTTGAAAAAAAAAACACTTTTTAAGCTTTTGGGAAGATCCAGATTTTCCATCTCACTTGAGTTTCACTATAGATATAAATTATAGGGATTTCAAATTATTTGAACTTTAACTTGATGGAGAGATTTTAGGGGTCTCAAATTATTTAGGCTTGGATTTGATGGAAAGATTTTAGAAACTTAAAATTATTTAGACTTTGACTTTGATTTGTGGGCTTGCTGCCAAGTTCTAATATTAATATTTGGTATTAGTGCTTTATTTTCTCTATCTTAATTTTAACTATTTTTTATAGTTTCTGATTTTTTAATAGAATTTGTAGAATTAGTTTTTAAGAAATTTTCTATCATTTCCCATATCTATCTATTTAGTTTATTGATTATCTATTTTTTGTTATTTTTTTATCTTGAAATAATTAATAAAAAAATGATTACATTTATTTATAAATAAGTATTTAATACAGTCATTAGTGCGGGTGCTATTTGCTACTTTCAATTAAACGGATATGATGTCAAATGCCATTAATCATTTTCCAATCATACTCAAATGGATAGGATATTATCATCCATACCCCTATCTAAGTCCTGCGCCTGATCCTCTTGGCTTCGTGAGTGGGAGGGAGGGAGGGAGAGGGAGAGGGAGAGGGAGAGAGATAGGACATTTGAGGAAGCCGGTCTTTTGAAAATTTGAGCTACTTAAATATAAATTTCCTTCGAATGTATGGAGTATTTCCAAATTTATGCCTGTACAAATTGGTCTAATAACAAGTTTGATAAGAGGGGTGGCTCGACCATTGGGTCAGAAAAGCCTTTGCTTTAGGCCCCAAAAATAAGGCCCCTCAAAAAGTAAATCCTATCTTTTTTTTTTCAATAAAAAAAATAAAGTCTCAAAAAATTAATTGTAACAACTTTAATCGTTTCAAATTTAAAAAAAAACAATTGTCATTATTTGGTTTCTCCTAAAGAATAAGGCCTCATAAAAGTAATTAAAGCAACTATCATCTTTTTACATTCTAGAAAAAATAAGTATTATCTTTTCATATTTCAAAAAAAAAAAGAATTAAAAACCACTTTCACCATTAAGAAAATATTGCCATTAAAAGAAAAAAACCCCCTAAAATTACAACAAGCAAGAAATCATTTTCTATTATGAAAATCCTCCAATTTACACAATTTTCCCTCTATATCTATGCTACTTGAAATCTTTAGAAGACAACTTCAAATATAATCTTTTTTTTTCATATTGAAGACGCTGTGTCCAATTCAAAAGTAATCACATCTATAATATTTGTGGCCAACGTTGATAAATCACTAAATTAGCTTTTGTGGTTCTATGCTTTTTTAAAAAAAATTTAATTACAAGCTCATATTATATGTTTATTATAGCTAGTGTTCGTTTTATTTGTAAATATTATTAGTTATAATTTATAAATATTAAACATGTCTACTAAAAAAATATTAGCAATACCTGTAACAGTTGCTTTTATAGAAAAATGTTTTTTAAAATTAAAATTGATAAAGTTCTAATTTAGATCAACAATGTCACAAAAAAGATTAAGTAGATTAGCCACACTATTAATTGAAAAAAAAATATGTTAGCACAATTTGAATGTAAAAACTTAAATAGCAATATTGCATTACAAAAAATGAAAAAAATTAAATTTTAAATAAAATATTATAATAATATTAAAAATAAAAAATGCCTCATTTAGATTGTCGCTTTAGGCCTCAAATTGTCTTGAGCCGGCCATGTTTGATAGGCTTATAAATAATTATGATTATTTCAATCTCAAGCATTATTCATTACTACTTCTTTTCAAATTTTGAACAGTCAAGCTTAAAGGCAGTTTAGTTTCAAATTAGAGACTCAATTTGACGTAATTCACAATTCTAACTTCAATGTTGTTATTTTCGTTATTAGTTTGGACTCTTAGTGCAATTTCCTTATTGATGTTAATAGTGATACAATTTCTACACTTCCATTATTTTGGACTACAAGGTGGGGTCCACTACTAAATACTCATGTTGCATGGTCTGGATGCCCTGTGCACAAGTAAATATTTTCACTATTATAAATTAATATGTCATACAACAAAGTTACAATAATAGCGATTTTATCTTTTTATAATTTCAATAGCTATGGAACTTAGATAATCAAGAGAGCTATTAGATGAACACTGACTTTTGCTCAGTTTACACATAAAATAATAATAATGAAAAGTAAAAAATTTCCAAAATATCCTCACCCCTTCTCTCTATACACACCTTCCATCTCCCTCCCTCCCTCTTCTCTCCTCCCTTTCCCCACCTCTCCCTTCCGCTGGTGACGAGCTCAAGCAACAGAGCGGGGTTCTCTCTCTCCTTCTTATTGCTATGGGGAGATTATCAATCTCTTTGAAGCAATGAGATCACCTTGTTGCAGGGAAGGAAAGAAATGGGGAGGGAGAGGGGGAGAGAGAGAATAGAGAGAGGAAAATGGAGAGTCCCTCATCGCCGCCGAAACTCGTCGTTAGCTGGAGAGGGAGGTGGAGAAGGGGAGGGAGGGAGAGGAAAGGGGTGTGGGGAGAAAAAGGGGTGAGGTATTTTGAAAATCTACTTTATTTTATTTTATTTTATTTATTATTATTGTTTTCTGTGAAGACTGAGTAAAAGTTGGTGTTCATTTAGTAAGTCTCGTAACCGAACTAGTTGATGCAAATCTTAGGGACCAATGAGTGGGCTTCCTTTTAGAGCTCCACGATTTCAAAACATGATTACTCCTAGTCAAAGCCTTGAGAATCGGAACTTGCCATTTTGATCCATATGTTACATTTCTATTAGAGTGCCAGCAAACATGAATAACTTGACATTTAGCATTACCGTAGGTACATTTTCTGACAAATGCATCAGCTACCTATTAATTATACATTTATTAACAAATAATCTCATTATACAGAAAGATCTCGAAATTTTATTTTGTTAATAACATTCATCACCAGTGGTCTATGGACCAGAATGGTCGATGAGGTGAATTTTTCACACACCTTAATTTAAAATAGATACATGCATCTGATACTTAATAGTGTCACTAAACCCCACCTTTTTTCGTTTGTCAACGGAAACGAAAGGTATCCTTACTCTTTAGGCCGCACTAATCTTTTTGGGCCCAATGAGAGTCAGGTAAATCCTCTATAGCCCACGTGCGATATTACAGTTTGAATTTGCAACGTTTGGGACAAACTATGGTCGTAAGTCAACTAATCTACTCCTAAGTTTCACTCGACCCCTAAATCCCACCTACATATCAAGAATCCCACCTACATATCATGTGTCCCAGGGAAATAAAAAGAAAAAGAAAAGTACGTGTGGTATAGTTATGAATTTTGAGAAGGTGATGACTAATGTTAGTGAAAATCCATCTATCATCGTCCCCACCAATTTATAGATCCTCCTAGAGAACGAACTACATATCACGCTTTCACTCATGTCTTCCTTCCCCAAAAATATCTGATATATATATATATATATTTATGGCGCATTGTTTTACTGTGCTCACGAAGGACATTTGAAGTCCTGGTCCTCACCTTGATACTGATAAAAAAAAAAAGGAACAAGGAGAAAAAAGAAGTCTTCTTCTTATTATTTTTTTGACAGCGAGGAATCCACCAACCCCTTATGGTCTATTATTGGTAAAATTCCATACACACAATACCACCCACTAGAATTGTATATTAGGTAAAATTCCAAATAATTTTGAAGCAGAGACCTCCAGTTTGTTGGTGGACTTCTTAGCCATTTAAATAATTTAAATGTGGTTACAATGATGTCTTCTTTATTTAATGATGTGGGTGTCCCTAAGGGCTTTGACCCAACAAGACTAATCCTTAGAAGTGTCTGTTAAAACTCATAGACACATAATGCACTAGATAGACTGTAGTGGTTTAGACGTAATATGTAAAGAGCAAATCTATGTCTTATGCTATTCCACCGATGGATGGGTGACCTCAAACATAAGAGGTCCATTTACATAAACGGTATGTAGGTGGGGGCTAGTTTAGAGTTGGAACCTCGTCATTTACTTACACCTTTCTGGGGTAAGATCCATAAAAACAACAATATAAATCCGGTTCATCATGTTACAAACTCTGCTGCGCTGGACAAAGATTTGATACTCCAAACTTTCGCATATTCAAATTGAAGATTAACCCTCAATTAAAAACCTTATCATAAAAATACAGTACACAAAGAAGTCAAGTGCTATAAAACATTCATTTGACTGAGAGCTTGGAGTAAATTGTTGATTGATTTTCATGGTCAATAATGGTTTTTGCATTTTTTGGTAAATATGGTCAATAACGATTGGGTGGAAAAATGGGCTGTCGCCCCGGTGATAAGAGGCATAAGTTCTAATATGCCAAATTTTAAAAATGAAAGTCATATTACCTCATTAGAGTGCTATTGTATCTTATCCAAGGTCTACCGGCTTTACCAGAGGTTTAGGGTCTTAATTTCTTAACTTGGATGCCCCAAAAAATAATAAAATAATAATGATTGGGTGCAACCACCCCAAAACTATGAGGGTGCAAGCTTTCAAATTTTTTGCCACTTGACCCACCTATGATCCAATCACTCCTCTTACCCTCTTGGTCCCCACCATATCAATTTTTTTTATTATAAGTAATTGTGCAAATTTTGAGAGCTATAAATTTTGTAATTTTGTTGGTGAAGATGTTGTGATGGAGTTATTTTTATGTTTTTTTTTTCTTTTTTTTTTCATAGTTGCAAATGAAAATTTTTTTTATGACCCAAGGTATCTCTCACGAGCTTAGCTTTCGAACCTTTGGCCTCTGGCGTAAGAGTCACTCGATTTTACTGAGCAATGACTATTCCCTAAAGAGGTACATACACGGCAATACACATAATACCTAAATGACGTAAGGGCATGAGGGGCATGAGAGTCAAATTGAATACCTTGGGGAGCCAATGCAAGGTTCAAAACAACTGAACCACCTCGTTAATGGCTTGCAAATGAGATATTAATTGCCCAACTCAATGATCTTCATCAATGCAAATGGATCCCAAAGCGAAGTTCATGCCCAAATTAGGTTTGTGCCTAGAACCATTAGTTTGACCAGATGACGTCGACATAAATCTCACCCATGAGCCCCAATCCTTAATCAAGAAATCCTTAAGTTAAAAGATTAAACTCTGTCCATCTGTCTCGTGGAGCCCATCAATAAAAAAATTCAAGCAACTCAAAACAAATGCATTGAAATGGCAATAGATGTCCTTAAACTTACTCTAATCAGAGTTAGACCCACATTAAGATTGACCATAAAATAAATAAAGCGCTTCATTAACATGATTAACAATGCTTAAGTGTCTTAATCAGATGGGGCGGGCCCACAATTTTTACTGTAGTAAAAAATCAATCTACAGGTTGACACCCAGATATGCTGATTCCAGACACCACAAGCCCATTTCTCATGGCTTCTGGTAGATACATATGTATTTCTTTACAGGAGTAAACAAAGCAGACACAGAAGCAAAAGAGAGAGAGGGAGTCGCCGTTTTTCTTCCCTGCTGTTTTCTTCAAGGTCTGTGTCTCTTCTGTCTCTTTGTTCTAACGGCTATTTAGCAAAAAGAAAAGGGGGTCTTCTTTGACTAATCTCTTCTTCTTTCTTCTGCCATTGCAAGAGAGAGTGATAAGTAAGCTTAAATTTTGGATTTTGGGTGTGTGTTTGGGTGGTTGGAAGAAGTGATTAGATCTTGATGTTGGTTTTCTGTGATGGGTCTGTTTTGTTTTCATCAGTTTTTTGCTTTTTGGAAAACGGTTGTGCAGTTTCTTTTTTTTTTTTTTTATGATGAAATGTTTGTGGGTTTTTTTGATGATTGATGAATTTTGTAGAGAAATGTATGTGGATTTTGGGTTTTTTTTTTCTGCTGGGATGATGGATGATTTGCATTGACATTGATGAAAATTTCAAAAATTTTTTTTTTGGTTGCTTGGATCCAAAATGGTTTGTGTTTTCTTTTCTTACTATCATGCATTATTGTGGATTTGTTTAAGATTCTCAGATTTTGTGCATGAGAAGCAGATCTGTTACTTGTTCTTTTAATCTCTTTTGGGGCTTTTCTCTCTGTGATTGCAGTTTTACTTTTGTGTATGAAAGATTCAATGCATGCCCAAATTGCAATTCTCTGTATACTTTTACTTTTGGTGAAACAGATTTGGGAGAAGTTGGGAACTGGAAAAGCTACAACTACTGTCATTTCTGGCCTTTGGATTTGGGGAATATCCAATCACTCCTTTTTTCTGACACGTTGTCATGTTTGTTTGCTTTGGGTCTATAGTTTGATTGAATCATGTTCATTTTTCTGACTTTGGTAGCTTATGATGATGATAATAATTTCATGATATCTTGTACTTCAGTTGTACTCTTTGAAATGTAAACTAAAGAAGGTGTTGCTTATTGTTTCTCTCTAATGAAATGGATAGTTGTGAGCCCTGGAAAATGGATTGGCAAGGTGATGATTACTTTATGCAGGGAGACTCCCATCTTGGTATGCTGTCTTTATATTCCCTTTGCTTGTGTTTCCATGTGCCCCAAATTGTATTGGCAGAATGGATGGTTATAGTCTTAGACTATGTGGTCGTGATGGAGAGAAATGGGAAATCTAACCACAATCTTTCCATTTTTTTTTCTTCAAATCAATATCGTTTTGAGGTGGAAAGTGTAGAAAAAAAAAAAGGCTCTCCCTTAATCTTAGTGTCTTCGAATTGAATATGGGAATGCATAATACCCATCTGCCAAGTTGGAGATTTGGGGTACATCCAAATGAACCTTTATTCTATGGTAGACTCTTACATAGGTTGCTTACTTTAAGAGAGTCTCTTTATCATGAACAGATACTGCTTCTTACCTATGGGATGGAGTAAACCAGGATGAAGATGATTTCTTGCGTTTGTTTGATGAAATGACTCCAGTGAAGGGTTGTGCAGATTTCAATTATGATGTTTCTGACAATGGCGGTATGAGTTTCTTGACCTTCTTCAACTGTTTTGGCCTTCTATGTTTTATTGCTAAGCAATGTGAAATATCCATTTTGTGATTTTGTAACGAGTGGTATTCAGAAGCCATGGACAAAGGATCAGGAGAATATAGGGAGTCTTCACAATTGAAAAGAAGGCGCATGCTTCAGTTTGGCTCTGGTGCTGACATTACTGATCCAGGCATTTGCAATGAGCAGACCCCACATGCATATGGAAAATCAAAGGTTGGTGAAGAATTCCATTTTTTTTTTCTGGGTTAAAAAGCATCCCACTGTTAGAAAGTCACTTCTCTAAGTACTATTGAGTGTTCTGTTAGGAATACCTATATATATTGCTTATTCGTGTTTGCATGCTCCTATGCATGTTTAGGATATTGGGAGCTCAATGGAAGGCGCAATACTTGAAAATATGCAGGGGGTTCATAGCTTTTCTGGTTGGTCTTGTCAGTGTTCAGATTGTTTTGCATCCAATTTATGCATGAAGAAATTATCAAGTGCAACTCAGTTATCCATGTAAGATAGTTGGCTAGGAACTAGGAAGATCCGAATGGGGATTCCTATGCCTAGAAAATGGAATGTTAATAGCTATTTAATGAAGGAGCCACCCAATCTAGAACTATTTGGTCTAACCATCCATTTTGGGGGTTTTTATTTAATGATTGTACAATCAGGCTGAACTTTAGTTCATATGCTGTGTGTGGTGGCCTCCATCCATCCAGCTATCCTTCATGGATGTAGGTAAGCCCGAGTGGGCCGCATGAGGTTGGTTATGTTGTATTGTTATGCAGGAGGACTGCACTTGATCATCCATCTCCATATTATTTGTATACACGTCGTGGAAATTGCAAGTAACTATAAAGTCTTTTTTAGAAGATGTTAGGTGTAACTTGGGTTATGAGGGCTTGGATCAGTCTCCAGAGAGATTTCTTGCAAATTGCTTGAACGACAATGAGATGCACTTCAACTGTGATGAATTGTATGCGTCTTGTATCTATGTTTGAATTCAAAAGCTTTGCTACCATAGGGTGCTTGTAGATGTACCTCAAGTCGCAATAACTTTGTCATGGGGTGATGCTAAATCAGAAATCACTGTAGGTCTGTTGTTACCTTTCCAAAGTTTATGCCCCCAAATGAATGCTTGCGGGGTGAAAGATGCAAAAAGTACCTTATCTAATGTGGTCTCCCATCCCTGCACACCCCCTAATGCATGGGGAGCAGAACAATCTGTTTCACCAGAGCATTCAATTGTTCAATGCAGTTGCAACTGAGCTTACAGGTCGACATGCATCCTTGGTAATTTTTTTTTTCCTGAAATAGTCTGATTGTTTTGGTATGGTCCACAGGAATGCTTCTGAAATGTCCTATGACCAAGTTGAGATTTCAGGTGCATGTAGATAAATTGCATATGTATTCTGTTCTCCTGTTTTCAATTCCTTTGTGTGATCAGTTCTCTTATGTATTTTCTAGAGATTCCCAACATAGCACCGGTTATGCAAACTGAAATGATACAAGAGCCCGTGAGTCCTGCTCCTCGCAGTATTTTTAAAGGTACATGTGTCACTGCAATTAACTATTGTGCAACTTTTATTACTTAGTTAATGCTTGGATGTCCAAATTTCAATTGGTATTTAGGCAGAATGCATGGTTGTCTGTCATCTAGATAGATGGGATGAGGCATCGATGATGATGTAATTAGGATGAAAATTTTTTTCTCATTTTCTCCCAACTTGTTACCAGCATTGGTTTTTGACATTGGTCTTGGGTTGCAAAGTTGGCAAAATTCTAGTGCAACTAAAATGGTGAATTTGTAACCATTTCTTTCTGCTAAAATCAGTTTACAGCATATCCAATCCCAATTTCTTTCTCCATGATTGTTTGATCTCTGCATCCTATTTTGATTCTTTTGACTTCCAGTCATATCAAGTAAGAAATCCAACATGCGAACTCCAACGAAGTTGGCTACTTCTGTTGCCTACCCTTTTGCTGTCATCAAACCCTGCGGTGTACAAGGAGATGTAACATTGAAGGATATAAATCAGCGCATCCGTACTCCACCACTAAGATCAAAACACAAGGAGGAAGAAGAAGCAACACCTTCTTATCCTACTTCGGCCTTTTCAGGAAAGCCTGTAGTTGTCAAAACCAAAATTCGCACTGAAGGTGGAAAGGGAAGCATTACAATTATGAGAACCAAAGGCTAAGTAGATAAGTTGTACTTTGCCCTTTTCTTTTTTGCCTTGGGGTGGTCTCGCACTCTCTCCCTCTCATGTACATCTTTTTTGGTTTTTGAAGTTTTTCCTTGACCTGCTGCGGCCAGCTAGTATAGAAATACTTTTTTGTTGTTTAGGAATCCATATGCAATGTCTGGTGTCACTACAAATTGCTCTTGGATTTCTTTCTTTACCTATTTATGTTCCTTGGCTCGTTGTAAGATGTAAGTTACAACTCATCGTTATACTACATTTGATGATTACTGAGAGGAGGATCTTGATGTGGCAGATCCTCCCACTTTTGATTTTTGTAAATTCTAGTTATGTTTCTGTCAAATTTCTTTTTGTGTGAATGTGTGTTTTATTTTTAGCATGAGCATTTCAAATGTTCATGCTGAATGGAGGCTATGATGCACAATTTAGATGCCAATATAAACAAGTGTATAAAATAGTGGTGGAACCTAGGTGACCTTAGACTTGATTGGACCTGAGCCCTGAAAATACAGTGTCCAGTGCCAAGTTTAGAACTGACAGATCAGGCCCAGGACCAGCTCAAAACCCATCATACCTAAACATTGTAATAAGATTGCATCAGTATGATATCTTTAATATTTATGCATCATCTATGTATTAACCATGGAACCAACTCAGACTTCATCGAACATAATTGGGTTTGTGTCCTAGGATTAGACCACCAGGGCTTTTGGAGCCATGAACCAACAATGAAGTCCAGGTCTGGGTTTGCTGGACCTTTGCTGGACTTGGCCTGTTTTAAAACCTTGGATCTGAATCCTTTGCCTATAATCCATGTTTGGATTCATATATGGACATCCCATGAATGACATTAAATTTAGATTTGTTGCTTCTTCATGAAACTATTTTTTATAAGCTCTCCTTGAAAAGATTTTTTTCTTCAAACTGATGAGACAGATGATGTGTGAGAGTTGAGGTGTGATGCTTACAGCAAGAATCAAAAGCTTTTGTGAACAAACTTTGAGTTTATGCTGGTAGATGTACTATAGAAAGATTTTCCTATTAAGAAAACCAATGAAAAAGTTGAGAGAGAGGGAAACTTTGGGTATGATTTCTATTAATTTAGAGAAGGCTACAATAGGTGCAGAGTTAGTTAATTTGGCTGACATTAATGTAAAATGCAACTCTAATGCTTATGGCAAATTACACAAGACACATATGATAGGCAGTTATAACCGTGAGAACTGTGTGGTGGTGTGAGACTTGCGTTCCTAGTTGGAGTTGGGTTACACCAAGGGTCATTTAAGCCTTGTTTGTTTACCTTGGTTGTAGACAACTTAACAGCAAGTATCTGAGATGCGGTTCCTTGGTGTTTGTTGTTTGCAAACAAAATGGTACTCATTATTCAATCAGGAAAGCAAGCAAATTATAAACTAAAACCATGGAAAACAACATTTAAATTAAATAGGTTAAAAATTTGCAGATCAGAAATATAATATATGGAGTACATGTATAGTGGATGGAAGAGTAGGGAAGATGAGCTGGTGAAAATTGAAATGTCAATGTGATACGGTTTGATAACTGGGGCAACCATTCTGCCGAACTGAGAGATTGAGTTCAATGCAACAAATAAGACTGATGTTAGGTGGGCAAAGTACAGAAAGCTAGTGTATTGTTATGCTATCACTGAATGCCACATTGATCACGGGCAATTTTATGAGAAAACAGCTAGACTTACTTTATTGTGTGGTGCTTATTGTTAGGCAACAATGAAACAAGAAGTAAAAATATATGTTGCAGAGATGTGGATGCTTAGAGGGATGCCGGGAGTTAAGAAGTGTTGAATTAGGAGGTAACACCAAGGAGGAAACTTTAATTAGCTCCAATAAACGGAAAATCAAGGAGTGTTATTAAATACTGGTACAATAACCCATGTTAAGTACGGGGCATGTCCACCAACTAAATTTGTAGAAATAAATATAAATGAAATATAAAATATTTATATAAATTAAAAGATTGACTCAAAATAGAGTGATGTAAGAACTAACACAGTCAAATATTTCACCAATAACTAATGAATTGAAAACCCTCTGCTATAATGTGATAGTTTGGTGACTCCACTTGACATTGAATGCATTATTATTAGGTAGGTCTCTGGTCAAGAAATCCTGACCCACAATTCAATGAGTTGAACATAGATTGACCCCCCTAAACCTTGCATAGTTTAATCCTTAATAAATATGTTGTTATGCTTGGTGGGTTTATCACATTAGGATGCATAGTTGGGCATTTTTTTTGCATGAGTCTATAATAACTAATCCATAAACAGACACTTGGAAAATAAGTATATATATATATTGATGTTATATGTCATGGGTAATTGGGGTCAAGATGAGCCAGGATAGGTTAAGTTGGACCCTTCAATAGAAATAAAAATTGTTTTGAACGATATAAAAAGAACTTAGATCTGGCCTACTAAAATATTAAACACTATATGTGAGAGTATATAATAATTTTTACATCTGGCCTATTAAGCACAATCAATGTGAAGGATATAATGTTTGATACCTTCGGAATCTGGATAGATCCTTCGTATTGATTGTGTTTAAAATATTAAATGCTATTAGTTAGATCTGGCCTATTTTTTTTATTAGGACCTATATAATAATTTCCGACTATTGTACATTTCTTAATTAATGAAGTTGAAGGTATTTACAGTCGTTTCTGCAACTTTTTAGACATGTCTAGAATTGGAAATGGGATCCAGACAAGGTCTTGCTTGTTATAAAAGAGGTATAAACTTAAGAGAAGAAATTATTTAATATAAGACTGAGTGAGTTCTTTTGTCAATTTGCCAAAGTTCCTATCTCGGTCATCATAGTTTGATGGGTTTGGGTTTTCTGCTGCAACGGTTACAATTTTCAGGTGTTGATGCTTTCTAAAGATGTGATTAGGCATCTATTTATACAAATGCTTTATACACTTTTTGGCTCCTCAAATATCTGAAACCAGTTGAACTGAAAGCTGTTTCTCCATGACATCACCCCATCCCACCCTTACCTCACCACATCAACAATCTTTCGACTTATGATCTGTGGCTTAAATTCCACATCATGTTTTTGATGATATGAATATTTTTCTCATAGAATGTGGTTTCTAATTTGGTGCTGGTTCTCAATGTTACAGAAATTATTCAATGCACTTGCAATATGGAGTACATCTAACCAAACATTTAGGTACTTGGTTCAAATCAATCAATTGAGCCTCCACAAATGAAAAACACAAATGTAGGAAATTGAAACTGACCTTGTTCTTTTACCAAGTATGCTTCACATCCTGAGTGGCAAGCTACTATGTTTGACTTTCTCCATCAACATTCAAATGCTACTTTTCTATGCTGAGTTTCGCTAAACTTGTTTTCTGTTTCACTAGACAACATGGGATATCATCCGTGGCAAAAACTACTTTGCCAACAGTCTGGTTTTTCATTTACAAAAGAAAACCCTTTATTATCTTGTAAAATCATCAAGTACCAATATTTAGTGAAAATCTGAATATGAAATAGTTTGACAAAGTCAAAACACTATGGAATTTACAGATTGACTTGCAGATTGATGAGTTTCATTAAGTGTGCCACTTGAATTTAAGTTAAATGACATGATGTATAATAGCATTTCAGTTTATCTGTTAAAGATAGAACCATCTCATGAGTGTGAAGGCATAATTTCTGGTTTATTAATTAGTGGCACAAACATGTATTACATGGCTATATTGATATTTTTAGTTCAAGATGATTATTCATAGAATTCAATTGCGTTGAAATATGATTGTGAAGGTTTTGCGTCAAATAACAGCATCTCATCTGAATGTATGCACATGGAGGTCGAACCTTTAAGAGCTTTGGATGTTACCCCAATTCGCAAGCTGCTTGAATATGTGGCATGATTGAAACAATGTTTTTCATTTTTTATTCCCCCATGCATTCTATGTGGTGCAGAAAACTTCATTATTTGTTTGCTCCAGTAGGACCTAAATCTGCAATGCAGGCTGCATTATAATGTCATCCCCAGATCAATGTGGGCAACTGCAGTTGATGTTTAGTGGTGGAAAGCGCCTAAAATCATTATGCAAACCTCTACTGCTAAAATATCCCAACGGATTATAGGTTGGGGGACACACCACGGGTGATATTGGCCAACTGAGTCTGGAACTGACACATTTATTATATCAGCTGCCAAAATTGATAAGACTGATTGAATTTGCAGGCACAAACATGGTTTGGTTGATTGTATTTGTTAGGCGTTTATCAAAAGGTTAGTGTGGGTGGTAATTTGCTTGTTCCATACCTTTTCTGGCCAAATCTGCCATTTGGAATTTATGGGGTGCATCATGATATAAAGTGTTCGGGATGAGAGGTTTGCTTGTGGGTTGAACTAAGAAATGAGTGTAGACTGTAGAATCCTCAAGTCATGCGCAATGGGATTCTCGACACCTTTCCCTTTAATCATATCTGTTCTTTAGAATTTATGGGTACCTGTGCTATCTTTTATTTCTTGCAAAGCTTGCTCTCTCAACTTTAGCATAGGCCATAAGTGAACATGCACAAGCTATAGTCCATAGGCCATAAGTGAACATGCACAAGCTATAGTCCTTGAAAAAATGATTCTGTTCTGCCTTCAGTGCTGTATTGATTGCAGCTGATGATCTGGTAAGACTTGTGTGGGTTCTACCATTGCTTGATCAAATCTTGTCATCACACATATTCCAATGTACGCAAGATGACCCAGAATTTACTCATGGGTTGAAAAAGGAAAAACCTGAGTGATGATAAATCGAATGATGCCTTTCTCTCAATTGGAGTAAGAGTTGGGCCAGTGCCTATGGACAGGAAAGCATGTGATCGGAACAATATAGAATATATGAAGGTAGTCCCACAAGGTTATATAAGTTTAGCTGTCTATAATTATTGTCAATATCATCCTAGTTTGATTGTTACCTCTGATTGATACTCAGTTTGGTTGTTGTGTGTGATATAGAAGCATTGTGTCATTATCCTCCTTGTACTGACCTGAGGGCCTCAATGAAGAAAGGAATTTTGCTCATTTCGCTACCCTTAAGGTAATCGTGTCAATCATCTCCACAGAAGAAGAAAAGGTAGCCCTAAAAATTTTGTCGTTCCTTTCTCTTCAAATGGACCACAGTAAAGCAAAGGGAACCATCCTCCAAAGAGTACGACCACACCCAATAAAAGAAGCACTGAACCAAGACTCTGCTCATCCGCAATTTTCTCCAGACAGCACCAAACTGCACCACAACTACTAATAAAGTGACTCCAAATACCAAAAGCAGCGTCATAGTGAAGGAAAAGGTGATTAACTGATTCCTCCTCCTTTTGGCACATCACACAAGTGTCTGAAATGTTGGGTGATGTTAATTCTCTTCTTCTCAAGTTGTCCGTCGCAGAAATTTTTCTGTCAAAGCTAACCAACAAAAACTTCCACCCGAGGAGGCCAACCGTAACCAAAAGAGGGGAGAAGAAACTCTATAGAGTTGAGTCCCCTCCAAAGCTAAGTAAAAGGCTTTCACTTAGAATTCTCCAGAAATAGATGGTTTCCAGATCCGAAAATCCTTAGAGTCCCTGCATAGAAAAGTATTAGAAAGAAAACTCAACAACTCTCCATATTGAATCTCCTTTGATGGACAACGACCCCTTCGAAGGGAGACATCCCACAAAGTACAACCCACCATCACCTCATAACAGTCAAAGACAGTAGACTCCTTATTGGACACCACTCTAAATACCCTACGAAATAACTTGCGCAAAAGTCCCATTCCCCCCGAATCATCCAACCAAAACCTCACATCTCTACCATCCCCTACTACGAAGCCCACCCCTTTTGACAACACTTGCTCACTCATAGAAGACACATTCCCAACCGAAGCAATAACGTCCCACAAACCTTGCCTACGATACTTAGATCCAGGATTAGGCCACCACCCCATTTGTCCTTTTCATACTTAATAGCAATGACTTTCCTCCAAAGAGCCTCCCTTTCGTCACCAAACCTCCACTACCACTTGACCAATAAAAGCGTTATTTTATTCTCCAAACTACCAAGACCCCAACCCCCACTCCTTTTTGGTTTTAACACCTTGTTCTACTTTGTTAAGTGTAATCTTTTCTTGTCACTCTGACCATCGCATAAAAAGTTCCATCGAATACGATCTACCTTCTCCCCCACGGTCTTGGACATCTTGAAAAAGGACATATAATGCATTGGTATATTAGAAAAACATGCTTTTATTAATCCTGGAACCTAAGGATAAGTATTATTTTTTCGAAGAGGGTAACTTTTTCTCTAATTTTTCAATCACTGGTTCCCATAGTGACTTAGATCTCGATTTTGTCCCAATTGGAAGACCAAGATACGTAATGGGAAGCTTCTTTGGTTTACATCGTATCATAGTAGCCAAAGATTGAATCATCCCCTCGGAACACCCAACTCCCACTAATAAACTCTTGGAAATGTTAGTTTTCAAACCTAAAACCAGCTGCAAGCCCTTCAAAATTCTTTTAAGTGCTTGAATTCCATCCCTCCTGGTGGAGCTAAAGAGAATTGTGTCATTTGCCAATTGCAAATGGGAAATAATCTCACCACTTCGACCCACTTTAAAGCCATTAATAACCTCCATCTCTCTGGCCTTCACCAGAAGTGAACCCTCCACCACAATTGTAAACAAAAAAGGAGAAAAGGGATCCCCTTGACGAATGCCTCTTGAAGCTCTACAACTTTAAGAGAGAGCCATTGACCAAAACTGAGAAGGAAGTAGTAGATATGCACTCATGTATCCACCGACACCAAGTGTCCCCAAAACCAAATCTGGCTAACATGTAATCAATGAAGTGCCAATCGACATGATCATAAGCTTTCTCCAAATCTACCTTAAAAATAACCCCTTCGGCTTTGGACTTCTTTCTGGAATTAATAAGTTCATTAGCAATTAACACTCCAACTAAAATTTTCCTTTTCACAATAAATGCCCCTTAGAATCGACTAATAATGAGAGGAAGAACACTTTGTAGGCAGTTTGCCGGAATCTTCGCTAATAGTTTGTACAAACACCCCACAAGGCTTATAGACCTATAATCACATAAGTTGATTGGATTAGGCATTTTAGGGATGAGAGTTAACAATATCGCATTCATTTCTTTATTGATTTTACCCCTCCGATGGAACTAGAAAGCAAATCTGCAAAATCCCTTTTAAGGATCTCGCAACTAGCTTTAATGAAAGAGAAGTTAAAACCATCTGGTCTAGGGGCCTTGTCCCCATCACAATCAGCCAAAGCCTTGGATATCTCTTCCTCCTCGAACTCCCTTTTTAACCACCTCTGAACATCCAAGGAAATTGTGGGGAAAGACATGCCATCAAGCTTAGGTCTAATAAAATTTTCATCCTTAAAAAGATCTTCGAAAAAGTGAGCAACCTCATCTTTGATTTATGTGAGACTCTCAAGAACTCTACCATCTCGTCTTAGGCTCCCCAAAAAATTCACTCTGCTCCTCATAGAAGTCATTTGATGAAAGAATTTGGTGTTTTTATCTCCCTCTTTGAGCTGGCTTACTCTTGATTTTTGCCTCCAAGAAATTTCTTCCGTACGATTTAAATCCCAAATTCTCTTGATTGCATTTTGTCTCGCGACAACTTCATCAGGCCTCATTACCCGACTCTCCCCCTCTTTCTCAATATCTTCCACCATTCTAGATAGAGCTTCTCTAGATTCATCAATGCGACCAATGACCTCTCTATTCCGTATTTGATGTTAACTTTAAGAAGTTGAAGCTTGTTACACATTCTGCAACCAGTGTAGCCTCTGAATTCCACTTGATTCCACCAGGCGCCAACCAACCCTCAAAAATCTTTATTCTCAAGCCAGCAATTTTCAAACCATAAAGGTTTGGGCCCCCAATCAATCGAATTAGAGCTCAATTTGATAGGACAATGGTCCGAGATTAATTTTGGGAGCGCCACCTAAATAACACCAGGAAAATGTTCATCCCACTTCTTTGAAAATAAAAACCTATCGATCTAACTCAAGGCTGGCTGCTTTCTAAAATTAGACCATGTGTACCTCCTCCTTAGAAGCGGAAGATCAATCAATTCATTATCCATAATAAAATCAGAGAATAACTTCATAAAACGAGTAACAGAAGTCCCTCCTTTCTTCTCGTGAGGATATCTGACTATATTAAAATCTCCCCCAAAAACCCATGGGACATGCCACTGAGTTTTAACATTAGATAATAACTTCAAAAAATCCTTCCTTTCGGACTGAACATTCAGACCGTAAACATTGGCAAAAGCCCAAACAAGCCCATCGCTAGCCCCGTGCACCTTGACGGCCAACACCCGTTTTGACAGAATAACATCCTCCACCAAAAAAAACTCTTTCTTCCAAATAGAAATCAGTTAGAGTTGGATGTTCTTTGGGCCGACACAAACTAGCTCCATCTTGCCACGCGCAAGCATTGCTAAATGGGTTATGCTCAGGCCATCGATGACCTGTTCATAGCCCTTACCTGAACCAGTAATAATCCAATTAGGACACTAACCCGATATGCCTATTAAGTCATTAGGATAATTGGGCCCAATTTTAGTTCCCATGCTGTTGGTCTCTATTTGGATAACTGAGGCTCGAATCTAGCCCTTGTTTCTCCAAGGCTTGAAAATCCAGCCTAAGCCCAGGTTCGGACCTGAATATGCACAGCCCCATCCATTTTCATGCTGGATTAGATAAATGGGCCCAAGTATTCTCAGTCTGAGTTGCATCCGTAATCTGTTTATTTCAGTCCAGGGTATTAAATTTTTTAATGACAACATAAAACAATGTAGAAAATTTAGATAGTTGAATAAACTTGGGGAAATATACAACTGAAAAAAGCTGGTTTTCTTGTTTGGTGCACTTGGCAGATTAATAGATGTGGGCCATGAGGCATCATGCTCTGGCCATAGACTAAATGCTTAAGGTAGACTGGAGATGAGGGATGTACAAAAAATCATCCCCATCAAAATTTCCAATTAGAGGTAATAAAACCAATTTTCATAGTTATATAATTGTCTTATATATCAAATGGTTAGAAATTACCAGTAAAACTTATTTTTAATAGAATATTGTGTTAATATGCTCAAATAATTAGTTTGAACAATTGATCGGTCAAGAAAATTGTTCCTCTCAATTGGGCCCCTCAAACCTTCATTGTCACAAGTCCTATCTCATAATGTGGGATTATCAGGTCCCATCATGATGCCACAAGTCCACCAACCTAGGTTCTCTTTTTCCATGAAATGCTTGCTGTAGGATTCTAGATACATCTTCTTTAAAATATCGCGTGATGAAAAAAAATCAATATCACGACCATCTCATCGCTACTGTGTCCCACCTTTGAAATCTAAACCGCTCAGATTCACTTTCCCCACATAATCAACACAGAATTATAAACCATTCAGAATCCTATCCACCCTCAGATTGCTGGCATAGAAATCAACGTGTAATAGCAGGTTAATAATCTTCATTTCCTAAATCTAACGGTGGAAGTAACTATAATTAGAGTAAATTTATCATAATTTATGACTCTATTTGGGATATTGATATATGAATGGTTTGGATTTTGATTTTGGGCCATATTGGTGGATCTAAAGAAATGGACTCAGAGAGTTTCTGAGTTGGCCCATAGAGAGAATCTGGAGTCTCCCCAACTGCCATGTCCGGATTCGAAAATCGGGTGGCGGGTCTTGTGAGTTGTGACTTAACGGTCACCAGGAAAAGGCAACGCACGAATATACACCGAACAACCATATATATATATATATACACTACCCCACCATTTTTCCCTCTCTTCTTTGCCTTCCAAAGCCACCCAATACCCATCAAAATGCTCTTGATCATGCTCTCTTTTGCCTTAATCTCTCTATATCTTTCCACCAATTGCTTCTTGGCTTCCTATGAGATTCCAACAACGCCTGATGGCCCATTCGATCCGGTCAGCGTTCCATTTGATGAGAGATTTCGTGGGTAGGCCATCGATCTTCCCCCCACCGATCCACGCATCATGAGATGGGTAGAGGATTTTGAGCCGGAGCACATCTCGGTTTCTTTGTCCGCGACTCATGATTTGGTCTGGGCTTCTTAGATTACAGGTGTTTTTTTTTTCTCTTGCTCTCTTGAATTGTTAATTGATACAATTTGGAATAGAGATTCTGTTGTGGTGAAATGTTGGGAATTCAGGTTGGGGAAGTGGAGTTTGGGATTGGGTTTTTATTTTTATTTTTTCTGTGAAGGAATTGCGCATGTTGTGTCTGGTTCAGTTGTGGATTGGGATTCTCAAAAGATTTGCTTTTGAAATGTTTTACGCCTCGAACATGAGATTAGGTTAATTCAGATGAGCTGTTATGTTGCACGCGTAATTCTGTAGTAACTCACACCGCACTAAGGCAAATATGAACAATTACAAGGGAATTTTTAAACTTTTCTCATATGTGCGAAAAATCCATAACATGCACATTTAAATCTGATTGTGAAACTTAGTGCTTAGTACACCTAATGAACACCCTGTAATAGTATAAGAGCCCAAACAAATACCCGTTTAACGTTTCATAAATAAATTACTTACTGAATTATTAAAAGAATATAACCCATGCAAAATAGTAAATGTCTAAATACATATAAGGTGATAAAGTATGAAAATACATAACAATCAGAGACCGAAAATATAATATATATCATCAAAAGAAATAAATATAAGTTAAGTATATAGTCATGAAGATATGCTAAAAAGAGCTATCATGGCTCAAATCCTAAATGCCCAAAAGAACTCATATAACTTTACAAATAAATCTAATAGAAGATGTCATTTGGTTTCCACTTAACTAGTCCTGAAGGTACCGCTGTGGCAACTTTCGGGATCAAGTCGTTAATCGAGTCGGTATTAGAGCCTGCTCCTGCAACACCAAAGGTAGCACCCTAAACATGACAGCTCAACAAGAAATAAGCAAATAGTACACTAAACATGTTGTTCCAAATAGAGTTAAGACAGTACCAATTAAATAGGGTAAAAGCGAAATCTAAGCATGTTAGCATAAAATAAAGCATAATCATAAGGAATTAAGATAACAGAAATATAACAACTAGATGACAAACCACATTGCTATAATCCTCCTTAAAGAGAGACAGATATTTAAACAAAACAAAAGACTAGATAGCTAATATGACCTCACAAAAGAGCGTTGACTTACTCTAGAGAAAACCAATTGCAGCGATATACAGAATTTCAATCTATACTTAGCCTCGCCGGGTCTCCTAGAGTCCAGCTCAGTAGTGCCAACTCTATGAATCAATATAATCAGAACAAATAGCACCATCGTGCTTTCATACTTACTTTTTATAAAAACTTATTGACTTAACATTCACAGTAACAAAAGCATAATGATATCAATAACGATCAGGAGTAACAAAAGCAAATGTGAAGGTAATGAAAGGAATATAACTGAACTGATAACATAATGAAAGAAATATAACTGAGCTAATAACATGATGAAAGAACATAACTGAACTGATAACATAAATAAGTGAAAGATTTAAAAGTCATTGAAATATAAATAATTCCAATTAATTAAGAAAGAAGGATAATTTACAAGCTAAACTAATTAAGATGTTCGTGTCCTTAGTTTTCCACTCCGGAAACATCATAAGAATTCCAATGCTATGTGTTACCGAATCTTGGTATCGCATTGTGTATGAATCGAGATATCGCTTCCTTATATCCATACACAAAGGGTATAACATTAGAACTAACCGAATCATCTAATAAGGATAAGTGACAGCTAACACTTTCCGTGCTTACCCTATTTGATTTTGTTGAATAAGGTTTGAGATATAATGGTTTTAAGAAACACAAACCTACATAGTCGTAGGGTTCACTTAATAAATCTAAGGTAATACTTGATCATAGGTCAAGTCCAAATGTGCCTAATGAAAGATCTAGTATAGTAAATCCAATTCAGATGGAAATTGGAATAATAATTAAATTAATTAATTAATTAATTAATTAGATGTGCGCTCGAGCACGATTGAGCCTGCACTCGAGCACGGTGCTTAAGCACAAATGAGCAGCCGCTCAAGCTTGACACACAGTGCTCGAAATAATTAAGAATTTTAACTGAGCACATTGGCTCATGACCTACATCTACAACTCTGTTGTGCATCTAAGTTTCTACAGTTTTAACCCCATACTTCTACCTGCATTAATACATGCATTCATGCTCTGAATCTTTCACATATATAGCCATTCAACCTCATTCCAAATCATTTAATCCTAACATTCATTTATTCCATTTAAAATCCATTTTCGACCTACCATAACATTCTCATTTACGAAACTAGTAGAGAATGAGCTGTACTAATATTCTAAACAATTGTAATATCAAAGAATCAAACTTAAATACAATTATGCACATTACTATTTGCTTAAACTTGCCTTGTGGTGCTTCAAAATTCCAAATGCAAGGCTTTTAGTGCAAACTCTCAAATCCTCTAGCTCAAGTAGACCCCTAATCATGGTATGACATGGAAAAGAAATGAATAAATGATATGAATGGCATGAGGAGATGATATGATGGGTGTCTAAGCTGGAAAATCACTCTACAATATTCAAATGGGCACAAATACCAAGTTGGGTTGGGTTTTTTACATTAAAAGTTGAGCTAAAATGTGTAAATGAGCTTTTTTCTCCAAATAAACAACAAATAGATAAAAGGGAATGTAGAGGAGAAGACGGATCTAATTTCTAATAGATGAAATCTTTTTCTTTCACTCACTCGAGGCTTGTAGGAGGGAGGAAGATGGAGTAGGGAGAGCTTAGGGACTAGGTTTTTGTTTAGGAGGCACAAAGAGCTCTCTTTTTTGGAATAGTGTCTTTATATAGTGTTAAGGTTGCTAGAACTCTTAGATATTTACTAACAAGTCCATAGGTTTATGTTATCTACCAAAAGAGATCACAAGGGTCCCACCTGGGTGACTTAAGTGTTAAATGAAATGAATCCACTAATGTATTACGATAATCATGATTAATGCACATGACATGATTAATGAGATTATTAGATAATGCAAATTAAGCTAATTAAATTATCAATTAGTCCTCAAAACTATTTAATTAAGAGTAAGTTCCCCCCAATCTACTTAACCATTATATAATTAAGATTAAAATTTTATTAATTAGCAATAAGTGCAAAAGATTAGCAATTCGACCTTCGATTTGATGCCAGGATATTACAAAATGTGAATTGGGATATATGAAATAAAAATTGAGCAAATTATGCATTTGTTTGAATCTCTTCTTGTCTCTTTTGAAATGAAGTCTTTTGGGTTTCATTGATTCATTTGCATTTATTTGATTCTCTTTCTGCCTCTTCCCGATGAAGTTTATTTGGTGTTGGGTTAAGGGCAAAAATAATAATGATAAGAAGAAGAATAATAAAATCATAAAAAAATGCGGATAATGTATTGTTTTGGGATTAGTGTTTTTTGTGCTCATTCTTTTTTTAAAGGAATTTTCAGGATAAACTGCAGTTTCTGAATTCCTATTAGAATTCTATCATTTCCCTTTGGGCCTATTTGCTAGCATGGAATTGAACTCCGAAGAATTCATTGTCAAATGGGTTCAGTTAAAGGACATTAAAGAGGTGATGACATGTGGAGATGTGGATGTGACCCTGGCTTTGATTTGATTTAATTGGTGATGATAGAAAAACCATTTTCCACCAAAGGGTAGTTTATTTGGCGGTCATTTGTGAATCTTCATATTTTATTTCTTCAACTTACCCACTTTGATAGGAAGATTTCTCTAAGATATTCGATGCCAAGTGAAAAAAAAGCGCTCTTATGAAGGTGAAAACTACCCATTTCTTGTCAAATTGTTTACGGCTCTATCATGTTCAATAATCACAAATTAATTAAGGAAAATTATTTTCCATTCATTAGAATTTCATTTGCTATTATGTAGAAAGGGAAATATATTGAATGGCATCAATTGTTTTTGTTGGTTATCAGCAGGTCATCCTGTACATTCCCAGTAGAGGGGAATCTGTTTCTCTTAAGAAGTGAGTTGAATCTCACCCTATCATTAGCTTGAAATGGCATATAGTAAATTAAAAATGGTCATATTAGAGGGAAAAAAAAGAAGAAATGGCCATATTAGTAAATTGAGAACTTTGGAACTTTTTATCAGTTGATGAAATCCTTAAACTTTAGAAGCTTTGTGTATGCTCCCCCAATTTAATGTCTTCTGAATAATTTGGTTGATTTTGAAATTTCAGGGGATTCCCATATTGGTGACAATATTAAGCCCTTGAATCCTGAACGTGTCGCAAGTGTAGTTGGTTACGGACAGTTAAGACATCCATTAACCCATGAAGCTACAGGTTATTCACTTGGTTACAATCAGCTCTATCCATTTGAAGGCTTCCAGAATTACACTTCTGGAATCATTCACCATGTTCATCTCACAGGTATGTCTAAACAGTTGAAATTTATGGTGTTTGAACTTTGATCTTATGATTTTCTTTGTCCCATAGCTTGCATGCAGTTTTTGTATAAAATTAAGCAGAGTTCTGATTGTTCTGACCTTTCTGCTCCTCTTCGTTGTGGGGATTACTTAATATTTTTGGGTTGTAGCTGCAATGTTGAATTTGTTGTAGCTGAAATGTTGAATTAGTTTATAGTTCATAGATAATGGAAGAAAACAGCTATTATGGATTCTTTGAAAGTCACTATTGAATTCAGCATTGTTGCTGCCTTTCTCTTGAAATGGAGTTCCCTTGGCTGTTTTGGATTTGAAAGACGTACACTAAATGACATTTGGGGTACACTGAATTTATGTTTTAGAGAGCCTTCTTTTTAAATTGCCAAACAATCTACATTTTTATTGTTTTTTGTTTCATTATTGAAATAAGATAGTAGAACTAAGAAGAAGCTTATTGCTTTTCTCCAAATATACCTCTCTGGGAAATTTCTTTTGACTCGTGTTTAAGAAAATAAGTCAAATATTCAAACATTTCATTTGGCGAGCATAGATAAATTCCTCGTAAATTAGGAAAATCCATAAAAGTTCAGACATTTCCAGCGAAGTTACATGACTTCTGACACTTCTTAATAGAAAGAAAAAAGAGCATTGAGGGGCCTGAGGCCTTTAGCTATGCCCATTGTTCTAGGCTGTTTCTCTAGTTTGACCCATTGTCAATTATTCTCAGGTAAAAAGATCTCCAATAAAATGATCCTAACAATCCAGTTAGTGAGATTTTGGACATTGATTGTTATTCATTGCTTTTTCTTGGTCATTTCCTTTTTTGTTAAATGGTTACTTGGTTAAAATGGGGTAATATACACTCTAATTTTCGGTTATTGTGGATGGGTCCAATAGCAGGGGAGCGATCTTAACAGTCTCCTAAAAAACAATTTTTTTTGGTAACCAATCATTTTTGTCATATACAATTTTTATTAGTGATCATGCACGTCCTCCAATTTTTTTTAACGTAGGTCTGAAACCGAAAGCAAGTTATTTTTATCGGCGTGGAGATCCTTCTATACCAGCAATGGGCAGTATTCTTTCTTTCAAGATCATGCCTGTTTCGAATCCTTAGAACAACCAGAAACGGATCGCTGTGGTTGGAGATCTTGGTCTGACATACAACACTACTTCCACAATTGATCATTTGAGAAGTAACAAACCAAGTCTGATTTTGTTAGCTGGTGATGTAACTTGGGCGAATCTGTATTTGACAAATGGAAGGGGATCCGACTGCTATTCCTGTGCATTTCCTGATACCACCATACATGAGACTTACCAGCCTCGTTGGGATTAATGTGGAAGGTGAAAAATCCATCCTTTTTTTAATTTTTTCCAATCAAGTACTCCTTTTTTTGTCATTTCAACTGGCTGTTCTTTTCTGATAAAATGAATCTCAACATGTGGTTCTGTCTATTATATATATATATATATATCATCATTAAAGTCTTATCCCAACCATATTGGATTTGGCTACATAAATTTTGTTTCTCCATTTATCTCATAATTCATGTTTGGGTTGTGACAAAGTATTACGTTCATTGTCAACCTACTTAACGCAACATTCCTCCTCTATCTGGGTTTAAAACCGACAGTAAAAACTGGCAGAGTCGTCTATTATATATACATTTATATATATAAATACTGCTTTATAAAATATCACACACAACATGTGATTCAGTAGACACCATCATCCATCACATTTATTAGGAAAAAAGAACTGTTCCATTCATCTGTTTAAGTTTTCCACTACTAATTAGTCCTCACAAATTTCTTTTTTTATGTAAAACACAAATAGTTTCTTTACTTGTGTTAATAAATTAATGTCAGTATCTGGGTTTATTACATATTCAGATCTGACACTTCATTTCTTGTGCACAATAAATTGATTGATGAATTCAGGTGTTTTTTAGAGGCAACAATGTAACTGTATATTACTTTCCTTTTATTGTTATCTGATATATATATATATATATATGTGTGTGTGTTTCAGGTTTATGGAGCCTTTAATCTCAGAAGTTCCGATAATGGTGGTAGAAGGAAACCATAAGAAAGAGAAGCAGGCTGCGAACCGGACTTTTGTATATATCCTACAGCTCTAGATTTGCATTCCCAGCTGAAGAACGTGGGTCTTCCTCGGCATTGTATTATTCCTTCAATGCGGTGGGGATACATTGTCTCATGATTGGTGCTTACTGTTGTGATTCTGATATCACCCGTTGTACACATTCAAGAATCACAAGATCAACAAAAACAAGTCACATATAAGAAGAGACACCGAGATTTACGTGGTTCACCCAAACAGGGCTACATCCACGGGTACAGAGACGATCATCTTCGCTATCACATGTAAAGCATACAGAGACTCTCGTTCTTTCACATCGTCTCACCTACGTGGTGTGGGAACACAACGGGTAAGAGAGCTCTCACCTCTCTTCAGCGTGCAAGATCTAGGGTTACAGACTATACATATATATAATCTCTGCTTTCTTAGACACCAAGAAAGCCCCAGTACAATTACTAAAATATCCTTGACCTTAAACCAGTCCCTGGCTAACCCAGTGGACTCATCCGGCTAAACCGGAATACAAGACATATACCTAACACTTACATTGATTTTCGGAAATCAGGTAATATCATGCATAGCCTCTTTAGTTTGATAATGAATTAAAAATGCATGTTTTACGAAAAAATTTTACTTTAGGTGATCTGCTTCTATTGTAGAAAGAGTCATTATAGAAAGACAAGATTGGAGTAGCTGCAAATCATATGAAGGCTATGTTTTGATCCAGTGGTCTATATTGATCTATGGGTTCATATGCAGATTGTACCTCTCTTGTATATAATCATATCTCACAGTCGCTTTGCCTGTACACCTTCCATCCCTTGTCTAACTGATTTCCTCATCATGTAGTGGACATTTTCTTGGATGGCCTGATAACATGGTTTACTTTGTCAAAGGCAACATACAAGGAACAACAAATTGAGACATGAAGATTTTAGTTTCAGTGACTGTTATTTAGCTACAAAAAACTGATATTATTCATCTTCTCATTTTAGGGGATCAATACAAGTGGCTGGAGAGAGACTTGGCAATGTAGACAGATCAGTGACTCCGTGGCTGGTGGCACTTTGGCATCCGCCTTGGTATAGCGCCTACAGAGCCCATTACAAAGAAGCAGAGTGTATGCGGTTGGAAATGGAGGAATTGCTGCACTCGTATGGTGTCAACTTGGTCTTTAATGGACATGTAATGTTCTCTAATCTATTTTGTTTATATTACTGAGACAACCACTTGACCGGATTAGCTTTTGCTTAGAGGTGAGCTGCAGTGCCGCCTCTTGGAGATAGTTGGCACCTCTTGTGCTAGGGATCCTCAACACTCATCTTTTGTATTTAACCAAGTGAAGATTCAATCAGCCCAAACCTAGTCTGAAATCAAACCATCATCTATTTTCTGGTTGAGTTACTAGAGAGAAGAGCCCGACCATTTTTATGAACTTGTTGAGAGTGCTCAATTCCGATACTGAATTATCTTCAAATCAAAAATAAATGACTCAACAAGTAGGAGAGAAAACGGTTAGAGAGAGTATGGATTTCTTGTGAATGGAAAGACTCATTGTTTTATTGACTCATTCATGACCATCACAATACATCCTTCCATTTTAATATATAACAAGAACAGATGAGTGGTTGACATACATAAGCCTCATCTTCAGTCTTTGTGTCCTTTCCATGTGGGACTATAGAAAATAAAGAATATGTTTCTATCATATAAAATATAATATAAAAAATGACCTTGTGTTGAAAGTATTTGAACACACTTAAAGGTGCTGATAACTTTTACTATTATTATTATTATTATTATTATTATTATTATTTCTTGCTTTGTTTTATAATGTACATTGTGTTTGGAAAATCCTCATCTTTTTTTTTTAGATTGCTTCTTTGTAGGTGGTAGACTGATCAAATTATGATGGCCATTTTGGTTTATGATATTTCACATGGATGTTTTTTTATTGTAATCAAATGCATGATCAATGAATTATTCTTTTCTTTGCTTGGCTATCTAATTTGTCAGGTTCATGCTTAGGAGAGATCAAACCGAGTCCATAATTATAAGTTGGACCCCTGTGGGCCAGTCCATATCGTCGTCGGAGATGGTGGCAATCGGGAAAAGATGGCAATTTCACATGCAGACGATCCTGACAACTACCCAGAACCACTGGATACCATGGATCCTAACATGGGTGGTTCCTGCTCTAGCAATTTCTCAATGGCCCTCCTGCAGGCAAGTTCTGCAGGGACCAACAGCCCAATTACAGTGCATTCAGGGAAAGCAGCTTTGGCCATGGAATTCTAGAGGTACTAACTCCCCTCACACACTTGAGGTTGTTTTATGGGCTAAAGACTAGGTTCGTAAATTGTTGTCGTTGGAGCTGAGGCCTAACTGGACCCAACCTGAAAGCAGAAACCATTTATGTCCACTGAGTCTAGGCCCTGAACCCAAACCATTTACATCACAATCAAAGATGGCAGTTTTTTCCACCCAATTCTGCTACCGAATTTCAAGCTTACAGTTGACAGATGGTGTTGTGCAGGTAGTGAATGAGACATATGCCTTGTGGACACGGCATAGGAACCAGGACTTGTATCACAGCCCAGGTGATCAAATTTACATAGTGAGGGAGCCCGACAAGTGCCCAACCCAGCCCAATATGAATAGTCCTTTGAAATTGCATGCTTCGGCTTAAAAAGTAGCACTTGTAAAACATGTTGTATATCCTAGAAACTAATTACTAGGCACTTAGCCAAAAGGCCGAGAAAGGTATAATTACTAGGCACTTGTTCTTGTCACAGAGAACAATGTAATTTACTTACCACCACTCGGATGGATGAACAATGTAATTTACTTACCACCACTCAGACGAATGCTTAAACAAAATCTTATGAACAGAACAAGGACGGATCGCCAAAACTGTAGGAATAGAAAGGGAAGTGGCCCAGGGCTGGATTTGTAATATGGGGATGGGCAGGGTCCCAGGTGTGGGTTTGTAATATTGTGGGGTTTTTTTTATATGGGGATGGAAAGTATAAAAGAGCTTTTGTATAATTCAAGTGATATGATTTAATTTCAAAGGATGTCAGCAAGTTATGATATATTTTCTATGCACGGACTTTCTCTCTCTCTCTCTCTCTCTCTCTCAACAAGGGGCAAATTTCAGGATACTCCATCCACCGAAAGAATCTTTATTTTAAGTGGTTCAGATTTTTAATAAATGAGCCCCAATACAACAGTGGTGTATAAAAATGTGACCACACAAACCACTTCTATGATAAATCATTATAGGCTGTGGCCAACAAGTGAATAATCATGTGGGCAGCCCACACAAATATATGAACCTCTATCCATAAGGCAAACCTGATCTGTTTAGTAATGGAATCATGATGGCTCGCTATGGTGGGCTAACACGTCCAAATGTTCATGGTGGCCGTGCCACATCACCATCATATTTATTATTTGGGTGAAAAGATCTTGCCTTGATGTTTTCATTTTTTAGTCATTACCTTGATATTGATCATTAGGCATAGCAATTACATCATTAGATGGGTTAGTCCTATTGTGCTGCCGGCACAAGGTGTGTGGACTGTGGACCCATTTGGATGGATGTGGCTCATACCAAGTTTTTGTTATTAAGATGGGCTGAAGGTAATAACATCGTTGGATGGATGAATCCATCATTCGATGGATGGAGCTTGGCATGATTTCACCATTTGGACAAATGGAACCTGTTATATTTATTTTGTTATTAGGACGAGTCCAGAGAAATTATGTCATTGGGCCATTTTGTAAAAACCACACTCCACATCATGTTACAATTTCACTACTCGTTGCAAAAAGTGGCAGTAGGAATCCCACTCCACATCCTTGTAAATAGTTCAAGGATTGAAAACCCTTCAACCACCTTTTATTTTTGTTTTCAAAACCCATGGGAAGCCAATTACCCGAACCCTCATATATTTATTAAACTAATGAACCTAAAGGTATATATTACATGTTTGTGCAACCATTTTTCTTCAAGTCCTATGGAACCCAACCCATTCATCTTAACTAATGAATCTCAAGCTTATTATTGAAAAGCATGGAAAATAGAAATGTGTGTTTTTTTTTTTTAAATGCTTGGGTGTTTTTGGTGTAGTTACCTTTTTTTTTGTTGTGAAGAAAAGCTGAAAAATGAACTAAATTTCTAACAATGCCTGAGAAAATCATTTTCGATTTTCAAAATAGGTTTTCTATGAAATGAAGAAAAAATTGTCCATGGAACTGGTTTTCACATCAAATCATTACACAAGCACACACTCATATCCTAAATCTTCATAGGCTTTGATAAATTTGTGAAAAACATCTAAAAAACCCTAATCTATAGGGTTGTTTTTCTGCACTTTTGTTGACCCTTAATTTGAGGGTTTTTATTTTTTAACCTCCAAGAGTGAAAGGTTCACGGCCCCAATCTGATTTCTAGAGTGTAGTCTAATTTACAATGGCAAAAAATAAAATGAATAGTAAACCAATCACCACAAAAAGAGAGAGATATGATTTTTACGTGGAAAGTCCAACATGGAAAAAACCATGAGACTTGTCACCCAGTCCAACCGAAATCAAACACTATGAAATTAAGCAATTACAAGATAAAATTACAAACACTCTCCAATTAGCCACAACCTAAGGACTGTAGTTGTTCTTACAGAAGGCCAAGCCGTTCGCCGCTCACTGTGCTTGAATCAATACACCTTGAAACTGCAAGGCGAATGAATCAATACACTTTGAATCGGCATGGCGAACGGATCTTCCACATGAGTAGTACCAACAATCTCTAAAGGCTTAAAACTTCAACACACTCTTCAATAGATGCTCTAAAGAAGACAAGGGATCTCCAATGTGTATCCTAAGTTTAGAACAAGGAAATGCAAACTTAGGGCTGAGATGATAACCTTTTAAATAGCCCAATATTTATGCATAAGAGTTAGGATTTCAATGGAACACATATATGCACTCCTAGTTTAAAAAGAAAAACAACTATCACAAGGAAACTAGGTTTTCTTCGTCACTTCATCGAGGATACTATGTTCAGTCAAGTGAACTTTAATTCTGTTTAAGCTTCTTGTCCAGGTCTACTTAAGCGAACTACAGTTTTGTCCTGGTGTATTTTGCTTCACGAAATTTTTGTTGTTTTCTTCAATTCTTCACTTCAGTTCATCCAATGACATACACTGCAATCAAATTTTAAAAAAAAATGTAAAATCACAACTTGATTGACCCGAAGTTTTATCCATATGAATCAGCCAACACTTGTAATCCTAACATAATTAATGATTCGAACCATTCAATATTCTCATTTTCATAAGGGATTTTTTTCATGAGTGTATACAAGGTTTCGAATTTCTTTTGGATGAATCCTTTTCCTCATTCTTTTTAAATGACACAAACACTCTTGTTTTAAATAATCATGAAGTCTCTCATTTTATTCATTCCCTCTTTCAGCTTCTTCCACGCACCCTCAAAACCCCCTTGAGCAATGGAAGTGGATGGTGTTGAAATGATCGGACAAAAAATGATTTTTCTTCATTGGCCTTTATAACCAATGAGGTGTATTTAAGTATTTAAAACTCATCTTTTAAACCCCAATCCCTGTTCAAGAAAATGGATGCTCGAGGGTAGAGAGAGGGAAAGATAAAAGAGAAGGAATGAGAGAAAATAATCCTAGCACTTAGCTTAAGCCAGGGCACTTTTATCGTTCCAAAAAAAAAACCTCAAAAAATAGCTATTTGAAATCTTTCCTAATTATTTTTACCAATAAAAATGGTCTCAATTTTGTCTTCCATATAAGAGTCCACTAGATCTACCATTCCACTCATAAGATATTGAGATTAGAGGACATGGAAATACATAATAAACCATTTTGTTCCAAAAATTAAATCGATCTAATCATCTTAATCCTGAAATTAGATTATCACAACCCGTAATACACAAACCCAAAGTTCAAAAATCAAAATTCACAATCCCCCCCCCCCCCCCCCCCCCGCACAAAAAAAAAAAAAAAAAAAAACACACACACGAAAAAAAAATCCAATAATTAGATAACTCCAACCAAAATCAAATTTAAGCACTAAATTTCAATAACTAAAAAACCTTAACATAAAAAAAATTAATATCCACCATACATCCATTACACATTCATAGGCCCATTAAGTGGGCACATTCCATCGAATAACAAAAAAAAAGCAAAAAACAAAAAAGAAAACAAGATCATCATAACGTCCCTCATATCTCAAAAAAAAAAAAAAAGGTAAAAAAAAACCATTATCTCCACTCACCATGATTAGAAGATATTGAGAATTTCCAAGATGTAGCCATTGCATAGTGGGCAATTCCCCCTACTCGCCCACAACTCCCGCGAGCACATCCTGCAAAACGTGTGCCCGCACGGAATTAACGCTGCTCCCTTGTGCCTTACCATGCACACGCAGCACACCAGTTCCACCTCATTTTCCTCCGCCGCCGCCTCCTCCTCCTCCTCCTCCTCCTCGTCTTCGTCGCCTTCTTCCCTCCGCAGCAACGACATCAACGACACCGGCCTCACCGGCTCCTTCTCCCTCTCCTCCTCCTCCTCCTCCTCCTCCGCTTCCTCACCACGCAGATCTATCGCAGATCCCCCGATCCTCGACTCGTTCCTCGCAAAGCTCCTCGTCCGAGAAGCCGCCGGCCTCGGAGACGACAGGGCACGGAAGTCGTCGGAGACCGGCACCGACTGGCCTGGGGAGTTCCACGCGTGGCCGGAGCGGCGGATCCGGAGGCGGTCCTTGAAGGATTTCCAGTTGAGCTTGTTGGCTCCTCCGCCGCCGTGACCGCCGGCGGCGAAGACGCCGCTGTAGGCGAAGGCGGCGCTCGACTCCTCGTCTTGGATGATATCGAAGAGCGTGCGGCCGCCGCCAGGATCGTTTCCGGTGGCGGCCGTCTCGTCGTCGTCGTCGTCGGAATATCCGTCTCCGGCGAGGCTGCGATTGGGCGGAGGGTTTCTGATGACCGAGATCTGGTGGGTGAGCATTGCCCTTCGTCTTCCTTCTTCCATTTCCTTTCTTTATTTTATATTTTTTTCAATTTTTCGATGTTTGGAGGAATCTGGATTTTTGAGATTCCTAGGAATTTGAATTCCCAGGCAATGTGGGAATTTTGGATCGAATGATGTTTTGTGTTGCAGCTGGTTTTTGGGATGGTGTTTGTTTCTTGTGCTATTTGTGTGAATCTGGTTTTTTTTTAAAATGAGGGAAATGGTGGGAATCTGGGAAGGGTTGGGGGGTGAAAATGGAGAGGAAGAAAAGAGAGATGGTTACAAACCAACAACTGAGCGAGTCTTTTGGTGCCTTTCTTCTATTTTTAAACATGAAGGATTTCTTCATCTTCATCCCATTATCTAGACAAAGAGATTCAATAAAAATCGGTACAGATCATATTTTTTTAATCCAATAGTCAATTCATTGGTGGAATAGAATACACTTAAATTGATGTAAAATTTAATAAATTTATTTATTTTGTGCTATTCGGATTTTAATTTCTACGATCAAATGGAGACGTACATTTGTAGACATTGTATTAATACATAGTCATTTGATTATGGGGTTCATGTTAGGCTTCTACTGATCCACTTACAAGGCTACATGGTGGGACCTCCTTGTGAAAATTTAGACTATTCAAGATGAATGGTTTTTCTCCGTTCCTTTCAATGGGTCTTCAACTGGAAATAACCCATGGCTTAAAGCACACCTCAATCTGCTTAAGAAGTTGGGCCAAGCCGTGCCTTTAAGAAGAACCCCATGCCAAAGTCCGGCTGATTGTAGTGTCGGTCCAGAATATGAGGCCCAGACCCATTTCATTTGAAGAGATTTTGATAGAGACACACACAGACACATAACACATACCACACTCAACTAAAACCATCAAGGAAATTGAATTGACCCCCTAAAGGGATTCTTATAGAGCAAAAAAGCAGAGGCACATAATACATGCCAGGAGAATCTTATTAATCTCTTGAAGGGAATTAGATAAAATGTCATGCATGTGAATCTAAAGGTTTCATGATCCAATCAACACCTGAACCATCCACACTGTCCATCAAGGGCTCTGAGGCGACTTGCCTCTGCTAGAGAAGTAGGACCAAATCATTCCAATAATAATCAGAGGCAAAAGAGGCCTAAGGAATTCTAGCAAGCTGGCGATTGGAGAGGAAGCCTTCTTGTCCTTGGTCCTCAGACTTTGTGGGTACCCACCAACAAGGAATGGATCTGAGCCCTCCAAAATCCCAATCAAGTAGTCATTCATGAGGGTTCTGGCCGCCGTGCCATGGCCCACATCCTCAAAAGCATCACTTGCATCTCCATCAGCTAAGATATCTCTAGCAAGGATTAGAATTAGTAAACAAAAACCCCCAAATTGTATTTGATTGTATTTTATCTTCAAATAAAGGTCTTTTTTTTCCCATTAAAATTCATAGGGAATAGGCTGACATGGGCCATCCCAAGCTGTGGGCTGCATTGGGTAATGTTTTTTGGCCCATGGTAAAGACCCACCAACCCAAACTAGTACTTCTTGCTCAGGTTGGCATTTCCCACCAGTTAAAAAATGGCTCAGGCTTAGGTTGAAATTTCTTTATCATTTATCTGCTGACATTTCAACCTCGCTCTAACGGAGGTTTCTAGACTTCTGATGTATTACCATTAAATGCGATCCATTCACGGCCATGCATCAAATGGATTAGAAATGTCTAATTAAGCTGAGTTTTAATAATATTGAATATGTTGCTCCCTCCTTTAGTACTCATAATTATAAATGCTAAATGAGATTTGCAACCTTTAACTCAAGCTGCATTCCAATTGAAGTAATAATGATGGGATTGATCATGTATAGAAGAACCAATAAAGATATACAAACTTGTAGACCTATACACTTTTAATCTAATGAGTTTTTTATTAGTATTTTTTATTTTTATTATTATTATTATTATTATTATTATTATTATTATTATTATTATTTTGCAGGCTTGGACCTAAGGGGGCCCACATCATGAATGAGAGATTGGAAAAGTGGGAAGAGGAAGCCCAGCAAGTAGAAAGAGTGGCATAAATAGGGGTCAATTGGGTGACACACAGGATTAGCAACCAACTAAGCAACCCTAGTTGTCAATTCCCTATTATTTAGATGATTGGATTTTTTAACTAATATAAACCATAGATCATTTTCCTTGGAGAAGCTCTGATTTTTTAATCTCCATTTTCTGTGAAACTTCAACCACCCCGACCCCTTTGGGTCTTCAACATAACCAATCGACCCAAGAAATTATCACCTTCATGTATTCACAACCCTTAAAAGAATTTATTAGGTTTTCCTACCTGATTGATCAACCAGCACCTTTCCTCCTCCAGGATGTTCGTCCAAGAACCTGGTGACATCATAAACCTGATAAAAATAAAATAAAACCCTTTAAAGCATGAGACCTAATTAAGAAGGCAAGTAGATATATATAATCAATAAAGATACTAAATACAGAAAAAATTGAGTTGAACAATCCCACTAGTGTATCTTCCATGTGTGAGCATTTGTAGGTCTCCTCTAATAAGACTTAATTACAAGCCCCTTCATGGTTTTGCGTTCTTAGTTTAGATTGAACCACTACTCTCAGCAGTTTAGAAATATCAGACAACTAATTCACATAAGGAGTCGAGTGTCCTTTTTTTTTTAAATACATGAAGGCTGCTTTTTCTGCTTGGAATTGAGCAAAGAAAAAAAAAAGAGAAAAATATAAATATTTTTAGTTGCCTTGATTTTCATGTAGTAAACTCCTTGTCTCATACTTATTCCCAATATCTTTGCCTGTGACTCCACTAAGGAGAAGAGAAGGAAAACTGAGTAAAATTTACTTTAATTTCATTGACATCATGTAAATTTTTTTAATTGAAATTTTACCATCCTTTTATGTAATTTGGCAAATAATTTTTCATTGAAACACATCTAGCCTAAATTAATTGAGAAATCCATTTTTTTTCTTGTCTAAAATACATATATAAAATTTTGTAAGCGACTCAATGATTTTTTAATCTCTCTCTCTCTCTCTCTCTCTCTCTCTCTCTCTCTCTCTAGATTAGGGTGGTACGTTTGTGGTGCAACCTGCTTGCCTTCACACTGGGTTCTCTCAAGGTTGAGTCGTAAGTTTCTCAACCTTTGTCCTTAGCACTCTTTTCTAATAGAAAATTTTCATCTATGAGCATAGGTATCAATGTGATTCAGCTTTGGGGCCACTTGGATCTATTCTTATCAATGGAAGGTAGGACAGGTGAAAAAGTCTCTTAATAGAAAAGAGTAATGGCAAAAAGCTAAAAAAGCAGCCCCATCATATTAGAGTAGTCTTTGATTTAACAGCATTAAAGTTTAATTGTCTTTAAAATATATATTATCATGTGAGCAAAGGTTTAATGAGCATGCAATTGGGCATGGTGGCACAGATAGGGTAGGAGGGGTGAGGAGGGGACGAGATAGGAGTATGTAGGAACTGCAGTAATAAAAGGTAGGCCCTAAGTGATTTCTAAGCTGGCATGCGCGCACTCCGCTTGTAGGAGAAATACAAGGGCTGATTCCATCATAATTAAGACATTCTGATTAAGGTGATGACATTAGAAGCGTACGTACTTGCATTGCGCTTCAATGCAGCATTCCTATAGAGGATCATTTTCTGCCTTAGTATGTACACACTTGCACACAGAGAGAGAGAGAGAGAGACAGAGAGAGAGAGAGAGAGAGAGAGTTACCTTGCCATGTATGATCAACCAGCAATCATTCTTGGAGGTGTGGAGGGAGACCTCAGACTGGGAGAAAACCTTTTGCTTCTCCATGGCTTAAGTCAAAAAGGGAGATGCTCACCAACAACGAAAGTTTTTAGTTTTAGGTAGAACACCAACGAAGAAAGTTAGAAAGGAAGAAGAAGTACTGGTCGTATAAATAAAGAGCTTTCTACCTATGATAGATTTTGTTTTCTTTTGAGCTCGTTTGTCATGATGCCCACCAACTCCTTTATTGGTTCCTCGTAGAATAGTGCTATTGCTATGGATCTCATGAGCATTGATAAAATAAGCCCCATAAGTTTGATAGTTGATATGTTAATTTGGCTGTACCAATGCCCCAGTAGGGTTCAAGGTTCAGGTCGAGGTATTCTGTCCCTCCGTTGGATGACCCACATCTGATGACTAGTGTGTTTGTTGATAAGGCCATGAAATGCACCGTCAGTAAATAGTGAAGTTTCAATGGGCCAAGCAACTTTGCTGTTTGAAGTAAAAAAGGGTTTATAGGTTAATCATCTATGAAAAAAAGTCAATTTCATCAAATATTCAAGTCTTCTTTGAATGGTTTTTAAAATAATTGCTTGTTAATGTGTAGCCAATGTATCTAAATAGACCCTGATCTTATATTACTCTAATACACTCTCCTTTATATGGTGAAATCAGAGTGCATTGAATTGGAATTTTGGTGAGATTCATTGTTGGAGTGTACCTTGGAAACAATAAAAGAATGAGTCACGTGCTTTTTACATATTTAAAAAGAAAAGAAGTGTCATTTTCTTCAAATGCCTAACCATTCACTAGTAGTGAGTTTTGAGTGCAACAAATTCATTTCTTCCAAGGCCACTTTTGATCATGGTGATATCTACAACAAAAAATTTGAAAGATAAAAAACTTATCATAGGTTAAACCATTGCTATCGGGGCCAGGCAACAGATTGATACATGTTGGTGTATGGTTACGCGTATCTTTGAATCAGCGCATCAGTTGGTGATGCAAGTTATGAATCAGGTATCACACCAATACTAGCTCAATTTCTTAAATAACTTCATATTGGCTTATGTTCAAAACAGGTACTGTTGTCGACGAATCTAAACCAAACCTGACCCTGGAAATCCAAGTTTGGGTTCACCGGTGGCATGATAATGTGTCGGCCGGGTTTGGGTCAAAGAGCATTTTTTGTTTTCTTACACGAACACAAATATTCAATCCATTTCTTAACACTGGTTTAGACTCAAGCAAGAAATTAGCAACATATTCCAATCACTAAAAACAAGGTGGAAAGGATGGATGGCTCTTATACAAATATGCATCTCTAGTAGATATCACTGCACCATGCAATGACAGCTTGAGATAAAAAGATACTCAATGCCCATCACGCGACGAGTTGAACGTCTTGGGTCGAGGCACATGAGGGCCTACCTACCATCTAATAAACAACTAATCTTCTTCCTAAAGAGCATTCATAAGAAATTATCGGTACTCTTCTCTTCTTTGGTTGTATCGATGCTTATTGTGTGGATCTTGGAAGCTCCAGATTTTACTTGTATCTCAGTATTTACCATGAAACCTTTTATTTAGGTACAGTTTTTTCCTTTTTCAATTCCATCAATGTGTAGTTGGTCATTCGCTGTCAATTTAACCATCCAAGTTCTAGGTCCCAATCTGAATAGTTCCCTGCTGGGCAACTGATGATGTGGCCTACTTCTTTCCATGCATTTATAATGAAAAATATTTATGCTTCTTCTCCTAACATTTCAAGGTTTTAGTGTATATGGTTTAAATAAAAAAAATTTAATATGAAATTAAAGCCAACCGATCATGAGTTCAAAACCATATTAAATTTTAAGTTTTTTTAGATAATTATTCATACCAAAACCTAAGGCATTAGAAGAGACAACATAAATACCTCCTTTTTGAGTGAATCTTACTTTTCAATACTGACCCTCATGTACAACCCTATCAGCACATTTTTTGCTACACATTTTTTCGAGGTGGTGTACTCAAATGTATCTATGTTGCCTTTACTAATGCTTTCAGGTTTTGATAGGAATAATTAATTAATTAACTAATTCCAATTATGAGGATTATTCTAGGCAGACAGTATATTTCCAGATTCCAACTTTACTAATGCATTCAGGTTTTAAATCATTCTTTTAAAAGGCAAAAATAGCCCTTTTAAATCTGGGTCAAGATTTTCTTTTTTCACGGATTGGGTCACTTCAGTAGAGTTTGTGGATCGAGTTGGTCTTTCCTGGCCCCACCTTCCTCGCTAGCCCATGGAAACTACATGCCAGTAACTTCTAATGCTTTTATATGATAAACCAAAAAGTAACGAAGAGCTCATTTGTTAATACTGACCCCACAGAATGTTTTCCATTGTCTGCATATGTGGCTGAAGTGGGAGTCATTTACTACTAGAGCTATGGGCCCATGATTGAACCTTAGGCCCATCAGCGGGATCAGGCCAAGTAATGGTCTTGATAACCTAGCATTCCAGCGCCATTTCAAATATTAGCTGCTTTGCCCCTCCTGAGAGAGGTGACCGACAGACAGAAGCAGTCTTCCATTTGAGTGATGCAAAGATGTGCTTATGAATTGCTCACTAAACGGGGGTGCTAATGGACAGGGTTGGGCCGGGATGGGGCAAATCGAGGCCCTTCTCAACTTTAGGAATCCAGGCCCACATCCGGCCCAAGCACACACTTGCCGAAAGCATTTGGCCTAATCCCTGCCCGACTCAAATATGCCAGCCAATGCCGGCCCATTTACCATCGGGTCATGCCAGGCGTTTTCAGACTTCTAACACTTGTTTGGCAAATCAATCACTAAATTACAAGTACTACTTACTGTCCATGCCAGGCTTTGAATAACTTAATCCAGGTTTGCTCCCATATTAAATGGGCCCAAATTTAGATTGAGGCTCAATCCGAATACTAATACCCAAGGCCCCAAACCCGGGGCCATGAGCAACCCTACAAATACTAGGACCAAATTTTAGAAATTGGGCGTGAGTCCAAATTTTTGACCGATTCAAAGTGTGTTCCTAGGTTTGTTTCCACTCCATGGAATTGGGTTAGGATATGAAGTTTGGATCAAATTATAACAGATGCTAGGTTTTTTTTTTTTCCCTGCAGCCTAGGTACATTAAGTACATGAAGTGTATTATACAAGCTCATATGTACATTTTGGTTCCATTTGGAACAAAGCACGGGTCAATTAATCTCGACCCAAGTCATATGGGCTTCAGTTTGGGCTTGGGTACTCAGAATATATGAACATGACCTAAAAGTGTGAGCGAAATCTTCAAAGTAGGGCTACTAAAAAACACTGTAGCAAAATTGAAACTACTCAATTAAAAGCGCCCTGTGATGATAACTCTGCATGTGGACATCCCATGTAGAAAATTTCCAAAATTGTGAACCCTTTCATATATCTTCCATTGTTAGCAAATGAGGCATCAAAGGCTAAGGTCTCCACACGGCCGTGCTTTGTGCAGTGTCAAACGTATCGTGCTTCGTGCAACCCTTCTAATATTTTATTTTTTAAAGTGTCTAGCTAAAGATTTTAAAAGATATATAAAAAAAAAGTATGACACAGATTTAAGTATTTGATCAAATTTGAACTACTCTACTTTTTAAGAGGATTACCTTCAACATCTTTCAAATTTTTATAGATGATTAAAAAAAACTAAAAAGTAAAAGACTAAATTTTTTTTTATATTTACCCTAAAATATATATATATACACACACACGCTGCATAGAAAAATAAAACGATTTGTTATGGGGTGAAAAATACTATGCCTCCCCCGCGTGCCATGCTATACTACTGATTGGGAGGGAGCATCCCAGCACAACAAGGCTCACAGCCCATTTGAACATGTCTAGTATGCAGTCTAGTTTGTGAAACCTATTAAAAATACATATCGATCAATGGAAGGATGTATGTCTAGCTCTTGATTTAAGGGCTTTTAAAGTTCAAAAAATGAAATCTAAAATAGGACTTAATACTAGATTGTGAGATGTCCAAAGTACCAAAGGGCTTACAATAATCAAAGGTGGGCCAAAGTGGGTCCCATAGAGTTGGACACCATAAAAAATATTATTTTTGGAAAATTATTCAAGATATATTTTTCAAAATTCATGATTTATTGGTATATTATTAATATAATATTGTTATAAAACTAAATTACTTTCAACTAATTAAAAGTAATACATAAATTTATAAAATACTATTAAAGGCAATTTTAAGTACTTTTCTCTTTTTTTTAAATTTTAATTATTTTTGTAATTCTTAACAGAAAAAAAAAACAAAAAATTCCTTTCCCTTTTACTTGTTTTGCATAAGGCACACTTTATCCATTACATCTCTCTTGTGGGGAAGACATATAAGAGAAGAAGTAGAAAGGCCTTTCGGCTTCTCCTTAACAATCACATATCTCAAAGGCTCTTCTTTTCCTGGTACTTCTCCTTAACAATTACACATCTCAAAGGCTCTTCTTTTCCTGGTACTCTCTCTCTCTCTCTTTCTCTCTTTCTATTTCTTGCTTCTTTTTCAGTTGAGAGCAAATATCAAACTCATATCCTTTGTGGAAAATGGAAAGTTAAGATTTTTATTTTCGATAGGTTCAGTTTCTATTGATTGGTGTGGCAAAGCTGCATAAGATGGTCTTCTAACTCTTGGGTTTGAATCATTTACCAAAAAAACTCTTGGGTCTGAATCTGCTTTCCCCAAGAACTGCAGAAAATGGTTTCAAGTCAGAAAATGAATGATTGTGGATAAGGGTAACTGGGAAAAATGAATATGATTCCCCCCCAGAATCCAATTTTCAATTTTTTCTTAAAGTTTTCCTTGGGAAATGCTCTAATAGAGCATGCACTAAGGATTGAGATTGAGAATGGTCACTTCCTCAATCGCTAGATTCCTGAAACTGTTCAAGTTTGCTCCTTTAAAAAAAATCTGGGTAGGTTAAATAAACCTTTTGAGTTTCTATGAACAGGTTTTTACTAGCATTGATTAAAAATAAGTGAAAGAAAAAGCACATAAAGCCCCTTTTAATCTATCTGTATTTCTCTTCCCTTCAATACTTTAAAAAATAATGCATTTTATTGATGGGTGGTTTTCCTTTGCTTAATCTCAGATTTGTTCTGATTCATGGTTTCTATATTTCTTTCAGCTATTGGGTGATATGGTATTTACTTATCCAGAAAAATGGAAGGGATTTTGAACACATTTACAGCGCATAGCTGCTTACAGCCTCCAAATTTTCCAACAAAAACTGCTCATAAGCACTCAATGCTAGAAATAGGAACTGGAATTCCAAATCGAGGTTTTAGCACTAGAATTCCAAGGATATGTGGAAAGATTGCTGATAGGAGGAATGGGACTTTTTCTGTGGGTGTGAAAAGCGTCGATGACCAAGAAGGGCTTGATATGGGTTGGGAAGCTGAGTTTTTGGGGGCGATCAATCCATCGGGTTTTAAAACCCAAAATAAAAAGACCCAAAAAAAGTCAAGATTGCTTGAGGATACAGAGAGGATGGATTGGTGTGTTAAGGCAAGAAGAATTGCACTGAAAGCAATTGAGGCACGAGGTTTGACTCGTGCCATGGAAGATATGGTAACCATTAATAAGAAGAAGAAGAAGAAGAAGATAAATAAGAAGACAAAGGAGTTAAAGAAGCCAAAACCCAAAGCTAGGGATGATGATTTTGAGGAAAGCGATGAAGAGGATGTGGCCTCTACTAGCATTAGTAACCAACAAGGGGAAGTTAATTTGATGGGAGATCGTATATTCGAAGAAGAGGAAATGAGGGATGCTTTCATACAAAAACTTTCTCAACATTCAGGACCCTCTGATAGGAAGAAGGAGATCACCTTAAACAAAGCAATGGTGGATGCGCAGACGGCAGATGAAGTTCTAGAGGTGGTTGCTGAGATGATCTTGGCTGTGGGAAAAGGGTTGAACCCTTCTCCTCTGACTCGCTTGAACATTGCCACTGCCCTTCATAGAATAGCCAAAAACATGGAGAAAGTGTCTATGATGAGAAGCCATCGTTTAGCATTTGCCCGTCAAAGAGAAATGTCAATGCTTGTTGGAATTGCCATGGCTTCTTTGCCTGAGTGCTCTCCTCAGGGGATATCAAATATTGCTTGGGCATTATCGAAGATTGGTGGTGAGCTTCTTTACTTGTCAGAGATGGATAGAATTGCTGAGGTGGCCATTACTAAAGTTGGGCAATTTAATCCTCAAAATGTTGCCAACATTGCGGGTGCATTTGCTGTGATGCAGCATTCTGCCCCGGATCTCTTTTTGGAACTATCACAAAGGGCATCCAAAATAATTCATGATTTTCAGGAACAAGAGCTCACTCAAGTCTTGTGGGCATTTGCATCTCTGTATGAATCTGCACAGCCTTTACTCGATAAGCTTGATGATGCATTCAAGGATGTGGGCAATGTTGCATGTTGTGTAGACACATCCATGCCAATAACTTCAGTTGAGAGCCTGTCTGATGATGCTGACCTTTCATGGCATGAAGAAAGTAATGTAGAAAACGTAGAAGATCTTCTTGCAGGTTTGTCTTTGGATACTCCGATATTTAATTTCAAAAGAGATCAGCTTGGTAGCATAGCCTGGTCTTATGCTGTTCTAGGGCAATTGGACCGCCATTTCTTCTCGCATGTCTGGACAACTTTGAGCCGTTTTGAGGAGCAAAGGATTTCAGCAATGTATAGGGAAGACATCATGTTTGCTTCGCAGGTTTATCTAACAAACCAGTGCCTGAAACTTGAATACCCACATCTAGGGCTAATGCTTAAGAGTGATCTTGATGAAAAAATTGCACGTGCCGGAAAAACAAAGAAGTTTAATCAGAAGGTCACTTCTTCTTTCCAAAAGGAGGTGGCACACCTTCTTGTTAGTACAGGCCTTGATTGGGTCAGAGAATATTCAGTTGATGGATACACTGTGGATGCAGTGTTGATTGACAGAAAGCTTGCTTTGGAGATTGATGGACCAACTCATTTCTCAAGGAATTCAGGTGACTATCGAACTTTTAAGTTGGAACACTGTTGGAATGCATTAGCATTTTGCTAGATCCTTTCGAACTTTTAAGTTGTAACACTGTTGGAATGCATAAGCATTTTGCTAGATCCTATGTCACTCATTTCATGAACAATGAAGAACCTGCGTATGCTGCTCTGCAGGGACCCCTTTAGGCCACACAATGCTGAAACGCCGCTACATTACAGCTGCTGGTTGGAAACTGGTGTCTTTATCGCATCAAGAGGTTGGTTCTTGCCTCTAGATAGTTGAACAATTTTTTTTGGCAATTGCTATCAATTCTTAACATCTCCTGACTCAGAATTGGTTAAGTTGTCAATTTGTTCTGGCTTCAAGCACGGAATCAAGATTTCATCTTCTGTTTCTTTTTGTCCCTCTTTTTTCTGACATGACTTGAACCTGCAGCTTCATTGATACACCAATGTGCACCTTCCAACTGTTACGAAGACTCTTTTCCATCTGAAATCTAAGTAAATCATTGCAAGACTTGATTATATAGAATTATATTTGTACATAACTTTCTTGTTGGTGCTATTTTGTCATGTTATTTTTATTTAAAAATAAAAAATTATTTGAATCTTCTGCTAAATTCATGAATCCTATGCTCTGGAATTTGCCCAATCTTGTTGACCCCCTGTCCATACTGATAACTGTTACTGTTGATACAAATAAAACCATACTCATACTGTCATGATGTCCTGCTCTTCTGGAGTAGCTGGAATTTGGTGACAGTTTTCTTTGGTGCTGAAATATTCTACTGATTGGTTAAAATACATTCCATTGATGGAAAATTATATACCTGGATTATGCAGTTAGACCTTGGGCTGAGTCAGTCTGAATCCACTAACATTCATATTGGAAGCAAAGCGTCCAGACCATCTTGATTGTATTCGGATTGGGTCATCTTCACTGTCCAATGCGGCAAGTTTTTCACCTTAATTTTGTGGCCTTCGGATTAGATCATTCCTTTAATTTGTTGACATCTTTAAATACTAGTCCACAAAGTGTTACTGGAAAATTAAACATACACAGAAGTTATTAAGATAGCAGTTGAAATTGAGGGGAATGAAAGTTTTAATGGTTAATCATAGGCTCTAGTTTCTCCTTTCAAGGATTAATTTCACAACAGCTTCGTAGCAAGAGTTGGTTTTACTACCTGATGCAAGAGATAATATCACCTCTGTTGCTCATTGGCTCCACAGCTATGTTGCATGGATACTTCAAAGTGAGCAGAGTATCATGTTGTATTGTATCTGATACTTTATTTTTTATGCGTAAAATCTGTGTCCCTTCCATATCCATGGCTTGTCCCTATCGTGTCCGTGTTATAGCTAGGCATCATAGCTCTGCAATGTTATTGGTTTTACAAACATCAGGTCACAACAGTCTCTGCAAATTATTTTACATTTCTAACTCATTAAAACACAATTGACTCACTTAGTTTATTATCCTTTCAGTGGGAAGAACTTCAAGGCGGATTCGAGCAACTGGACTATTTAAGGAAAATTCTAGGGGACCATATAGGTGATGGTTATGTCTACAATGAAAATGATCTGGAAGTGGCAAACGTTTGATTTGAGTAACGTTCAAATAAAAAAAAATTGAGGGGATCTTGCTAAAGGGAGTGATGGCAGCACAGGTATTGAATTAGATTTATGAACATTCAGTTCTCTAGTTGTCTTGTGGTAATTTTTACCTCAGAGAGTGATTTATTTTCATACAGCTGTCAAGAATACATATTTTTATCATAAAAACAAAAGCTAATGCTTTTTCCAACTTATCTTACTTCGTAATGATTACTGTACTAATGTGCAGTAAAAAATAGCATTGTAATGTCCTCAACCTTCAGAAATATAATGTTTCATGATGTCCCCAATTTGTATACATGAGGGGGCCATGCTATTTACTAGAAAAGCTGACAACACTGCGATTGAATTTCACAAAGGATTCTATAAAATTAAAATCTTGAATCCTGTGTTAAGAATGGCGAAGTATTTGGCTGGAAAGAATGGGGTAAAGTCATCTTCAAGGATCTTCGTCAAGGCAGTCCAGCAATGTTTTCTCATGATCCAAGGCAAGCAACCACAGGGCAGATGGTCTAGTGAAGGAGGGCGTTTGAAGCCCAAGTTTGATCATTGACTTTGTAGCTATTATGTTTATATAGTTTCTTGGTTGCGAACTCTGCCTCAGGTTTGCCCCTTTGAGTTTGCCTTGTATTTTTTCCTTCCCCTCTCTCAATAGAATAAGTTATTGATAAGAATAGAAGTCTTTGTGCAAAATCTTATAAGAAGGTTCTACTTTTTGCTTCTTGGTTGTTCCTGGCCACCCAAGGAGATGTAGGTGCATGGTTATACCTCATGCATATACACCTGTGTATGAGAACTTGGAAAATACTCTGAATTTCTTGTTAATAGTGAAAGTATGTGCATGATTGGTTGAAAATTGTCTATACGTGGAAAAAAAAAAAGACCCAAATCTTCTTGGACATAACCTTACTGGTAAGTGATCTTTGCAGCAGAATTTCAGCAAGGGAAGTTTGTCGTCAAGCAAGCTCCTTTTACTGTATCATCAACTTTTTAATTGAGTGGTTGCATTTCTGAATCAAAATCAGCATTTTGTTCTAGTTTCTGTGGTCACCATGGATCTGATTAATACCTGATCCATCTGTATCCCTACAAATTGCATTGGGCCTTTATCCACACCTGGTTATCTGAAAGATTGAACCCCAAAAAAAACCGTGAATGCCACCTTGCAGCTGAGCCAAACCTTAAAATCCCCCTGATCTTGTTCAGGCCTTTGATACAAGTAGCAATATGCACAGCTCAACTCAGATTACAAGCCTGTTTGTGGCTTATCATTCAATTGATCCGGAGGATTTTGCTGAGTTGGCTCATGAATGAAGATCAGGTTAGAAGTCACCTTCCCAGACAATCCTGACTGTCCAATTCATGGGTTTTTTTGGCAATTATAGCCGCCCAACAATCAAGTTGAGTCCACTCGACTGAGTGTAGAAGTCAAGTTTTTGAACTATGCTAACTCTTCACACAGGGGTTGAACAATCATTCCAACAGAGCTAGCATTTTTTTCTGGTTTTTGGTGTTTGTTTGCTACCAACGTAACCATATGGGCTTTTACCCCAAAAAAAATATATATATATAATAATAATAAAATAAAACTGTGGACTCCTGTCATGCTGCATTGAAATATAGAACAACTAAAGAAGAGTTGATTTTTGGAATCACAATAGAAATTAGAATCCATACATTCCAACTTTCCATTTATGGAATTAGAGTCACAGAAAATTCTCAATCCATCAGTTCTTAAGATTGATTGGTTAGTAGGTCCATCTCTCCCTTTTAGGATGAGATGGAATCACACTATTTGGCCCCTTTTCAATGATTCCTGATGCTCCCTTTTCAGTGGTCCAGACGATATTCTAACATTTTACAGGATGTCCATTATCTAGCAAAGAATGAACAAAGACATGTTGCAAGAAGAAATTCTAGGAAGGTTTCGATGATGGTTGAACTCAGAACTCAGTTACTGCCCCAGTGGTTTACTGGGCCAGGCCTACTAGACCTTTGTATTCTATAATCCGCAGTCTGCCCCAACATACTTAGCAAAGGGTGGAATGCATTTTTCTAATGGGCTAGTCCGGGCTAAACTTATTAGGATCTGTTTGGTTACAAGAATTTTAAGAATTTCAAATGCTGCTCTCCAAAGTAGAATGCTAAATGCTCAACCCCTTCTCTAGCATTTGAAATACTGGAATTTTGGAAATTCTTAAGGCTAAAAGTGACTTTTCGTGGAGGTTAGAATTTTGAAAGGGCATTTGAAATGCTTATGAGACAAAAGCTAAAAGCATATTAGGAATTGCCAACAAATCAGATAATTATCAGAAATGACTCCAACCAAACAGGCTGTGGGCTAAATCCAGGCAAGATATTTGGACCCAATATCAAACAGGCTAGGTTTGCGAAAGCTTTGGCCTGGGTCAATACACAGGTCCACATTCCTGAGTATTGTTGTGTGTGTGTGTGAGAGAGAGAGAGAGAGAGAGAGAGAGAGAGAGAGAGAATTTTTTATTCCATGCATGTGAGGCCCATGTTATGTTTTATTGATTCAAAGGCAGAAAGGATGACCTTGGGCCTAAGAAAGGATGCTCCGAGAAAGAATTTATCAAACATTGGAATATCAAAATGGCTCTTCTGCAGGACTAAAAGAAATTTAAATAGAGAGATTATAAAAGAATTTTACATCTACTTTGGGACTTGTTGCAATGGTATGGTTAACGTTTATGAAACGCAAAACCATGCCTTCAAATATTGTTTTCTGACTGACTAACCATCGGCTGGGCAAAAAAACTGATATTCATATGCCATACCAGTTATAGGGGTTAGGAACAGGTATTATTAATGGGAATTTGTGAAACCAAACATGCAACTCTTAAGCATTGGCTGCTATCTGAAAATATGTTCAATATGGGATGTGCTTCACATAATAACCTTATTTGGATGAAATATATATTATCGTAATTAAAGCCTTGTTTCAACTATGTTGGTGTTGACTATATAAATTTCGTTTCTCCATTTCAATCTATCCTGAACCATAAGTTGAACTTCTTTAAACCTATTTTTATTATGTTCATTTATGTCATCTTTGGCCTACACAAAGATGAAATGTATATATCATGTTTATGAGTTTGGTTGGTGTCAGATTTTAACTCTTTCCATAATGGATATATCAGTTTTTAAGTAGGAATGGTAATGGGCCGGACTTGCATGGTTGAGGTCGGTTGGGGAACAAGAAATTTGCTTTCTAGGGCCGCTAAACAAAATAGAAATGCTTGGGTGAGCCATGTGAAAGAATGGGGAAAAAAAAGGACAAAGAAAAATCTATTCATTTTGGGGTTTTCTATCCCAGGCCCTGGCCCTGGTTGAGGTAAAATCCATATCAGCCTCTACTCACACATGCTTTGCCATGTGCAGTACTTATTTTGTGTCAAGTATAGGTTGTTGGGTTGGATTTGATGTGGATAAACCTTATATTTTCTTTTATTTAAAAGGTAATGCGGATCCTTACCCAAGCATTATCCAAATTTAGCGTAACATAGAGTAGAAAAGGAATTGAAATGGGCCATGTGACACAAACTCTCACGAATTTGAATGGAATAAATAAGAGTAGAATAATCATTGATTTAATAACAATTTACAAAATTCATAGGAAAAATGACCTTAAGTGACCAGTATAAAAAAAAAAGAGTATATTAGTTGTACACATACCAAAGGAATCACTTCAGTATTTTTCTAATACGAAAAAAGAAAAAATCATACTCGACCTTCTGTTTCTCCCCTCTTCTTCTTTGTCCTTCTTCACAAATTATTTTTCTTTCCAAAATGTTAATCTATTTGAACCATTCCATCATCAAATTCTCAATTTCCACTTTCCACCAGGAGCACCCGAGGCCAACATTTGAAATCTATGCCATGGATTCAACGATTCGAAATCATAACCCTGATCCATGTCAACAGCTCCCAATCCAACCCAAACCCCATAATCGGCATGCATCAACATGGATAAAAAAAAAAAGTGGCTTTGCAATCTAATTCTCCTCCACATAAATACTTCAAAAATAAAAAATCAAAGTATCCACAACAATAAAACAAATGGCTGAACCTCTCCAAATCCAGAAGAAAACAAAAGCACACAAATAACTTGAGAAAAAAAAAAAAAAGGTCATTTGCGACCGGTCAAATCCTGCGGCAAATTTCAAGTGCCCACGTGGTTCAAGCCAAAGCAATTGACTGTACGCTTTTACACAAGATTCTTAACAATTGTTCAAACTTACATTCCCACCATTTATAATAAGATTTAATCCCATGACATTTCGGATGGAATAGTAAAGCCAATGTAGAATGAATATGAGACGAAAGAAGGGTGATGATAATGTTGAGAAGAAAGATGGTGGTGGCCAGACGAAAAGATGAGAGAGAGAGAGAGGATGTGATAGAGCGATGAAGGTTTGTAAGATGAGGTTGTTTGCTATGGTTGGCAGGTTGATTGGCTTTAATGATGTGGTTGCAAAAGTTGAGTGGCAAAGTAAATGGATTTTGATATGGCTTTGATGAGATGTAGGGCTCGGTTGGCGAGTGGGTGCCGGTAAAGGTTTATAATGATAGGTTTGAAGTGTGAGTTCGATGTGTGGGCATGTGTGCTGCTTGGTTAGCAGGTATGTTTGGATAGAAGAGCAGAGCAAGTAAGGATGACTTTTTGTAGAACTTGATTGGGAGGTTGATGATGGTACTGATTAGCCTACATCATGCTTCTCTATCCTAATTTGAGAGCAATAGAATTTTTTGTAACTTAAAATAGCATTCTTTGTAATGAATTTTGAGCTAGCCAATATTAACATTTTGCGAAGAAAAAAAAAATATGTGAAGAAGGACAAAGAAGAAGAGGGAAGAAATAGAAGAATGAGCATGATTTTTTTTTTAATTTGAATGAGGTGAGGGTCGAATTTGACCCTAGTTTATTTTCTATTAAAAAAAATGTCAAAGTGGTTATATGTAACCACTTTTTGGTATGCGTATAGCTAATATACTTTATAATATACTAGTCACTTAAGGTCATTTGTATCGTAAAATCCTCCATAAAGTCTCACTTTTTAACCCCATACTTCGTAAATAACATCTCTAAAATGTATTTCCCTACTAAAAACCTCAAAATTGTATTGATATAAATTTCATTAGTGAATATATAAATAGGTCATAAATGGGTATATTTGGTTAAGGAAGCCAAGACAAACCTAAATAAAGGCAAGTAATATTCATCTGTCTAACCCGACCCATGATTATCTAAGAGAATATGTAGGAGCGTAAAAAAGATTCCAATAACATTTTTAGAGATGTAAATGGGTTCAGTTCAGGACTTCGAGTAGGGGTGTCTTACCTGACCCTCCAACCCATTTATAGAATATGATTTCATTTCATTCCCACTAAATTTCTAAACTAAACAACCCCTTCAAGCAATTGTCAAAGCAGGTTTCATTGGGATCCCCTTCAATCAACTTTTTCAAGCCTTGCAAAATTGTTGTTTATCTAAGACACTCTAAACTTGCCTTAAAAGTCAGCAAAAATTTGAGCTGATCCTGATATTTGAAGTCTTCCATGACATTAGAGTGTGAAAAAAAAATTAATTGTTTTTTTTTTTCATGACCCATTTTTTCATGGCCGTACAAATATTTTCCGGTTAATGTAAGGGATTAAAGTCCAACTCAAAATCTTGAGGAGCAAACTCAAGTCTAAAGCCTACTGTGTCACTCCCTTAATGGAAAGAAAAATGAAAATCACTGATATATGAATTGGTTTCTACTATTACACAACAGTTGCATCCCATGAATGATGGTTTCAACAGATACTGTTGTGAGTTTCCAAACCCAAATATAAAATCATTGACCCAACATGACCCACATGCATGCTAGTAGAAAAAGGAAAACGTAGGCAAGGGGTGATGAACCGTAAAACATGCACACCCCACCCATTTTGGATGCCACCTATTTGCATGGAAGGAATCCACCTGGATTTAGTGCAATATATCCATCCAACTGCTTTACCAACAGCTTTACCAAACAGCCTTTGAATCTCTCTCATGTACCAATCTCCCTCCCATCAACAGAAACAAAAGCTCAGCAGAACCAGTATCAAAGCTGTTACAGGTATTGCTTCATCATCTAGCTCTTTTTTCTATATCAATTTACTTTCTTAATTGGTTTGTGACTTGGATTTCAATAGGAAGCTCCCAAAGAAATAGCAAAAAACAGTAATGGGTTTGTCAGGCAACAGTTGCTCTTTGTTAATTTGTTGTTGGGGTTTGGAAGTATGAAAGATTTTCTGAAATGAAAGAATGGTTTGTGATGGAGCCAACGTTTGTGCTTCTATTATTCCCAATAGCAACTGAGGCAACTCATAACAAATTAATATCAAAATAACTAGTATTTTCACTTCCATCCATAACCTGCCATATCTATATTTAGAAAAACAGAGGGTTTGTGATTTGGTTTTTTCAAGAAAAGATATAAGAAGGCTGTACGCAAAGAATTTTATTAACCTTTTTTTTCTTGCAAGGATGAGGATTCTTGTACTTGAGTTTTCAGTTTTCATGCCAAAAGTTCAAGTTAATGGACAGTCAGGTTGATTGGAGTTTGTCAGTACATTTTGCAGGTTGATTGAAGTCTGATTAAATTTCAGCAGATTTGATTTGTGGAAGCATGGGTTTTGCTTTCCTAATCGATCTTTTTGTGGGGCTAAAAGCCTTGGATTGACAATGTCAATGGATGCTTCTTGTGAATTGATGTGTGAATCTGATCATGCGATGCAATTCTTTATTATGCTTTAAGATTGTATGCATCATGTTGTAGTTCTCTTCTTTTCTGTTCATTTTGGCTAGCCTTTTAGAACCTTCCATCTTTTATAAGTTCAACATTGTCCTTAGTGATGTTACAGAAACTGAATTTCTGAGGGATTTGAGCTTGTGGGTTCTTTTAAGAAGATCTATACAGAGAGAAAGGAGAAATTTTGAACAAAAGTGAAAGTGTTTGTTGGTCATAGTTTGGTGTGTGGTTTGGAAATGCTTTGAGCCACCTGTTTAATTAAATAGTGTTTTAAATTTAGTGAGAGAATTGTAAATTGAGCACAGACATAAAGCTTCAAGAACTGCCTACAGGAGAACTGAAATAAGTTTTGAAGTCGCAGATTTGGAGTTGAGATCATCTAAAGAGGTAATTGAACTTCAGAGTAATTGTGCTGGTATAATGGAAGGTACAGTAAGGAAGACTTCTACAATGGAAAGTATGAGCAGAGATTATAGAACTTTTGTTGGATCAAGTAGCCGAAAATCCTTCCCTTTGAACTATTTCAGCATAGAATCCTTCCTGGTGCTTCTCTTTGTCACGGCTTCGCTACTGCTTCTTCCTCTTATATTGCCACCATTGCCTCCCCCACCCTCCTTGTTTCTGTTGGTTCCTATCCTCATACTTGTGCTCATGATTTTGGTTTTGATGCCCTCAGATGTCAGAGATATTTCATCAACTTACACATAAGCGGCCTGCAATATTACTTACATTGTCTATTTTATCAATGATTCCTTTCCCCTTGAAAGAATACATTTCCTTTGTTCTTTTCCTTGTGGAAGATCAATATGTTGAAAATGGTTTAAGCATTTTTTTTTTCTTTTACCAATTCAATTACATATTTAAAATCGCTGGTTAGTGGATCTCTCTCTCTCTCTCTCTCTCTCTCTCTCTCTCTCTCTCTCTCTCTCTCCACAGTGAGTGTATGGTAATATGTGATTTGAAGAGATGATCAGGTTCCTCTCTATAAAACGAGTCAGGAGCTATTACAAAATTAAGCTGCATGCATAATTGGAATGGCTGGCCTTGGAACTAAGAGACAAAAAGTTGATTTATGTGTGAGTTTCTACATGTTTCACTTCTCCAAAAACAAAATTTGAATGACATTGATAGAACTTCAGGAAGTCCAAACTCTTTTGAAACCTTACAGTTACAGCTCATTTGTAGCTTCAAGAATATTGAATTATTGTTACTTTGTTTTCTTCATCCTTGATACCGATCATAATTGTGTGGAAATATGGTTTAATTTGCTCGAGATACAACAACATGCAAACTTGTAACAATATAGATCATTTACATGTGCTGGATTATTTCTTACTTTCTTGGATTATTTGTTTGTCTTTCCTTGTTTCTGATTTACTTCATTAGCTAGACTTAGATTTCTAAATTCATTGTTTTAGTGAACTCATAGTATGTCATAATATCATCATCAAGGATTTAAGCGTTCTATCTGAAGTCACCTTTGTCAGTAGTACCTTTTTATCACACAAGTAATTCAATACCTAGGAAAGTCAATTTCCCATCTACATCACCACTTTATATCCTCCAACCTCTCAACTCTTTAATAATCCTTCAGTGGAGCTCATTTACTGTGAATTCCTATGTATTTTATGTAAACAAACAAGTCCCACATATTTAGGATGATGCATAAGGAGTATGCTTAGGGCACTTTCAATAGCAATCTCATTGTTGAAGGTGATTTCTCTGATGAGAGCTATGATAAACAGATACTTGAAAAGGCAACCTATCCATATTGGACACTTGGATTTTATATGCCACATCCATGGTGTTATCCAGTGGGGGTTAATGTTGCGCATAACACCTACCATCATTATTCATGGTAATACATTGCTTATAATGAAATGTGACTGCTGTAGTATTGTTGTGGATGAAAAAAGAATGCATAGCATTGATGCTCATGCTGTATCATTGTCATATTTCCATGTCCGTGGCTTATTGATGTTCTTCATGTGGTTGCACCAAAAGTCTTATCCACAAGGGTATTTTCTTCTCTTTCTCAGTTGGATTGAGTCATTAGGAAGAATTTGAAGTACATGCTGAAACATTTTCATCATTCCAGCATTCTTTACACTCCAGCCTTTTACCCACCAATATCTCATGATGGTTTCTTTTCTGGTCAGAAACATCTGGGTATTTCTAGTCATGTAAAATTATCCAGCCACCTGCAATTATCATGAAACACCTGCAGCGACTGCTCTTGAAATTGGCACTCATCCCATTTTGATAATGATGTGAAGATTCGCTCACTGTTAGAATTAATCATGAAAAAAAAAAAAGGAAAACATAAAACATTCATTGAAGGGCTGAAAAATTGTCAAGCCTAATGTTACAGTCGGCATGGAGTGGTTCCATTCATGCAACGTTTCTTAGAAGTAGTCTTCCATCTTTTGGGGTTTGTTTTAGAATAAGTCAAGTCTATATATTTTGTTGAGTCTTCCTATTATTTTGGGTTCATCAACTTTGTTAGGACTTTCTACTAATTGGGAAGTTACCGTTGTATAAGCTTGTCTTTAAATAGAAGAATAAAATAATGAAAGGACATGCATGATTTATCCCATCACTACTGTGCATGCACAAACCGGAGGACTTGGGTTCCCTCAAAGTAACCCAACAGTGTTTATTTCTTGTGTTCCTTAACACCAATCACGATAGCCAGGGGAAAGAGTGGCCTAGCTGTACCAAAGTGGTATCAGAGCTCAGGCATGGACCAGCAAGTGGAGCAGTTAGAGCAAACTATTGCATCACTCTCTACCAACCAGCATGAGTTAATGACTCGCATGGCTAAGATGTTCGAACAACTCACTGTCAAGGTGGATCAAATAGCAGTTCAATCATCTAAGGAAGCTGGAGAAGCATCACAAGGGTCTTTCCAAGGTAATAGAGGGGGAATTACAACAATGGTAGATTCCAACATGCTGGCTTTACCAATTCATATACGCCTAAGCTTGTGAAGTTGGATTTTCCACGTTTCAATGGTGGAGAAGACCCAACCAGCTGGACATGTGGAGCTGAATAGTTCTTCCAATTTCATGAAACCTGGGAAGGTGAGCGTGTATCACTGGCATCCTTTCATCTTGAGGGTGATGCTCAACTATAGTATCAATTACTCAAACAAGAGATGGTTTTCATCACTTGGGAGGAATTCAAAGATGGGCTTCTCTCTCGTTATGTTCCAAATCAGTTCTATGATTTCTTTGGAGAACTCACCAAGCTGCAGCAAACCAGGTCAGTAAAAGACTATCAAACTCAGTTTGAAAGATTACTCACAAAGGTCGGACATCTTGCACAAGCTCGGCAAGTAAGTTGTTCTGTTAGTGGTTTGCGGGATTCTATTAGAACTGATGTATAGGTAGGTAGACTTACTACCTTATCAGCAGCAATAGGATTGGCTCGCTTGTACGAAGCCCGGAGCCTATCTCAGCGAAAGGCAAATCCACCAGCCCCAAAACCTGTCTTCCAACTTACCAAGGCAACAACTGTCAATCCACCCACCATTCTAGTGCAAAAAATGTCACCAGCAAAGCTGCAGGAGCGGAGAAATAAAGGACTTTGTTACAATTGTAATGAGAAGTTTAGTTTAGGGCATCGTTGTAAGATGTTATTTGTTATCGAAGCATGTTTGGCAGAGGGTGATGGCGACATCGTAATGGAAGATGATGAGACCCATGATCACTCTACAAAGACACCCGAAATCTCCTTTCATGCCATTAGTCAGAGTCGTGCACTGGAAACTATGCATGTCAAGGGCAGTCTTGGACATGTGGCTGTTTCTGTTCTTGTTGATTCCGGTAGTACTGACAATTTTGTGAGTGAGAAGCTAGCACAGAAAATGGGATTGCGGCCACTTCTAGGTGGCAGATTTGAAGTGCTGGTGGCTTCTGGAGAGAAGTTGGTAAGCCTACGTAAATTTATCAATGTCAAGCTTCATTTGCAAGGAGTCCCCATTTCTATTGATTTTAATTTATTGCCTCTTGAAGGCTATGATGTGGTCCTAGGAACTCAATGGTTATGTACACTAGGACCCATTGTTTGGGATTTCTCAAAGTTGCAGATGAAATTTCACATCAATGAGAAAGAGGTGACCTTACATGGCTTATCTATACCAAACGATAAAGTCATTAGTGGGCAACAAATGGAGCATGCAGCAAGAAAAAGCAAGGGAGGAGCTTTATTACAAATGTTTTCCTTAGGAGGCCCACAAATGCAACCAATTTGCTCCTTCATCCCAAACCAAGTGCAAAAAATTCTGGAGAAATACAATGAAGAATTGGCTGAACCTAAGGGACTTCCACTAGCACATATCTAGGATCATAAAATTCCATTGTTGCCAGGCCAAGGTCCAGTTTGTGTTAGGCCTTATAGGTATCCTCACTTTCAAAAATCTAAAATTGAAAAACTGGTGGCGGAGATGTATTCATCTGCAGTAATCTGTGCAAGCAACAGCCCATACTCTTCACCAATTCTTTTGGATAAGAAACATGATGGCTCATGGAGAATGTGTATTGATTACAGGGCATTGAATAAAATCACAATCAAAGATAAATTCCCTTGTTCCTGTTATTGATGAGCTCTTGGATGAATGGCACGGAGGCTGCATTTTTTCAAAGTTAGATTTACGATCCCGATATCATCAAATTCGAATACATCCAAATGACATTGAAAAGAGTCAAAAGACGGCATTTCACACACATCTAAGGACATTATGAATTTTTGGTAATGCCATTTGGCCTCACCACTGCCCCCATCAACATTTCAAGCTCTCATGAACGAGTTATTTAAAAATTATTTGAGGAAGTTTATCCTTGTCTTTTTTTATGATATCTTAATTTATAGAAAAACATGGGCTTAACGTGTAAGACATTTGGAGGTTACTTTTTCTGTCCTAAAGCTTCACCAATTGTTTGTCAAATTACCAAAATGTCAATTCAAGCAAGGGGAAGTTAGGTACCTAGGCTATGCTATTTCCAATGCAGGGGTGGCTGTGGACCCAGAAAACAAAGTAGCAATGATGGAATGGCCCAAGCGTAAAACACCTAAAGCTTTACGTGGTTTCCTTGGGTTGACCGGCTACTACCAAAAGTTTATTAAATATTATGGTAAAATAGCCAGACCCCTCACAAAATTGCTTAAGAAAGACTCTTTCTCTTGGAACCCACAAGCTGAAAACGCATTTGAGCAACTCAAGGAAGTTATGACCTGCGCACTAGTGCTAGCCCTTCCTGATTTTTCAAAAACTTTTATAGTGGAGTGTGATGTATCTGGCTCTGGCGTGGGAGCTGTTTTAATGCAAGAAAGGCCAATAGCTTTTTTCAGTCATGCACTACATGGAAGACATCTTTTGTTATCTACATATGAGAAAGAGATTTTAGCTCTTGTCATTGCGGTATAGAAGTGGAGGCCTTATATCTTAGGTAGAAAATTTGTAGTACATACAGATCAACAGAGTCTCAAGCATCTATGTGACCAAAAAATTACAATGGTCGCCCAACAAAGATGGCTTTACAAGCTAATGGGGTTTGACTTTGTAATCAAATACAAGAGAAGTAAAGAAAACATTGTAGCGGATGCCCTCTCTAGACGAAATGAGATCAGAAGCCATCAAGCAGAATTTTTAGCCTTTTCTCAGCCAATACCCAATGGGGTGGAAGCAATTAAGGAAGAGACCCAACTTAGTCCAACTCTCTAACGACTCGTACAATTGGTCAAAGCTAGAGACTCTATGGGCCCTTGGACATTTCAAAATGAACTTCTGTTCTTTAAAGAAAAAATTTATTTGACTAATGACTCTTCTCTTGTTGAAGATATAATTGCACAATTCCATAATAGCACCCATGAAGGGTTTATAAAATCTCTCCAACGCATCCGGTCCACATTTTATTGGAAAGGCATGAGAAGGCGAATAAAGGAGTTTATTAAAAACTGTGAAGTTTGTCGACAACACAAGGCAAAGCATCTCACCCCAGCGGACCTCCTACAACCATTGCCGGTACCTAACCAGGTATGGGAAGATATCTCAATGGATTTTATAGATGGATTACCAATTTCAAAGGGGAAATCTACCATATTTGTTGTTGTAAATAGATTATCCAAATATGCACACTTAACAGCCATATCACACCCATATACAGCAATGGGAGTTATACAAGTTTTCTTCGATCAAATATTTCACCTGCATGGAATGCCTAGATCCATTGTCTGTGATAGAGATCCAGTTTTCTCAAGCATGTTTTGGCAAGAGTTATTTCAATTGAATGGTACTAATTTTAATTTTAGTTCAGCTTACCATCCTCAAACAGATGGCCAAAGTGAAGTAGTGAACCGGACAATTGAAATGTATCTTCGTTGTTTAACAAGTTCCCAACCCAAAAACTGGGTCAAATGGCTAGCATGGTTAGAATATTCTTATAACACAAGTTGGCACTCCACCATTAGAAGGACACCATTTGAAGTAGTGTATGGATGCAACCCACCAACACCCGTATCTTATGTGGCTGGAACAGCCAAGGTAGCTGCACTTGAGCAAGAATTACTAGGTCGGGTTGCGGTTCTTGCCGAATTAAAGGAGAACATCACAAAGGCCTATAGCATAATGAAAAGTATTTATGACTCAAAGCATAGAGAGAGTTTTCTGTTGGAGACTGGGTGTATTAAAGGTTACAACCATACAGGCAAATGTCTGTATCCATGAGAAGAAATTTAAAGCTTTCTCTTAAGTATTATGGTCCATTTAAAATCTTACAAAGGATTGGAGTAGTCGCTTGCAAATTAGAATTCCCAAGGATGCTCGAGTTCATCCAGTTTTTCAGGTCTTTTTACTCAAGCAGAAGATTGGGTCCAATGTCACAATTCAATCTCTGCTACCATCGGTACCTGCAAAACATGAGATGATTCCAACCCTACAAGCAATTTTGGATTGTCGGTTGTGGAAGCAGATGCTAGAGATTTTGATCCATTGGCAAGGGCTTTCACCGGTTGCTGCAACATGGGAAGAAGTTGAATTTATTTAAAATCAGTTTCCATCTTTTGCCCTTAGGACAAGGGCAATGTTTAAGGGGGTAGGAGATGTTACAGTCAGCATGGTGTGGTTCCATTCATGCCACATTCCTGAGAAGTAGTCTTCCATTTTTTGGAGTTTGTTTTAGACTAAGTCAAGTCTATATATTTTGTTAAGTCTTCCTATTATTTTGGGTTTATCAACTTTGTTAGGACTTCCTACTAATTGGGAAGCTACCGTCATATAATTTTGTCTTTAAAAAGTAGAATAAAATAATGAAATGACATGCATAATTTCTTCCATCACTACTGCGTGTGCACAAACCGGAGGACTTGGGTTTCCTCAAAGTAACTCAACAGTGTGTATTTCTGGTGTTCCTTAACGTCAATCAAGATAGGCAGGGAAAAGACTGGTCTAGCTGTACCACCTAAGAGTATAAGATTAAGCGATTAGAATGATTTATCCATCCTTCCATTCTCCCCACGCTACTCACAATTGACATGCTGATGCACCCCCACATTGGACCAGCCTGGCTGCTCTACAAAAATATACTAATGAGTTTGGATCCCATGAGGCTCAAACTCATTGGAGTTTATGAGACTACTTGAGGGACTCACTTATTAAAAATCTAAATTGCATAAAATAATCATCCACTATTGTAGCACTGGCTAGATTTTGCACAAATAGGAGATTACTCCACCATAAGATTAATCATATATAAAATACCAGAATTTTCTACGTTTTTATACCTGATTTAACTACTGGTAGATAAGCCCATCGCCCATTAAGGATCTTACCAGAGCCCATAAAGTTTGGAACATTTGTTCTATGCTAGTCGGATTTTTTATACAAGACCCTACTTAGGATCCTCAGAATTGTCTTGTTAGTGGATGGTCCATTCATCAATTTGAATTAATTTCACCATAAAAAAACTTCAAAGTGATGATCCAAAATCCACGCCAAACAAAGTGAACTAACCAAGTCTTTCACCACCGACTAAAAAGGTGAGCCACTTTTAAAAATATTTAGGGGGGCCATCCCAGCCCAAGGCTGATCTGGACCCAGCCCACTTTGTGACGGGCTTGGACAGTAGTTAGGGCCCATTTAATAATTAGGCAGGGCTTGGTTTAAGCAATAGAAAGCTCGAAGACTGGCCCATGTAAAGAATGCCTGTAATTAATTCAATTAGGCCAAAAGATTGTTTGCCCATAAAATTGATAAAAAGCCCGATTCAGCCCAGCCCAATTGATTAAATGGGCGAGCTTGGGGCAAACTTTTACAGCCCAGGTGGTGCTTAGGCCAGTACTAGGCCAATGTTTGTAAGGTCAAGCCAGGCCTGAGTATGCCTTAGCCAAGCCCAGCCCATAAACACTCTTATAATATTGCAAGTTCCTCATCACTGGCGTCACATGATAATGACTTCTTTTTTTTTTTTTTTGTTTTTCTTTTTTTCCTTTTTTTCTTTTTTTGTACATGTATAAAATTATAAAGGCAAGAATTTTTTTTATTTTTTTTCCATGAATCCATTTTCTCGACACTATGTTGTAGATGTAAACGAGAGTACCTGACACGTGGTTGGCCCAACAAATTGTTTATATAGAGGCACTTCAGGGGAACCAAACCGTTCATGCTATGGCCTAATAGCCGATGGTAGATATCCCATATACCATCCCCCATGAGTTGGTCAGAACCATCCAATCCATCACAGATAGACAGAAAGACAACATCCAGCTTCAACAGATGACTGGGATCATAGGGGATACAGAATCGCCCATCCATGATGGGGCCCATCAGACGAGCATACACTTTCTTCCATTCATTCAAGCATCATATCATCTTTTAAAAAAAGAAATAATGGGTTTCTTCCCTCTCCATTTCCACCAAGGAACAGATACGTACAAAGAGTGCACTCCCACAATACCAAATGAAAGAAAAACAAATGCATATAAATCAGAAAGTGTATGTCATGTTTCTCTCATCTCCATAACAGCATCTTCAATGAATATTTTTTCATTTCAATGAATTCTTTTTTTTCATTTCAACTATTCTTACATTTAAACCATCATTAAGAATACAAAATTAAAAATAAAACCTACCAGATAGGAAAACAAAAAATGAAAAACCACATGCATATCACTGCTCATACTTGTGTTAAAAAAAAAAAAAAGACTGGGTATCATAAGAACCCAACAGAACACATTAAATTGATATTTTACCTTCAGTTTATATATTTTAAAGAACCTCTTCTAAAAATTAAAGAGAAAAAAAAGACAAGAATATACCCACCTCTGTTTCACCATATCTTCCCTATCAGTCACTGCTTCACTTTCCTCCATTAGAGGGTGTGGGCGTCAGTTGCTGTCACATGATTTATATTGTTTTTTGCGATTTCCTGCAATCAATGTCTAAGCAGAATCACCCAGCTCAAAACTAATGGAGGATGGGAAATGAAATTGTATACATTTTTTATGCTACATTTTTTCATAGAATAATATGTATGCCTCAGACTGAAGGACTTCAGTCAAAGAAACCTCATGCACACAAGCATCACTGGCATAATACCACGTAGAACTTCTTCCCTCTTTCTCGATTTTCCCTCTGCTCTTTGCAGCTTTGACGTATGCTACATAGTGGCCTCCTCTCATAGACCCTGAATGCTCCACCACCCCAACCAGACAGTACTTACACTTCTCCATCTCCCCGCCCCTGAGAAATAGATGATCACATGGGTAATGTCATGCACAAAATAGAACAGTGCGGAGTGGCAGATGGAAATCTTATAATTTATCTAATAGGGTTCTCGTCTACAAATTCACAAAACAATAATAATGGGAACCACAGGTAAAGCAACAGTTTCAACATTTGAGGATGTAAGAATGTATAATTTTAAGTTGGACAGAAGGGCGTGCAATTAATGTGCGCCTAACAGGCATCAACCAGACAGCTTTTGCAATTAATTGAAGGATTAGAATTTCCAATCAATTTAAACAACAAAATCAGTTTCTATTGTCACAGATCGTAGAATGTCATACCCACTATTTTATATCCATGTACGTTCATGACATTCACATGTTCGCAATCAAATTGCAATGGTTTCCACAACTGCCACTCAGGAATTATGGATTCTAGAAATTGGGTATCGTCATCTATTTGCAAATAACAAGACCGCCTCATTAATGCATGTAAGTAAGTGCAGAAGAAATCAACGCTACCATAATTAGGGTTTAAAAGACAAGAAAGACTTCTCTGAGGAAGCTTTACCGTCCATAGTAAGAACAAAACAACCTTTCTCCTCTAAAACAGAATTTACAAGACTGAAACAAGGTCAAACCCTAAGTCTAATCTAGACCATTTGTTAAAAGCAACACCAAACGAACCAGATCGTCACAAGCTACCGCATAGCAGCATGTTCATGGCCAGTTATGGACCATGGACCAAGGCAGCAGTGTGTGCCATGCATATTGCCAGTGTCTATATGTGAACAAAGGATACTAATATGCAACCGACAAGATCATTTCTCTTTGCGTCATTGAACACTACAACCAAACAGATACTCCACATTGATAACTTTGCAGCCTTAGCTCTGGCAACTGCCACTCAGACGGGCTGGCCAGGGTCGGTTGGCAAAATGCATGACCTAAGCCATCCCCAGTATGCCCATGGATCAACCAGTAAAATCCTTATGTTCCTAACTACTACAACAAATGCAAGCAGGCAGCAACCTCAAACACTGTCACAAGTACGAGTGATAGGAGTTTCCACGAACCTCACAGACATCTAAAAACCTCCCAAGAGCTTGGAATTTACTCACCGAAAGAGGTTTCATGAGTCCTCTTAACTTCACAGAAGTCCCACACAGCAAACTCTCCAAGAGGAGTGGGTATTTAAATTGTTCTTTGATGTTTAGGTGTTCTTTGTTGTTTAGCTATATAAAACAGATATATATTTTTGTGTTCTTTGTTGATTGCATCATAATTCTACACCCCATAGTTCCTGTGCAATTCAACAATGATGAAAACTAGAAGCAATAATTTCCTCCATTGAATTGGGAATATCCACTCATTACAAGCATGTTTTCTGCTTCCTAGTCAGCATATGTCATATCATCCATAGGGAGCTCCTAAATTCTCTCCTCTATATATCCAAGTCTTTTATTCCTACAAAAAGCCACTCAGCGAATGAGACTTCTTATAATTCTTCCCATTAAATAAAGTAACACAGTTGGAACATGCACAGTATTGCAACCATATGGTCAGGGGTTTCAGTCATGTTACGATTAGGAAAAAAAGAAAGAAAAACTATAGGATGAACTTGAAATATATAGGGTTACAGTACCCCTGATTCAGACACAATCGATCCCTGGTTGGGCCAACTGATTCCACTTAATATACTTAGCAGGTTTTTAAAACTCTCGTAATGCTGAATAGACCCGACTCAACTTGACCCCTGCCACATCAGAGACAGTGCCTGAGTTTTGAAGTCCTGATGCTTATAGAATGATTTTACAATGAAAAGCAGCCCCTTCAACTATTCCAATGAATTTCCACGCCACTAATTAGGATGACCACTCACCTGAAATGCACAAATTACCACCTTGGATGAACATTGATCCACCATAAACAATTTGAACTGTTTTTCCTTGCAGTTCCACACCAAGAAACCAAAAAAGAAAAAAAATCTCAATCATACATAAAAACCTCTAGAACATTTAGACCATTCCACATCAGCTGCTCACTTTCTCACCTTGGTAAAAGTTTCACTGAAAGGGTGCTGAAGTCAGTATATAGGTGGTCGACATCTGCTCCAAGGGTTGGAAAACCCACAGCAGGCAGATCTCGAAGGACACTGTTCCTTGAAAGGTCTTCTAGATCTTTGAATGCTTTCATTCCAAATTTAGATCTTTGACTTGAAGAAAAAATTGGGTTGAAGTGCAGAAGGAAATTAGAAACAGAAGAGGTTTTGGAGAGGAAGAAATAAATTGGAAGAGAACAGGTGGCTGGTTAATACTTAGGGTTAGACTACCAGCCTCCTACATTAAAAAAAAAAAAAAAGGAATTACAGGTTACCCTCACATGTTTATTTAATTAGAGAACAGTAAAAAAATCTGAAATTTTACAATTAGTCCCAGCATGTCTCAACACTATTAAAGTCTCCCATGTCGAGACTACAAGTCCACAACTGCCAGGTAGTAGTAGAACTGTGAAGTACATTAGCTGGCAATTTCCAATTGGTGGCAGCTCAAAATGAGAAGGAAAACAAGGTGGCCTTTCCTCGACAAAGTTTGATCATATTAAGATGTAAAAGTAGCAGGAAATAGCATTAGACGAGCTAGGTTCGCTTGCACAGACACAAGGAACAACAAAGAGGTGATTTTGATGGAAAAAAAAATCCCAAAGGCTAAAACATATCAGTGCCATGTTGAAAGACCGTGTGGCTTCATTAGGGAATAGCCTAAGATAGACTAGGCCTTCTAATAAAGAATAGTAACAATCATGGAGTGCTAGCAACTTGAAATGGAAGAAGCCCTTAAGCTCTCCCAAAAGGACAGTATTGTTTTCTTTGTTCCCATGCATTAGCATCAAGCACTCGCATGTCAATGAGACAGATCCTTACAAGGCGACAAGAGGAAAGTATCATTTCAGCTTCTGCTTGTAATAGTTCAGTGTTTTTCATTGTCCCACACAAATACTCAAGGGACCAACTAAGCAGATGAGGCACCCCACTCCCTATCAAAATCTGTGTTACACATAACCCAAAACACAGAGAGACACTTCCAAATGGAGCTCGCCCACTCCAAAGAGCACCTTAACGAAGTGGCTTTTTCCAAAAGATTTTGAAGCCAAAAAAAAAAGGCAAGACAATGTAGCTCAGGCATAATAAAAATAAACAAATAAATTAGCAGAAAGGAAACATAATGCTTAACTCAAAAGAAAGACTATAGCATCACAACTACACTAAGGACCATAAAACATTAGGTGAGTACCTGGGATCCATATATGGACAAAGATCTAGAATGTCGCTAAAGCTCACGTGACCACTCAACTTACTCAAGCGACCACGAGCATCTTGGCTGAACCTTTTCAGATGAATTGTTAGAATAGATGGGGCCTTGCTAATGAGAATCCTCTTTGTTGCATTCCTTTTGACCTTCGTGCTTTCTGAATCAATTGCGTCAGATTCACTGTCACCCAATTCATTCCCACAAACTGAAGAGTGAGATACATTCTTCTGCCCTTGATCAAACTTGCTTAATATGCCTTTGTCCTTAAAATTACAGTGGGCATTTTCACTATATGAGTCGCCTGAACTCACTTGGATGCCAGTTTTGTCATGAAATGAAGTGCATGATACGCCTTCAGGAGCATGGTTTGGCATGCCAGGGTCTTTTTCTACTTGGGAAACTTCAGGATAGTGGGCCAGACCATTGGACACAGGCCGTAAAAAGTCTAAACCTCTCTCATTTCCAAGTAGCTCAAACTCACATCCATTGTGATTTGATTCAACGGTATGATTAACCAGTTCTTGTACAGAGTGAGCACTTGCAGCATCTATTCTTTCCATATGCAGACTTGAACTTCCAGAGGTATTTTCAGAATTTTCATTTTCTGTCAACTGTCCATTCCCAAATGCTGTGAATTCATCTCGACTGACCTGATACTTCAATGATTCTGATGGCTTACTGCTTCCAAAAACTAGCCGTTTTTCATTTCTACCTGCTGCCGTTTGCCGTCGCAAAATTTTAGAACAGCTTTCACAGTGCCATGCATGTTCATCAGAAAGAAGCTCCGGTTTTGTGAAAAAAGCCAAGCAGCTATCAACAGATACTTGAGCATTTGTGTTATCAACCTCATCTTGATTAGAATCGCTGCTGTTTCCAGCTAATAAAGCCAAATCTATATCTTCATTAGCTTGAAAGTTCAGATCACCCATCCTGAGTTCTGTCTTGCTATCAGAAACTGTCTCCGGCTCATTAAACAAGTCACCTAACCCATCAAACTCAAGTTCAGTCTGCTCCCAGCCATTGACAGATGAGGCTGTTGCATTGACATCTTTGGATGAGATATCTTCAACCACTGCAGTCACAGGGTTTTGGAAATCTCCTTGTAAACCAACAATCTCCTCAGTTATAGAAGCCTCCTCTTTATATGGAAGCAACAAAACTTCAGAATCTTGAACACATGATGGAAGGTCATCTTTAGGAAACTCATCTTGCTTCCGGGAGCACGAATTGCTCAGTACTTCACAAGTACTTTGTATATCATCCCCATTATACGGGACCTGTGTGCTTCTAGAGTCTTCAATAGCTGAAATATCATAGTTCTGAGAAATGGAACTGGCATTGTCTGATAATGTTTCTGAACCAAGAATGTCCAACCATGTAGTATCCACCACAGCCAAAGGAGTTGTTTCTTTTGCGTCAGGTTTATTAGATGAAGTCATACAAGAAGATTTGCTGCACTCAGATGGCAAACTAACTAGTGTTGCAGACTGAGTTGACACTGAAGCTAAATTGTTGTTCCTCCTTTCTCGAAATTTCCCACCTCTGTTACCTTCCTTTAAAGGCATTTTTGTTTTCTTAGTACGAGCAACCGGAGCTTTCTTAGATGATAGGGGTTTCTTCATGGGGACTGGTAGGGAAAGGTCAAAAAAAGGCTCATAAACTATTGAAGAGTGCCCACATTCTACACAACATATAGTACTAGAGAGCTGGCCCCCAAAAATCACATCCACAAAAGTAGGCACAGAAGTTGAACCCAAAGCAACCTCAACGTCACTATGGAAAGTTAGTGCCTTTCTTGCACCCAACTCCTCAGTATGCAACCCATCTAGTAAATACCGGAGCAACTCATGGCTATCCTGTTGCTGGTGTCCCCTAAATTGGGGTGCCTTGGAACCCATGCACACAAAAAGGGCTTTGGGATTTATGCAGCTTTTGAAATCTGATTCAGTGCTCACTTCATTAAAGAGCTTCTTCAAAGCCGTGGTTAGAGGTCCAACCAACAGTTCCAAATTCATGAAGTAACCTCGTAAAAGATCCATAGAGAGAAGATTCTGCATTACTGAATTAAAAAAGCAAGTGTTTCCAAGGTTACTCAAACCTCTAACAACATAACTTCTAGGATCTGAAACCGAACATTCCCCATTTTCTAACTTCTTCCCTTGTTTGCCACCACCAAACCAAATATCCTCAACATCCATCACTGCTCCCTTTGACGTGCACCTCTTAATCAATTCTTGTACTTCAGATAGGATATTATTTCTTTCAGTGCGTTCTTCTGTTTTTTCCGTCGAAATGACTGAGTTACAAGAAAAGCACCAGCAGATAAGAGGGTTGTCAAATTGAACAGCACATGGATGACGGGTTTGTTTGGCGTGACGAAGAGCATGGTTTTGAGGTATTGAATCACCCACAGGCCCTCCACATGCACAATGCCCACATTCCAAACAAACCCAAATGCATTTGGGTTCCAACATCAAATCAACTGAATCTACTCCTTTCTTCTTACCCTGTTTACCCTTTCCCTTGCCCACCTTCCTATCTCGAGCCAGCCCATCCCTACAACCTTCACACTTAACAGCACTTTCAAACCCTATCTTTGATGAGATCTTATCCAAGTTAACACCCTTATCAATATGATTACATGGTTTTCTCTCCTTTGCTATTGCTACTAAGACTCTCTCATTCTCAGTCTCAACTGCAGGGTTTGAAGGCTCTTGAACACTGCGTAGAGCACTTGAAGAGACTCCTTTCTCCTTATGCGCACTCCGCGCCTTCTTCTTAATTTTCTTCCCCATCTATTCTTGGACAGCTACAAAACTGCATTCACCAAAAACCTTCAAAATACAAGCACAAGAACATCAAAACATAAGAAAAACAATCTCCACCAAATTCACCCTAATAAAAACAGAAAATATATTGAGGAGAAAAAGAACATACATTATGCAATGAAAATGATAGAATAATCTGCAAATGATCTGTCTTACAAAAAGAATATCACTATCAAAGGAATAGAAACAAAGAGAATCCCATCAAACTGCGACAAACTAAAACTCATCCAAAGAATCACAAAATGAGAAAATAGAACTTCCAAAAACAAATATAGCAAAAAGAAATAAGACATATGTCCTCTGAAGTATTCAGAGAAACATACAACATGGAATCCATTCTCAAGAAGAGCCCAAATCATATTTTGCAGTAAAACGCACAACAGCGTATCAAAAAACGACCAGAAATCCTAATGAAGGGACTTGCAATAGAAATTTATGCTTATCGTGAAAAGAATAACCATATCATATTCTGAATGAGAATCACTTATATCTCTGTAATGAAGTTTCATAAAAAGAAGAGGGTGCTAAAAGCACTACTTAGAACCCGTACAACAACCATACTATACAGATCATAGTCCCCGAGCTGACTGCTTACTCATGAGGAGATTTGATAAACCCAGAAAAATAATCCATGTTTAGATGACACCCCAGATCGGATTTTGCGGTTGAAATAGCAAAACAGAAATTTCAGTAGCAATCAAACAGAAGAACTTATTAAACCACTTTCACACTTCAGCAATCAGAGACACATCAATAACGAAAGGGGAAAAAAAAAGAATCAACAGAAATCTAGAAAAGAACCAACATCTGATTTCTGTTAAATATTCAGAGATTCGATAAATCCAAAAACGACCCCAGTCTAGAGAATAACACCCAGATTGTATTCTCCACTAAAAGCCTCAAAACAGAAATCTCAGGAACCAGTCAACCATAAATAACGCTCAGAAAAACCCCATCGAAAACTCATCCTCAAAACCAAACATAAATCCAACAAAAACCAAAGAACTCAATCGGTTTCTGCTGAATACACCAAGATTCAAGGAACCCACTTCAAACTTGGTGTCTAGACAAGAACCCAGATCTTATTTTTTGATTAAAATGGAAAAAACCCAAAGTAGAGATCTCAGAAGCAATTCATCAAACAGGAGGAAGGCAGGAAAAAAACAAAAAACAAAAAACAAAAAAGGGTAAGATCAAACAGTGCATTCACCTAAAGAAACTCGCAATCCAGAGCTATTTAAGAGACCTCGATTGAATTTCATTGGGGTCAGAAGAGGGATTGGAATCGTCGAGTGGATGAAATCGGAGTGAAGATGGGATAGTGGGGTGCGCATTTTATCGCGTGCGCACCACCCCGTTCCCCAAAAGACTGTGGCCGAAGGAGAGGGGGGTAAAAGATAGAAAGGAGAGTTCTTTATGGGACCGACCCTCCAGCTGCTAGCGTAGTAATTAGTAAAACAAATCTCTAAGATTAGACCTAAGATGGTCTCATTATTGGGGACATCAATCTTGCCAAATTTGAATTTTTAGTAAACTTAACCAACTTATATTGTATTTATTATCCAGCTAAATTTTGACGGAAATCCAATGGCCGAGCGTAGGGGACTCACCACCCAGACGCCTAGTGGGGCCCCCTTTACGATCCATCCAAGTGCACCATCATATAAAGATCCCTTTGATGGTCATAAGTCGAGGGGGTTTCGCACCGATCCAAATGCACTGGACCATCAAATTGGCTCCGTAGTCATTATTTGGATAGTCAAAATTTGTGCATTGTAGATTAAGTGGTTAGAATAATGATTTAAGTCTTTTGGTATACACAGAGCCGGTGCTCACCATGAGGGGAGCACTACCCTCAGTCGAGGGACACCCAAATTTAAACATTTATAGAAGACATGTACTAAATTAATGGATCAAGCGTGATTACGTCATCTACATGCAGCCCACTAGATCCGATCCATCAATTTATTTATATGGAACCACATTATGTGTTCATATAACCAGTTAAGTAGGGCATAATTGATGAAGATCATTTGAACTTCGCCTACCTAAATGGGATGATCCAATGTACCCAACACACTTACTCAGCCTTGCTTTTGTGCCATGTCTTACATGGGAACCTTTAGAGATAGGGCCTGTTCTGCGGGTCTGAATATGTGTGGGCTGGTTGCAGGTTAGGAGATCTTGATCCAGATTTAAATAGATTGGACACGGGTTGATCTACCTAATCTCGTTAAACTATATTTAAACATAATTAGGATGGGCCCCAGCACTTTAAGTGACAAGGCTGTATGTACCTATCATTTTTCCGATGGAAGAAGCTTTGAAAGCATTGGGGGATCTTTTGCTGTTTTTAGAATGTTAAAATCATATTTTGTGAAGATGCACCGCTCATTCAACTGAGTAAGAAACAAATGATATCTTTTTTTGTTATTCAAATTGTTCATTGACAACTTTATCTATATTTAAATCATTCATGCTAATGTAAATATGATAATTTTTAAAAATCATATGCTTGCATGAAATTGTTTTTTAATATTTATGTTTTTATCATATCTTTTTATATTCTTTTGGTTGTTGAGCTCTATCTATTCAATTTGGGTGAGTCGACTCAACTCAAGGAGAAAAGTCATCCTTAAGTTTGAATTTTAGAACCTTGTAATAACAAAATCAGTTAAGCTCACACATTCTTGAAATTCTCTTAATCAAATAGAGATACTTAAAATTACTACAGAACGATGCTTACAGGTGGGTGGGGTGGCCTCCCCAAAAATTTTAGTAAATCCTCCGTTGTTATGTTAAGTTTTATGCTTTTGCCCCCTTGTTTTAAAGCATCTACCAACAATCCACTGAAGTCTTAGTAACATGGACATGGGTGGAACCAGTAAGTTTTGCAAAACCCCATATTTTATGATTTTTTGGTTTTTTCACTTATGCCCACATGAATTTCTTATTTTTACATAGAGACCCATAAGGAATATTTTCTAGCTCCACCCGAGCATAGATACACTCTCATAGTTGGTGTTCCAATCCTGTGCAATGAAGCAATGATGATGATAATGATGATGATGATGTAATATATTAAGAAAGTGGTTCCAAATTAATTTTGGTTCCAACTTCTAAAAAATGGTTTCTATTTTTAAGCCAGAAGTGGTTCCAAACTGATTTCAATTCCAACTTTTAAAAAATGGTTCCATCCCTGGTTCCACCGTGGGGGAACTGACCCTTGAAAGGAGAAACGCAATCCACTGAACATGTAACATGACACATGAACAACTGCACACTTCATCTCTTGGACAACAAATCATGTCTCCTGACGCATTCAAACCATGTGGACTCCACTCCGTTTGAAGATCTGGCCAATGCCTACTTCATCTTTTGGAGACTTAACTGCACGTCTTAAGGTGATCATTCCAATGATAGGCTCCGCTGCAGTTAAAAATATGGTCGATGCCAATAAAGAGGGTTGCTTGAGATGGTGAGAGCAATTTAAATTAAAGGAAGTGGGACACACTTCTTGAATTCGAGGGTGAGCTGCTGCTTCTCGATAGATAAGATTTTGATTTTCTTCCCAAGAGATAGGAACACAAGGTCCCTTTCTCATGTAGAAAAGTAATCCAAGATGAGTGACATCTAGCCAAATAGCTTAGATGAATTCGGATGGATTGACAACGATAAAAATAGAAGATTCTCTCTCTCTCTCATATGCCCGCCCACCAATGGCTAATAAAGGGTAAAGCCGGATCAATTGCTCTTGTCGATTGACTACCAAAAGGCCCCATTTTGGATGATGGAACCCCATCAAATTGATGATCGTGGAAACGGTGAGGTATTTTTTCACTTCTGTTTGATGCAAATTCTCATCATATTGACAGATTTATGGGGCACTTCCACGTAGATGAAAGTTGTGCTAGAATTTCGGTAAAAGCATTTAATTCATGAGATTCTGCTGCACCACGGGAGCATCACCTCAGCTTGTGCAGTCACTTCAAGACGTTTGACCAGTAGTCGGGAGAACATTTCATGAAAAAGCATCTCTACTTTCTACCTCTTTTTCTCTTACAATCAATTTAAAACGCCCTTAGAGTATTTGGCAACTGCATTTTGAAAGTCTACTGCAAACCTTATAAAGAGGTAATACTTCATTTTGGGACAACCACAGTTTTTTCCTGATTTGAAATAGACTTCATTGTTGGAAGTGCATGGACGTACTTTACTACAGTGTAAACAAAATTTGAACGGTTGATCATGCTCCAATCTAGAGATATTTTAAAAAAACCAAAAAGCTATAATGGACAGTTCTTGACAACCATGGGCCCCCAAAATGTGGTCACAACCGTTGATCCTTATTAGAATATTGGAAACAGCTATGCGTCCAAATTTATTTTACTGAATCAATGTAGATCTCGAGAAAATGATCAGAAATGAGAATCATTGGATATGGCTTAGGTACATCAACCTACATGTGCATATAACTTGTCCATTATTTCCTTTTTCTCAAACTTTAGCCCATTAAATTATGATCCAAACCATTGAAAATATACTTAGTCTAAAAGACGGCTATGGTCCCAATTTTAAATCGAAATATCTTTAAAAACCACAGAATATAGATGTATATTTTTGGTCAACTTATATGTACATATTAATCTGTCTTTTTTTTTTCTTCTTTTCTCAAACTATAAGCCACTAAATTTAGATCGAAACCATTGGAAAGATTTCTAAGCCTAATAGTTGTTATGGAGCCAAATGTGAACCATTGATCGGTCAAGATTCAGCTCTAGATTCTCTGTTGATCTCATATAATTGGTAAAAAATCAAGAATCATTGGATTTTTGAAACATATATGTCAACCAATTTTTTTGTCTTTCCAAACGGTCTATTTTAAGACATCTATTTCAAACTGCTCTTTTTGAAATGAATCTATATCATAAAAATTTATTTCATACAAATAAGATTTGCAAAACTAATAGACCAAAATTTAGGATGGGTATGTGCAAAACAACCAGAAACTAACGTCTTTCTAACTATAGGGTCAAATACTAAGTAAACTACAAATCAATCTCAAGTGTTTCAAGCGCTTTTAAAGTGATTACCTGGGTAACTTCAGAAAATAAAAAAACAAAAGTCTAGCCAATGTGATTGATTGGCATTGTTAGGAGAATAGGGATGGTTTTGATGGTTGTATTAAAAATAAGTGGAGGCTATTAAATTTCCTCCTCAACGTGTTAGTAGAGATAATGGAAGTATTTTTTGATATTCTCTATTAGGCGAGAGCCTACTCCTCAATACTTCCCTCCAGGTGGAATTTGGCCAACGCATTTTTGATGACACGAATTTTTTTAGCACTGAGTTGTTCCTCTTAGGGTTCAAACTCGTGATGGATTAACTCTCATACCATATTAAATTTCTTCTACAAACCAATCATATTAAAACTTCAAGGTGTTAGGATCAGCAGCAGAACTACTTTTCAATATTCTCCATTGGATGGGAGCCCTCTCTTCAATAGAGGCGATTGTTAGTAAATATTAGAAAAGAAAAAAGATTACATGTAAATCCCCTCATTTTCTCATTGTTTTAGATGCATTTAATGCATTAAATGTGACATTTCCCATTGTTTTCATATATACTAATCTCTTTTGGTTGTTCCTTTCAAGATATGGTGGTGCACTTTTTATAGAAAGTGATTCATCAAATGCGGTTTGTTCGGAGCCAAATAAAAAGGCCAATCCATAGAATTTTCAATTTATCTTTAATAAAATTAGAGAGTTATTGGCAAACATTAGTGTTAGTGTGTTAGCTGGGCAAGGGGTTGTTTAGTTGATTCCTTGGATGGGTATGAAGTAATTGAGCTTGGGATTGGTCATTTGTGCATCTCACTTATCTCTCTTATACCTTCTCCTTTCTTTTTGTTTGTCATTGTGCTTTGTATCCCTTTTTCTCTTAATGAAATGAATTATGGTACCCTTAAATAAAAACAAGTCTCTTTTGTTTGAAAATCACCAGACTGTAGAGGAAGGATCTCTCAAACCAAAACGTAACTACTCTATCATTTCCTTCGTTTCTCTCATATTTTGTTCAATAATAGCCTAAGAAAATGTACCATAAATGACCCATGGACTCTCTCTCTCTCTCTCTCTCTCTCTCTCTCGAACAGAATGTGCAGCAGCATGCGATTATAGATGCCCAAAAACTTCACACACACATACATATTTGTTCTACTGCAACAACATCCGGCACTTATGACAACAAAGAAGAGTGCCCATGCTACAATAACCGGAAGGCTGCAGAGAGGAGAACCCAAATAACCTTGAACAAACATGCATGAAGTTTCCCATTTTCATGAACAAACAATAACTTAAGAGTTTAAGTTTGCTCGATCAAGAAAGCAAACACAAGCACCCTTAAAACATGATGAAAAATAATTATAATAATATGGGATGTCATGGTTTACCAAAAAAGGTCTGGGATGTCATAATCTTTTTGTTTGCTCTCTTTGTTTGGATGGAGAATTTGGGTGAGAGAAGCTGGCCGTGGGATAGAATTTAAGATTTTCAGAAACCATGAAAAATTTTAGTAGTGAGTGTTATTTCTACAACCTACTATTTTGTTTTTTACTTTTTATTGCACAGAATTTAAGAAAGAGGAGTGGAGAACACATCTACTTACAATTAGGCTAATTATGTTGATATATTAAATGAGTAACAAATATAATACAATAGCCCTATTTATTTGGATTAAAATACATATGAATTGAAAACATACGGTATTTAAAAATAAAGATCAAAGGTGAGTTTATTCAATTCCTATGATGGGCAATTTTTACATCATTTAAGTTGCCTACTATATCATCTTTTGAGAGTGAGATCTAAACCAATTTTACCATCTTTAAAATTCTATTATTTCAAATTCAAGCCATGTGTTTTTGCAATTTAAATAAATATAGAGTCACCTTCTTTTTTCTTTTTTATCAAGTGTCGACCCAACAAGACTTCTTCTCCGGGTGGCTTACATCACAATGATACAAACATAGAGTTAACATCAATACCATCAAAGATATATATTATTACATATGAGCAATAACGTATAAGTTGTATTCTCTAACGTGCAAGTTACAGATTCCACAGTACCTAGTTATATTTGATAATATTGAAGTCATCTGCTCGAATGTATAAGCCCTTCCAGTCGCTTCAAACTATCCAATTTCTATTTCATCCTATCCCTTTCTTCTTTTTTTTTTTTTTTTTTTTGAAAGAGTTACATTAGCTAATTTTCAAGCAATACTTTCTCACTAATTCCATGTAGTAGTTGTTTCCTCTAATGTTTTAGCTGGATATTGAAATGTGAAAGCTATCACCTTATCCCGGTTTAATAAAATGACCACCCACTAGTTTTCATTATTTCAGCAAAAAGCTACCTTTGTTCCCACCAATTGAATGTGGGAGAATCAAAACTGAAATTTGGCTCAAATGAAACAAAATATGCCCGACCTAAGCCTGACTGGAATGGTCAATTTTCTACGTTAGGGCAGTTCTGGTTGAGTTGGATTACTCGAACTAGGTCAGGAAAGCCAAATTTCTGCTCCTACTTATTCGTTTGAAAAGTATATAAAGGTGTAGGACACGAACTGTTTATACAACTTATATGCATATGCTAATAATTCGGTCAGGTAGCCAACACACTCACGTTAGAGTGTTGGCACCTTCGGGTTCACACACCTGCTGGTCAAAAACAGTAGCCCAAGTTAAAGTAACACGCTCAGACCAGTAGCCCAAGCTGGCCAAAAACAGAAAAAGTAGTTGAGTTAGGTACCCAAGTCAAATTAGGTATGTGAAACTTTCAAATCCAAGGGCTAAGACTGACAATGAACCAAACAAGCCAAACCTAAATTTCACATATGGTTTCATAATCTAGCTCCTCCTGATAATTTGACCTTCCGACCACAAAATACAACAGGAAATATTGTTCAATATATTTCTGAGCCACTGATGATTTGGAAGAGAAAGACAAACAGCAGAAAATGGTGCAACACACATCAGAAGTAACAGTGCTCAATTCTACCAATATATTTGAATTCTTTTTGCAATTGGAATACAATCAAACACTACTACCCATTTCAATCAGGTTCCCCAGCTCCTCTTAACTGGGGGGAGAAAAAAGAATCCAGCATGAAATTGTAAAACCTTAGGTTTTGAAGAGCCATGGCAGCAGATGCAATTGACAAATGCAGTGAAATGAAGATGTTGCAGCTGTAGTGTGGAACCAACAAGGGTTTTTTCTTCTTAAAAAAACAGCAAGAAAACAAAGGGAAAAAATCTATGCACAGATGCTGTCTGGTCCTGTTAAGAAGTTGTATCACATGTCTCTCCATAAACGAGGCGCCTAGAATGGGAAGCATATCCATGATAGCGATATATAATGCCATGGACACAGTCCCTCAAGCATGAGATATCAAACAGCTCAATGAACGTCAGGTCTGTGATCCGTGCTTTGGCGGCTGCAAAATGTCGGTATTCCTCAAAGATAGATGATAGACACCAATTCTGCAATTTCCTCAAGCAGCCCACAAGGCAGCCGGTCCGATGCTGTAAGAAGTGCAGAGAATAAACAGGTGGACACATAAAAATTTTATAGGAACCACAGATAAAAAATACTTGAGCTCAAAAAGTTAAGGACATGTTAGCTTAAATTAGCAATTTGTAATCAAATACCTCAGATTGATAAGGGCATGTTAGCTTAAATTAGCAATTTGTGATCAAATACCTCAGATTGATAAGAATTGAACTTATACCAAAGGAAAATAAATGATGAAAGGTGAAGACCTATAAGGAACCATTAAAGTATCTCCTTGACATGAGAAACCAATGCCGACACCCTTTATCCTATGAAATTGGTTCCAAAGATAATTTGATGCCTCCTCTAGATCTCCACCTCTGACCCTTTAATTCTCACCCCTTCAACAGCCCCTCCCCATAAATTCCTAGGAATTCAGTAGGAATCAGGTAAAATGGAGGGTGGGTGAGAGTTCACTTTTGTTAGTAGAAACAAAATAGCAAAATATGGATTATCGAATCCACGTACATGGGACAACGCAGAAATCAGAAATCACATCAACATCCATCATAGGTGCAGATAACTATACGGGCAGAGAATACAGACAAGAAAATACAAGAGTATTGTGATTCTCATTATCCATGAAGGCATTAACTGCTGATAATGACTAGGGCAGAGAATACAGAAATGTATCAAGCATATTGTGGTTCTCAACATCTAAGATGGTGTAAATGCCTAACAAAAGAATGACCCTTCCAATCAGCCAAAAAAATGTTGAAACTTGAAACAAACCGCCTTCTATTTGAGGTACATCCTAAGAAGTAAAGAGTTATAAACGCTGCTTGTAGATGTGCAAGCAAAGTAAGTGCAATACCTTTCCCTGTTTGCAATGGATTAGCACAGGATGATTCCTGACATCTGCAGAATCCAGAAGGAGAGGATAATTATAATGAGAGAAATTGAGGGTTCAATGAACTAAGTAGGATAAGCTTCAAAGAGGTTTAATTTCATTACCAAGTAAGAGTCTGAGGGCATCCATGATAGTATCAACGGGCATGTTCACAAAAGGCTCCTGCACAAATGGGTAGTTAAGGAAAGTGGATAATGAAACTACCCAAAATCCAAAAAAATATTTTAGCTCAATTTCAACAGCAATTTCTATACATGAATATGTTTTACAGTCGGAAGAAGGACTTGAAAGAATATAAAATCTCCCTTCAAACAAGACATTTAGTATCTCTCCTGGAATCGCATTTTCTTATTGCAATAGGGCATTATGATGGAAAAAACAACACGGTAAAATTGAATAAATTAATGCAACTCCTTGATTTTAAAATGATGGCAACCTGTTTCCTTCATTGAATGGGAGCGACGCTGATGATATTTTTTATAGTCCTAGCAGGTATTGCTCAAATCAATTCCAATTAATAAACCAGGCACTCATTCACAGACATGGGTGACTGGAATCCTAAAATATTTTGTAATATTGTTTGCCAGCCCGGATAATCACAAAACTGAGCTTCCTTTGTAGTGCATGCATAGTGAATACATAGCGATGTTACTCTCTCTTATCAGTCCCCAAACCCTATAGTTCGGTTATGAGGCAGCACATGACGAAAATGTTTCCCTGATCAAAATAGTCCTGTGAACCTATAAGGATTAGCATTGGGAACTTTGTACATAAGACAACAATGACTGATGTCCACTTTCTGGTAAGATCTCGTGGATCAAATACCATCAGGGGTTATAAACCTAAACTACTGCAGTTTAGATTGGTCAAATAAGATGCTTTTGTCTGTAACCCTCCTTGTGGTGCATTCGTCTATAAGGTTGACGGTGCATCATGTTTCTTTGCCAGTTCAATAATCATCACATCAGATCAAAGTGACAAAATAATAACCCTGGATGTTCTATTTCCTCATGGGTGGCTTTGCTGTATAGCATGGATTAAGATATTTCCCTCCCATTATTTTATATAGCAAGTTTACAGCATTTGGATTCAGTTTTGGTGAAGTGAAATTGCACAGAACCGTTCATCTGCTTTGTGATTATAAATAGTAAATACAATATGACAAAAATAAATTAAAAAAAATTACATAATTACATTGAAAATAGGTCCAAAGAAGATTAAGTATATTAAATGTTAATACAAATTACCTTTGTTCCTTCTATAGAAAATTGGAAAAGCTGAATGTTATGAGATTTAAGAAACTCCATGTTCGCTTCTGGATATGGCTCGGGACACAAGTATCTGCACACAAGTTCCATCCAATAAAAAATCAAGCTCCATCTTAATAATTCAAATATGCTGGTTACTGGAAACAGTTTCAACCTTAAGAGAGAATTTAAAAAGGAAAAACAATATGTTTCACCCAATACCAAACAATTATAAGCTGTTAAAGAAATAGTGTCAACAAAGGCTATTTCATCACCTTTCTTCTTATGAAAATTGTAATGTTGTAAGACAAAGGAAAAAGAGGTATCCTGAGCAACAAAGGCCTACTTTGGAGCCATATTCCATAACACCCAGCATTGGAACACAACACTAATCTCAGAAGATATTTGGAGATTTACAGCACGTTTTGCAAGCATCCTCATAGCGGATTTCCAGCCGGAAATCTGTGGTATCATGGATTACCTATGTCTAGCAAAGCGTGGAAAGCTGAACAAAGCTGTCCGCGTTCCATGATTTTGCAGAAGGGGAGGGTGGTATCATGGATTACCATGTTTAGCAAAGCATGGGAAGCAGAGCAAAGCTGTCCACATTCCACTCATTTGCAGAAGGTGGGGGGCCTCTTGCATATTTGTAGGTCCCATACGGTTGATTGGAACCGTTAAAATTGTTTTCCATCCCAAAAACGGCTACAAGACTAATTTTCAACCATTGAATCATCTTATATGATGAGATTTTTTTTAAAAAGTAATCAACGCTAGAGATGCAACTCTTGACTTCTATGGGCCCCTTTTGAAAAATCCAGACCATTAGATGTGATCTAGAGGCCAAGGAAGGTTATGGGATAAAACTCCATAACGTGGAGCCTCATGGATCATGAGATAGTAGCCAAAACATTTTTAAGTCATTGATTTCTTTAAGGTCTTTTACACTGGAAATTCCCTATTTTGCCAAACCTTGATGATTTTTAAAAAGGATGCACTAATTCCAAGCGTAAGGAGGGAATCATCAAAATCATAGACTCTCGTCCCATAATGTTTGCCAAACGTGCCCTTAGAGATCAAGGGATGATTTTGTTCTCTTTCTGTGGGCTATGGCTGTGACGGAAAGGCATCAATATAAAATAAAATAAAAACCCGTTCTAGTCCAAGGGAGTTTAATACTGATTGGACTGAAGTCAAATCCAATGGGGCTGAAGTTTTTATGATGGAACCCTCGTTGTATAACCAGACTCCAAGTGTTGTTCTTTGTTCTAGAGAGGCTATCGGCTTAACTTAAAAGCATCTAATAGATAATACTGATGGGACATAATTTAAGGTTATCTAAGATTCCACAAGGACTTTTAAGACTTATATTCCTTAAAGTGGTTAAAAATGAGGATGCAAAGTTGAATATCCCAAAATGACCATCAATTGGGCCCACCAATTGAAAATCCAGACAAAGGCCCTCTCAGTAGATGGGGTTATCCAAAAATTTCCCCCAGTTAGACAGGGCCCCACAGCAAGATGCAAAAGATGATATAAAAATCTCATGAATTATTCATCGTCCAATATTTAATTAAACTGTCAATCTCCGAGAGCCGCATAGGATCTGGACTCTTCTACAATGATTAGGGCCAAACCCACTGCTCCGCCGTTATAACCGTCCTTGCAAATACGATAACGGAGAATCCCAAAAGCAAGAAAAAGAAGATCCAAACCACAGTAAAACCCTCGTACGACCGAACTCAATAATCGCGACCGCTAAAATCGAAAACCCGAGAATCCAACGAACGCCAAGCACCAAATGAAATCAATTTCCAACCCCAGGACCACCCACACGACAAAACCCCAGATCAACGGCCCCGATCACACAAAACCCTAACCCTAAAACACTTTTTAAAAAAAATGAAAAAACCCCAAGATCCCGACAGCGTCATAACGTCCGTCGGGAAAAGACAACGGAGAATCCGCCAATGAAAGAAAAAAGAAAAAAAAATTAAAAAAAGCAAGATCCAAGATTCCGAGAAGAAAAACGAAGAAATCTCACATGATCGATCGCAGATTCAGAGTCTCCAGGAATCCGAAATTGGGCTCCGTGGGGAATCCCGACCGGAAAATCCCCCTCTCCACCATCGCGAAATTCGCAGGCGGAATCAGGACGCCCACGTCGTCGTCTCTCTCCTTCACATGCAGGATCATCTCCGCCCCGATTGGAGGAATCCCAGACAGATTTAGGGAGGGTGGGATCTTTAGGGTTTCTGATCGGTTCTTCAAGGAAGGAAGGAAGGAAGATTCAAGAATCCGCAGTGGAGGAGCAGGGGTTTGGGGGAATTCGAGGCATTTCTTCACGAGAGAGAATCGCGCGTCTTGTGGAGTTTTTGATCGTGCTTGGATGCGGGGGGTTTTTATAAAAGGAAAGAAAAAAAAAAAAAAAAAAAAAAAAAGCGGGCCGCCGCGGGAACGAATCGGAGAAATCCTGTTTGGTACGGGGAATTTCGTTTTCCCGTTTTGAATCCTGCGTGATGCGGTGGGGCCCATGCCACGCGAGACGTACACGTGGCTAAGTGGGGCCACTTATTCAAAATTTCAAATGAAATTTTCCCCATTGGATTGCCGTCTTGTCTTCGGCAGTGGCCAACTGGGCCCCATTTATTCAAATTTTCAAATGAATTTTCACAGTTGAATTGACCGTGTGATGAACATGATCTGAAACGATAGAATTGATGTAGAATTTGAGGGTACTCAATGTGCCTTGAGGCAGCTCTTTTGAATCGTTTGGGATTTCAATACATGGGCCTCACTTTAGAGTTTTAACTTTATATATATATATATATATTAAACTCAAAGTGCTCAATGTTAAACTGCGGAGGATCTGGACTTCGGGCTTTTGGGGTCTGGGTTATCAATGTGGCCCATTTGGGTGATGGTCTTGTCTGATGGTTAGTTGACCGTTGGATAAGCAGACGACTAAAGTGAGTAAAACAACAGAGTTGAATTACGCGCTTTCATTGTCAACCGTAACAAGAGGGGGAGCCCGGGTCCCATTAGGAATTGACTTAGAAAGGTCTCAAGTTGAAAGAGTGCAAATTAATAGTAGGATTTAGATTTTTTTTTTTAAATTTTGATGAGGGAGTGTGTTTCAATCTCTTTGGCTGGATTGATCTCAGCATAGGTAGCTTGGTAAATTTCCTGTGGCCCCGGAATTATTTGGCATGTGAAAATGCAATTATTTAAAGAGTGGGCCATGGTTTAGGAGACTGGATTAAAGTATTAATATTGTTGGATGATGGGATTGTGTGATAATAGAGAGGCCTAAAAATCAATGTCTACCATTTCTTTTTACCCCGCAAGGCATGAACGTTGGCAAGTTTTTCAAATTTTTAGCACCGGATTCAAAGATGCCTTGCCCTCTATTTCACACCAAAAGTTGGACACAACCGGTTTAGGTAGGTTCTAATAAAACAAACTTCTATGCATGTTTGTCCCTCATGTGTTTTGTTTTGTTATTTACTAGTATTTTTATTATTTGTCAAGAGCGGCTTATATAAGTTTTAATACAATTCTTCATATGTAGCACGTTGGGTAAGATTTTTTTTTTTTTTTCTAATAGAGGGTGTCTCAGCCGTGTAGGCCGCATTAATTACTTTGGGTTCTGAGAGAGCCATATAAATCTCCAATGGCTCCAATGCAGTAGTTCAACACATTTGGTATGATGTTATATGTGAGATATTCAATTTGTATCTTAAACTTATTGCAAGAGAAATATTTCCTATTAGCAATTTTGACTTTTGTCACATGTGACTTCCTAGAGTTTTGAAACTGGATCTATCTATGTTAGCAATTTTGACTTTTTGTCACATGCTTGATTTCCTGGAGTTTTGAAAGTGGATCTAATCATATCCACTCCTGAGTTTCTTCTCCTAATTGGACACTACGGAGAATAGACAGTACCTTTTATAGAATTTATTGCACTATACCATTTGAATAATTGAAATCCTGGCATTGGACAAGCAACCCCCAATGGAACGAGTTGCACGCCAACTCGTTTTAATCATCTCTATAATATGCATTTAGATGAGAAAGAATTTTTAGACGTGAAGAAATCTATGTGCATATTTATGTAACACTTTTCTACAAATGAGGAGATTAAAAAATAATTTATTTTTTTGTCAACATGCTTTTATATTATTTAGTACCAGAAATTTTTCGCAAGGAAAAGTGACTTTCCTCAAATAATAAAAACGCTTTTAGATTATGGAGCCTAGGGCCTTGTGTTTGTGTTAGGAATAGAAAAGTTGGAGCCCCAATAGACTCATTTTCAGGGATGCTACATAAATGTACACAAATATGTTCAAAAGAAAGAGACAACTTTAAGTGAATTCATCTAATCCTATTTAATTTATTTCAATCAAGGTGTCAATGCTCATCTTGAAATTATCCCAAGCAAATTAAACGTGTTTGACCTCCTATAGTAAATCTAAAATCAATGTAAAATTTCCTCAATCTTACCAAATATTTGATTGGGTATTCGCAATCACATCATAGTCACTGGTCCAAAAATTCAACAACACCAAAGTCTAACATATTATACACAAGCTAACAGTCGTTGATAGTTATCAAGCCATTGCCGAACAGTGATGTGCTAATTCACTTGTGATGATGGCCCCCACCCTTTGGAAAACCAATTTGACTTTATGGGTATCTTAAGAAAGGTTAGGTTCCAAAGGAATTGAGATTATATGAGCTTTTGTTTTATAGTGACCATGGGTGGACCACTCATGGTCTTCCATGTCACCATGAGAACAAATGCTTGACGTTTTGATCTGCTTGCTTATTAGGAGTAAGTACCATCATCCTTTGGGTTGCTCTTTATATTATTTGTTCATAGTGATGTGGCAAACCGTGAGTAGTTCACTCACCGTCACCAAGGCCAATCAATGAGAGGATCCCAACTCGTTCCAAAGGTTTACTTGTGGGGTTGAAGTTTCATATTCTTGCTGATTAAAAAAAGTAAGGAACCTTGAATAAACAATAAGAAGAGCAACTCAAATGATGTTGGTGGTTACTCCTAATAAGGAGACCAAAACGTCAAGCATTTGGTTTCCTGGTTTCACTCGTGCCAGACAAGAAAACCCACGAAATCTGCTGGTATAGCACCTAACAACCAAATTATCAGCTACATACCAAGTATGTATGGTTCAAAATATCTACTTGACAACCTGGCCCAAATCACCTGGAATCGAATCAAAATGACCCGAATCGATCGACTCACCTCCAATTGCCAAGGTGATCCAAATGGACAATGAGTCTATTTATTATTATTATTATTTTTTTTTTTAATGTGGGATCATTTGCAATCCTATGATGAGATCGGTTTAGGTCCAATGAGGGAACTAGAAAATTTTTTCGGAGCAGTATGTAGGGGGGAAAATCCATAGTAAGCCATATATAAAATCAAAGTCCTTGAAACTTAAGGGGTTCGTTCCAGCCCTAGTCAAGGGGCCGATAACCATGATGAGAGAGCACTCAAACAAGCAGCTGTGAATACCTGAAGCTCGTACATGTCATTCAAGGGAGGGTCCCATGTTGTGCACCCCTGCAGATGTGAGCTCACACTTCTACTGTCCTTGTTGGAGAATATATATAACAAATGCCCCTCTATATATAATAAATTAATTCCATTGGGATTGATACACAGTTGATCCAACATTTTAGAACATTGGAATATGATTGCTCGTGTGCCTATCAGGGGGTCTCCTGTGTATTGCAAGATTCGGATTCGGTGATAGATGGGCCCCAGCTAAAGTTCTCACCAAAAAATGGTGAGGGACATATGCACATGAGTCCGTCAACGTTTTTTTCATGAAAACTCTAGGTAGGACATATCTATGATCACCCAATCCAAATCTTGTAACACATAGGTGACCTCTTGATACGCACATGCCTCAATGAGGCCACCTAGTAGTTCATCAGAGCAGACCATCCAAACCCACACCCCTTATTTACTTAGGTCCCATCAAGTTTTAATAGATTCGAATGGAATGGACCGTTGGATCAAGTGTCAATTTTGGTGTTTTATATAAAACTGCTAAACTTGTGAACCATGGATGAATGGATTAAAGGTACTAGATTAACTTTAAATTTGAAATCTAAGCTTGCCCTACTTGGATCTTTCAATCCCCCACTATTTCATGATTTATGGGTCGTAAGTGGACCCTAATAGGTGGCTTGTTTTTTGTAAGACCACAAGGAAAGTTTGCATAGAATCATTACTCATATATATACACATGCACATGAATATTCTCCTATATATATGATAATATTTAAGTGAAAACAGTTCTCATGAAGTCACCATAAGAACTTTTTATGGGCCCTACTTGTAGGTCCCATTTGGGGATAGAACCAAGGGGGTTGAAAGATCCATGCAGGACTACGCCAAATATCAAGTTTGACCTCAATCATATGTCCATAATCCCTTCATCTGCGGCCCACAAATTCGATCCATTCAGATTGTTACATAGTCAATTCAACGGTCTAATAATCTCAGATCTGACCAACTAAGAATAGATTTTACGGAGTTTTTTATGAAAGCTCTAGGTGGGGCCTATCTATCACCCAATTCAAACCTTGCAATACAATGGGACTTCCTAATTTTGGTCAAATTCAAATTTAATGGACTATCGGATTGACTATGCGCCAATCAGAATGGCCTAGATTTGTTGGCCACGGATGAAGGAGTTAAGGACATATGATTAGGGCTAAACTTGATATTTAAGGTGGTCTTACATGGATCTTTCCATCCCCCTGATCCATCCCCAAATGAGACTCATAAGTGGGTTCTATAAAAAGTTCTCACGGTAACTCTATGAGAATTGCTCTCACTTAAATATTACCCTTATATATATATATGTATGAGAATGTTAGTATGCCACTACACCAAATTCTTATATTTGGAACAGTGACCTGGAACGGATCTTACCCATTTGTAAAATGGGATGGCCTTCAACCATTCAAGGATAAAAAAGCCATTCTTGGCTTGTGTTGGGCTAAATTTCATTCCTTAAATAAAACCCTTCCGTCCTTCATTTCATTTCGCATCCTCCAGAGAACTTTTTTGCTTCCTCCTCCCGGCTATTTTCTCCATTTCTCTCGTCGAATTCTCCCATTGCTTCTCTTTGCTGCTTACATTTCAGAAATGAAGGAGAAGTCTAAAGAAGAGGAGAACTAGGATATAGAAGAAAAGGGCAAGAGACTTCAGCGGCAAATGGCAATGGTGTGTATCTGTACCCAATCTCTTTTCTTCTCTTCAGTTTTTGTAGCCTCTTGCCTGCAGATCAAATCTTCTCTCTCCCTTTAAAATCCTAAAAATACTATTATTGATCCTTTCAAAACCCATCATATTTTCTATAAACACCATCTCTGTAATGGCAGATTCGTGAGTTTGGAGGTAAGCTTACATCATCGATGGGCCTTGCGTGGAAAATGTTTTAGATCATAAGATTTTGATAGTTTTTTTTTCTTGATTCTAAGTAAAACTGTTGTGGATTCTTTGATCTTTGGATTTACTCTACAAAATGTATCATCTACTTTTCTACCTGAAGTTTAATATAGTGGCTTTTGATGCTTTAAGTGGAAGACTCTGTTTCAATAGCAGGATTTTAGTGAGATTCTTGCAGATTTCAATAACATTAAAGTAGTAATCCTTTTAATCTTTTCCCATTGCAACTCCCATTTCAGACAAGTAGTATACCTCTCTATGCAAATGCTTGATTTTTTTCTTTTAAGGTCTTTGATTTGGGGTTTTTTAGGATATTTTTGTGACTATTATCTTTCATGTTTTTGTGTGATTTAGGGTCTAACATAAAAAATCCAGCTACCATACCACTGCCAGGAAAAACTCTTAACTACATTCGGGAACAAAAACTCTAAGGTTTGAGGAAAAGCTCTCAACTACATTTTGGAACAAGTACTCTAAGGTTTGAGGCGTGGATTTCTTTTCAAACGGTCGTTCATTCCTATGCTTTTGTTTTTTAATCTTAGGTTTTCAAGGCTTGAGTTGTGTTTTTTTGGTGTCTTAGTGATCTATGAGTTTTTCTTCCTATCCGTTTTTGGAGTTATGGATTTAAACTATTATTTTTTGTTTAGGTTTATCTCTAAAAGTTTGATTAGAGTGATTTTCCTTGTTTTAGTTCCTAGTTAAAAGTTACAAGATGACAGCGCTCTTTTAAAATGACTAAAGACAATAAATTATCAGTTATTTGTCAAGAAACAATGCATCATGTTCGTTTATTGGAAGTAAAAAGACAGTCTCCATGGTTGTTACTTTTGTTTTTAGAGATACTTGTACTAGAAAAGTGATGCATTAGAATATTTCACACAGAAAATTGTCTAACAGGTTTTTCACAATCTATTTTTAGAATTTATCATTCTTGGCACAAGCCCTTTTCAAAACTGAAACATTGTAAGGGAGAAATGATAACAAACAGCCCTCTAATCATTGATTTTGGTGAGGATGTTAGGTATTTCAGCGTGAATTAGGTTTCTTCAAATTTTTGAAATGGGTTATGGTATAGATATGCTTGTCTATGGATCAATGTTTCTATTGTTAGTCTCTTTTTTTTTAGTTTTTTGCTTTGACTTTAGGGAATAGTTCCATCTCTTTGTCTAGAACTTCTCTAACCCTCTTCCTCTTGCCAATGTAGAGTCCTTTATTTTTTATGCCTCTTTGGATTTGGAACATTCATGGCTTTTAGGCTTCAGCATTTAACATTTTTTATTATTAGGTTTTGTAAAGGTGTGGAGGTCCTGGAGCAAGAGAGTGCTTATAAATAGTAGAAAATGTAGAGGTGCTGCTTCTATCTACAATACCCCCTTCAAGCCTTTTCATTTTGTTCCTATATGTTTATATTCAAAATTTTGCTCTTCTAACACTAAGTAAATTTTGCAGCTTTGCATGTAATTTGTTGAGACAAGGAATGAAACAGATAATTATCAGTTTGGAAACACCCCAAATTCTAGCATTGAAAAAAGAGGGAGATAAAAATGCTGTTACAAAGGTAAATATCATCCTTCATGCCATTAATTATGGTTAGCTATAGTGGGAAATAAATCAAAATTTTTAGACTATTATTGACTAACAACACATTTGTGGATAATTTGATTATATAGAGTAAGAATTGTCTACAGTTCTAAGATGGTTAGTGTTGTTTTATGAGCAAGAGAACGAGGGCACAGGAATTAATGTTACCAGTTGTGTGAGACATCTTTCATTATGTGCATATTGTCTTCATTAAGGGGTAAGTGAAGTATACAAGAAATAAAGAAAATTAAAGTCATCCGCAATCGAATTATATACTCATTTAAATTGAATTTCAAATCAAATTTGAGTACATGTACACTACACCAAAATTCACTATCAACTATCATCCTTACCTCACGAATGCGGCATGTTAATTTTGATGCCACACAACAGCAATCACTTGATTTTCAACAGAAATTCTTAAAATCAAACCATGTAAGTCACTTGCACCTGCATTACTTTGTTGCACGGTACATTCAAATTAGCAATCCCCCTTATATTGTTCTTTCTCAAGAATACATAAAAGTAGTTTATCATCCACTTCTTAATAGACCAAGAATCCTTCCTTGCCTGTACATCTCTATGCCCAAGCAAGTATACTACCGTTGATTCTTTGGACTTGCATATGAATTAAAACTCCCTTTCAAGGCTTTGCTCTGCCTCTAACATTTCTTCGTCAGTCAAAAGAATTGGCAACACAGTATCTGAGGTACCAGGTTCCATAATTTACTTGCGCATTCTAGTCAGCCAAGAGAGGCACCTCAAGTAAATAGACACTGCTATTGTGAATGTGAGTTGTGACTGTGAGTTTCTGCTTTTAGACTCTATGTCTTTGTCACCGTCTCTCTCCAATGATTGTTCCCGAGAATGTGAGTTTCTTTTATGCTAAGTTGTTTCATATCATGCTGGTGAATATGGATTTTGGGTCATTTTTCTTTTCTTTGGATAGTGCATGTATATTCCATTCTTCTTGATGTTTCTTTCATGTTAGCATGTTTCTTTGTTGGGCTTTTGATATGCAGGTATTGGGCATGACATTATGATAGAATCCTCTTTTTGTTAAGGTACAATTTTACTAGCTTGATACAAAATGCAATAGACTATGAGACTATGCAGTAAACATTTTTACAAGCTTAACCATTCACCTAATTTCTTTGATAAATATCATTTCCTAAATTTCATATACAATCATTATTAAATTGAATAGTTCACTAGATCTCCATTTTAAATATATGACAATGATTCATAAATAATGATTTGTTACCTTATTGATTGCAGAATGTTGTCACTGGGTAATAAAACGTGGATGACCAAACATAAATTAAGTCCAGAGTATTTGAATGGCCTTATTCATTTCATTGAGTTTACAAAGAAAAATGGTGGTGGATTTAATCATTTTCCATGTCCATGTACTAAATGTCGAAATGTGTGTGGAATGATTGCCCTTAAATTGATTCATGAGCATTTGCTTATTAATGGTATTGATCAATCATATACACAATGGATTTTCCATAAAGAGAGTATCTCAAAAACTAATGAGAAGCCATCAGTATTAAAGTTTGGAGTTCACCCCGATGATATGCATCCTAGAATAGAGGAACTTGTAAATGATGTATTTGGAAGAATTGAGGAACATAGAGATTCTCTCATGGCCGATCCCACAAGGAATGCAGATTTTCACGAAATAACACTACAAAAAAAGACACATATAGCAGCAGTTTTTTTCTGCTGCTAAAAGATAAAATCTGCCACTAAAACTTTATTGCGGCAGACATTTGTTTGCCACTATTTTTATCACTAATACCCTCTATCGCTATTTCTCACTACCTTTTTGTGGTGGAAAAGTGTCTGCCGCTAAAAATGAGAAAATAGCAGCAGTTAAACAACTGCCACTGTTAATATTAAAATGTGTAACTAAAAATGTTTTTTAAAATCTGGAGAGTGCTTTTTTTAAACAGTTTTAGTGGCAGTTCTTTTCTGCCACTAAAATGGTTTTTATAAAAAAAAAATAATTTTTGCCCCTAAAAATACAATGAAATTATTCTATAGGGGAAATTTTATCCCAAGATCACACAGGCAAATCTTAAAAAAAATATATGAGATTCCATGACCCATGTTTCTTTGACCGAGAATCAATAAGTTAGAAAACAATGTTGTAGAGGTGAACAAAATTGGTTTGTTGATGGAGATTTGACAATTACAGCGCACCATTGTAATGCTTAAAATATTACTTTCACAGAGAATAACCTACTGTTACCCTTTCCCTCTCTCATGTTTTTTAATCACCCCCAGCCAAGGGTTCGGTGGACACCTGCACAAGCTGGAACAGAGAACCTAAACATGTCCGAAAAGAGATACTTAACAAAAAGGGGAAATCATTCATGCTCAAAGCCTTAGTAATCTTGTTCACAGGAAGAGAAGTCTATTGACAAGCAATCTAAAAATAAGGAAATGCAACACACAGTATGTTGATTCTTTACAAAAAGAGAAGAGAAAGAGGGACAAAGACTTTGAAAGATGCTCTCTATGCTGGTTAGTGTTTGCTACAACCCACAGCATACATTGGCATTAATCACATTTAGATCACATGCAAAATCAAAACAATCAAACCAACAGCCAATTGAATCTGCAGCTTGCTATGTCACTAGAGTAATGGCATTTGCATCATGGCCCCTAGAAAAAGCTGGTGCAAATGTGGCATGCCACGAGTGATGTTGTCAAATTGAATACTAAACCTGCAAGAAAGCATTGTTTAGGATTAAAATGGGAACAACTAATGAAAGTTATATAAAAGTTGTCATTAAAGGCATAAAGTACTTAATAAGAACTGAAAACAGATTTTCAACTTGAAGTTTAAAATTTGAGAAAGCATTAAAGGCATCAAATTTACAATGAAATGGAAACATACAGGTATATCTAGTAAAGTTATCTTCAGTGACAGCAAGCACTTCGGTATGCACACCCTAGAAGTCCACGCTGCGAATGGATGCACTACCCTTTACATACCATTCTACAAACCCAATGGAGAAATGGGTACTGACAAGCTTCAGGAATGGGAAGCAAGCCCCAGCATTTATGCTGAAAAGAAATTCCAGGTGTTCCTTCAATCCAAAAAGGTTCCATCCTCAACAACTCCCTTGATTGGACCAGAATAACCTCAGATCCCTAGGAGTAACCAAATTGCTTGGCAAAATGAGCTGGCATATATGGCTAGATGTGCACTGCGTTGTGGCGCTTGTAAAACAAATCGGGTGGACAAATAGACACGAACCACTTCTTATCATCGTAGGTTAAGTAGTAGTAGTACTGCTGCAGCTACTATTTTTATAAATACAGAGTTTAAAGTACATGAGACCATAAAACAAGAATGTACAAGTCTTTATTTGATGATGCAAAGCAACCTTTATATCCTTTTTGTCCAATGGAACTCACAAAGTTATTAGTTACTGTTGAGCTTTATAGTTTGAAGGCACAAACTGGTTGGTCAGACAAGAGCTTTAATGAGCTACCTTAATTGGTGAAGAAGTTGCTCCCACTAAGAAACACGTTGCTAGAAAGCACGTATCATGCTAAGAAGATGATTAACTCGCTTGGAATGACCTACGATTCCAAACATGTATGCCCAAATGATTGCATTCTTTATTGGAAAGAGTATAAAGATTGACTAAATTGTCCAATACGTCATACATCTCGATGGAGGTCAGATTACTTGGCAAAAAAAAAAAATGTTAAAGTTCATTTAAAGGTTTTGAAATATTTTGCTTTAGTACCAAGGCTACAAAGGCTATACAAGTTAGATTTTAAGGTTAAATATAGTTTCTTGGTTATCCAAATTGTGTATGGGTCTTAAGTTTGATAATTATTTATTTCTCTAACTTTGTTATGCAGGGTATCATGGATTGCGGAGCAAATGACTTAGCATGCTCAATCGAAAGAATATAGTAGTGTGATGCAGCATCCATCTGATTTTTCAAGTTGGATCGTAATAAATGACAAGTGGCCAAATTTTTCAGAGGAACATCGTAATGTTTGTCTAGGACTTACGACTAATGGTTTTAACCCTTTTGGACATCTCAATAGCGTTTACAGTTGTTGGCCTGTTATTTTAGTGCTTTACAATCTTCCCCCCTCGATATCCATGAAAAGAGAATTTTCAATATTAACATTGTTGATACCAGGTCCAAAAGCACCAAATAAAAACATTGATGTTTACCTGCAACCATTGGTTGATGAGTTGAAGGGGTTAAGGACATGTTATTAGGGCTAAACTTGATATCTAGGGTGGCCTCACATGGATCTTTCCATCCCTTTAGTCCCATCCTCAAATAGGACTCATAAGTGGGCTACATAAAAAGTTCTCACGGTAACTCCATGAAAACTGCTCTCACTTAAATATTACTTATATATATAAGGAAATATTACCCATATATATATATAACAATGTCAGTATGCGTTTATCCTTCATAATAAGGTTAGGGATATTTGCGAAATTGAAAATAATCATGTGCAAAAGATCAAATTGGTAGGTGTTAAAAATACTTCTCATAGAATTAAAGCCCATATATATATACACAAAAATGTACATGATTTATATAGTTAATTCGATACATGAGCAAGTTTGACTTGGCCTGATTGAGTGGTCCAAGTGAAGCTTTTGGACCATGGCAAAAAGAGTTCTCCTCCCGCATGGCAAACAACAGCGTGAAGAGACACGGGTCCGATGCTATTGGGTTAGCTTAGAGCTAAAAGTATATTTTATTCACCAAGAAACCGTTGACAAACACTTAAATAAAAGTAACATGGCACAGTCGTCATCCATGGCGTCCGTAATTTGAGGACTTTCAACTGTAGAATTTGGAGGCAGCACCAGTCAAATGTGGCTCTCCTCCACCTTTATTTGTTATTCCCTGTTTTTTTATTTGTTATTTCTTTTCGGATCTGGCACTGCAGCACATTTGCTTAAAGACCCACAACACCATCCGGTTTCTCTATTCTCTCTTTCAAACTAGTTGTCCTGATAATTTTGCCTAGGGGTGCTCATGGGCAGGGCCAGCTTGAGTTAGATCTGGGCCCAGGTCGCTTTGGCCCGGACTTAAATATGTAGTTAAGACCCATTTAATAATTTAATTGGGCTTGAATTGAGTGATGAATAGCCTAAAGCCCTGCCCGTGTTAAGAAATGTATGTAATTTAACTCAATTAGTAGAAAGCCCATAAAATTGGTAATAACTCAACCTATTAAAACAGGCCAAATAATAAATCCAAGCCCGACCCAATCCACAAGCCCCCTTATTTGTATTCATGACAACTGCTCCTAATTAATAAATTTCCATATTTTCCATTTAAACCCGTTGTGAAATGCCTTGGTGTCTGCAAACAATGGCAATCTCTAATCAGTGATAGCTTCCTCACCAACCCCATCAACGTTGCTCATTGGTATCTTGATGACAAGTACATGTGCCATCGAAGAGGCCAAAGACAAGGAGTAATGCAGGTTTCAGAGCTTCCCTTCTCTGTGAAATCTTTTGCCAAGAGTCTACTTGATCGTGTCTATGATTCTATGCATGAGCTTTCCGCCGGTGAGCTAATTTATGATTATGAGATTTGTGCATCCTGCAATGGATTGCTCATCTTCAGTGTTTTCAAATGATTAGGCCACAAACTGCACCAGTGCTACATCTCCAATCCATGGACGAGAGATCATGTTCCTATAGAGAAACCATGCTACCCAAAACCAGTCTCTGGATGGGGACTCGCCTTCGATAACAACCCCATCAATTCAAGTTCATGGGATAACAAGAGCAGCAACAACAATGCAGCCTTGTTCAAAATTGTGGTCGTCCATTGTCAAATGGTTGGATATTACAACACATCTAGATTCGAGGTCTATTCATCAGATAAAAAAAAGGTTGCAATTGCTTGAGTGGACCATAAAATCCTGTTGTCCGTGTACGACGTTCTACGACAATGCAGTTTATTGCAGGCAAGTCTTGTATTGGCGATGCTGCGAGAAGAGGTGCTCATGCTCAATGTGGAAACAGAAAGCTCTGGCTATTTGGATCTCCCAAGGGACGCCGACAACTACGATGCATGGATACTCACATTTCGCAAAAGCAAGTTGGTGGAGTATAATGGGCAGCTACACTGCATTCGAATAAGCTCCAGTGCCTCGGATTGAGTATTTGGAAGATGTCAACAATGATGAGTCATGGACGGTTGATATTGCATAATGTTGACCTAAAAGGAGCAGCGGAGAGGAGTTCGAACAATTTGGATCCAAATCGTGTATTAGAGAATATTGACTTGTTGACTTTCACAGCTATAGACATAAACTGCGAAGGAGATGATAAAGTTCTGTTGGACTGTCATTATTCGTCTAACAGTAATTACAGCAGGACTGTATCATATGATCTGAAGAGGGATGTGCTTGAGTTAGTCCTCAAGAGACCACAGATAGCTGCTTTCTGTCGAGAGTTTAAGTTCTTTCGATATATTCGCACTAAAAACACCATCTCTTTGAGGTAAACCTCTCATGTTGGTTGTTTGAATTTTTGTTTGCTTAAAATTCTTTGGTTTTTTTTTTTTTTAAGTTCTCAGTTTTAGACACAGTTTCCAATGAAAGAGATTTATGTATTGTGTGTTGCGGTGGTTAGATTTGGTTTTAAAAGCTCCAAGAAGTGAAAGGATGTGAGTTTGAATTTTTTTAGTTACATATTTTAGTTATCAAAAAAGTGAGAGATTTGTGTTACCTTCTGTTTTCATGTTCTTATAATAAAGATCTTCGGTATGAGATGGAGAAAAGATGACACAATGGGAAGAACCAGTACAGACAAACAAAATTTGAACACCCGTCAGTGTGCTTTTGTATGGTAAAAAGATTTCCTGACAGGAAAAAAACTTAGCTTCCATACGTACCCATATAATCCTCGTATTACACAAATGCACCTTCACGGAACCATGCGGCAAATTTTCCACCATCCGGGCTTCATTTTGTTATTCTAAACTAACAGGAGAAACAGAACCACGTGCCTTGATTCTAATTTTAGAAGGCCCCATTTTAGTGGGCTTCTTAATCAATTTGATCTTCAAAATTTAGAGCCACTTTGTTTGCATAAAAAATATAAATTAAATCCCTAGTAGTTCATGGCGAATGAGCTTCACCGAAAAATTACAAAGAAGATGCAGGATTGAAAGAAGTGAGGCTTTTATATATTAAATTACTATGGTGATCGCTGTGTATGCTAGTCCCAGATGTGGTTAGTGTTAGCTCTACTCCAAATACTTTTGTGCGTTCCAACAGCTGTACTCATGATACAACCTCCGAATGCTAAAAATTTCTAGATATTTGAACTATCGCAGCAAAAATTAGCCACAGTCCAATCATGGTCCTTTATTGGATCTCTTTGGGCTGTAAAACACAACTAAATTATTGTGCAATGATTAGTCGAGAACCATTTTCGGCAGATTTGATCACCCTTATGCACCCAGCTTAATCACAAATATAGTACACTTCAGATTGGATGGAGACAAAGAAGGGAAGAAGAATATAAAAAAAGGTAGTCCGAAAGGGACTAGTTTGTTTCCAAAGGACGTGAGCTAAAAAAAAAAAAAAAAAAAAAATAAGAGTCTTGAACAGGCCCAGCCAAGAAGGACAGAGCCCGAGAAAGCCCAGCTGGATAGCATAAACAGATTCTCTGTCCCACCAGTACGGCCCAAGCCCCAATGTCCAAGTCCATGGTCTCAGAATGAATTGTGTTTAGAAGACTGGAATATAGTAGATTTATTGTTGAAGTAGAAGCCATAGGGTTTTCCGATCAATCAATCAGGAAAGAGAATTCCTTGTAGTCATTCAATTGTTAAAACCAAATCTGTTTTAATCCTCAGATGGGCCCTGACTATTTCTTCATTTCCATATTCGCTTAGAAATCATCTTTGGTTGGTGGGCCCCACTGCGATCAGTAATTTTTATGATCTTCTTTTTTTTACCGTGACCACCAGTGAGGGGTCTCCAGTAAGGGGCATGGTAGTGGGATCCACGTGAACCTCGTCCAAAATCGCCTTCACTTATATGATAAATTTGCAACATTTTCCAAAGCACCCTAGAATAATGGAAGAACTACGTCCTAATTTTCAAACCTATAGACATGAATGGCCAAGAAGATGATAAAGTTCTCTTAGAATGTGATTCTTGTTATAAAATATTGTTATTAGTGGATGCCCACCATGGGACCCACATTAGATATGGAAAGCTAGAGTCTTGCTATATTGGTTTGCTTGGGGAGGAAGCAATCTTCTTCTATAAATAAGATCCTCCTCCCCCCCTTTTATGTACACATCTCATTTAATAAGAAAAGCTCCATCTCCCTTTCTCCCTCTACTCTTCTCCTCTCTTCTTCTTAAACACGTTATCAGCACGATGCCTCCTCGATCTTCGTGTGAGAAGAGCCACGTTTTTTTTTTTCATGCCTCGCCGCTGTTAACGTCATCACACGTTATCCTCTGTTACTCTCCTTTCTCTCTCCAGTTCCCACCATTCCTTATTCTCTTATTATTATTATTTTCTTCCCTCTACTTGATCTACGTGCATAAAAGTCACTTTTACAAGAGATTCTTCTCCTGGTTTCACGTACAAGAGAAAACATTGCTGTTGTGTTGTCTTGCATCGTCCCACGTGAGAAGAAAAGCAAGGAGCAGTACATCGGGTCAACATTATTTGACCAAATCAAAGGTATCAATCTTCTTTATACGATATCTTGTGCATCCAAAGTCCGATCGCCTATCCGTTTGAACTTTCAAAAAGCTCATTTATTCACAAGGGTCTCGAAACTTAAATTTTGTTTGAAAGGTGCAAACCCGGATTTCAAAGACGAACTTAGAATTTTCATGTGAAATTTAGGGGCTTACACATGAATTTTATGTAAATTTTTAAAGTAAGACTAGAATTTTCATTATAGTTTTTTTTTCTTTTTTTTCTATAACCTATAATATTCCTCCCTAACTCAACCTTTAGACATTTAGCCAGGGGTTACTTGATTTCGACGAGCAATGACTATTCTCTATAGAGTACATTTATGGCCGCACACATAATCGAATAATGTAGGAGGCGAAAGGTGAACTCAAAACCTTGAAAAGCAAACCCAGGGCTCAAACCAACTGAGCCACCGCTTTATTAGCATTTTCATTATGGTTTAAAATGGAGATCAAGGTGTAACGGGTGTGTCTGCCCCCACATAGGTGTACTTGAATTCACCGTCGCCCATGTTTACACCCCTTTGGGGACCTCTTAGGCTATAATTACTATGTGATTGTATCATATGTTCCGAAGGAGTTAGTCCTCAAGAGAGCCCCCTGTGGGGATCAAGTCAAGTTCTGTTGATACATTTCCACTAAAAAGACCGTCTCTAGGAGGTAAACCTACTATGTTGGCTGTTTTAATTTTTATTTTGTTAGAATATTTTTTTCTTAAGAAGTTTTAGCTTTTATACATTGTTCCCAATTGTAGACATTTATGTGAGCTTCTATTTTGGTCTTTTCTTTTTTAGGTAATCAAGACCTTCATGAATTTCCCACCAAATGGGCTTCATTTTGTTATTTTGAACGAGAGAGAGAGGGAGAGAGAGAACCAGTTTCTTTCTTTTATTATAGATTTTAATTTTAGATGCCCCTTTTTGACGAGGCTCTTAATTAATGTAAAACTTAAAAAATTAAGAATTGAAATATTGAATACCAATCAATTCAAATTGAGATGAGCTCCACGAGTAGTTGAAGAATATGAAATGATGGGTGCAGGATATTAGAGATGTAGAAGTGATTTTCACTTTCTAAATACTGAATTACTAGGGTAACATATGTGTATGCTAATCCTACAAGTTGTGATCCTCATGGGTGGATTCTTTTGAGATGCATCTAAACGATCAACAATAATTCTCAGCCCTAGCATCATCCCAACCATAAGATCATTGACCTTCAAGGGATGATGGTGACGATGGCCATGATGAAGAGGAGGATGCGAAGGGGAATGTCTCCAAGCTATCTTATGTGCAAAAGTATTTTTAAGCGACCAAAACAATTTTTATCGAATAGACTCTCTCTGTATAGGCTATATCAAATTTAATTATATTAAAGTGATATACACCAACTGATCAATCACATGAATAAAACATAGTACCAAAAATCCGGGTGCCTAGTATGCACAAGGAAGCATGTTACACACAGGTTCGATGAGAAGAAAAACTGGGTCCCACAGAAGTCAGAACATGTGTTTCCCCCATATGTCAAATCAGGTTTTAGATTCCAGAAGCATCGCATTACCCCAGCTTAGGATGATTTCTCCAAAGACATAAATGATCACGAAAAAAGCATCAGTCCAAAGCCAATGATCATACACTCTTATGTATTTGTCCACATTTCATGGGCCATCCACAGTAAGGCCTACAAGATGGACGGTCTTGATTCACCTACAGTACATCCACATGTAAGAAAAGGACTGCGACAAACCGAGGTCGGTCCGTCGAGCAATGGACCTAAAGGCTCCACACAGTTCAGATAAGAGATAAGATTTGAAAGCCACCCATCCAATGAGAAGTGTGGAATTTAGCACCTCAGCCCCACACACCCCTCTCCCATGGCTCACAATTTTTTTTTTTTCCTTTAGATTGATACTCCATCAAACATATATCTGTTTCATATCACTTTTACTTCAGTCTCCGACATTTCTCACAAGCTTGTTGCAGGAAGCATGGCTACAGCCTCAGCTTCTCCTATGGTTAGCCAATTGAAAATCAAGTTCCCCACCTCCTTTACAAGAGGACTGATCACTCCTAGGGGCATTTCAGGGTCTCCACTTGGAGTTGTGCCTTCAAAAAGAAGGCCATGCTCTACCATCAAGGCTGTCCAAGCAGACAAGGTGAGGATGGTTTGGGTTTAGTTTTGTGATTGTTTTAGCTTTGGATCCTAGCCAAAAACATCAAAACAGCATTTTTAGTGCATTACATACTGCTAAAACTATACAGTTATTATTCATTAGTGGATTGTATATCGTTACCGTATCAACCAGGTCTAATGAGCTTGAAGTTTGATTTTATGCATGTGGAGGGCTATATTCACATGATGATTTAACCATTTTTATCAGTGGATCAAGGGTTTGCTTTCGTGGAAGCAATATTTACCATTGGATTGATAAAAAATAAAAAATTAAAAAAAAGTGATTGAGATGGTGGTGCTGATGATAACCTTTTTTAATGAATTATGATATCTTAAGCAAAGAACCAACCGTTTATGATAATTTAGCATTTGGATTAGTCATTTATTTTTTATTTTATTTATTTGTTTGAATATGTATTGATCAATGGCCACTAATTCTTGGAATGAACCAAAATCCAAGACATGAAATCTTGGATGGAAATGTGAATCAGTGAATCGGATGGATATTACTTATGGCCCTCATTGCAGGTAAAGTATGGGGTTTTCAAAAGAAAGCCAAGTTTCCTGGGATTCAATCACTTCTTGATGACCCGTCCAAGGTTCAACCCACTGATGATAACTCATACTACAGAAGTAAACACTAGCAGATGCAGCTTTTTTGAATGGTTTAATCCCTCATAAGATGGTTTTAAACTTTTCCTTATCAGTTATATTAACCTTTTATAGTAACACCCCCTGTAATTTAATGAGAAATCCAAATTAGTAACGGCATTTACTCGAGTGATAAGAAATCTGTTAATTTTTTGGCCTCTTCAGATTTAAATTACACTCCAACAAACATGACCATTCGTAAGTTGTTTTAATATATTTGGATAATCTAACTTACCAATAAAGTATAGTTGTTTTGTTCTTTGTCTAAATGGCTAGACGTTACCCAAGTCCAGAGTAATTAGATTTACAAGTACACTGCGTGAAGAGGCCTTTTGCTCAGTAATATGTAATTCAAGTTACCTAGAGTTGGTCATGACAAAGAAGAAAACGCTTGTAACTAGCAGGTTACTCAGGTTGTACAGACTCTTGAATGTTAATATAGGCTAGCTTGGTTAATAAATTTTAGGTTTATCAAGTTCTACGCCTTGTATTGTTTCCTATTTGGGTTTACCTGCTAGATCACTTCACAGCATGAATGTTAGTATGTTACTTTTCACGAGTTTATTTTTAGATCTTTATCGTTTCTATCTTTTCTTTGTTTCTTGTACTTGTTATGATTGGCTAAAGTTAAAAATTTTGCAGCCAACTTACCAAGTGATTCAGCCAATTAATGGTGACCCATTCATTGGTAGCCTTGAGACCCCTGTGACATCAAGCCCCTTGGTCGCCTGGTACCTCTCGAACTTGCCCGCCTACCGCACTGCGGTGAGTCCACTTCTCAGGGGTATTGAGGTGGGTCTGGCCCATGGGTACCTCCTCGTCGGCCCATTTGTTAAGACTGGTCCTTTGAGGGACACACCATATGCCGGGCCAGCAGGGTCTCTGGCTGCTGGTGGCTTGGTGGTGATACTTAGCATCTGCTTAACCATTTATGGGATTGCCTCCTTCAACGAAGGCGATCCATCGACTGCCCCAGCACTAACCTTGACCGGAAGGAAGAAGGAAGCTGATAAATTGCAGACCGCCGAAGGCTGGGCCCAGTTCTCTGGCGGGTTCTTTTTCGGGGGGATCTCGGGCGTCATCTGGGCCTACTTCCTACTCTATGTCCTTGACCTTCCCTACTACATCAAGTAGATGGTTCCATTGTTTCGACCTTTGTGTGTTTATTTAGGAAGGATCCTGGGATTGTATATTTCATGGATGATGAATACTGAATTTTATGGAAAGCAATGCTCATGCATCTGTACTTTCTCATAACTTCTCTACCATTTCACATTTCAGTTGTGATTTCTTTTTATGTTTTCCCCTTTTGGCTCCCTACGAGTTATTGGGCCTAAAGGAATAAGAATATGAAACTTGACTAGCATCATCTGCGGGCCAGATTATAGATCTGCAAGAGTTTGAATTTGGATTTGTACTCTTTTTACTAGATTCTTCGGCCGGAGGATTACCCCGATTCTGACGAGCAAGGACCTTTTGTTAGGGGGTACATACAGAGTCACACATAATATCCGAATAGCACAAGGGACAGGGTTAAGCTTGAGACCTTGAAAGCAAACTTAAGGCTTAAACCAACTGAGCCACCCCCTTGATGGCATCAAAGTCTATCTATTTAAGACCCAATTTGAATCAGGAACTTGATCTAGATCCAACATCAAGTGGATTTGAAATCCTAAGCATGAATTTGGACTTGTATCCATAGAACTTTACTGGATCTATGGTAAGTCTAATCGGAGTGTCCGATGAGAAATAATCAAAGCCAATTCGAATTTGGACCTAGATCTAGATCCAACATTGAGGCAAACCCAAATCCTTTTAAACATGCCTACTAGAGTCTAACGGGCCAATTGTGCACGTTGATGTTCAAGTAGATGGGTGATGCTTCAACTTCATTTTGATTATAGATGGTTGAATTGATGACAAAAAATATATTTTAATTTCTATATTTTTATAATAAAATGATCCAATGTCCACTTCGAATCCAAAAATGATTCTCAAAATGATTCGATGGCCAATGAGTGGGTCACATTGAAAGTGTCAAAAAAAAATTTATTTTAATTATTGTATTATCAAAAAGTCCATTATTTTTTAAAACATTTGGGTTTTGACACAAACTTCTCAATTTTCTTACAATTACATGTCTGATTATAATTAGAAGAGAGGCTTGACCCAACATTAAAACTTACCAATAGCATCCTAAGGGATGCAAATTCAAGTCACGGAAACAGCCTCTCCAGAAATGGGAGTAAGGCTGCGTACATCTTGCCCTCCCTAGACCCCGCTAAGCAAGAGCTTCGTGCATTGGGCCACCCTCTTTTTTTTTACATGTCTAATTATAACAAGCAAGATACAAATGAAAAAATGCAATGGAAATAGTTTTTTGTAAAGAATCATCATATGCTGTTTGGCTCTAAAAAAAAAAAAAAAGAATCATTATATGATGTTTAATGTGCGTGAGATTCACATGGGTTAGGCTTAACATCCAAGTTCCATTTCCATCTCATGCATTGGAAGTTAAAATCCTTCTAAGTAAAAAAAGAATGGGAAAGTGATTCAAATTAGATCGGGACCACGGCCATCGACTTCGAAGTGTGAAAGTTTTATTTTCCTCTTTGGTAGAAACAATAAAAATGGAATTTTGAATATTTCTTATAGAAAATTTAAATTAACAAATAATGGCTTTTCTCTACCTTCCACACCACCAATGTAACCAAACAAATCCACAGGGTCACACCATATCCACCCAGTTCGAGTCCATTGGGCTCCACCAACTCAGTTTACATGCAAGTCAGGCGTTAGAACGCTTCAACGTTCACCCCTAATACATGAACTCGGATGATCTCAATTGCAACAAAAAACATCCGGCTCATGACTCCTTTAAAATCTAGGAATGCATATGGGAAGAAATGGGAAACACCAAGCATCAAATCCAATTAGATTCACACAGACCAATACTCCGCTTACCTGCAACTTCTAGCAACATGTAGATGAGGGCTAGATACTCAGATTTAAGGCTATGAATAGAAATACATGGGATCCAAGCATGTTCAATTTTCCTATTTCTCTCGAATTTAATCCCACCCAGCACAACTAATTGAATTTTAACAAGAAAAGTCACCTTGCCCAGGGTCCACCCCAGTTCCCACACGCAAGGGCTCAACTGACCTCTACCGAGGGTGAGCCCAGCCCCCTATAGCAGGGATACAAAAAAAAACCAAGAAAAGTTCATATCAGAACTCTAGAGAGTCTCACCATCTACATACTTGTATAGCACACAAGTGCAACATAAAAGATGTTGTTCCATCATGGGTCTTTCAAGCATTCAGTTTTCAGATCAATTCCATCATATGCAGGTCCTAGTATTGGAACTATGCTTTCAGAATGTAGAGCAACAAGCTAAAATTTGCATTCCATAGACTAACCAACTGAATCTATTTTGATCGTCAGATAAGTGCATTATTAGAATTTTAACAGCATCTGGCGTTCAACTAAAATGATTTGATCAGTATAGCCGATGGTTGGAAAAATAGATAGGGATAAAATTAGCCAATTTTTTAGATATTGAGATAATCCATAAACGTGCTCCAATTGTTCCTGGGAAGGTTATAAAAAAGTCGCACTTTAACCGATGATAGTAGTTTAATAAGGGATCAAAATATATATTTCACCAATGTTAAAGTCTCCAAAATTTCCTAAACAAAAATCTGCTATTTGTGTCCGCCAAAAGTTCAAATAGAACATACAACACTAGAGGAGGCTGTGCACATTCCAAGCAGAGGGGAATGCAGTGTTGAGACAGGGATCGGCCAGTGCTTTCAAATCAGTCTTCATGCAAGGCCTTCGTTAAATATAATCTGCTGAAACTCTGCCCCGCAGCCCTGCAAAATTCAATTGAAGATAGTAGTGACGTGGTATCAGAGAATCATTTTAATTTCTTCAAACCTACAAGAGAAAGACAGTACATATATATATATATATGCAAAGGCTATAAGTCGGAAGCAAATTTCCTATCATCCAAAAATCGCCTAGGACCAAAACAGAGCCTTAACTTACTATTACAAGCTAATTGTAACATCTTACTTATAGATTCAACCAGTAAAATAGTAGACTAGACAGTCAAAAACCAGGGTTTTGTACTATTCTAGTCCAGAACATCCTATTCGCAGGGCCATGGAAAATAATATCAACCAAATGATCCTAAATGCTGAGATGTTGACCTCTTTAGTCATAGCAATCCAGGATTCCAAACCACATTCAGATGGCCACATCAACAGATGGATGTGGTTTTTGAGGATCATAAGCAAACCAGTATAAGTTGCATCATACCAATATACAGATTGATGATTGGATCTAGGTAATCCATCATGCATGCAACTAGTTCGATGCTGCAACTGTCAGATGAAGATTGGATCTACTTTGTTCCAAACACAATAGGCTGTGTGCAATTGCCAATTGATGATTGGAACTACTATGCCCCAAATCCCTGCCCGCATCTAAATGCCACAATGCCCAGCTTTGTTAAGGAATCTGCTTTTCCATTATAACTACTAGCAACAATGATGGACTCTTGTAGGATGGGGCTCAGATCCAAAACTATCTCCACCAAATCCACAAGAAGCCATGATGGAATCTGCTTTTCCATTATAACTACTAGCAACATTGATGAAGGAAGGACTCCTGTAGGATGGGGCTCAAATCCAAAACCACATCCACCAAATCCACAAAAAGCCATGATGGAAATTGTGGTAGGAATTTGTTGTTTAAATTCTCAGTTGCTAACCGACACACCTAAAATGTCAAGGCGTTAAAAGGGGCAGCAAACTAACTACTTAAAACACAACCCCCTACCCAAAAAACAACCCACGCACGGCCAGGACCCCGCCCAAACTCAAATCACATGCCTGCCCAAGGCGCAGCATGGGACCTCTTTACCCTGCGCTTGCACACAAAACGCGGCATGGGGACTGTTTTTTGCTCTGTGCGGATTCAAACCCAAGACGTGTTGGCTCTTATACCATCTTAAGTTGCTAACCAATACACCCAAAATGCCCAGGCATTAAACGTGCAGCAAACTAACTACTTAATAAAATCCTAGGAAAAATAATTTTATCAATACAGCAACTCTCATTCATATGATGATCTTAATCCAAGCATGATTCGTATGATTCAATACTGTAGCAATCGCATACGTCAGGCAATTAGCTGTGCAGTGATAACAGCTGAATGACCATTCTTAGTCAACTTTTTGCTTTCTGTTTTGAACCTTTTTGTGCTTTATATTTCAAGAGGTTATATAATGATTGAGGAAACATATTAAGATAAGAATTTGAGGGATTTTGGGAAGGTTTTAATGAGGAACAAGGAATACACATTTAAGCAGAGCATTCAGCCGAGGATATGGGTTCCACACTACATTTTTGTTTCGTAGCTTTCATTTCTTTTTCCCCCACAAATCACTTTTTTAACATAGGCACACTGCATACATTCTAACCATGAAACATTGATGATTAGGGTTTATTTATTTCAAAGGGGGGAACAAAAGAACTTTCAATTAGTTTATTTTCCCCAGTAATGTTGATATATCAACCATGTTCAACTAATCATGCCTACATCGTCAATGATAAATTACCATATTACCATATATGTCAATGATTTCTCCACTGAATGTATCATAATCATATCTTAATTATGGATGTCAAATGGATGGATTATAAGTAGTTTCTATATTTTTCACCACTTTGTTAGTATTTTTTAGTTTTACATTTTTTTTAAAAGACTTCATGATATGATTTGCGATATGATTCTATTTGCCCCCTTTAATGATTTGAGGATAATTTCAATTTTTAGAAGAATGGATGGGCTTTGATAGCAGCAAAGCCCAAGATGTCAAAACAGATGAAGAAAACTTCAAAACAGAAACCGTAGACCATGATGACGAAAGTCATGAAACTATTAATACAATTGATAGTGTTGTTCTGAGGTCTGTAGTGTCAAATCGGGATCAATTTAAACTTAAACCAACCAAATGAATCAAAGGAAGTAGAGCAGGTTTAATATCCACAGACTATAAATGCAGCTCCAAACCCATATCCAAATACAACTGGCCCACTAGGTCCATCAAGCATTCAAGCCACTAGGTTGGTCCAAACAAACTCTCTCCCCCATATTAAAATATCAAGATTTGGTCATATTAGGGCCAAAGATCTGACCATGACTTCGATTTGATACTGGTGACTGGACCCAGACCTCAATTCAACATGGACCCGAAATGCAGACAAAACCACATATAGAAGCAGGACCACAAAGGTGTTGATGCAATATGGGCCCCACAAGTGTTCCCTCTTCAAGTTAGATTAGGATTATAATTATTTTTATTAGTAGATTTCTAATTATCGGAAGGGAGAAACAGAATTCATATAGCCGACCCCAACATGGTTGGGATAAGGCTTTGATGATGATGAGTAGATTTCTAATTACATTATTATTAGGGAACTTTCTATTCATAGCTTAGGGTTTGCTTAGGCATTAGGTTTGCTTTTATTATATATATATGGCAGTGTAAAGAAAAGAGTTTCAAATTTTGATTGATTAATAGAATTGGATTTTATCCATGAGAGGTGAATCCTCGTGTGTAGAAGTCTTTTTGACGATTTGAAGTGTCTTTGGACACGTGCTTCGGCACCCCTACACAAGCCCTAACCCCAGGGCCTGCATTAGTTTGGTATCAGAGCCGAAGGATTTGCACGATCTTCTGACGTAATTACCCCCATTCATCCATCTTTGACACCCTCAGCCATACCCGTCATCTCCCGTCACCATCCATCCCCAGAACCCAAGCCATCGAGACCAATACCCGAACAGAAACCCTCGTCACCGAATCCCTGTACCCCAAACGACTACCATGTCTCCTTGCCCCATCTCCACTATCGTAGCCCCAAACACCATCAACCCCGCTGCCAGAAACTAGAAAAAAAAAAAACCCACCTGCAGAATAGAGCCAATCTGATTCATACTGAGATCACCACTGCACTAGTAGAAGCAGTCCACATTAGATCAAGGGCTGAAAATTGTTTGCGCAATTTCAAAGCCATCTACAGTCAGATTTTCAATCCGTTTTTGCCAATGTGTTAGTGGAGCCCAAATCTACATATCAGGTCAGTCAGATTTATATTTTGCATTAAAAAAATGCCACCTAAGAAACAAGTGAAATGAAGCTTCATCTTCTTCAATTGAAGATTTGGTTGGTGCCATTAGAGAATTATCTACAAAAGTTGATGGCATACAAACCAACATACAACAATTGGAAACTAGGGTAACAACTTTAGAAACTAACCAGTGTGTGAATTACAATCATGATGATGGTGTCAATATTTGAAATTCACAAGATGCACCAGTCAATAATCTTGATCGAGATTTAGGGCTTAAACTCGTGATTTTCGAATATAATGAAAAATTACATCCTGCTAAATTCACGGATTGATTGTGTGTGGAGAATATTTTTGCACATAAACCAATGACTGAGCACCATAAAGTCACATTAATTGCCACTAGATTCTGTAACTATGCTGCAACTTGGTGGGCTGAGTTACAAAAAAAACAAAAGAATAAGAATATAGACCCTATTGAAACATAGACCGACATGAAGAATATTTTGAAGCAAAAATTCGTCCCTACCAATATGCAAGAGATCTATGTTCAAACATTCAAAAATTGAAACAAAAGTCCAAAATAGTTGTTGATTATTCTAAGGAATTTCTGACTCTACAAGCTCGTTGTACTTTGAATGAAGATTATGTAGTTATTGATAGATGTTTCAATAGATTGAGATTAAACAATCAGCATATCCTTGCCTTCCAACATTTTGATAATGTCGATGAACTTATCCAACATGCTGTCAAAGCTGAGAGAATTGCAAATTATCATGCACAAAAATCCAAATGGGTTCCACCAGAGATTTTTATTTCTACAAGATGCTAAACCCAATTATTCATCAGGACAGATTTTGCAAGGACTGAAGGTCAAAACAGGATGATTTGTTTTCATTGTCAACAGCCCTGGCATCGCACAGCAATATGTCCAAAGTGCACACATCTGATTGAGATTGAAGGTGATGATAAAAATATCCCAGATGATCCTAATGGTATTGAAACTAATCCCAAGCAACTGAAAATTACCACAAGTGAAGCTTTTATCGTCATCAAAGAGGCTCCATCAAATGTTGAGAATAAATGATTGAAAAAAATATCTTCCGTTCCACGAATACAATTCAAGGACAAAATTACACAGTTGTTATTGGTGGTGGAAGTTGTGAAAATCTCATTTCCCAAACTCTTGTTGATCGCCTCCGGTTGAAAATTTACAAGCATTATTTTGTCAAATGGCTGATGGCTGGTGATCAAGCACATGTTTGACATACTTGCAAAGTTACTTTTGCCATTGGTGAGACTTGCAAAGATGCAGTCTGGCGTAATGTGCTACCTATGGATAGTGGTGATACCTTATTGGGCCGTCCATGGATATATGACAAAAATGGAATTCATGATATGTGCGACAACACCTATACATTCATGCATAGTGGATAGCAGGTTATTTTTCATCCCGAGAAATCAAAACTGCCGAAGAAGAATTCCTAAAAAGCTGCTATAAAGAAAGTCCTTCATGTTCACCACATTTACAGAGGCAATCCAAAGAAGACTTGAGTTCAAGGACAAACTCTTCTTTCAACCCGGGGAGGATGATGCGATCTGGGCCCCACAAGTGTTCCCTATTCAAGTTAGATTAGGATTATAATTATTTTTATTAGTAGATTTCTAATTACATTGTTATTAGGGAACTTTCTATTCATAGCTTAGGGTTTGCTTAGGCATTAAGTTTTCTTTTATTATATATATGGCATTATAGAGAAAAGATTCTCAGACTTTGATTGATTAATAGAATTGGTTTTATCCCTGAGAGGTGCGTCCTCGTGTGTGGAAGTCTTCTCAATGGTTTGAAGTATCATTGAACACATGCTTCGGCACCCCTAAGCAAGCCCTAATCCTAGGGCTGCATCAGGTGTACACGGAACAAATCATTGGGCAATCAGGCTAATAAGATAGTGGTCATTACCTTCAGACCTATCTCCTTCACTCCTTAAAAAGTGTCAATCACAATTAACGAGTATACAACTGGAATTGAACTATCCCTCTAGTTTCCTACTAATAGAAAGATTATGCAATGTAGTAGGTATATTTGATAAGCATAATTTGCCAGAATTTCATTGATTATAGTTTATTTGGAATTCAAATAAAAAGGGGATTGCTAATGGGAGGAAATGATAGAATACACATTCATAAAGTCTCGCAGATCATCTTACTTCAAAATAAAATTAAAAAATGCACTGGCAGAAACACAAACCATGTGAGTTTTAACTTTTAAGAAATTAAACGCTAAGAGTAATTCATTATTCATCACTTGAACTTTATGCAGAAGAAAAGGAATTCAATGTAAGGTTGCAAAAACTAGCAATAAAAAATACCCATTAATTTGGTTGCAGTGGTTGGAAACTTGATTTGTAAAGAGATAGCTTTCCAGTCTTGATGGTTCAGGAACTGGCTTAAAGATGGGATTCGATGGATCCTCCTCAGGTAATGGTTCTTCACCTGCAGATTTCCGTGCCATGTTCTCCACCCTATGAAGTAAATTCATTGACAAATAAGACATTTAAGACAATGGTTTTAAACCACTTATGTAATTAGCACTGCCACTGAGAAAAGGATAGAATTGAATTTAAAAGAAATAATATGTGACACACAGTAACTCTTCCATCAAGGAATTACAACAAAATACTTAGATTGAATTTAAATAAAATGTGAGTGCCAACACAAGGATGGATCATATGTTCTTTTCAATGCCCGAGGTGGTGGAAACAGCTATGTCAATGGCTTACCTTCGTTTTTGGAGCCATGCTTGTTGTTGGGCTTGTTGGCGTGAGAGATTTCTGTAATAGAATTGGAACTGGAAAGAAGGTGTCTTTACGTTACTACGTCAAAAAAAAAAAAAAACCCTAACTGACGAAGACAAATAAAATTAAATTAACCTTCTGTTGTTCCATCGAAAGATCATCCATGCATCCAATCAAAAATTCAATATTCCTCTCCATAAAGGGATTGGTGGACAATGACAGACGATCATAATCACACTGACAAAACAATTCAGATTTAGATATGCTGGGTAAGAAAGTATTCAGAAATGAAGTTAAAGATAAAGCTCTCCTGGCAATGAATAAGCATAGAACCTGGGTAACAGGTGTATCAGCTTCCAACTCTGTCATAAAAGCACTGATTAGTGCAGAATTAGAAACTTTAATCTGTTAAGAAAGAGAAAGCAAAAATGTTAGTAGTGATAATAATAATAATCATAATAAAAACCATTCAGAAAAGAATAATACTAATAATAATAATAGGGCCAACATAAATGCTTGTCTTATTAAGGGCCTATTTGGGGCAAAATAAGGACTTCTCCGAAATCTTGAGTAAAATGCATGGGATATGACCAAGTGACATAATCTCAGACCAAGGACAGCTTTGGGAGTATGAGCATGTACATTGGGTGCATTTTCTGAGATTCAGATTATCGGTTTGACATGTCCAAATCCAACTGATTCATGTCATAAAAATAAAAATAAAATAAAATGGGATGGCCCTAACCTTCATTAATAGCTGGCCCCAAACAGAATTAAGAATTAAAACAAATGTCCACACCAAAGGATGCAAGGATAAATTCAGACAAGTGTTTTGAGGGAAAGTCCACAGTAAGGCGCATCACATTAATGATTGGACAAAAAGGCTGAGAGGTAAAACTCCATCCCAATGTATCAAGGGAACAATTACTGCCTGTAATTATAGAAAAAACTATCCACTAACAATCTAGAGACTGAAATACAAAATAATATATTATTATTTAAGATAGCAATCAGAGGAGGAATTATAAACATACTGGTATTTCCTCAAAGATATCCACCCAAGTCAAATTTTTCTCTCTCAACCTATCAAAACAAAAGACGGTTATCAGATTACCAAGAAGAGCTCATGTTCATAAAATATTTCTTGCATAGTACGAAATTTTCTTACTTCTCTCCAGTAAAATTGTTGTTACGGTAAAGATCCATGAAGGAATCTGAGAGCTTCAAGGCCTTAAGAGCTAGAACTCCTTGATTGGATCTAGATGGATCATAAATAATGCACACACATCGTCTGATATTCTCCTGCAATGACAACACTCAGAAATATAAAACAGCAATCCTCAATTTTCTGGAGTATGCAGAACCAGAAAGAAATACAAAGATGCAGCAAAAGAAAAATGCTCAAAACAACAATGTTGAAGACTTGAGTCATGTTACCACAAAAAAGAAAACATACCCATTTCCTCTTCAATGTAATTGGCCAAAATAAACAGCTAAAAATGCAACACAAAAGCCACTAAGCTTATGCTCTAGCTTTCAAGCTTTGGCTAACATTGACCTTAGAGGTTTCTTTTAGAGATCAGCCGTGAATCTTGGACAAAAGATAGGCAACAACAATGAAGACCAAATTTCACAAAAAACTAATTTACTCCTATTGTGCAGTGGCATCTATATTTTCTTGTAGTTGTCTTCATGGAAGCAAATAGAAGTGGGTGAAGTTGAAAACTAGCAATGTCCCTATTCAAAATTGCCTCATTAGTTGCTACAGCATTGTCAAATGAAGGTCTACTGAAGAAGAAACATACGGCCATATACCACAGCAAATGTGATACCCACAGATCTAAAATTAGCCAGGCATTGTCCATGCCATGTTTGTGTCTGATACTTCTTTGCTTTTCAATAAGCAACTAGTATTAAGTGTAGAATCCATACTAATTTTATGTCAATATTGTATCCTCTTATAATCAGATTCTTTTTCCTTTATTTTATCAGTAAAACATATTTAGAGGAAGGGACGGAGGTTGCTTAAATGAAGGATGAAATATTCCTTGGTTAAATGCGTCTGAGAGTTGATTTGCTTTTGTTAAGAGTGAAAAAGAGTACATGACATAGAGATTATTAATATGATATTTTTCATTGTCAAATTACAAATGCCAGAGGATTGTCCATTGTCCACTGTGTATTAGAATATCAGAGGTCACTCTTTTTAGATCATGTAAGATTCTCGTTACATGGGCTAAAACCAAAGAGAAGAGACTTTTTCCAATATAAGAGCATGGATCTAAAAAAGACAAAATAAAACAAATAAATAAATAAATAATATTACAAACAAATCAAAACAATGTCTGTATATCCACCAATAGAGTGTCTCTATCACTTCCACTGTTAATTACAAACAAATCAAAACAATACGTAAAAAGATTACCTGATAATTCATGAATGTCTCTATCACTTCCACTGTTAGGAAAGATGCCAACACAGTTGATTGATACCTGTCAAAGTTCCAAGAGGAAGTGTTAATTGACATGCATCCGCAACAAAGAAAAAAAGACAAAGTGACTTAAGCAGTGCACCAAGAATCCAAAAATGTGTGAAAAGGCTATTATGATGAAATAGAATGTTGAACAGGAGAGTTGAACTGGGAGCCTAGATTTATTGAGCATATTAACCAAGTTATTAGCTTGTTGGGACCATAGCAAGAACACTCTCTGTGAACTTTGCCCTATAATCTCACTTAAAAGTCAATAACAAGAATGGTTTTACAAACTCTAAAGGCACGTGAGATTGAAGCCATTGAATTAGTTTCCACATAACATGTACTGAGATGTTGTTTTCAAATCATCAATTCTGTTGCCATTGCCCCAGCCTCCACTTTGTATGAATCACTTGTGAATGAAGTCACCTTTATCATCTTACTGCACCTGCATTCCAAATTCACCTGGATTCTATCTCACACTTTCACAAATACAGAGAATCTATAACCCACATGTGGACCAACCAAGTAAGTTTTTGCTTAAGGTTCAAAACCTTACTTTTCTTTTTCCTTTTTCCCCCATTCCCCATTCCTCTTTCATTTATACTGTACAGTGAAAATATGGCATCTTCAAAATACACCAACTACACCCACTCCAAATACACCAGATGATAGCATAGATTCCACAGAATTCTGCCCCATGCTTTGAAAGGACCCACAATTCAACACCTAAACAGGTGCTCTAGAGGAACCATCAATCCCCAGGCTTGAGGTTGCAATATATTATATCTTTTACCCTTTGAGTCCAATATGAGATCAACAGAACATCTGGAATGCATAGACCAGATATGACAGATTACAGTATGCAGATTTGTCCAACAAATGCAGAATAAATCAGTAACTGAATCTCGTTGCTATAGTTGCTAAATAAATCTTTTCTATGCTATTATCTAATTATATAACATATAAGTAGGACAATCTTCACTCTCACTCTCGAGAGCAAATAGGATCCTGGCCTTTCAAGAGACTCTTCTAATATATAGAACTTGGTGAAATTACAAGTCAGGTCAACCAAACCAAAACTGCTTTGCCAGGCAGTTCCACTCCAAACTTGTCCATTGGACAGTCTGGTTATCATTAATTAATCACATCAGGTAATGCATTCAATGCATCAATTCTATATAATTAATTAACCAATAAATTTGATAGCACAAGTGTCCAAATTAAACAGCAGTAGCAACAGTCTCACCAAGTCCATAAAAAAGTTCTCAGCTATCTTGTTCTAACCATATCATTTTGATTTTGGACAACAGAAGTTTAGCTAGCGTACCATTGTGTTATGCCTAAGGCCAAAACAAAACCCACTTCTAACTGTATCAGCAAGAGTCTTTGCATTGAGGTGCCATTCATGGTTTCGAAAATCACAGCTTCAAGACACTTAGTCAAATAGTTCACCTAAATTCTCTGCTCCAGCACCATTTCAAAATTTATGGCGCTCATCTTATAATGCCTACTACAGTTATCATCAATACCAATGATTTTTTTACTGAAACAGTGCAGCAGCAGATAAGACAAAAGCTGATACATCACACTAATCCTGAATATCAAAATACACAAGCATTCCTCAATGGAAGATAGGAATAAATGAAATGTGCCAAAGACAATCAATGCATTTGGAAGCAATTCCAGGGCTAAGGTCCACAACATAGATTTTTAGGCACATCCATACTCAGTAAGGCAGTTTTACACATGTTGACAATGAAGGAGAACGTACCACCCTACAGTGTTATTGTCCACATTAACCTCTCTCAAGCATCTCATCATTTCAAGCTGATAATTAGCACCATCCGCCTCAATCTCCTCATCGTCGTCTCTGGTCTGCAATGGTACAAGTTTATAACAAAATATATATATTAACATTCATCAATTTTTTGAAAAAAGGTCGTTTAATGAGTATGATAGTAAGTGTTCCCGCCTTTACCATTCAAAAAGGGGAAAAAAGGGGAAAAAGGAAGAAAAATTAATCATGTAATATTCCATACATATCCAAAAACCAGAGAAAGAAATTTTGATTTAGCATACCGGGAAGGGGAAACAATTGGTAACTTCAAGAACACTACCAACATCCAACCCAAGAAGTTGTCCTGTGACGACAGCTGGGGAAAATTCCTTGCAGTGCTTAATAATTTTCAGAATAACCTGCCATACAAAACAAATATGGAATGAGGGTCATAAACCATTCCTATAAAAAAATGGTTAATCATTGTAGCATGTCTGAATCAGAAAACACAATGAAAAAATGATACAAATTAATTTCCCACTCCAAAAAAAAAAAAGAAAAGAAAAAGTGCACCATAATTTTTCCTTGGTTATTTCATCCTAACTAATAAACTTAAGGACTTATGGTCATTGAGTTATGATTACTAAAATAACAAGACAGATCTTGAGAATTTATAACATTAAACAGATTCCTTCATGCACAACTATTTTCTAGGGGGGAGAAAAAGAAAAGATGAATGAGCTTACATATGCACACCTACTTATATAACAATGATACTCCACCTTCTAATCCATATCAGGTACACAAAACACCTTAATACTCTAATAAAAGACAATATATATGTATATATATTCAATATAAGTAACTGTTGAGCCTGTACTCTAAATAGAAACATTGACATATGAATATGCAGATAAAATCCATGTATGAATCCAGATAATCAAAATTGCATTCCTGTCACGTTGCAGCCCTGAGGTTCTTAGTTGAATGATTACCAATAAAAGAAAACCAAATTTAAGAGCTCATCACCTTTGGCATCATGCAAGAATTACAAAACACAACAATCAGACAATAATAACGATTTCATTATGCCCATTGAATTTAAACCATCTACCCCGTTTGTTCCCAAGCATCTCTGATGCCTGCTAATCAAATGGCTAAAATTCAACAACTACAATTCCGGCATTAGTGAGCCCAAAACTTGGGTGACCACTACATACAGAAACTTGCAACACATGTATCAATGGGATCAACGATAATCTGCCAAAGTAGCAAAAATTATCACACTAATACAGGTGGCACAACCATAGCTCAGTTGAGAAAATTATGCAAATTGCATCTTGCCCTCAATCTGCACTCGACTTTAGACAATCTTCTATTGCCAACAACAAACTCAAGGTTAAGTGGTGTTGGCACCCAGCTTCACACGCATGCCCAAGGATCAATCCGGGGTTTTCAAGTTAAAGCATCACTCAACGACCAATGGCCCAAGACAGGAAAAAAGAAAAAAAATAGTATCTTTATCACCAGCTAAACTGATTTTACTTGAATCAATCCAGTCCATCCCCTGTATAGAAAAGTTCTCTGTAACAAAATCAATCAGCTGAGATCATTCAATCATTGCAACAAATGTAGGCATACAAATTAACCCTCATTACGAATTTTACTTTCTGGGGTTTGATCAGTTCAATCCAACCCATCAATCAAACACGACCCCATTATTATACAGGCAGCAATTCAAACTTCAAACAGGGTAAATTGCGAAAAACAGATGATAACTTTGATGAAGAAAAGCAGAGAAGGATGAGAGAGGGTTACCAGCCCTTCGATCTGGACGACCCTAAGCGGCGATGCGACCAACTCTTCCGTGGCTGCAACTTGAAGAAACGAACGCGCCATGGCTGCCAACAACAAACAAAAGAACACATATAAAGAGAGAGAAAGAGAGAGATTTCAATGTAAAATCAAATGCAAGAAGAAGAAGAGAGTACGGACGTTTTGACATCTTGGGTCTCTCGGATTTCTGGAAAGAGGAGATGTAGAACTGCTGTTAGTTTTTTTAGGGCTCTCTCTCTCTCTCTCTCTCTCTCTCTCTCACTATAATTTCTATTCTATTAGTTTTTTGGGGGCTCTCTCTCTCTCTCTCTCTCTCTCTCATTTCTATTCTATCCGGATTGAGGAAGCAAAGAGACGCCTTTCGAAACCCTATTTTCGCCTCCAAGTCCAAGCCGCGAGCCAGCGTGACACTGGGCTCTAAAAGAGACGCCCTATCCGGTCCTAGCCCAACATGAGCCATAAGCGTCTATATGTGTTTCCCAACGAAAGTCAATAATGAGAATATGGAGCTGAACCGGCCGACTCCGTGGGTGGCCAGGTCGATCAAGATTTGTATAGATAATGCTTTGTAGAAAATACTAACTTCTAGCAAAAATTTTTAAGAACTAAGGTAGTATGTCAAGTTTTAGGTCCACGAATCAGCACCAAGGTTAAACTAGATCTGAAACTATTGAAATTACTGCCCTAATAATAGATTTTAGATACAGACCCTTTTATTTATTGGAACCTGAATAAAGATCTAAACCCGATTATTAACAGATCTAAACATCTTAGAAATCGCAAAATCAGATACCTATTTACAACCCTAACTATTACCTCCAAATGTGGATAGGGATGTAAAAGGATCAAGAAGGTTTGGGCTCCTAGTCTAACTAGAATTGGAAGACAAGGGCCAAGAAATAAACCAACCTAAATTGATTGTAGTCGGTGGGGTTATGTGCTAAGTTCAAATCGAAGAACCAAATGATTGTGACTCTAGTAGAAGTCTTTGATCTAAGATTTACTTATATGCTAATCAAATATTATTTTATAGATAAAGTTGGTGTTGACTGGCAAATGAGGCTTGTATAGGGTGATGACAACCGTGGGAGAGTTTGAAATATTTCAAGACTTGCCTTATTTAGAGAAATTTATGATGACAGTGCCCCTATTTGTGGGATTTCGACCCCATTGAGCTACCACTTATTCCAAAACTGATTGGTAATGAGAAACAGTATAACAATGGTTTATGGTCTTCTTGATTTTATTATGAGGTATTCAAGCATCTCTCCAACACTACACTGGTGCACAAAGGTTGTACCACAGATCTAATAATAAAACCCCAATGTCTAAAAATAAAATATAACAGCTAAAAAATAAGAGAAAAATCATAAATCCATGAAAGCCTATCACCTTCCAACTGAGTACTCTAACATAAGGTCCAAATCAATTGAAATCAAGTCTTAACGTGGAAACCAAACAATTTAAGCTTAAAAAATAGCTTGAGTTTAGCCCAATGTAGAATGGGCTAGATTAATAAAGATGTAAAGCATGTGAAAATACTCAAAATAAAAGGAGGCAAATCTCATGTTGAACACATGGTCAGTCTAATGATGACCCCAATTCCTATTTGAATGAAATTTAGTAAATAATTTATCATAGCATCTCAAAAAACCCATAATCAACTCACATCGCGAAGCACAAACAAATGTAACATGCAATCTTGCACTCAAAGAACACAAAAAGATTTTAAGTGGTTCAGCAGTTTACCTATATCTACAGAAAGAAATTATATCAATTACCCTCACTTCCTTCTCACTTAGGCTTAGAGTTACAATTGTGGCATTTATAATGTATCATTTTGTACGTTGTAAGAATGATCTGTCATTTAGGTTAGGTTTTCTTGTTTTTTGGTATCCCAGCTATAGGGGGCTGGGGTCCTACGGGGGAAGAGGGGTAAACATCAGGAGAGGTAACACGAACCCTCTTGCAAAGGAAATGTGCATAGCCAGATTTAAACCCTGGTCAGTGAGGTAAGAACAACTACTTCTTATCAATGAGGTAACAGACATATTAGAGTTACAATTATATCATATTTATAAAAGCCCTGCCATAAATATATGACCAATGCCCTCAAACCCTAACCCTAGGTCATGGCTTACTCATATATGTGACCGATAGGAGGTCCTAGCCAAAATATTTCTCTCATTCTTGATTTTAGTGGACGAGACAATATACCATTGTGGTAAGCCCTGGTTTAGCATGTTTCTTAAGTTAAAAGTAAATGTAAATTGGTCATGACCTTCTTTTAAGTCTGTTATGATCCTAAATAGTTATAAGATTTGATTTGATGTGTTACATTAGTACTGAGGCTTTTGGCGTATTGGCTAGGTCCATAACATTTGGTATCAGAGCCGACCTCCACGTCTTAGGTTTAAGTCACGTAAAGGGCTACTTGGAGTAGAGTGAAAGCCGTTCAAAAAAAAAAAAAAAAAAAAAAAAAAGAACAACGGCTACCTACCACCAAAAGTGTGGTGGTTTATTACAGTTCTAAATAGTGTTATAAGACTTGATTTGACACATTCTATCAATCTTAGGGTTTTTGGCGTATTGGTTAGATCCATAATAGAGTCATGGGGTTCTCCAATAATAAGATAATAGGTTGTCCCATAATGAGATAATGCAATGCCATATGCCTTGTATTGGTTGGGCATTTAGTGCCCTTTTTCTCCGTATTCTTTTTTTTTTATCGGTAACTGAAACTATTATTAGAAGATAAGATGAAGAAATACAAAGAGCAAAGGAAGGGGGAGGTACAAGAGCATTGAACCTTGCCTCTTAAGCAAAATTACAAAATAACTCCCTCCCAATTAGAAACCCTCATAACCCCTTATTTTACTAAAACATCGGCCATAGAGTTAGCCGATCTAAGCTCGTGATGTAAAACGGCATTAATGGTGGCAGAAAGAACTCGAATTTCATTAAAGGTGAATTCTAATTTCCAAGGAAATGACTTTTAATTGGAAACTCAAATAATAGCATTTGAAGAGTCACTCTCCACAATGAAGTCACTTTAAAAACTCCTTGAGAAGCATTGAATAGCTTCCAAAATAGTTAACACATCTGTTTCATTAAAGTCTCAGATATCCACTGACTTTGAGAATATAAAGAGGACCTCACTCTTACTATTGCGAAGAACACCACCAATACCTACTAACCTTGGCTTGCTTTTCACAGCACCATCAATATTGAACTTCAATACTCCAAGAGGGGGAGGAGACCAATGAACAAAAATCTCAACAGCGCAGGAAATATCAAGATAGAAAGGTACTGCATGGACCCAAAAGGATGATGTGTGATCACAAGGGTCTTTTCATTCAATCCTTCAAAGCACTATAGAGACTAGTAAGAGAGAACTTCTTTTGGGGAATACATGTCTGCCATGAGAACAGGATATAAGAAAGTATGGTTCTTTTGGTGTGATTCCTACTTGCTCATCACAGACATGAACTTGAGCAATTTTAAATTATCTTGCCTTCTGTTTCCTCTGTGAATTTGGACGTCATGTCAACCTCAACAGCTCTTTCACTTCATTTCACTAGTTTGGAATTCAAATTGGGTCAAATCACATTTTAAGGATGAAAATGAGTTAGTTTAGGTTATGGTCTATAATGTACTGATATTTGATCCCATCCGAACCATCTAAATCATTGGCTTCAATCTCCAAAAGTCAGGGCAATTTAGATAGTTTATTTTCTAGTTACCCACTTAGCCCACTAGAGATCGACAGAACTAAGAATCCAACTGTTGATTAGAAAACTTAGAGACCTAAAAAAAATTAAAATCAACAGCTATGACTTTTGAAATTAGTATGAGTACTATCATCAAATATATATTAGATCAGGCAGCCATATCTGTATTTGGCTTCATCAAACCCATGTCCTCTTCATCAGACCATCTGGCTGGATTCATTCACATTCACCAAGATTGAGCCCTATTACAAGCATTAATTGTCGAGCAGCATAACTGGTTGGTCATTGGCTGACTTGGCCCAGAAAAGACATGTTCAAGCAGAGCCCTGGCCAATTTACGGGCTCTGTTTCAAGTTGGAGTATACCAACAAACCCAGAAGTTAGGCCCCCCGCAACGCCTGTTTGTGAAAAATATTATGTCCATTTGTTTGAACTGTCAACGGTGCCAGGCTTCATGTCGAATGGATGGGGTTGGGCTGACAAGGCCCACAACCGAGTCTCTATGGGCCCAATCTAGCTAACCCTTGATCAGTATACCCTCTCCCCTCATTACGTCCTAGATTTATCACTAGGCCTAATCGGAAGTGGTTTCCCGCTTAAAGCCCTCCACGACGATTACAATCATATTTTAGGGAAAATTATACGGAAGCAGCGATTAAACAAAAAACCTCAGAAACGCTTAGCATACTTTCATCATTAAAATCATAATTTGTTCAAACCGAAAAACCAATCCAAATAGCAAAAGCCCAAATCCCATTAAAAAAAAACCCCATCAAAATTCTCATCACAAAAACCACAATCAACCCTTTCAAGAACCCAAAAAAAAACCTAACCCAAGAAAACAAACCCTAAAATCCAAACGATAGGATAAAAAACAGAAGAATGGAAAACAACCCCAACAAAAGAATTCCAAAACTCTGACCTGCCCATTCTCCAAAATAAAAAAATTCCGATTAGACCTGGCAAATGGGTCGGGTTAACCAAATTCGGTTCGAGTCAACTTGAATCCAAATTTATTGGTTCCAACCCTAACTCCACCTGTTTTTAAAATTGATTAGAAACCTTCAACCCGCACCCATGGTGGGTCAATCCGACCCGACCCACCTAACCCAAATTTGATGCAGGTTAGGTCAGGCTAACATATTTAATTTTCATTTTGTGTATAATTTAACTCATTTCATGTGTCCCAATTTCATTTGTAAAGCTCTCCTCATATCTAAATTTATTTAAAATGTTGAATTGAGCATGAATTTATAATTTATTAATTTTCAAAGTGTAAAAAATGGAGAGTCTATGAATATTTTCTAGCCTATTTATTGAGAATTTGAGATAATCCTTTTCTAATTTTTATTCAATTTTATAGTTTCATATTTGAGTATAAGTATAAGACTTATCAACGATATTTTATTTCATTCATATCCATATTTTAGAGGTAAATTTATATGATAACATAAAAACAAAAAACACATATCATTACTTTAATTATAAAAACATCATGTTTTCAAATAAAAAATAAGCTTTATATTCTAAGTATTAAAATTTTACATAACTCTTTCACAAAAAAATAAGAGTATATGGTTTACGGCCCATATAAATAAAAAAAGTCACATGAAAATTAAAAAATCATAGTAATTTAATAAAATATAAACGGGTCAAAGAAGTTAAATCGGTTAGGTGGGTCAATCCTAACTAAACCTGTTTTTATACAGGTTGATAAAGCATAACCCTAACCCAACCCATATTTCAAACAGGTTGGGTTAGGCGGGTCAAAAACGAGTAGGGCCGGGCTGGGCTAGATTTGCGGGCTCTAATTCCGATTACATACATCTCATAACATGATAGGAAAAGATAGTGTTTTAAGACTATTGAGATACTGCTAGACATGCAGATGCAAAAAAAAAAAGGCACTATCTAGTGCACAAATCAAGCATGAATTAAGTTCAAATTTAAGAAACTTCATGGCTCCCATGTAAAGGCAGAACATGTAGTATTCATGAAGCAGAAAATGTATAGGCAGATAGGCTCTTTTTTTAGATTAAGATTGGAGAAACAACTCATCAACGTTTTCTTTACACTGCTGCAGCAAGGTGGTAGTCGAGGATGAAGAAATTTGAACAGAAGTTTTGACTATCGAACTTTGACCGTCCACGATGATAAGCAATGTTTTTGCGCCATTCTTCCATCCTAAATCTATCTTCAGACTTTCAAGGATGTCCTTCACAATTTCCATAGCCTTTGAAGTACCAGTCTGCGCAAGCTGAGAGATGGTGCCATTCGAACTCTCTTTTTCCCTGACCTCCCTCAACTTGGTGTGATCATTCATACAAATCGGATATAGAATGGCAGCTGAATTCTCCTTGTTGCACCCAGAAGTGCTCTCCCTGATGATACTCAGCAGGATAGTCACTATCAAGGCCGGCTCAAGATAATTTGAGGCCTAAAGCGATAATCCAAAATGAGGCATTTTTTTATTTTTAATATTATTATAATATTTTATTTAAATTTATTTTTTCATTTTTTATAATGAAATATTATTATTTAAGTTTTTATATTCAAATTGTGTTAACATATGTTTTTCAATTGATAGTATGGCTAATCTACTTAATCTTTTTTGTGACATTGCTAATCTAAATTAGGATTTTATCAATTTTAATTTTAAAAAACATCTTTCTATAAAAGCAATAGTTATAGGTATTGTCAATATTTTTTTAGTAGACATATTTAATATTTATAAATTATAACTAATAATACTTACAAATAAAATGAACACTAAATATAATAAACATATAATATAAGCTTATAATTAATTTTTTTAAAAAAAGCATAGAACAACAGAAGCTGATTTAGTGATTTATCAGTGTTGGTCATAAAGATTATTAATGTGATTATTTTTGAATTTGATGCAGCTTCTTTAATATAAAAAAAAGATTATATTTGAAGTTGTTCTCTAAAAATTTTAAACAACATAGATATAGAGGGAAAATTGTGTAAACTGGAAGATTTTCATAATAGAAAATGATTTCTTACTTGTTGTGATTTTAGGGGGTTTTTTTCCTTTTAATGGCAAATTTTTCTCAATGGTAAAAGTGGTCTTTAATTTTTTTTTTGAAATATGAAAAGAAAACACTTATTTTTTCTAAAATGTAAAAAGATGATAGTTGCTTTAATTACTTTTTTGAAGCTTTATTTTATAGGACCAACCAAACAATAACAATTGCTTTTTTTGAAATTTGAAACAATTAAAGTTGTTACAATTGCTTTTTTGAGGTTTTATTTTTTTGGATTAAAAAAAAGTTGGATTGTACTTTTTGAGGAGCATTATTTTTTGAGAGCTTAAAGCAAAAAATTTTTTTGCCCAATGAGCAAGCCACCCAGCTCACTGCGCCGTTATCACCCATTTCCTCCACTGCCTGCTGAAGATTACTTGACAACATTGCAAGTATCTCCAGCGACTTATGCACAAGCTTTTTCTTCATGATTAGAGTTAGAATTACCCTGACAACTCCATCCTTGACAGCACGCGTTCTGTTCTGATCGATCGTACATAGGCTGCGAATTGCAGAGCTAGCATTTTTCTTGGAAATATCAATACTCTCTTCTAGAAGTTTTATCAAAGGTTGGATCGCACCCAACTCACCAATCTTGAATTTGTTCGAATCTAGAGCAGATAATGATCAGAGCGCTGAAGCTGCATTGCCCTTACTATCAAATGTCCCGGATTTTAACAACTATATAAGAGTCGGTTTTGTGATGCTTGCCTTGATGGGATCATTATGGACAGAGGATGAGATGGTATTGATGATTATTGAATTCTCTGATATGTTTGTGATTGAAATGGTGATCAGATTTTGCGGTGGATGATGGGTACTCTGTGTGCGTTCTGAGTGATTGCATGACCTCCATGGCCTCCAGTCCCTGCGCAAGTGCCACAACTCCAACGTGAGAGAGAGGGCACATTAAAGGGCATTTTTGGTATTTTAAAAAAATGGGTTGAAAAGTCAAAATTATTCTCAACGGGTTGTCCGGATTTGAAACCAACTTTAAGGCCTATTTTGATATGTTAAATTTTTTTTTTATCTTGATGAGAAATCTTGTCAAAACTTGAACCCTATTTTTAAATTTTACCGTAAAAGAAAGAAAGGAATTTATTTATTTATTTATTTATTTTCTTTTTAATTGATTATGAGGAATGCTACAACACACCGGTTCGAATGTCACCTGTTTAGGTGCCCCACCTTGCTCTGATCATTCCATTGGGGCTTTCTTTTTATGGTTGATGATCATTGAAAAGTGGGTTAAGGACTTTGGCCTAGTGTGTTTGATTGGAATTATGTGTTTTTGAAAAAAAATAGTTTTTTTAAAAGTTGATTATGCAAAAAGAAATTATGCTGGGGGAAGATTTTTTTCCTACTTTTAGGATGGATATTCATTTTCTAATTAATTGTGAAACTTTTAGATCATTTTGAAATTAAAGAGGCCATATCAGCATGGATTTTGTCCCAGATTAGGTCACGTTTTGCCAGCCCTAAATTTTTAGCCTGCCAGCCACGGGCCCACATGCTAAGCATAGATGTGGTGAGCATACTTGCTTCTGGGGCCCACCTGAAGTTATGACTGAATGATCCCACCTGTATGGTTGGTGATGGAAGTTTGAACTATCATCTTATTCATTTGATCAACGGTTATAAATTTTGATCGTGTGACCGACCCACCAATCAGAGATGATGATCTTATGTGTCATTCTCTCATGCTTTTCTTTCCTTTTCTTTTCTTTCATTCTTCTGCTCTGGTTCACCTTGTCTCTGTTGTCATTATCCATTAGAAACATGAGTTCTCCACCAATGCATTCATCTCCATCTTCTCCTTTCATCAACATTGTCCCACACAGAGATTATCTCCACCATCGTTACATTCAACCCAACATAGCCCATCAATCGCACCTAGGTTCTTCTTCTCTGGCTCTTTCTTTTGTTGTTCTTGTTTCTTGTTTCCTTCTTTTTCTTCTCGTCCCATCTTTCTCATCTTTTATTGCAACATGCCACTAGGATCAACCGAACTCCACCTTGGCCCACCCTGGGTTATCCCTGCTCTTTCCTCTTTCTCCCATAGTCTACTTGCAATACCTATTAATTCGGGCAGAACCCAATATGTGTCAACCCCTCTTCACTTCAGTTGGGCATTTTTTAGGAAGAAAATGGCTGAAAAAAATGGCCCGCCAACTCCTAATTTTATCAGATGTCCTCAATTGAAATATTTGAAAACTTAATGCCTGTTTGTTTTTAAAAAATTTATGGCAAGAATTTGAAATATTGGAATTTTTGAGGCTTGTCCCCGAGCATTTCAAATGTCCTATTTGATACAAGAATTCAAAATTTCTTTCCACATAAAAAGCCACTTTTAACCTTATAAATTCCAAATTTTTAAATATTAGATGGGTTGAGCATTTGAAATTCTACTTCAACGAGTATTTGGGATTTTATAATTCTTCCAGACAAGAATTCATCGCTCATCCAAACATGTCCTTAAGGCTAATTTTGAAATCGAGTTTTAACTTTATCATGTTTTGAAATCTATCTAAAACTTAAGCGTTATTTTAAAAATTTTCCTTTAATTCAAGTTCTCGCCCAATTTTATATGAGGCCAAACTTTATATTTAGGCCTGACTCAAGTAGTTTTACTTTAGGTCCAAACATGGGTAAGGATGGGAAAGGATCGAGTGAGGTTGCGTTCCTAGTCTAACAAACTGAAGGACAAGGACCAGTAAGAAAACCCACCCAAATCGATCTTGGTCGGTGGGACTGTGTGCGGGTTCAAATTGAAGATCCAACTGACCTGGACTCTGGTAAAAGTCTTTGATCTAAGATTTACTTATATGCTAATCAAATTTTACTTTATAGATAAAGATGGTGTTGACCGGCAGATGGGGCTTGGGCTGTTCTAGGGTGATGACAATCGTGGGAGAGATGGAAATATTTTTATGATGACAATGTGGCTGTTACCACCAGCATTTAGAAATTCATTGTTTGGTTTGTGAGATTCTAAAATTAATCCTGTGACTATTTGGGAACTTAACTAGTAAAATGAATTGAGGTAAATGGTAAAATTAAGAGGCAATAAAAAAATAAGGGCAAAATAAAAAAAAAAATTTATGGCCTTTTGTCATTTAGTGAAATAAGAATGTAGTTTTTTATTTTTTTAAAGAACATGGCTTTTGTCATTTAGTGGTATGAGATTGTGACTTTTGACTTTTTTGGTAAAAAATAGATGTAATTTTTGAAATATGATAACTTTTATTTAATCTCTTTTATTTTTATTTTCTATTAAAATGATCTTTCACCTCACTTTACTAGTAAAATGAATTTACCAAACAACAATCGGTGGAAGTTTTTTTGGGGATAACATTTGAGAAATTCAAATATCTCACATCAAGAATTGTCATATATCCTACAAACAAACATCAACTAAGATTTTTATAACTGTTTTCTATGTACCTTTGTAGTATAACTAGCAACAAAGGCCCGTGCTAAGCCCGGGCCCTTAAAAATATAGAAATTTAGACCTACACTACTAGAAACCTTTTTTTTCGAAAATAAATAAATCTCACAATGTAGGTTAAAATGTACCTTAAAATAAATGTTTAAAATAAACAATCAAGAGATAAGTAAGAGGGATGGTTGTAACACTGTTTGCCTTTATTAATAACATCCATGATGGAATAATTGATATTATTTAAATAAAAATAATAATTGACCTGAACCCAAACTGGCTTGCAACAGTAACTGGGCTAATAAACAGGTGTTCGGTTTGATCTGATCCGAACCGACATGGCCCAACGAACTAGGCCTAAGACGTCGTCTTCCTCTTCCCTTCAAAGAAGGGTTCTGCAACTTAGAAGCAGAAGAGCTCTGATCCTCCTCAATGGCCACGGAAAGGAGGCAACGACGACCGGAAGAAGGAGGTGAGGATGGGTAAGCGGCGAATGGCGACGACAATCTAACAACAAGGACAAGCCTGGACCTCTCTGTTCTCTCCAACTGGAACTAGGGACCAGTTGGTTTGTTTCTTCTCCAAGAAACTGATCATGTGGCCCCACCAGAGATTGAACCAATCTCTTTCTCTGTTTCCAGAAACTCGAACCGGTAATGATTTAACAAAACAGAGGCCGGTCCTTTCTTCAAGATCTCATCGCCATCCAAGAACCTCTGTTCTCTCTTACTGAATCCAGGAACTATGAAACCTGCAGTGGAACCCAGGCACTCTCTGCAACTCCGAGAGCCCAGACCTTCCTATCTCATTCTCCAATCAGCACTAGTAACCCAACCGAGCCTTCTGGTTTCTTTGATCACACAACCTCGGCAACCCTCTTACTCTTCGTTAAAAAATAGAACTAGCAGTAATTTTTTTAACCTCTTTCTCTTCTTCTCCGACCCTGGAAAT